>CM069917.1:58700102-59300102 GCA_036172215.1 Camellia granthamiana | reverse complement strand
TGGGCACAGTCTAAGAGTGTGTTTGAGATCCGCAGTTTTCTGGGATTAGCTGGGTATTACCGTCGATTTGTGAAAGATTTCTCCAGGTTAGCTTCACCGTTGACTAGACTGACTCGGAAGGGAGTCAATTTTGTTTGGAGTGAGACTTGTGAAAAGTCATTTCAGGAGCTGAAGGTTAGATTGACCACCGCTCCGGTTTTGATTATTCCGGAGAGAGGGTTGGGTTATGCAGTTTATTGTGACGCCTCACGAGAGGGTCTGGGTTGTGTGTTGATGCAAGAGGGGAAAGTGGTTGCCTATGGCTCACGTCAATTGAAAATTCATGAGAAGAATTACCCTACGCATGATTTAGAATTAGCAGCGGTGATTTTTGCCTTGAAGATTTGGAGGCATTATCTGTATGGTGAGAAATTTGAGGTATTCTCCGATCATAAGAGTCTGAAATATCTGTTTACACAGAAAGACTTGAATTTGAGGCAGAGGAGGTGGATGGAATTTATTGAGGATTATGACTTCGAGTTGCACTATCATCCGGGGAAGGCCAATGTTGTGGCCGATGCCCTTAGCAGGAAATCTGTTGGTGACATAGCTAGTATAGCCATCCGAGAGTGGGAGATGTTGGGTGCACTTGGGGAGTTTGATTTGCTTTTGGGTGAATCCGTTGAGGCTGCGGCCTTGTTTTCTGTTGTTGCGCAGCCGGCACTTGTGACTCAAGTGTTAGAGGCTCAGAGGGGTGATCTTGAGGTAGAATCGCTCCGAGAAAAGATTTCCAGTGGGAAGGTTGAGAAGGGTTTGACGGTGTATCCCGACCTGAGTGTGAGATACCGAGACCGTTTGTTTGTGCCGGAGTCTTGCCGGGAGGAGGTACTTCGAGAGTTTCATCATTCGCGCCTAGCAGTGCATCCGGGAGGCACTAAAATGTATCGGGATTTGGGTCGCCAATTTTGGTGGTGAGGTATGAAGAGAGATGTGGCAGCTTTCGTGTCTAAGTGCCTTACTTGCCAGCAAGTGAAGGCCGAGCATCAGAAGCCAGCGGGTTTGTTGCAACCCTTGCCTATTGCCGAGTGGAAGTGGGAGCATGTCACTATGGACTTCGTTGTGGGTCTTCCGAGAACTCAGCGGGGTAGTGATGCTATTTGGGTGGTTGTAGACCGGTTGACTAAGTCGGCGCACTTCATTCCTATGCGCGTTAGAGATTCAGTAGATCATCTTGCCGATTTGTACATTCGGGACATAGTGAGGTTGCACGGGGTCCCAGTGACGATCGTCTCAGATAGAGATCCTCGTTTCACTGCCAGGTTATGGCAGAGTTTGCAGAGTGCTTTAGGCACCAAGTTGACATTTAGCACGGCTTATCATCCTCAGACTGATGGGCAGTCCGAGCGTACTATTCAGATCCTTGAGGATATGCTTCGGGGTTGTGTTCTCGACTTTAGTGGGTCGTGGGAGAGGCACTTGCCTTTAGTGGAGTTTGCCTACAACAACAGTTTTCAGGCTAGTGTCGGTATGGCACCGTTTGAGGCCTTGTATGGCCGACCGTGTAGGTCTCCAGTCTGTTGGGCCGAGGTGGGTGATGCACCTTTGTTGGGTCCGGAGTTAGTGAGGGAAACGACGGAGAAGGTTGAGCTTATCCGTAGGAGGCTTGTTACAGCCCAGAGTCGTCAGAAATCTTATGCCGACCGTAGGAGGAGACCTTTGATATTTGAGGTAGGTGATCATGTCTTTCTGAAGATATCACCTAGGCGAGGTTTGATGAGGTTTGGGAAGAGCGGGAAGTTGTCCCTCGATTTATTGGTCCTTTTGAGATCCTTGAGAGGATTGGCGAGGCTGCTTATCGTTTAGCTTTGCCACCGCAGTTATCCGGAGTTCATGATGTGTTTCATGTGAGTATGCTTCGGAAGTATGAGCCAGATCCGTCACATGTGTTGGATTGGACTGATTTAGTAATTGATGAGGATGTCTCTTATGAGGAGAGACCAATTCGGGTCTTGGATAGACGGGATCAAGTTTTGTGAGGCAAAACCATCCCTTTGGTGAAAGTTTTATGGAAGCATCACGGAGTGGAGGAAGCCACTTGGGAACGTGAATTGGAAGTCCGTGAGAAATATCCGGACATGTTTAGTGATTAGAAATCTTATATATATAGATTTTTGTAATATTGTTAAACTTGAGAATTTTATATATGTCATAAGTTGGAAAACATTGAGAATGTTTTGGATTTAATGTTAGCATTTTGAACTTGCCTTTTTGGAAGCGGAATATAACATTTATACATGAAATGTGTTGGTTATATCATGAGATTGAATATGATATGGAAATTGTTAACATTGAAAGGAATAATGCATAATATTGATGCAAGTTGAATATATGTTGATTCATACATATTGTGAGATGCCTCTTGATAAGAGATGAAGTGACCGGTATTGGGTCAAGTTGTTTATTGTTTTATGATATCAGTGGGAATTGAGAAAACTTGTTTTGAAAACTTATGCTTAATTTTGGGGACGAAATTCTTTTAAGGGGGGGAGGTTATAGCGACCCCGGTCTTTTCCCATTGGATTATTGTATCTGGACTTATGTTCCGTGGATTCTGTTGTCATATTATTGTTCTTGTCATCCTTTAACGTCATTGTTTGAGTCTTAGGGTGTGTTAGACTTGTTTCGAGTAGGTGGTTTGAGTCTGGGATTAAACCCCAGATTTTTGAAGTTTCGGCCTTTCCGCTCGAGCGGACCTTCTTGCGCTCGAGCGGAGATTGCACACTTCCAGTATTTGTGAACCCTGCAAAACTTCTGCAGGTGTGATATCTACGCTCGAGCAGGATTTCTGAGCTCGAGCGGTATTGTTGACGCTCGAGCGGGTAGTGTGTTCTTCGCGTGGGTTCTGGAATGGGAGAATCTACGCTCGAGCGGTTAACATTGCGCTCGAGCGGACATTGTTTTTGTTCTTTACGCTCGAGCGGTGTTTTGTGCACTCGAGCGGGCCTGTCGAGTTTAAATACGCAGCAGCGTGTTTTAAAACAGTTTTTCAGCCTCTTTCAGTTTATAAAACCCTAGGTTACGAGTTTTCTCTCTCCCAACTCATCTTCTCTCCTAGGTTTCATCTATTTAGAGTGAGTATCTAACCTAGTTCCTTCATTAAAAAGGTAGAGTGAGTCGAGGGCTTCCATCTAATCTGAACGGTTTTTGATTTGGAGCACTTTGGAGTTTGGGCTATCATCTCCGTCTTCTTCTTTTTGGGTTCTTGCTTCGAGGTAGGGATTTCCTACTCCATTTATACGTTTTAATCCTAAGTGTTGGTATTTTGGTATGTGGGGGTAGTTTGGTAATTTTGGGAGAAACCTTAGGGTTTTGGCTTAGATTAATTTGTATAATTAATTTAAAGGAAAAATGTGGAATTGGGTTTAATTCATGAAGTTGGGAAAATTATGAGATTAATGATATAGTTGGGTAGTTTAAATGCTTACCTATGAGAATGTGGATTCCGTTTGGGAAGTGGGTTGGCTTTTTGGCTTTTTGGCTTTTTTGGCTATTTTAGCCTGGGCTTAAAAGTTTGGTTTGGGAAGGGCTTTTTGGCTTTTTGGCTTTTTTGACTTTTTTTGTGAGAGAAGAGTGTAATGATTATGGGTTGGATGTGATGTTTTGTTTTTTGTGGCTAAAAAAGCCTATTTTGTCTTTTGTGGCTAAAATAGCCAAAAAAGCCCAAAAAAGTTCTTGCCAAACACCACCTGAGTTGTATTTATTTCTTGTTTAGAAATAACTGTTTTGGGCTATCGGTGGAGGATAGTCGTGATTGTTGTAGACCTTGCATGTGGCTTAGGTATAACTGGAATTAAGTCACGTATGTTGACTGTTGAATTAATACAGACCATTACTTGTATTGATTAGGGGTTGTATATGGCAATTGTGTGTTTCATTGTATGTGCATGTTGTTTGGAGAAGATAGGGGATGAACTCCACGGTTTAGGGGAAGATAGGGGATGTACCTCTAAACCGGATTTGTTGGGAGGAGATAGGGGATGGACTCCAGTAGCATCACTCATATGTGTGCTTATTGATAATAGCAATATTGCTATTTGTTGTTGATATGATACATCACCACCATGTGTATCAGTTGGGAAGTATGGAAGTAGATTTGTTTAAGATTGATATAACACCAGCATGTGTGTTTATTTTGTTATAAGAAAGGTTTAACCTGATTTGTTATCCTTGTTGAGTTGTTTGGCCAGGTTCTGAGCCATGTCTGTATAAATGGAAAGTGTATTGTGTCATAGACGATAAGTCATAGACAACGTAGACATTAGTGTCATGAAACTGGGAATTGATTATCTTGTGTTAACCACGTATCGAATGCTAATGCTTTAGTTAATTCTTATGCTTGGTTTAGTATTTTTCTACTGGGCTGTGGCTCACCCTATATGGGAACTTCATTTTCAGGTTTAGGTGGTTCACTACCTCCAAGGACTTAGCTTGTGAGGATTTAGACTTGAAGACTTGTTTTATTTTATCTGTTTTATTTGAACAACTTGTAAACTTTCAAGCCTAGGGCTTTATTTGTTTTGAGTTAGAACTCATGAAATTGTGTCCAAGTGTTGGCTTGGCAAGATGTAAGTCCATAGGGCATTTATTATGATATTTTTTTATTTTATGATACACTGATGAATGAAATAAGATGCTTTATTTCCTTATAATTCCGCATGTTAATATTATGTATTATGGGTTTATTTTTGAGGGCGTTACAGCTCAGTTTATAGGAGAGGAAACTTGGTGGGTAAGAAAAAAGGGTTTACTTTGAAAAAAAAAAAAAAAAACTTGGAGGGAAATAAACTTTTCTTAGAGGTAAAGAAATGTAGCTTGGACCCTAAGCAAATAATATAATCTATAACATATTATAATATTAAAATATCTGCTAACAACTATTATACCCTAAATTTTAATAAAATTAAATTTCAATCATATTAAAAACCATACTATTAATATTATTATCAATTTAGTTATTTTCATCTGTATTTTTAAGACTTAAAAAGGGTAACACATGAATGACCGTATCTGTATTTTGTAGTACCATTTGCCTTGTAATAAATTTTCTTATTCAGTAAAATTTTGAGCTATCTAACATTCTTGTTTAATCAATCAAAAAAATAAATAAATAAACTACTGTCAAAAGTTACAAAGAAAGAAATGGAACGTACATGACAGCTTTGCTCAAGACAGATTATGAACCAGAATTTTTTTTCTCCCTTTTTGGAGTATATATGTATCACTTATTAATCTTTTGAGTTTCTGGAAATAAAAAATGAAACTTTGGGGTCGTTTATTATCAGATCATTTTTTAACATTGTCAGTGTTTTCATTTTTTATTTATAAAAAAGGGCTTTCAGGCCACACGTTTATTTTTAAAAAAAATTTGATCGAATGGTCTAAGCTTGAGTTTTTTTTTTTTGGGTCAAAATGATATTATCTGTCCAAAACAAATACTTATTGTTCAAAATTTACCTATATGTCTATCTATTCAAATGTCATATATCTATCTAAAAGTAATCTATATGTACACAAAGTCACCTATTTGTTCAATGTCACTTATATATCCACTTTATCACTGCTAGCCGCTACTGTGTCGGTCACAAGGGATTTTTTCTAGTCAATTTTTCAACATTTTTTTCGACGATTTTTGAATGTGTGTACTTATCACAAAAAATATAAAACCTTATATGAAATAACATATCCCATAGGAATCAATTTTTCACTAATTAATCCTTCAAAAAATAGGAAACATGTTTTCTATTTTTGTGTATAAAAATGTATCAAAAATAAATAAAAATAAAAATAGAGAAATATATTTTATGAGTTGTTAAAGACGATGACCGAACGGTGAAAGGTGGAATGATGCAGGGATTCAGCATATAAAATGGAGTGATCATTAAAAATTTTATGAAAATTACTTACTAATTCCCTATTTCATTACCATTTCACAACATATAATAAAAGGATCTCTAACTGTTTCACGTGATAGTTAAAAACATTAATTTCATTGAATTGCGTTTATTTATATACGTGTCACTTCTTTTTCTTTTTCTTTTTCTTTTTTTCCTTTTCATTTTTAAGTTAAAGAGATATGTGTATACCTTTTATTTATTAGATTAGATCAACTAACAAAATAACTAAAAATAGTGATCTAATCGATTATATACTGATTTTTAATTGGCTAAACTACCAATAGGTCCTACTTTGGAGATTTATTACCCAATAGGTCCTACTTTGGAGACTTATTACCCATTAAGTCCTATTTGATAAATTTATTAAGTGATAAAGATAAATTTATCAGTCTTTTTTTTTATGAATAAATTTATAGTGATAAATTTATCAGTCTCTTTGTTTTTATGAATAAATTTTTAGTGATAAATTTATCACTCTCTTATTTTTATAATATTAAATTTATTAGTTAGGACTTGTAGGTAAATAAGTCTAGTTAATAGGACTAATTGGTAAGTACCCCTTTTTAATTCATAGTTTAAAATTTTTAAAAATATTACCAAAAAAATAAAATAAAAAGTGACTTGTTATATTTATATAATTTTTTCTTATGAGTTCCTATTTGCACTATGCTTATGCAAAAAATTATCTTTGATTAAGTATCAAAGCCAACTAATTTTTTTATTACACATCTAAACAAAATTTCTAGTTCTATCCTTGAACGAATGTGGTGATCGGCGGTGGGGATAGTAAGAGGTGGCCATGAGTTGGTGGTCAAAGTGTTTCTAGAGATCCCAGGGTGGTCGAAAAGGTCTCAAAAAATCTCTAGAAAGTAGTTTAAGCTCGCTAGAGATTGTTGGTATCTAGCCTGCCGATGGTTGACAATGGTTGGTGGAGCAGTGGTGGTGGTGGGTGGTGGCCAGAGGTGGTGTGGGAGAGGAGAAGGCGAAAACTTATTTTGAAAATAAATAAAAATGCCTTTTTCTAGTTTCTAAAGAATATGAAATCAATTCCATATTAATTGAAAACAAAAACAATATACCAAATAAGTTTTCATTTCAAGTTTCTAGAAAAAATAAAAACGAAAACAAAACAAAATTAAGAAACAAAAGCGCTGTGTTTCCATTTTTTTAGTCTTGAAAATTTATTTAACAAACTATTTCAAAAAAAAAAAAAAAAAAGAAAAACTTGTTTGGGAAAAAATTTCTGAAACAATAACCTTTTGAATACACCTGAGCATTTTGTTTAGGGTACTGTTATGGTGTGCAATTTACGCCTTATACTTACACCTTTTCTGTTTGCAGTCCTGCTTTTGTTTTCACCTTACACTTACACTTTTTGTGTAAGTGGCACATGGTATGCAACCTTGAGGGTTGCACACTTAAGAAAAGTCCTTTTGTTTATTGTTTCAATGGTTATTAATGCTTCAACATATAATGTCAATACAAAATTCAAGGACTACATTATATCTGCTAGAAAGTGACTACTTATCTAGCATACCAGCAACTTTTTGGACAAACATACAAGTGATGGGAGGGCAAAAAGTGGGTGTTCTGCTTTATTCATTGTAAATTATTGACCATGCCAGCAAAACAAACACACACAAAGAACAAAAGGAAACTAGAAACATACAAGTCATGACACCAATAACAATCAAAGCTCAAAATTTCCATCAACAAACTCTTTGTTTGATTTTAAAAAAATATTTTTAGATCATTTTCTATTTTTAGTAAAAAAAATTATATTTTAATTAATTTTTATTTTTATTTTTTAAATATACCTAATCTAGATGTTTATAAGAAGCAAAAAAATTGACAAACGTTAATAGAACCAGTGTTACTAATGCTGTGTTTGGTTGGGGATTTGGAGAGTGATTTGGAAAGGAAAAGGGAAAAAGTGTGTGAAACTAGGTGAAATATAGACATGTTTTATTCACATTTCACCTATCTTTTCCATTTCCCTTTTCCTTTCTAAATCCCTCCCCAAATCTCCCAATCAAATACAGTATAAAAAAATATTGATACTTTAGCGAATTATATTTCAGAATGTACATCCCAAAACGTGGTGTATTTTTATTTCAAAATGGTAAATTTGGTGATTCAAAACAATCCCAAAAGTTTGTTCCAATATATTTCTCTAAGTTTCTTTAAGAGCATAAAAAAATCAAATATAGTGAATTAAAATCCAAGGTGAGTAAAATTTTAGCAGGAGAAAACATAAAAAATAAATCATAATATGATAAAAATGTGTTATATAGGATTAATTTGAGAATATATATATATATTTCACTAGATGTCTCATTATTTTTTATTTTTTTTAAAAAAATTGTCTAGATTAAAAGTACCTTAAATACTTATAGTGTAAACTATACAAGTCTACCTTTATCATACTACAATTTAAAACATGTAACATATCACGTTTTCGTTTCCTTCCATGTAACAGAACGATCCACACGAAACCATCCACATCTCCGATAACATAGGAATCAACTCACCCCAAGGTAGGTACGACTGTTGATTTCCGACCTCACAGCCAACCAGATCTCTTTGCCGAGATCTAGGAAACTTAGCTGGAGAGCATGCGGCAAAATAGATTAAGTCAACACCTGCACATAAGAAGATAAGAAATACCGCGATGGCTCATCAACTCGAGGGCACTCCGATAATTAAGTTAGTAAACTTATCTCTCAAAGATATCAACTAAAGTAAAATAACTCTCAATTAAAGCGTATCTTAGACCTACGGGAGTGCCTTACTTTTATAGCAAACAGTGCCCTTGTCCCTTAGAAGTATCAGTTCATAGGACTCAAGCACAATACTTATCTCGGACTCTTAGTTAGATAAGAATGATCCCAATAAAGAGCCTTATCTCTATCTGAACTAAGCAACTTATCTAGGACTCATGTCCTCTGTCCGAATATCTCAGATTTCCATATTGCCGCACCACATCTCGACAATATCACAATAATCTCGGCATCACGAGCCATCCACATGGTACCTTGGCCAACACCTCAGCCATGTGGCACGACTCTAAAAATATGTCCGCACAACTGCCTCCTAGGTTCTATTACCTCGGCAAATTGAGGTGATGAAACGTATATCGTCTGACCTCCCAACATGTCTGCTAAAGATACTCTTCTAATCGAGATCATGACTTGTCGGCTTCAACAAACAAGGACTCAAGTGTCCACTCATCAGGAAAGAAGAACCAACATCTCATCCGAGATCACACTACTAATCGAGATCATGACCCCATTAGTTCAAGAATTTCAAGAGCCTAGGACGCGTGTGAGCTGCCATGCCATAACTGCCTCAACTGTTTCATCCACATACCTATCACGCCTCAGATGCGTCGCTTCACCTCTGAGCTACGTCGTTTGATGTCATCTAACGTCAACTAGGCACATCATCCAAGGGTTTGAAGTTATGACTTTTGCAGCCCTTTCAGTTTTCATCAAAACTTTTTCCCTTGCTCTCTGTCTCTTCATTTCACAGTCTCAGCTCTCTTAAACTTTCTCTCCCTAAATTTTTTCCTAGATCACCATTGTTAAACCTTTGAAGATCTCTGCAACCGCCTTTATTTATCACCTCCGGGGACCAGACTACTATACCATTATGATCAACCAATGCATCTCACTCTGGTGATCTCAATTCCGGCATATATCTTCTTGTTTCCGTCATGTAAGTCCACTATTCTATTTATTTCAATTTCATTTTTATTTTTTTATGGTTCTTCATGTTCTTAGATCTCCCATGCTCGCATTCATTTGACAATTTCATTTCCAACGTTGATTTTTTGCAAACTTCATCCACCCAGCACAGTTCTGCATATCCAATCTTCATACCACACATTCTAGAATTTGTGCATCACATTGGATTTCACTCTTCATTAATTTGCATTCATTCTGACTTTGTCTTCGCATTCTTGAATGTCATATGCTTAGGTTCATGCCCTGAATCTGCCTTCATTTTCCTTACTATTTCTAGATTTTTCCATCCAATTCCTACTTATCTTCCACTATTCTTTCAATTTTTAGACTAGGATTGGAATTTGTTAGAACATTAAGAAAACTGAACTCTCCATTAGAAACCTTGGCATTTCAAGAACCCATAGGCCAAAACTATAACGATTTTGGTTTAGACCCAACCCTTTTCATGCTCTTAGATCTAGAATTTTCGTACCTTTAATTGTAGTTTATACCTTTATCATCTTGTTGTTAGTTGAGTGTGGTTGTTTAGAGTTGTTGGTTCTTGAGCGGACTTTTGCAGGTCTGAACTTCTGGGAAGCGTCATTGTGCACTCAAGAGGTGTTTTGGTAGCTCGAGCCATGTCACTTATTGTGTCTAGCACTCGAACGGTATGTGCGTAGATTAGATCGGGGAAAAGCCTTTTTCAGTCACTTTTTTATCCCCATCTCTTTCTCTCTAAAACACTCCTAAACATAATTTATTCACTCATTCTCTCTCTAGTTCTTACCTAAATACCTCAAATACACCCAAATCCATTGATTTCTCCACCATAGTTCCTTGGAGAAAAAGGTAGAGCTCGTTGAAAGCTTCATTTTAATTGGAGAAGACTTTGTTTTCGGCTCTGTCAAACTTCTACTTTTGCTCTCTTCCTCTTATATTCTCACGGTAGGGATTTCTTCAACCTTTGTATGATTCTCAGCTTGGTTATTTGTTCCTTAAAAAGGTTTAGTGATTTGCGGATTTTGGTTTTAAACCTAGGGTTCGATTTTAAAATGTAAAGAGTGATTTTTTTAAATGGAATCTTAAGAAAGGTTGTGGGAGTGTGAATGTTGTGGGTTGTATAGAAATGTTGGAAATTCCTTCCTAAATTGAGATTTTTGAAAGTAAAAGAAGTTTTACTTGAAAATCATTGTTGTTTGATCTATGAAAGAAAAGGAAAAGATGTTGGATTTAAAAAGATAAGAGGAAAGTATCTGTTGATGATGATAGTGGAGTTGGATATGTATTATCGCTCCCATTTTGAAATTTATGAGATTATATCTATTGTTGGAAAATTACATGTTGAGTACAATATCTGTTTTGGACTATTGGTGGATGATAGCTTTGATTATTGTAGAAATTGTATGAGGATTAGGTTAATTGAAATTAATTACGCATTGAGTATTGTTTTATATTGGAACAATGAAAATATATTGTTTTGAGAAAAAAAGGGTGTATATCTTAGTGAATCTGGTTACGGGGTGTAGGGACTAGTTACTATGGAGATTCCCCTTGGTCTAATTCCATGCCTTATGATGAAAGGGAAGTTGGCGTGGTGTAAATTGAAGATTGGCGGAAGTAGAGCAAAATTCCCTTCTAGGGTATTTCGAAGCTGTAACCTAAACAAAGGTACTCCGAGGGCTAGCTAATGACAGAGCAGAGTACCTCCTCGTTAAATGGAAAACGATCCCCGTGTACATACTAGGCTAAAAATTGGGGGCAAGAGACTGATTTTAGTGGCTTTTTTAAATTAGCTATCGCAGTTACTCTTGCGTTCGGTTACTGAGCTTGCTGGGTAGGATCGATCGGATCGGGAGAACAAAGAGCAGCAGGTTTTTCCAACCTTGGTGAAAGTCTAGAAACTCGCACAGGTAGGTGTCGATCCTTCTGATTAGTACCGGTAAAATGGCTTTGGTAGTGCTTGTATAGCCTATTGGCAGACACATACCTAGAGATTTCTAGTGTTTTGTATCCGTTGTCCTATTTTTTGATTTAAAAAGTATTGTTTTATGAATTGATATGTATATAACCATGACATTGCATTGTTTTAAAAGAGAAAGCATAATGTTTGGCAAATGGCATGCATATGCATTCACCTCATGACTTTGTTAAGCTTCATACATTTCGTTCAAGTATCTCAATTGGGCTTTAACGCACCCTACGTAGAAAACAACTTTTAGTGCTGATGATATGCCTCCACCAAGGACATAGCTTGGGAGGACATGGAGTTGAGAATTTCCTTTTATTTGCTTTTGTGTAATTATTTGTGCAAGCCTCGGGCTCTTTATGTATTGAGTTTAACTCACTTTTGTTATACCCAAGCAATGACTTGGAAAGATGTAGCCATTAGGGCATAAACTCAATTGTACTTCCTTTTACTACCATTCATTTATACATGTCATATGATATAGATTCATGATCTACAATTTATGAATGTATATATGCATATGTCTTCTCTTGTACGTTGAAATAGAATCAATGAAAAGTTAATATCATGTAAATTTAAGCTTTTCCATGGAATATTAGAAGATGGATTGTTGTTACAATTGTGGGGCCTTACAACTTGGTATTACACTACCGGGTTTGAATACTTTTGGATCATGGGACGTGGTGCTTACCACAATGGGTTTATCTCACTAGATGTTATTAGAAGTACACCTGATATGCTATGTGATTACATGTTTATGTGACTAAATGGGTATGAGATTTGATTTCTGAGATATTGATTGGGTCTACGAGTTTCTAGAAGTCCTGTTAGAAGAGCATTTAATCATTGCTAATTCTAACTAGAACTCTGGCAATGTCACGGAACAATTATTATCTAGAAAAGAAATTCGTTTGTGACTATGTGATTCAGTGCTTTTGTAGAATGAATTACTTGTTGTCCATTTTATTTGGACGTGAGTGAATTAGCTTCGTCATATTTATAAATGTGCTAATATATTGTGTTACTTTTATTAAAATGTTAGGATGCGGATGTGGTGGTGGTAGGTGTGATAGGCCTAGGCGGCATGAGGTGCTGATACTGGATAAAGTTCCAACAGAGGAGGAGGAGTTGGTCAGGCCAACGTCGCCAACCTAGCAGGTTAGCAAGCCATGGGTGCCTTAACCCGCGAAATGGTAGGAGCATTGAGGGAATCCATGGACATTCGGGCTGAGAATCAAGTCCAGGCTTATGTTGCAGAAATAGAGCCATCTTTTCTAAAGAGAGTTTTTTGGTTAAATCTGGACGAGTTTGTTGGGGATCCAAAAGAGCCACTGAAGGCCAACAAGTGGCTTGAACAGATGGTAAAGACGTTCAAGATGCTTGGCATTGAGGACGACAGGTTGAGGGTAACCTTGGCATCATTCCAACTTAAAGGAAATGTGGGTCAATGGTGGAAGTATGTGCGAGGGCGTATTGGGGTGACTTGGGAAGCCTACGTCAATGCCTTCCAGAATAAGTTTTTACCACCCACTACTAGGGAGAAGTTGAGGAGTAGTTTGTAAAGCTCAAGCAATTGAACACACCTACAGCCAAGTTTGAGGCTGTTTTCACAAGCTTATCTTGGTTTGCACCGGAACTTGTGGCAATGGAAGAACATTGTTGCATCGAGTTCAAGAAGAGGTTGAGGACCTGGCTCTTTTTCAAGGTGGTTGGGTCTATGATTAGGGATTACGATCGCCTAGTGAAGGTGGTGGCTCACTTAGAGACCGTGATTCAGATAGAAGAGGAGCGGATGAGGGCCTCAAGGTAGAAAAGCCAGTATGTTCAAGGAGATGCAAGGGACAACAAAGCAAAAGGGTTCCACTCCACAACATCCCAGGCTACGCAGTTTAGATCCACCTTTCCAATGCCAAGTTTTGGCTCGGGGAGAGGTATCCAGGGTGGTTTCACTTGCTTCAAGTGTGGTCAGTTGGGCAACAAATCTTCAGTTTGTCCGCACAGAGGAGGAGGGCCACAGTCTACGCCGTCCTTGACTCGTTCTCAGGGTTAGGGCCAAAGGAGAGGGTAGCCGCCTATCTATTATCGGTGTGGGCAATCGGGGCACTTAAGGAGGTTTTTCCCTCACTTAGGTGGCTCATCTAGTATGTCTGGTTCGAGACAAACATAGAGCCATCATTCAACACAGCTAGCACAAGCCTCGAGGGCCAATTAGAGAGCCTCTTTGGCTCAATCCGTGTACCAGACATATGCTCCAAGGGGTGAGCAAGTAGATCAAAGGCCTTCAGGTCATGTGTATGCTGTTACCACGCCGGATCAGTTGCCAACATCTTTTGTTGTGAGAAGTAACTTCTTGTTGTTCAACTCCATTGCCAACGTGCTGATTGATACTGGTGTATCTCATTCCTTCATTTCGTCTGTATTCGCATTGATTTTAGGGTTAAAAATGGCTTAGTTAGCGTCTTCGCTTAGGGTAGAGTCACCAGTTGGAGCTAAGGTTGTCTTGGATCAGGGATGTCGTGGTTGTAAGATAGAAGTTGTTAGTCGCCAACTTCCTTTTGATTTCATTTTATTAGACATGTTGGGTTTTGATGTCATCCTAGGCATGGATTGGTTGTCTTCATATTGTGTCATTATAGATTCTCACCGTAGGAGAGCTATCGTGTGCACCTCGAGTGGTGATTGCTTTCACTACAACAAAAAAAGGTTTTTACGGCGCCAAATGTATGCCGTGGATACGATTCTACAACGCGCAAGGAACGTCATATTATGACCAGTCATAGAAAGTCATTCACTTTCAACAACATATCGTAGTATGCCGTAAAAACCCTTTAACAGCAGATCTTACGCGTCATATTTTATTTTTCTACAACTACTTTTGAACGCTGTTAATTCCTGGGACAAATCACAACTCTTATTGCTCATTGTAAAATATAGGTAACAACGACCTATTGTGCTTGCCGTAGAACATGAACTATTTTTTTTTTTTTTTTTTTTAATTCAGTAGGTTCTATTTGACCTGCTTTATACAATCTAACAAACGTTACAAACAAGTTTCATAAAATATCAATCAACCACCAAAATCTTTCAAGCATAAAAAGAAAAAAAAAAAAACTATATTCATAAGTTTTGAACATTGTAAAATTGTCTATACATTCCAAAACATCCAAAAACTATGTTTCTAGACATAAAAAACTACCCTTAAGTTCAAATCGTCCAAAAAGTTCTAAATCATTAAAAAAAAACAGTATCCATAAGTTCTAAACTGAGTAAATTGAAAGACAAAAAACTATTTGTCACAATACCTTATGTTTCTATGAAATGCTACTATATTGTAATAGCCACGCTTACAAACTGTGATGAAGTTTTCATATGCCGTAGGAGTTATATCACAGTGCAGCTGAATGTATCCTTTCTTCTTGGGGGGTTTCTCAGCAAAACATATCATTTCTTCTTTTTTTTTTTATCAGCAAAAGAGAACCTTTATTGATGCAAAAACCATACAAGCCAGAGATTACATCAAAAAAGGAGGGGAAGAGCAGCAAGCTAGCTCATCCCAGGAGTTTGGTGAGGAACCAAACCCAAGAAGAAGAGAAACAAAGAGGAGAACAACAGAAAAGAAACCAACAGACCATAAACAGCCCAACCTCAAACCATATCAGAACAGAAGCCAACAACCTACACTGCATCCAACAACCAGGAAGGGCCAACAACCTTCCTATGCATAGCAACAACCTTCACTGTAGCCAACAACCTGTACCCAGCATAACACCGCAAACCAGACTGCAGCCTTGACAAACCAGCCTTCCATATTCAGCATAGCATACACTTCTGGTGAAGGCAGAAACAGACCAACAACCTTCCTAGCAGATACAATAGAGGCAGATCAGTAGCCTTCCCAAACCTCCAAGCACAGAACAGCAGGCAGGCACCAAGGCAGCCAAGGCCACAACAGAACAATCACCCACACCCTTCACCACCAAACCACAGCAGAACAGCAGCCAAGGCATTTGATTTACCAAAAACATAATTGGTAGCAGATCTAACTCCAAAACAGTGCAGAACACAGCAATACACCTCAATACCCACCTTCATATCAGGAAAACACAGCTGCAGAATTGAAACAACAATTCACCAAACTATGGCAGATCAATACACCCTTCATATCAGGAAAACTGCAGAGCACACTGATAGAATGCAACACCCAGGGAGGACCACTACAGAGACCAGCAGACAGCCATTACACCGAAAACGGTCTACCTACTTATTGACGCACTGCCTGATCTGGTGTAGGTTTGAGACAAGATCATGGACTGAGTAATCAACCTTGAAGGACCATTTCACCCACAGAGCAATCTGCACTTTCATCCTCTCACTTAGACCTGCGAAATCTGGAGTAACCCCCTTAAATCTGCATTCGTTCCTTAACTTCCAAACCGACCACAACAATAGTGCTGGAATAGCCTGCCAAGCTTTATCAACCCAAGACTTCGCTTTACCCCCAGACCACCATTGGAGCAGACCCTCAATAGAACCAGGGATGACCCAATGCTGATCCCACCATCTAGCCATGGCTGCCCAGCACTTCCAAACCTGAGGGCAAAACATCAGTACATGCTCCAAGGACTCCTCCGCAGATTGACAAAATACACACTGGGTCTCTACACTGGGAGGGAGAACCCCAATCCTTTGAAGGAAGAATGAAGTCTTAATACGACCTCTCCAAGCAAGCCAGCATAGAAACTGCATCTTGGGAGGTGCCAGGCTTACCCACACCCCAGCTGGCACTCTCATATCAGGACCACCTCTCCCATGCAATGTAATTTCTTTTCCTTTCTCAGTTCCAAGCTCCTTCAGCATCTATTTGATATCTCCAGAAATATTTTAAGATTGTTGTAAAGAGCCCTCGTGACTAATTAGATGACAAAAAATATTAAGAGATAAGATGGCATCATTCAAAGAAAAGTATATGTAACACACCACAAAAATAAGATTAAAAGCCAGAGAAAATCTTATCAATGAATGAATATATATATATATATATATGAATGAATATTCATATAAATACCTAGATCCACACATGTATATATTCATGGATAGATACAAATATAGTATGCTACTGTTTTGTGCTTAGTTGTGATTGGTAATATGTTTAAAGGAAGTGCTGGACTAATTGTTGATAACTTAGGTTTGAAGAGCGAATGACGTTCAAAAGGAAAGTGAAGGAATGTGGTAAAAATGGAAAAGATGAAGGGAGGATGTAGATGGAAGAAACTGAATTCTAAGATGATGGTAGTGTGATTCCTGAAGCATTTTTAACAGATTCATACTTTACTATTAACTTTGCTACAGGTGAATATTGGATTACACCAACATAATTTCTAGAACTTGTAAAAACTTCAACAATTCATTTTTTTCCCCTACCATGGGCATGGCTAATCCTACGAAGCACAACGCCACGCCACTAGTTCTATAAAATGATTGAGTTGAACTATTTTATACACTTGTCATGTTGCAACCACCAAAAAATAAATAAATAAATAAAAGAAAAAGAATATTTTCTTTCTCTAAATCCTACCCAGTGATGTTGAAGACTTTTATAGAAATAACCAAAAGATCACACTCCATGACAGATCACATAGCACACAACCAAGGATATGGATCTACCATTTCATAATCACATTTGCCATGGTTGTCAATTTTGAAATTCAGCACAATTAGAAGGTTTAGAGAAATTGACTGTCATAAATACTTGTTGAGAAAATGGGGTTTAGGCTTCAACCCATCTGGTGAACAAGACAATAATGTGTTAAGGCTAGCATAACTCAAAATCAACAATACCCTACAAAATAAATACTAAGCCAAACTTAAGCCAAACTTAGTTTAAGATGTTAGTGGTCGAACATCAGCATTATTCACATTAGTGGCAATTAAATAGATTAAGTTATAAGCAAAATATCAATAGATAGCACTCATGACAGGGCAAAAGAGAAAACTAACCAAAATTGGATCTCCTTTGGTTGAATTGACAATGGTGTTCATATGGGAAATAGCATCAGCCTTAGCTTCCTGGAATGGTAAAAAATAATGAAGAAAAGTTAATGAATTATACACTTAGTAAAGACTACTGAAACATTTAATATTACTGCAGCTACACTACATGAGAAATAGCTAGCAAGCAACAATATAGAGCACATATTGGGATTAAGTTTACTCTTTGAAATGATATGAACCTTTCCTGAATAAGTTGTGTTTGAATCCCAATATGTTTCCTGAGTAAGTTTAATGAATGAATCCCAAATTTTTCCCTAAGAAAGTTTAATATTTGATATGTTATAATAGGCCTTCCCTCAATCTGCTCCTCATGAATTTTATATGAGTAGTCAATTGCATTTTATTATCAATCCATTACTTGCATAAATCCTTTTTAAAAAGAATTGAGTGAGGAAAGAAATGGGGCAATTTTTTTTTTTTTTTTTTGGATCACTAAATTTAAGGAATTAGAATACAAATCTACCATGTTTCAAAATGTGCATTCCCAACTGAAAATCCCAATGAACTTTTCAATAACTTTCATCATCACTATAACAGTTTAGGCCTTTGCTCATAACCAATGTGTGTGCAATAATGATATGATGAATTATTCAACAATAATGATGTAATCACAAAAAATTAATTAATAAAGATAAAAACACATCAACATCAGCATCTTTTGTTGACCAAAAGAGAAAGAGTAGTATAACCTAATCAACATAATCTCTTGAAACACCATGGCTAGATGGGGAGGAACATTTTTGAAGGTACGAAACCATATAATAAAAATTCAGGTAACTTTCGTGATGGAGACACATTAAAATTCATTCCATTAGGGAGAGTCTTAAGAAAAAAATTTCCCTATATTAATTATAAGAGCAAAACATCAATTTTTATACAAAAGACACATTTAAAATTATGTCAATAATTTTAATTTTTCGATCAAATTTTTAAATGATGTTATTCAACTGAATCCAATTGTAACTTAATTAACACTCCATTTGAATGGGGTGATTTGATGAGAAATGATAAAAAAATGGTGAGAAAGTGAACTATTTTATCATATTTAAGTTGGGCGATAAATGGTGAGAAGGGATGATAAATGGTAAGAAATGATAACAAAGTAAACTCTCTTATTAAACCTATTTCATTTCTCACAAAAAAAATAATAAAAAAATAGTGAGCTCTGCTTGTAAAATATTTATAATACCAATATTACCCCTTCAAAGACAAAGAAATAAAAGGAAATTCCATTTATATCCTTCTCTCACATGATTTACTTTCCACCATCATCGGTGTGAAGGTCGAGAGAGCCAAAAGCGACAAGCATGTTTTGATTTTCGATTTTACTAGCACGCATGAAGAGCACATACACACAGGAGCAACTGGTTCTAACACACAACACAAATCCTTTTTTCTGATTCGGGCAACTCAGGCTACAATATTTCAGTAGATGTAGCAGCTTTGGACCTTTTAATTGTTTTACACTCCATTTGGATCATAGAGTGAGAAAAGAAAAGAAATGATTGTCGACTCTCATCTAAGTGAGAAAATAAAAGAAATAATTGTTTTTCAAAATTTCCATAAAATGTATGGCATCCACCAACTTGTTTTGGAAATATTCTGCCAATACATAGTTTGCTTCTTTTAGTAAAAACACAGGAAAACTTATGGGAGAGAAGAGATAATAGTGAAAAAAGTTAAGCATACCAAATGGAAGAAAACACGAAAAGAAAAACATTTTATCAAGTTCACTTCCTTCCCTGAAATGACAATCAATTGTCAATATTACACACTCTGGCCAAAACAAAGGAAAAATACGAAATGCTCTAATTGACAAGCATAGAGTTGATTGATTATGATTTTTTTTCAGTTAAAATAGTAAGATAAGGTTCTTGACTCCCTCTTGTCCCACCACTATCTCTCCCCACAAACCCTTGCCAAAAAAAATAAAATAAAAACTAATTGTGATGTTATAGCAGGGACACTCTCAGGAAAACAAAAAAACTGCTATGATAGGCCATCAAATGAAGGCAAACCTTCCTTTAAAAAGTGAAAAGTTAATCGAATTCCTAGGACTAGAAATTTGTCATACATTTACTTCAATAGTAAGAAGTAGGAGAACGCACCACTATTTTCTACAAGCTTTGATGAGTTCAACCTGTGAGAAGGCATGGAACTCAAAAGCTGCTGATAATCTGGAAGTAGAGACCGTGAGACAAGAAAATAGACAGATACAAATGGAGGTGAATCTTTCAAATGACTGGAAATTTTAAAGAAAAAGACAAAAAACAAGTTTGTTAGCCACAGAATCAAACACACATGCACACACAAACAGCAGACATGCTTATTTGCCGAACAATGATACTAAATTACAGGGGTAAAAGGAAATGAAACTAAATAAAGAAGTACACATTTGGACAGATCAATACCTTGGGTGTACTAGCATTGTTACGCAGCTCCTCTGTTTTGTTCAACTTCATTCCAGAAAAAAGCTCATAAATAAGACAATCTAACATATAACAGAAATATTAGGTTGTGAACAAGAACCTATGTATATTATACCAAAGATTAAGCAACAAAATAGGGTGAAATATGAATACCCAAGAGTTGACAAAGGCAGAGAAGCTCAACATAGTGAATAAGATTGGCTGCTCTCCGCGTAAAATGTTTCATTACCATTAGATTCTGGTTTCCTAAAATAGCAGTCAATCCTAATCGCTATGCACAGAGTGCTCGAATCGAATTCTTATGAAAAGCAGCAGTAAAGCATAATGCATGAAATGACTACTGGCTGCCCAATAAAGTTTGTGAATGTGAATGTTGTCTTACATGTTAAAACCTCCCATTTAACTTTTCTATACAGGCAAATGAATCCAGTATACACAAGCCTCCGAAGTGATCTTAAATGTACATCAGTATTAAACAGATATAACAATTCAAAGAAGTACATGGAAAGTAAAATGCACAAATAAAATGCATTCTCATGGATACATAGACATTCATGACCATTTATCCTACTAGCTAGAACCGGAAAAAATAATAATGCCTGTTGGCACTCACACATTATGAAAAGATCACTTACAATCCATTTTATGGTCAAATTGATAAAGTAATACACAATACCTACAAAGGGGGCAATTTTACCGTGGGTAACATATAGAATGAGGAAGTAAAAACAACACTAAAGAGTACCCATAGAAAACCCAGAAAAGGTTCAACTCAATTGCCCCGTACTCATCACCAAACTCCAATTTAATCACAAATGGCCTTAGAAGAAACTCCACATAACCACAAAATCTTCAATTAGAGCATTCCAACATCATAGTAGTAGTTGCATAATATACACAATATATGAGAATCCATGAAGACCCAGAAAAGGAAATGAGTTCAAATACCGGATGTTCGTCCCCAAATTCCAATCTGAAGGCGTCAAGAATGGCCTTCGCTGAGGCATGGGCCTCTGCCGGTGTCACTCATCAAGATCAGCACATTCTTGGTCCTCTTGGTGCCAATCTGCATCATCTCCATCATCATCATCATCATCATCATCATCATCATCATCATCCTAAATGTCATACTTGCGCCTCTTCTGGCTACTCTCGCCAAATCCACAGACCCCAACTCTCTAGAACACCGTGTTTATCGTCTTCCTCGGCGACGCCACCATCATCACCATACATGTACATACAAATCTTTACAATTTGTATATACAGGCACATAACTATGAAAATTCTAACTAATGCGCCGTCATCATCATTATTAGCATTCACAACTTACGCAATAGACACATCGTGGTTGGAAAATTATTTACGACATGCAAAAAAAGAAAGTCATAAAAATGAGAAATCACGACTTACATTTACTGTATATCGTTGATATAAAGCCGTAAAAACCCAATTTTGTTATAGTGTTTTATTTTCTAGGAGATCGAGTTAATAGATTTTTGTCGCCATTGTATGACTCACGTGATCGGAGTGAGCTTAATTTTGTCATTGCAATCTTTTTGGGTAATGAGAGTAACATGGTACGAAGTGACTTGCTATGGGTAGTTTGTGAATACCTGGATAATTTTTTTTTTTTTTTTTACAAAAAACCTTACCAGTTTGCCACCCCACCAAGAGATTGAGGCCTTGTTTGGTTTGTGTTTCCCAAAAATTTTTGGGAAAAATTCTCTACAAATAAGTTTTCAAAAGTAATCAAACCAAACAAATTTTCCCAAAACTTGTTTGGTTTACAAGTTTTCCAAACAAATCTCTCTCTCATACACATCAAATCAATCACTTTTTCCGAAACTCTCTCTCAAAATAATTTTCCAAAGCATCTTTTGAAAAAAACCAAACCAAACAACTTTTCGTACTTTTTATCTCTAAAACTCATCTCCCAAACTCAAACCAAACATACCCTGAATTCTCTATTAACTTAGTGCCCAGCATGACACCAATTTCCATGGCACCATATAGATTTGCACCCACTGAGTTGTATGAGTTGAAGATTCAACTCCAAGAGCTTTTAGATAAGGGTTTCATCCGCCCTAGTACCTCACCTTGGGGAGCACTGGCTCTCTTTGCAAAGAAGAAAGATGGCACACTGTAACTGTGCATCGATTAAAGGAAATTGAACTGAGTAACTGTTAAAAACAAGTACTCATTACCATGAATAGATGATCTGTTTGACCAGTTAAAGGGGTGGCATTATTTTTCGAAGATTGATTTGAGATTGGGGTATCACCAGTTGAGGGTGAAGGGGGAGGATATTCAAAAAATGACATTCTGTATGCGGTATGGCCATTACGAGTTCTTAGTAATGCCTTTTGGGCTAACCAATGCACCTTCATTTATAGACTTAATGAATCAAGTCCGTAGTGAGTTCTGAGATCAATTCATGGTTGTTTTCATCGACAACATCTTAGTCTACTCACTCTTTGAGGAGGAACACGAAGAACACTTGCGGATTGTACTTGAGTTGCTTGGAGCACACCGTTTATATGCTAAGTTCAGGAAGTATGAGTTTTGGCTAAAAGAAGTTAAGTTCCTAGGTCATGTGGGAATAACCTAAGAATTACTTTGAGATCCAGAGTTTATTGGGCTTAGCTGGGTATTACCGACGTTTTGTAAGAGATTTCTCTAGATTGGCTTCACCGTTAACCCAATTGACAAAGAAAAATTTGTGTAGAGTGAGACTTGCAAAAAGTCTTTTCAGAAGCTTAAGGATAGACCCATCACTGCCGTAGTTTTGATTATTCCGAAGAGAGGTTTGGGTTATTCGATTTATTGTGATCCGTCTCGAAAAGGATTGGGTTATGTATTGATACAAGAGGGGAAAATGGTAGAGTATAGTTCATGGCAGTTGAAAACACATGAGAGAAACTATTCTACTCACAACTTAGAGTTAGCAGCGGTGATTGTTGCCTTAAAAATTTGGAGGCATTACCTGTATGGGGAGAAATTTGAAGTGTTTTTCAATCATAGGAGTTTAAAATATTTATTCTCACATAAAGACTTGAATTTGAGGAAGAGGAGGCGAATGGAGTTTATGAAGGATTATGATTTTGAGTTATACTATCATCTGGGGAAGGCCAACATAGTGGCCAACGCATTGAGTAAGAAATCCGTAAGCAGTATAACTAGTATCGCCATCTAAGAATGGGAGATATTGGGTGTAGTAGGCGAGTTTGACTTGCATCTTGGCTAGTCCGTCAAGTCAGCCGCTTTGTTCACAGTAGTTGTACAACCTACTCTAGTTAGCCAAGTTATAGAAGCACAACAGAATGATTGTGAAGTGGAATCTATTCAAGGGAAGATATCTAGTGAGAAGGTAGAGAAGGGCTTGAATGTCTATCCTAACTCGAGTGTGAGTTATATGGACCGTCCTTTTATGCCAGAATTTTGTAAGGAGGAGGTACTCTAAGAGTTTCACCATTCTCGCCTTGCAGTACACCCTGAAAGGCACAAAAATGTACCACGACCTTAGTCACCAGTTTTGGTAGAGAGAGATAAAGAGAGACGTAGCCTTGTTTATTTTGAGGTGCCTTACTTGTCAACAGGTGAAGGCTGAGCATCAACGACCAATGGGCTTGTTGCAACCTTTACCTATAGCCAAATGGAAATGAGAGCATGTCATAATGGATTTTGATGTGGGTCTTCTTAGGACTCAATGGGGTAACGATACCGAATGAGTAATAGTCGACCGGTTAACCAAATCAGCACACTTCGTACCTATGCGCATGAGTGACTTGGTAAATTATTTTTTTTGACCTATATATTAGGGACATAGTTTGACTTCATGGGGTCCCAGTGACTATCATCTCAGATAGAAATCAGCATTTGACTGCTTAATTGTAGCGGAGTCTACAGAATGTCTTGGGCACTTGATTGACGTTTAGTACTGCTTATCATCCTCAGACTGACGAGGCAGTCCAAACACACCATTCAAATCTTAGAGAACATGCTTCCAGCTTGTTTTCTTGATTTCAAAGAATCGTGGGAAAGGCATTCACCCTTAGTAAAGTTTGCCTATGATAATAGTTTTCAAGCGAGTATTGGTATGACACCTTGTGAGGCCTTGTATGGATGACCGTGTAGAACTCTAGTGTGTTGGGACAAGGTGGGTGACGCACCTATGTTAGGTCCTGAATTAGTCCGAAAAATGATGGAGAAGGTTATGCTTATTCGTAAAAGGTTAGTTTCGGTTCAAAGTCGTCAGAAGAGCTATGCTAACGTAGAATGAGGCCTTTGTCTTTTGAGGTAGGGGATCACGTGTTTCTTAAAATATCGCCAAGACGGGGTTTGATGAGATTCGAAAAGAACGGGAAGTTGTCTCCTAGATTTATTCAGCCTTTTCAGATTCTATAGCGAATTAGGGAGGTAGCTTATCGTTTGGCCTTGTCGCCCCAACTTTTTGGAGTTCACAACGTGTTTCATATCTATATGCTCCAAAAATACGAGCTTAATCCTTCATACGTGTTGAATTGGTCTGAGTTAAAGGTAGATGTGGATGCCTCGTATAAAGAGAGACCAACTTGAGTGTTAGATACTCGGGATCAAGTCTTGAGGGGTAGGACTATTCCATAGGTTAAGGTGTTGTGGCGATACCATAAAGTTGAAGAGGCAACTTGGGAGCACGAGGAGGAAGTCCGTGGAAAGTATCCGGACCTAATTGTTAGTGTTTGAGTTTTGTATTTAAATTTCATTGTGTTGCAATATATGAATGTTACGATGTTTGGAAATTTAAAACTGTAGTGTTTATGGATTGAATGGCTATGTCATACCACTATTGCGCACATGAGTTAATATTGCAATTGGAATAATGTGTGTTGACGTTTGATTTAAATTTTGGGGATGAAATTTCTTAAAGCGGGAGATTATAATGGTTTTGGTTTAGACCTGACCCTTTTCATGCTCTTAGATCTAGAATTTTCGTACCTTTAATCATTGTTTATACCCTTATCATCTTGTTGTTAGTTGAGTTTGGTGGTTTGGAGTTGTTGGTTATGTTTGAAACAGGTTAGGAGTTAGTTTTTCAACAGAGTTGCTATCCATTTCATTTCTAGTTTGCTTGAGTAGTGTTTCGGTGGCTCGAGCGGTCTTTGAGATCTCCCAATATTTTTTTAGGCCTGTAAACCTTCTAGGAATAGGGTGGTCTTCACTTGAGCGGTCTTTTCTTCACTCAATTGATCTTTTGTAGGTCTGAACTTCTGGGAGGGGGTCATTATGCACTCGGGTAGTGTTTTGGTCACTTAAGCGGTGTCATTTAATGTGTCTGATGCTCGAGTGGTGGTTTGGTCGCTCGAGCAGTCTGTACATATATCAGATCGGGGGAAAGCCTTTTTCAGTCACTTTTTCATCTCTCTCTCTCTCTCTCTCTCTCTCTCTCTCTTTCTTAAATACCTCAAATACACCAAAATCCATTGATTTCTCCACTATAGTTCTTTGCAGAATAATGTAGAGCTCGTTGAAAGCTTCGTTTTAATTAGAGAAGACTTTGTTTTTGGCTCCGTCAAACTTCTACTCTTGCTCTCTTCCTCTTCTATTCTTGAGGTAGGGATTTCTTCAACCTTTGTATGATTCTAAACTTGGTTATTTGTTCTTTAAAAAGGTTTAGTGATTTGAGGATTTTGGGTTTAAACCTAGGGTTTGATTTTGAAATGTAAAAGAGTGGTTTTTTTCAAATGGAATCATGAGAAAGATTGTGGGAGTGTGAATATTGTGGGTTGTGTAGAAATGTTGGAAATTCCTTCCTAAAATGAGATTTTTGAAAGTAAAGGAAGTTTTATTGGAAAATCATTGATGTTTGATTTATGAAAGAAAAGGAAAAGATGTTGGGTTTGAAAAGATAAGAGAAAAGTATCTGTTGATGATGAGAGTGGAGTTGGATATGTATTATCGCTCCCATTTTGAAATTTATGATCTTATATCTATTGTTGAAAAATTATCTGTCTAGTAGAGATATTTGTTTTGGGCTATTGGTAGAGGATAGCTTTGGTTGTTGTAGAAATTGCATGAGAATCAGGTTAATTGAAACTAATTACTCATATGTCTTGCATTGAGCATTGTTTCATACTTGAATATTGAAAATATATTATTTTGAGAAAAATGGATGTATACCTTGGTGAATTTGGTTAGGGAGGTGTGGTTATGGTTTATTATGTTGGCCCATGTGTCCTTGATGAAAGTCCAAAAATCAGCGCGGTTAGGTGTTGTAGCTTGCTTTTCGTGCTCCTCGGAGGGATTTAGTCTCCTCGGATACGATAGCCCTACAATTCAGACTCCTGTGGTTCTTAATCTGGTTTCACAAGTGCAATGTGAGATAAATTAAACAAATGAGAGTCCAAATCCGGCAAATCTTAGAAAATCCATTTATCATCAGAGATTCCAAAAATGGACGCATTGCCAAATTTCATAGTCACCAGCTAAAATATTTTTGGGAGATTTAGGAAACCCATGACTCGTGCCAAAGACCACTTGTCTGTCATAACCAAAGTGTCTTGGCTCGGGAACTTCGGTATGAGAGAGGAAGGTCATGAATTGAGCACCCCACTCACCCGATCAAAGATCGGCCTCTACTAATCATGATGTGATTTTTATGTACATTATGGAGGAGGATTGTATTGGCTTTGTTCAAAACTAAATAACCGAAATTAAATTTCAATTAAACTTTCCAGATGACTCTAAAAATCATGTTGATCGCAAATATGTAATCGGTTTTATTTTCTGGCACCTCTAAGGTCCTCAATTTTTCGTTTAAAGCTATAATTTCAACAGATTTTTCTACAATCGATAGATACAACTTCAAATCCTTATAATTCACATCCTTAAACATGCAATTCCACATCAGCAACATAAAATCATGCCTAATCACAAGTCCCAATTGTGATTTCTCACATCAATAAGGACCTTAATTTCAGGTCAAACTCAAGGTCTACGTCAATAAATTACATACTCAAATTGAATACCTCATAAATAAATTTAATTTTCAATAATCATAATTCCTACTCCTTATAACGTAATTAACTCCAATTCGGACCCAATTAATCAAATCTCAATTTTACAAATCTGAATCGAATATTTAATTAAACTCCCATATGGTCCGATACTTGAAATTAAAAAAATTCGACTCGTTACTTATTCTTTCTTGAGTCAATTAGGCTTTCAATTTGTAATTCCAAATAAATCTTCAATAGAATCGTATATGAATCAGTCTCTATAATTTTCATAATTCCCAAATTAAATCAGAATAGTAGGCAATTAAAATCCAAATCTCCGTCATTAATTAAATATAAAGTATTACACGATGGGGTTATTACAGTAACCCTTGGTGGAAGGATGATAACCTAAGAAGACACGTGGAGTGGACCTAGGTTGGAGCTTATTAGAATTATAAGGTCGAAGCCAAGGGAAACGTTGACAACCAAACACCTTCAGAAAAGTGTAATCAGGAATGGTGTTAAACAATAATTGATAAGGAGATGAATGACCTAGAGATAGACTTGGCAGCATATTAATGAGAAACATAGCAGTAGCCATGGCCTCAAACCAATAATCAAGAGGGATAGAAGATTAAGATAACAATGCAATAACTATCTCGGTAATATGTTGATGTTTCCTTCCGGTGATGCCATTTTGCTCAGGAGTGTATGGGCAACTAAGCTGATGAATAATACCATGGAAAGCATGATAATCATGCATTTTATGATTCACAAACTCAGTACCATTATCTGTTCAACATATTTTAAGAGAGAGATTGAATTAGTTCTCAGTATAAGTTTTGAAATGAACAAATGTGGAGTAAACTTCACTTTTAACAAAGAAAGGATAAATGCATGTAAATCTAGTGACATCATCTACAAAAAAAAGTATTTATATCCACATTTAGAAGCATGAAATGGCCCCCATACATCATTGTGCACAAGAGAAAAGGGTTAAGATACAGTGGAGGTAGAAAGCTTAAAAGGAAGTTTATGAATTTTAGCAACATTGCAAGGAGTACAAGAAAAAAACATCACAATTATTTTTAAAATTAATAGGTAAATGTTTAGCTACGTGATGAAATTTGAAAGAGGATGGATGGCTCAATCTTTGATGCCAAGTAGCCATAGACACCTTAGTCTGAGAAGAAGTGTAATGAGCTTGTGAGCTAGAAAAAGAAGATGGTGAAGCAAATTGATATAAGCCATGAATATTAGGACCTTTATGGAGCACCTATTTCGTAAGATTGTCTTGACTAAGAAGAGAGTTACTATCAAAGAGAACAGAACAGTTATTATCTTGAGCAAACTTATGCACATATAAAAGATTAGACAAAATTTTAGGAACATGAAGCATATCTTGAAGGTGCAAAGAATATTGAGGAGTTGGTAAAATACCCTTTACCAATATGTTGAATGGGCAATGTCTGGTCATTTCCAACTGTGACTAGATCAGTTCCTTGATAGGGCTGATGGAGATGAAAATTTCCTAACTCATTGGTGATGTGACTGGTTGCTGCAGAATCCACATACCATGGTGTGGAAGAACCAGATGAAGTAGATATTGGTGAAGGAGAAGGAGCTGGAGGTGCAATTGCAGAATAAGCTTTTGATTGTGACATGCCAAATAAAGATGAAGAAGAGTTGGATGATTGGTAATTTGGATCCATTCTAAACCAGCAGTCAAAAGCAATGTGACTGTAACCTCCACAAATCTGACAGTAAGAAGAAGAGTAGCTTCCTGGAGTAAAATTTCCTTGCCCTTGTCGTCCTCTAGTACCTCTAATAGAAAACCTACTACCTATGTACCTACCTCCTTTGCCATGAAAAGCTCCTCGGCCTCTATAATTGGGGCGTCTGGAAACTGAAGGACTAAACTCAGCATATCTAGTGGCAGAGTAGGCAACAGTAAAGTCAGTGCTAAGAGCAGATTTAGTCTTATTCTCTATGTGAATAGACTCTGAACATAGAAGAGAACTCAATTCATCCACATTGATTGGCTCAACTTTAGCATGAATTGTTGTTTTCAAAGCATCATACTCATCTAGTAAACCATTCAAGGTTAAAAGAACTAGATCCTCATCATCAATTATAGAAGAGGCAAGACTGAGTTGATTAGCTATGATTTTGATTTGAGATAGACACTCTTCCATTGATATACCTGGTTTTGAAACAGTTTGTAACTTGTTCTTTAACTGATGAATATGAGATCGACATAGAGATGTATACCTCTTCTCCAAAGCATTCCAGACATGTGAGCAATGTTAAAGATGAGGAACAGAGGAAAACACAGGTGGAGAAAGAGTAGCAGTAATGAAGCTAAGTGGGTGAGCATCAATAATCTCTCAATTTTCAAACTCAGGATTTGGTATAAATTTTCCTGAAGAGTTAAGTACTTTTGGATCTAAAGATGAGATTGATCCAGTAACGAATCCAAGAAAGTTAGTAATAAAGAACATTTTGGACTTGATTTTTCTAGATAAGAAAATTGGTAGAGTCTAACTTGACTGTGATGAGAGAATTAAAATTTGACAGAAGAAGATTGAGATTTGGAGGTAGGACAAAAGATGAATGCGAACTCGAAGATGAATTCGCCATTGAAGGACCTTCACTCGTTGGAGTTGAGAGGCTCTGATACCATAACAAAACTTAAAGAAATTCGTTTTCACTAATTTCCAATGAAGTCTCTTACAGATATTTATACTCAATAATGCTAACTAATTCTATTATATCGACATATCTAACTAACTCCACTTTTATAACCATATCTATTCTTGCTAACTATTCTTGATCTAAGAGGTTTAACATAACTTCCTTGCACATGCTTGGGATTAGGCTAACACCTTTCTTATGGTTGCAGTTGCAGCTGAGACTGCTATTGTGAAGACTGTAGCTTGAACTGCTTTCATGAAGTTTGCTGTTGTGAAGGCTGCAGCTTGAGTTGTGGCTGTGATGGTAGCTTCGATGCTATTATCCCATGCTCCTCAATATTCTTATCAGTTTCTCACCAACTTTTGAGGTTAGTGCTAGCAAATGATTAGGTTTACTTTTTGGTGCCAACCTAGTTGGGATTGGGAAAGTTCACTGCGATGATTTTTGCATTTCCTTCCCCCCTTTATTGATGTATTTCCATACATTGTATTGTATGATCTAATTTCATCAACAAAATTCTTCTTTAACTGATCAAAATAAACAAAACAAAACACAGTACAACAAAAAAAGGGTTTTTACTGCGCCAAATGAACGCCGTGGATACGATTCTACGACGTGCAAGATAATGTCATATTATGATTAGTCATGGAAAGTCATTCACTTTCAACGGCATGCCGTAGTACGCTGTAAAAAATATTTAACAGTGGATCTTGTGCGTCATGTTTAACTTTTCTACAACTACTTTTGCATGCTGTTAATTACAGGGACAAACCACGACGTTCATTGCTAGTCATTGAATATTTAATACAATGACCTATTTTGCCTGCCGTAGATAGCCCAAGTTTCATATCATTTTTTGCGTGCCGTATAATATGTATATTTTAAAAAAACAAATCAGTAGGTTTATTTCACCTGTACAATATAAGAAAACATTACTTTACAAACATATATATATATATATCAATTAACCACCAAAATATTGTTTCAAACATCAAAAAAAAAAAAAAAACTATCTATAACTTTTGAACATCCATAAACTACCTATTCATTCCAAACCATACAAAAACTATGTTTCTAGATATCAAAAACTATCCTTAAGTTCAAAACTGTCCAAAACGTTCAAAATGATCCCCAAAAAAAAAATAAATAAATAAATAAATAAAATCCTTAATTTATAAACCATCCAAAAATTATCCTTCAATTCAAAATTGCTGCTGAGAGGCCTTTTGTCGTATTACTGGCCATGTCAAAATATCATCCCCTCAAGGGGCAGCCTATGGAACAAGGAAGAGGCTCTACTCAATGCCCACTTTAGAAAACCTGGCAGCTAGATTTGGAAGTCTCACAATCTACGAGAATGAGTACAAGAAACACAAATGGAAACACCACATTTATAAAGTGTTGTAATCAGAAACTATAAAAATACAAATGATAGGACTATGTCGATGAAGATCAGTATCAAACCAAAAAGCTAATATTGCAATAGAAGGGGATTACAAAACAAGAAAGTTGACAAATGAGAGGTTTTACTTTCTTTGTCTAAATGAGAGGATCAAAATATATTTGTAGCATCACTACTAGTCAAATCAGAGCTCAAATATTTGAAACAAGGAAACTGAGTACTAACTATAACTTTATGTTCTGCATGATGTGTTTGATTGGTTATTCATTAAAAACAGGTCCAAATTCAAAATGACTAAACCGATTAAACTGCACAGCACCGAATAGCTAGAATGCACAATAGTTTGGTGTGGTTTATAATAATGAATAGTCAGTTTCAATTCTTTGCTAATTGTTGGATAAGAAGAAGTTGGTGTCGGGGATGGGCAGTTTCTAAATTCTGTCTCCAGTTTTCTATTACACCCTATGACCATGGCCTGATCCCAATTGGTACATTTTTTTTGTAGTGCCACCCATGGTACCTAAGGGGGATTGGGTTTCCCCACCCTACCAATCATAGCCCTGATTCTGATTTTGATTTTTCTAAAAAAGATTCAACATAAGTCATACAAATTTCATATTGATAAGAAGCTTCAATTGAATCAAAACTACAAAAATTAAAAATAAGAAGCCTTACCCAATTAGAAGTAAGCACAATCCAAAAGCAAACCATAACACATCCCCTATAACAATACCCACAACTTCAAATCAATACACAACAAATATAACAGTAGCCACAACAAGCACAGAACTAATAAAAAATAAGGAGTTTCTTATCTTTAAAAAAAAATCAAATCAAATTACATGCTAATGAACAAATCAAATAAAAATGCAAATCTATAGAAGGAAAAAAGAAAGAAAGAAGAAGAACATGAGGTGAAGGAATCAGCGACAGTTGTGAAGGAAGAGATGGAGAGAAGAGAGGTGCTTCATCTCAGTGTGGGTCACCGCTGTTGTAAATTAATGGCCAATGCATCAACATAAATAGACCTGCAGCAATGCCTCCTGCTTGTTTTCAGAACCTGCAAGTTTGATAAAGTCATGGTGAGCAAATGCAATCTTCTTATGCAATGTCGAAGTGTGCATATTTATAATTCTTTGAAACTCTTCATCAATAAGCTTTTGTACTGCCTGCAAAACATCACAAAAGTTAATTGTCCAACATCTATGAAGACCAAAACCTATATTGAAGCAAATCACTAGATGATAACCATTAAAAGCTCTTGATCACCCAAAATAAATTTTATTTTATGTAGAAAACATATTTAAAAGGCACTAAGTAGGTGCAATTCGTATACAAAAGAAAATCTATGACAACTATACATCAAAAACTTATTCAAAAGTCCTTACAAAATATAAATGAACAATAACTCTGTATTTTAGTATGTAATTGCAATTAAAAATAGAGAGAGAGAGAGAGAGAGAGAGAGAGAGAGAGAGAGAGAGAGAGAGAGAGAGAGAGAGAGAGATTTGATAAAGTCTAGTTGGAAAGTGTGGAGTGGGTTACGACGAGATGCAGATGTTAGTAACTTTCCTTCAAATCTCTAGTTATGCCAAATTACAGCAATCATTGAATGTTATTGTCCTAGTTTTTTTTCTTAGCCTAAAAACAAGTCACAGACAAAACTAAGCATCGCTTAAAAATTGGATCAAGCAAGATCAAATTAACTCCACAATCCAACAAGATCCAGCTATTAGGATGGCATAATAGCTTTACTATAAGATTTTCTTTTCAATTCTGTTAGTATTCATTGATCACATAATATGTCAAAAGTCAACAACGTACTTCCATTCTATAGATCACATCATATTCAACTTCTCCATCCTTTTCAATAATTGAACTTAGGTAATGAAAATATTCAATCTTTGTTGTTGTTTAGTTTCAATCCTCACTTCTCGATTATTTTTACTCGTATTGTTACTAAAATTACATTCCATATATTCAATTTTAGTGCTACTAATTTTACACAAGCTCTTCTCTCCATATTTCTTTATTCTTACAAGAATAATCACAAAACTTAAAACACCATGACGATAAAACCAATTAGAATCAATCAATTAACTTTGGCTCCAATATCATCAAAATTGTATAGTGCACAACTGCAGATATACATGTAGTCCTAGCAAGGGATATATTTTAAAGATCAAGTATTAGATAAATCCATACATTCTATTTGAATTAAAATCAATCCAAGTACTCATCAGAAAATCCCACAATTACACAACCAAAACTAAAAATTTCAAAATAACTGAGAAGGAAGTAGGGTACTGAAAATTAATCAATTAGGATTTGGATTAGATCAATTGCTCTTGGGATTTGGAATTGGGAAACGCCTTGCTCCGGTGGCACCTCTTGGGGGCAAAACCCTAAAAACTTCTGCAAATTGGTCTGAATACTAATCGAGTATAGAAAGTACAAAAACGCCATAGAACAATCAGTTGGATCGTCCCCTTGCAAGCCTCTGTGGCTCATCTTTTGGACAATTTTGGTAGGAACAAGGGGAAGTTTCGCGATGGCCTTGCCTTCGAAGAGAGAGTTCAAGAGGCTGAAGATGACAAAGAGGACAAGAGTGATGACAACGCTAGATTTGAACTTGAAGAGGAAGAGATCGCGGCTGGTCCTTGAGGCTAGACTTGACGTGATCAATCTTCTTGGTCTTGGACTTTTGAGGCTGAGCTTGGAAGGGTTAGAGTCAGTCTTCATGGTCTCGAGCGTCTTCGAAGCTTTGTCAATGGAAGATTTGAGGGACTTGTAGAAGAGGTTGTTCGGTAGATTAGAACCCATGAGATTGCCTCGCAGACTATAGCCGTGTAGACGGAGATTCCAACAATGATTAGGCTGTTGGAGTAATTGCAATTGGAAAAGAAAGTGCTCGCCATTGGAGAGAGAGAGAGAGAGAGAGAGAGAGAGAGAGAGAGAGAGAGATATGTGTTACGGCTTGATGATTCTTTGAGGCAAATCGAGAGGTCCAACAGCTTTTTGGTGTTGAATGGTGGCCTAGGGTTTGTGCTTGTGTGAGTGTGAATGTGAATGTCAGAGAGACGAAGAAATAGACGAAGACTTAGAGAGAAAGAGAGAGAGCAGAGAGAGAGAGAGAAACAGAGGATATTGGGGCTGAAGATTTGGGGTTTTGATTTTTTTTTTTTAAATTTGGTGTTTGGCGTTGAAATTTTCATTTTACCACTATTTTTTTTTTAATCGTACCTTTCACGACAGCAATTGCGTGTCGTGGAAAGTGTAATATTTTAAACGGCTGGCTTTTTGTGAGTCGTGGAAAGTGCAATTTTTAACAACTGATTTTTTTGCGCTGTGAAATATTCAATATTTTGAACAGCTGGTGTACGCGTATCGTATATAGTTGATGTATTAACGGCATGCCATATGCACGTCATAGAAAGTTTTAATATTTACGGCTAACATTGTAAGCTGTAAAAAAAATCATCGTTATTAGCATTCATGACCTACGCAATAGATATGTCGTGGATGAGAAATTATTTACGATATGCAAAAAAAATTAGTAAAAGTGAAAAATCACGGCTTACATTTACTATATGACATTGACGTGAAGTTATAAAAATCTAATTTTATTGTAGCGATAAAACAAAAAAAAAGAAAAAAAGAAATGGGGTTTGACCTCATCATTTAGCCCCCACAAGACTCGGCAACCCAATTTGTTTTTAGACTTTTTCTGAATTGACAAATGCTTTCCAGCACATGGAAATAATTGCATTCCTACTATTGGGGTACTCCCCTTGTTTTTTTTTTTTTTTCTTAACTATCTATCCTCTGGAGTCCATCTTTCATTTTCAAAAAACAAAATCATTGAGACTGAAAAAGTGCGTAAAAGTTGATTTGGTCCTTTGCTGTATGTCCATACAACTTTTTCCAGACTTGAGAGAAGTTGGTTACGCGAGGCTGTGATGTAGCTGTTGTGTTCCCAATGACCTACACCATACCCATGTCATATCATAGAATTAATATAGTGCTTCCAATGTTCTAAACAAGATAAAAATGTATGGACATCTTGGGTAATTTACCTCTTATTCCTAGTGAGACCCATTGGGCTCTCACACCTATATACGAATGTTGCAGCAACATGCGACTAATGAGGTTGCTATCAAAATATTGGGATATTTGGTACAGCTTTTCAAAGTTGTTTATTGGAGTCTGTACCAAATTCTTAGTGCCAATTTAGTTGAGATTTAAAATTCCGTCTTGATATTTTTTGTTCTTATTCTCTTTTTATTGATGTTTTTCATATGTAATAAATGTTTTTCTCATCAATAAGGTTTTCTTTTGGTTGATTAAAAGGAAAAAAAAAAACTTATGTTTATAGTTTATTATAAATAGAAATAATTTAAATATTTTGAAAAAAGTTGATTTCTAAAAACTGGGGGAGTGATGCTTTTGTCTTCTGTTTTTAGATTATCAACTTTTAATTTATAATAAATTGCACCAAACAGTACCATTAGCTTGTAATTAAACCTAGTATAGGCATTTATTGGGAAGAGTGAATTTACAAAAAGAGAATTAAAGCAACTTCATAGGTAAAATGGGCATATTAGGCATTTTAGCTAGTGAAATTTCATTTTTGTATCTCCAATTCAGTAGAAGAGACATTTTATCTATTTTTATTTTTGACTCTTCACATGTAACTAGCGTCCAATGCTAGGTAAAAGTGTCTTCCCTCTATTGTGTTGATTGCTACATCTCCATTTCTTTTCTGTTCTAACCCATCAATCTTTGATTTGTTTTATGTTTATCACATTACTTGTATTTTGTAAATGAAGATTACTAATCTTATTTGATAACAATTTTGGCAATGTCCCTTCAAACTTTGTACGGGATTTTATTTAAATAACTGTTTAAAAATTTTACTTTTTCACAGATGTCATCTCAACAATTATGTCATAACTAAGTGATTAGCTGGTATGTCATTCAAAAGAATAATATTGCTATTTTATGTATATATATACATATATAACATTTTTCATTTGAAATTGGTTGAGTTAGTTTGTATAGTTAGGTAAAATAGAGAGTGTTGTTAGAATACACACTAAGTAAAGTGATTAGACAAAATACAGAGTATATTTTTTTGCGTAGTTTTGCTAGACAAAATGCATTGTATCTAGTTGTGTTTTTCGTTTTTTACTTTCTATGGATATTTATTGGGAAGGGATGAATTAAAAAATGGAGAAAATTGGATGTCCAGTTGTGTTTTCATTTTATTTTAATTCCTTCTCTGTTTTTTCTTTTTTTTTTTTCTTTTTCATTTTTTAAACAATTTTAAACTTGTTTGGTGAATGAAGAGTCTCTAAACAATGCTTTTGGATTTTCAGTTATTTATTATTTTGATGACCAACCAACTCAGGAAACACCAAAATTTGTTTTGGTACAAAAATAACTTATAGTGGCAATGGATATGGGGAGAGGCAGATTTATTATTTTATCAGCAAAAAAAAGATTTTTTTTATTTTATTTTTTTTGATGAAAATCAATATATAAAGAGCATTGAGACAAACATCAATAAAGAAGGGAGTGAGTGCACAAAGTATCAAAACAAAATTAAACAATCTTAACTATAGGTTAGCGGTGGTGTATATATTTTTATTTGTTGTGCATGAATATAAGTTTAAGGTACAAATATATACAAAATATTAAGTGAATTTCTATTTTTTTTTTTCTCTTTATTTTCATATATTTTACTTTGATCCCAAATCAATTTTTAAAATTATTATTAAAAAAATTCACAAAAGTATCATGAGACATCCAAATACAAGATATGTGAATCTATAAAGTGTCTTAAATGTGTTTTGCAAATAAATAATAATTTAAAAAAAAATAAAAATTAACACATACTAAAATGGGCAGACATGCATGTCCACTTATCAGAGATGAAACATGATATATCAATTTTTTTAATTGTTATTTTTTTTAATTATATTGTTCTGTGTTTTCTAACTCATCATGAAGACACTACCTTAATGCTAGATCAGATCAAGTACCGATCTTTTAGAGTAGTTTTTTTTTTTGTAGTACTATTGTTGGTAATAATTCCAAATAAAATATTAAAAAATACAAATAATAAAAATTAAAATAATTATTGAAAGGGCTGAGGCGTTAGAAATTTACTTTTTTTAAGGAGATTCAAGCCCTCTGTGGTTTGGCAAAGTCTCATACCAGTGCAGCAGAAAAAATCTTGACTTATCTCCTCCAAGATACAATAGCCCGACTAAATCGTATAGTTCACCAATACTACATAATTGGTTGAACCCAAAGGTTCATCACATACACCATTTATTTATTTGCCTGACAATCTCACACAAAAATAATAAAATAACAAACACTTCTTTTTTTTTTCTTTTTTTTTTTTTCCCTCCCCAAGATAAGAGTTTAGCTCAATTTATAGGAGAGAAAACTCGATGGGCAAGAAAAAAGGTTCACTTGAAGAAAACTTGGAGGAAAAGAAACTTTTCTTAGAGGGAAAGAAAGGTAGCTTGAAGAACAAGTTGCTTAGAGCCCAAGCAAACAATATAATCTATAACACATTATAACATTAAAATATACGCTAACATTCCCCCACTTATTTTAATATTATAGGTAACAAAATTTGAGATTATTAGGCAAATAAGGATATTATGCATTATGGTAGGTGTGCTCTGCATTGAACCTCTATTAGTAAAACAATAATATCTACTCCAAAACCAATAGTATGCTCAGCATTAAACTATGATTGCTTAGGAGAAATAAATAATTATTGCACACACATAATATTCTAGATGTTCACATAAGTTTTAATAACCTGCACATTACAGTCGTGTGCGATCCCATGATTCATGAGTGTGTTTGAGAATTAGCCCAAATCTTATAGGTAACAGCCCAACAACCACACTCACATAGGTGAATTTCGTCAAAGGTACTCTTGTAACTATGACACCCTGCTCAATAAGAGCTACATAAATTCATTAAGAGTTTTTTTTAATAACTCAACTTCTACAACGTTATAGGATAAATGCATTTACATTATAGGGATGGATAAAAATTAATTTAGTGCATTTCTTATGGTGATCATATGATCGTTTTTCTCATTGAACCCAGTTACAGGATCTCTAGTCTCTGGGTTGAGTATCCTCATATATGGCTCATGCTATATTGAATGGGTTTCAACTCTATCTCCCTTGATGTATTCCAGACTCTATCTCTTACTATGGCTTTAGTTAATGGATCTGCAAGATTATCACCAGATTTCATATAATCCACATTTATGATACCATTATTCATACAAGATCTCATAGAATTGTGTTTTCTTCTGATATGTTTGGATTTACCATTATAATAACGGTTATTAACTCGACCAATTGCTGCGATGCTATCACAATGAATCAATATAGGTGGAATCGATTTTTCCCTACAAAAGATTTCATTTAACAAATCTCTCAATCAATTTGCTTCTTCAATAGCTGTAGCTAAAGCAATAAGCTTAGCCTCCACTGTTAAATTAACAATAATGGTTTGTTTTTTCGATTTCGAACTTATAGCACCACCTCCCAAGGTAAATAAGTAGCCAGTAGTTGATAACGAATCACTTGACAAGGTATTCCAGTCGGCATCACTGTAACCTTCAAGTATTGTAGGATACTTATTATAAAAACAAGCCATATTTTATGGTACCAGATAAATATTTCATAATCCGCTTAATGGCTAGACAGTGATCACTGTCAGGCTTGCTAGCAAACCTGCTAAGTACTCCAACTGCATAGGCAATGTCAAGTTTTAGTACAGTCAGTCGCATAACGCAAGTTACCAATCATACTAGCATATTCCTTTTGATTAATTACATCCTCATCATCTTCAACAGAAAATAAACGCACATGCGGATCAAAAGGAGTAAGAACATACTTGCACTTTTAAAAATGATATTTTCTCAAAATTTTCTCAACATAATGCAACTGATCAAGAAATATACCATCACAAATTCTAGTAATTTTCATTCGCAAAATATAATTAGTCTCACCAAGATCTTTAATATGAAAATGGCTACTAAGCATATTTTTAGTTTTAACAATGATATGTAAATTAGAGCAAAATATAAGTAAATCATCCACATAGAGGCTAATAATGACATGTGAATTTTTTTCAGATTTATAGTAGATGCATTTATCACATTCATTAGTTTTTATAGTCATTCTCAAGCATACAAGAATCAAATTTCGCATGCCACTGTTTAGGGGCCTGTTTTAGGCCATATAGGAATTTAACTAGCTTGCACACTTTGCTTTCTTGACCGGGTTCCACAAAACCCTCAAGTTGATTTATAAGATTTCTTTATCCAGGTCTCCATTTAAAAAGGTCATTTTAACATCCATTTAATGAATTTTTAGATCATGAATTGCAGCCATTGCAATTAACAATCTAATGGATGTAACTCTAGTAACCGGAGAAAATGTATCAAAAAGTCAAGATCTGCTTGTTGTTTAAAACCTTTTGCAACAAGTCTTACTTTATATTTATCAATAGTTCCATCCGGTTTAAGTTCTTTTCTTCAAAACCAATTTGCAGCTAATAGTTTTACAACATGGTGGTAAATCTACTAACCCAAGTGTTATTGGATAATAAGGATTCCATCTCATCATGTACAGTCTTGTTCCAAAAAACAGAGTCAGAAGTTGTCAAAGCTTCTTGTAAAGTTAATAGAGTTTCCTCCATGTTAAAAACATGATAATTAGGGCCAAAATCTTTTTCTAAAATGGCTCTTTTACTCCTAGGTTCAAAAACTATAGTGTCTTGGTTTTGTAAAAGAGTAGAAGAACCGGTTTCAGATAAAATATTTTCTTGATATTTTTGATCCCCACCATTTTTAGATTTAAAAGGAAATTTTTATTCATGAAAAATTGCATCACCTCATTCAATTTTTTTTTTCAATATAAAAAAATCATAGGCTGTACTGTTTGTTGCATATCCAAGAAAAGAACAAGTGGTAGTTTTCACACCTAATTTAAGTCTTTTTTTTTTTAATGGATAATTTAGGTCTTTTAAGGTCTACAAGTCTAACAAAAACTAGATAACCCCAGACCTTCAAATATCCCAAATTTGACTTATGCCCTTTCCACAACTCAAAAGGTGTAACTTTTGTTTTTTATGTAGTACTATATTCATAACATAACATGCAGTTGAAATTGCTTCTCTTCACAAATTTGATGGAGCACCCGCTTCAATTAGCATGCATTTGTTAAATTAGTTAAAGTTCTATTTTTCCTTTCTGCTACACTATTATATGCAGGTGAATATGGTGGAATAGTTTCATGAATTATTCCCAAAGACTGAGCAAACAAGTTGAATCCAAAAGATTGATATTCCTAACCTCTATCACTTCTATATTTTTTAATCTTTTTACCGAATTGATTTTCAATTTCAAGAATGAATTCTTTAAATTTTTCAAAGGCATCACTTTTATTTTTCAACAAGTATACATAAGTGTATTTTGAAAAATCATCAATAAAAGTGATCAAATATCTATTTCCACCACGTGTTAAAATTTTTTCAAATTCACATAAATCAGTGTGAATTAATTCTAACAATTCAGTATTTCTTACCACACTTTTATGAGGTCTTTTAGTTATTTTTGCTTGACTGCAAACTTCGCATTTCTCAAAATTATTTGTTAGTCTGTGAATTAATCTTGGACTACTCATGACTCCCACGTATCAGCTATTAATATGACACATACGAGCATGCCAAAAATTCATAGAAGACAGCATGTAAACAGAAACATGTGCTTTTTTATTCTCAATATTTAATTTAAACATTCCACCACATGCATATCATTTTCCTACAAGGATGCCTTTTTTTAGTGATTACATATTGATCAGATTCAATAGTCTGCTTGAAACCAGTTTTGTTGAGCAAATAACTCGACATCAAATTTTTTCTCATGGATTGTGTGTATAAAAATGTATCAAAAATAAATATAAATAAAAATAAAGAAATATATTTTATGAGTTGTTAAAGATGACGACCGAACGGTGAAAGGTGGAACGATGTAGGGATTCAGCTTATAAAATGGAGTGATCATTAAAAAATTTATGAAAATTACTTACTAATTCCCTATTTCATTACCATTTCACAACGTGTAATAAAAGGATCTCTAACTGTTTCACGTGATAGTTAAAAACATTAATTTCATTGAATTGCGTTTATTTATATGCGTGTCACTCCTTTCTCTTTTTCTTTTTCTTTTTTTTCTTTTCATTTTTAAGTTAAACAGATAAGTGTATACCTTTTATTTGTTAGATTAGATCAACTAACAAAATAACTAAAAATAGTGATCTAATCAATTATATACTGATTTTTAATTCATAGTTTAAAATTTTAAAAAATATTACCAAAAAAATAAAATAAAAAGTGACTTGTTATATTTATATAATTTTTTCTTATGAGTTCCTATTTGCACTATGCTTATGCAAGAAATTATCTTTGATTAAGTATCAAAGCCAACTAATTTTTTTATTACACATCTAAACAAAATTTCTAGTTCTATCCTTCAACGAATGTGGTGATCGGCGGTGGGGATAGTAAGAGGTGGCCATGAGTTGGTGGTCAAAGTGTTTCTAGAGATCCTAGGGTGGTCGAAAAGGTCTCAAAAAATCTCTAGAAAGTAGTTTAAGCTCGCTAGAGATTGTTGGTATCCAGCCTGCCGATGGTTGACAATGGTTGGTGGAGCAGTGGTGGTGGTGGGTGGTGGCCAGAGGTGGTGTGGGAGAGGAGAGGGCGAAAACTTATTTTGAAAATAAATAAAAATGCCTCTTTTTAGTTTCTAAAGAATATGAAATCAATTCCATATTAATTGAAAACAAAAATAATATACCAAATAAGTTTTCATTTCAAGTTTCTAGAAAAAATAAAAACAAAAACAAAACAAAATTAAGAAACAAAAGCGCTGTGTTTCCATTTTTTTAGTCTTGAAAATTTATTTAACAAACTATTTCCAAAAAAAAAAAATAATTTCTGAAACAATAACCTTTTGAATACACCTGAGCATTTTGTTTATTGTTTCAATGGTTATTAATGCTTCAACATATAATGTCAATACAAAATTCAAGGACTACATTATATCTGCTAGAAAGTGACTACTTATCTAGCATACCAGCAACTTTTTGGACAAACATACAAATGATGGGAGAGCAAAAAGTGGGTGTTCTGCTTTATTCATTGTAAATTATTGACCATGCCAGCAAAACAAACACACGCAAAGAACAAAAGGAAACTAGAAACATACAAGTCATGACACCAATAACAATCAAAGCTCAAAATTTCCATCAACAAACTCTTTGTTTGATTTAAAAAAAATATTTTTAGATCATTTTCTATTTTTAGTAAAAAAAATTATATTTTAATTAATTTTTATTTTTATTTTTTAAATATACCTAATCTAGATGTTTATAAGAAGCAAAAAAATTGACAAACATTAATAGAACCAGTGTTACTAATGCTGTGTTTGGTTGGGGATTTGGAGAGGGATTTGGAAAAGAAAAGGGAAAAAGTGTGTGAAACTAGGTGAAATATAGGCATGTTTTATTCATATTTCACCTATCTTTTCTATTTCCTTTTCCAAGTCCCTCCCCAAATCCCCCAACCAAATACAGTATGAAAAAATATTGATACTTTAGCGAATTATATTTCAAAATGTACATCCCAAAACGTGGTGTATTTTTATTTCAAAATGGTAAATTTGGTGATTCAAAACAATCCCAAAAGTTTGTTCCAATATATTTTCCTAAGTTTCTTTAAGAACATAAAAAAAAAAAAATCAAATATAGTGAATTAAAATCCAATGTGAGTAAAATTTTAACAGGAGAAAACATAAAAAATAAATCATAATATGATAAAAATGTGTTATATAGGATTAATTTGAGAATATATATATATATTTCACTAGATGTCTCATTATTTTTTATTTATTTTTAAAAAAAATTGTCTAGATTAAAAGTACCTTAAATACTTATAGTGTAAACTATACAAGTCTACCTTTATCATACTACAATTTAAAACATGTAACATATCACGTTTTCGTTTCCCTCCATGTAACAGAACGATCCACACGAAACCATCCACATCTCTGATAACATAGGAATCAACTCATCCCAAGGTAGGTATGGGTGTTGATTTCCAACCTCACAGCCAACCAGATCTTTCTGCCGAGATCTAGGAAACTTAGTTAGAGAGCATGCGGCAAAATAGATTAAGTCAACACCTGCACATAAGAAGATAAGAAATACCGCGGTAACTCATCAACCCGAGGGCACTCCGACGATTAAGTTAGTAAACTTATCTCTCAAAGATATCAACTAAAGTAAAACAACTCTCAATTAAAGCGTACCTTAGACCTACGGGAGTGCCTTACTTTTATAGCAAACAGTGCCCTTGTCCCTTAGAAGTATCAGTTCATAGGACTCAAGCACAACACTTATCTCTATCTGAACTAAGCAACTTATCTAGGACTCTTGTCCTCTATCCGAATATCTCATATTTCGATATTGCCACACCACATCTCGACAATATCACAATAATCTCGGCATCACGGGCCATCCACATGGTACCTTGGCCAACACCTCAGCCACGTGGCACGACTCTAAAAATATGTCCGCACAACTGCCTCCTAGGTTCTATTACCTTGGCAAATTGAGGTGATGAAACCTATATCGTCTGACCTCCCAAAATGTCTGCTAAAGATACTCTTCTGATCGAGATCATGACTTGTCGGCTTCAGCAAACAAGGACTCAAGTGTCTACTCATCAGGAAAGAAGAACCAACATCTCATCCGAGATCACACTACTAATCGAGATCATGACCCCACTAGTTCAAGAATTTCAAGAGCCTAGGACGCGTGTGAGCTGTCATGCCATAACTGCCTCAACTGCTTCATCCACATACCTATCATGCCTCAGACGCGTCGCTTCACCTCTGAGCTACGTCGTTTGATGTCATCTAACGCCAACTAAGCACATCATCCAAGGGTTTGAAGTTATGACCTTTGCCGCCCCTTTCAGTTTTCATCAAAACTTTTTCCCTTGCTCTCTGTCTCTTCATTTCACAGTCTCAGCTCTCTTAAACTTTCTCTCCCTAAATTTTGTCCCAGATCACCATTGTTAAACCTTTGAAGATCTCTGCAACAGCCTCTATTTATCACCTCTGGGGACCAGACTATTACACCATTACGATCAACCAACGCATCTCACTCTGGCGATCTCAGTTTTGGGATATATCTTCTTGTTTCCGTCATGTAAGTCCACTATTCTCTTTATTTCAATTTCATTTTTATTTTTTTATGGTTCTTTATGTTCTTAGATCTCCCATGCTCGCATTCATTTGACAATTTCATTTCCAACGTTGATTTTTTGCAAACTTCCTCCATCCAGCACACTTCTGCACATCCAATCTTCATACCACACATTCTAGAATCTGTGCATCACATTGGATTTCACTCTTCATTAATTTGCATTCATTCTTACTCTGTCTTCGCATTCTTGAATGTCACATGCTTAGGTTCATGTCCTGAATCTGCCTTCATTTTCTTTACTATTTCTAGATTTTTCCATCCAATTCTTACTTATCTTCCACTGTTCTTTCACTTTTTAGACTAGGATTGGGATTTGTTAGAACATTAAGAAAACTGAACTCTCCATTAGAAACCTTGGCATTTCAAGAACCCATAGGCCAAAACTATAACGATTTTGGTTTAGACCCGACCCTTTTCATGCTCTTAGATCCAGAATTTTCGTACCTTTAATTGTAGTTTATACCTTTATCATCTTGTTATTAGTTGAGTGTGGTTGTTTAGAGTTGTTGGTTCTTGAGCGGACTTTTGCAGGTTTGAACTTCTGGGAAGTGTCATTGTGCACTCGAGCGGTGTTTTGGTAGCTCAAGCCATGTCACTTATTGTGTCTGGCACTCGAACGGTATGTGCGTATATCAGATCGGGGAAAAGCCTTTTTCAGTCACTTTTTTATTCCCCTCTCTTTCTCTCTAAAACACTCGTAAACATAATTTATTCACTCATTCTCTCTCTAGTTCGTACCTAAGTACCTCAAATACACCCAAATCCATTGATTTCTCCACCATAGTTCCTTGGAGAAAAAGGTAGAGATCGTTGAAAGCTTCATTTTAATTGGAGAAGACTTTGTTTTCGGCTCTGTCAAACTTCTACTTTTGCTCTCTTCCTCTTATATTCTCGTGGTAAGGATTTCTTCAATCTTTGTATGATTCTTAGCTTGGTTATTTGTTCCTTAAAAAGGTTTAGTGATTTGCGGATTTTGGTTTTAAACCTAGGGTTTGATTTTAAAATGTAAAGAGTGATTTTTTTAAATGGAATCGTAAGAAAGGTTGTGGGAGTGTGAATGTTGTGGGTTGTATTGAAGTGTTGGAAATTCCTTTCTAAATTGAGATTTTTGAAAGTAAAAGAAGTTTTATTGGAAAATCATTGTTGTTTGATCTATGAAAGAAAAGGAAAAGATGTTGGATTTAAAAAATAAGAGGAAAGTATCTATTGATAATGATAGTGGAGTTGGATATGTATTATCGCTCCTATTTTGAAATTTATGAGATTATATCTATTGTTGGAAAATTATATGTTGAGTACAGATATCTGTTTTGGACTATTGGTGGAGGATAGCTTTGATTATTGTAGAAATTGTATGAGGATTAGGTTAATTGAAATTAATTACGCATTGAGTATTGTTTCATATTGAAACAATGAAAATATATTGTTTTGAGAAAAAAAGGGTGTATATCTTGGTGAATCTGATTAGGGGGTGTAGGGCCTAGTTACTATGGAGATTCCCCTTGGTCTAATTCCATGCCTTATGATGAAAGGGGAGTTGGCGTGGCGTAAAGTGAAGATTGGGGGAAGTAGAGCAAAATTCCCTTCTAGGGTATTTCGAAGGTGTAACCTAAACAAAGGTGCTCTGAGGGCTAGCTAATGACAGAGCAGAGTACCTCATCGTTAAATGAAAAGCGATCCCGTGTACATACTAGGCTAAAAATTGGGGGCAAGAGGCTGATTTTAGTGGCTCCTCTAAATTAGCTGTCGCAGTTACTCTTGCGTCCGGTTACTGAGCTTGCTGGGTAGGATCGATCGGATCAGGAGAACAAAGAGCAGCAGGTTTTTCCAACCTTGGTGAAAGTCTAGAAACTCGCGCAGGTAGGTGTTGATCCTTCTGATTAGTACCGGTAAAATAGCTTTGGTAGTGCTTGTATAGCCTACTGGCAGACACATACCTAGAGATTTCCAGTGTTTTGTATCCATTGTCTTATTTTCTTATTTAAAAAGTATTGTTTTATGAATTGATATGTATATAACTATGACATTGCATTGTTTTAAAAGAGAAAGCATAATGTTTGGCAAATGGCATGCAGATGCATTCACCTCATGACTTTGTTAAGCTTCGTACATTTCGTTCAAGTATCTCAATTGGGCTTTAACTCACCCTACGTAGAAAACAACTTTTAGTGCTGATGATATGCCTCCACCAAGGACATAGCTTGGGAGGACTTGGAGTTGAGAATTTCCTTTTATTTACTTTTGTGTAATTATTTGTGCAAGCCTCGGGCTCTTTATGTATTGAGTTTAACTCACTTTTGTTATACCCAAGTAATGACTTGGAAAGATGTAGCCATTAGGGCATAAACTTAATTGTACTTCCTTTTATTACCATTTATTTATACATGTCATATGCTATAGATTCATGATCTACAATTTATGAATGTATATATGCATATGTCATCTCTTGTACGTTGAAATAGAATCAATGAAAGGTTAATATCATGTAAATTTTGGCTTTTCCATGGAATATTAGAAGATGATTGTTGTTACAATTGTGGGGCCTTACAACTTGGTATTACAACTACCAGGTTTGAATACTTTGGGATCATGGGATGTGGTGTGTACCACAATGGGTTTATCTCATTAGATGTTATTAGAAGTACACCTGATATGCTATGTGATTACATATTTATGTGACTAAATGGGTATGAGATTTGATTTCTAAGATATTGATTGGGTCTATGAGTTTCTAGAAGTCCTGTTAGAAGAGCACTTAATCATTGCTAATTCTAACTAGAACTCTGGCAATGTCACGGAACAATTATTATCTAGAAAAGAAATTCGTTTGTGACTATGTGATTCGGTGCTTATATAGAATGAATTACTTGTTGTCCACTGTATTTGGACATGAGTGAATTAGCTTCGTCATATTTATAAATGTGCTAATATATTGTGTTACTTTTATTAAAATGTTAGGACGCGGATGTGATGGTGGTAGGTGTGATAGGCCTAGGCGGCATGAGGTGCTGATACTGGATGAAGTTCCAGCAGAGGATGAGGAGTTGGTCAGGCCAACGTCGCCAACCTAGCAGGTTAGCAAGCCATGGGCGCCTTAACCCGCGAAATGGCAGGAGCATTGTGAGAATCCATGGACATTCGGGCTGAGAATCAAGTCTAGGCTCATGTTGCAGAAATAGAGCCATATTTTCTAAAGAGAGAGTTTTTCGGTTAAATCTGGACGAGTTTGTTGGGGATCCAAAAGAGCCACTGAAGGCCAACAAGTGGCTTGAACAGATGGTAAAGACGTTCGAGATGCTTGGCATTGAGGACGACGGGTTGAGGGTAACCTTGGCATCTTTCCAACTTAAAGGAAATGTGGGTCAATAGTGGAAGTATGTGCGAGGGCGTATTGGAGTGACTTGCGAAGCCTTCGTCAATGCCTTCCAGAATAAGTTTTTACCACCCACTGCTAGGGAGAAGTTGAGGAGTAGTTTGTAAAGCTCAAGCAATTGAACACACCTATAGCCGAGTTTGAGGCTGCTTTCACAAGCTTATCTTGGTTTGCACCGAAACTTGTGGCAATAGAAGAACATTGTTGCATCGAGTTCAAGAAGAGGTTGAGGACCTGGCTCCTTTTCAAGGTGGTTGGGTCTATGATTAGGGATTACGATCGCCTAGTGAAGGTGGTGGCTCACTTAGAGACCGTGATTCGGATAGAAGAGGAGCGGATGAGGGCCTTAAGGTACAAGAGCCAGTATATTCAAGGAGATGCAAGGGACAACAAAGCAAAAGGGTTCCACGCCACAGCATCCCAGGCTACGCAGTTTAGATCCACCTTTCCAATGCCAAGTTTTGGCTCGGGGAGAGGTATCCAGGGTGGTTTCACTTGCTTCAAGTGTGGTCAGTTGGGCAACAAATCTTCAGTTTGCCCGCACAGAGGAGGAGGGTCACAGTCTACGCCGTCCTTGACTCGTTCTCAGGGTTAGGGCCAAAGGAGAGGGTAGCTGCCTATCTGTTATCGGTGTGGGCAATCGGGGCACTTAAGGAGGTTTTTCCCTCACTTAGGTGGCTCATCTAGTGGATCTGGTTCGAGACAAACATAGAGCCATCATTGAACACAACTAGCACAGGCCTCGAGGGCCAATCAGAGAGCCTCTTTGGCTCAATCCGTGTACCAGACATATGCTCCAAGGGGTGAGCAAGTAGATCAAAGGCCTTTAGGTCATGTGTATGCTGTTACCACGCCGGATCAATTGCCAACACCTTTTGTTGTGAGAAGTAACTTCTTGTTGTTCAACTCCATTGCCAACGTGTTGATTGATACTAGTGCATCTCATTCCTTCATTTTGTCTGTATTTGCATTGATTTTAGGGTTAAAAATGGCTCAATTAGCGTCTTCACTTAGGGTAGAGTTATCAGTTGGAGGTAAGGTTGTCTTGGATCAAGGATGTCGTGGTTGTAAGATAAAGGTTATCAATCGCCAACTTCCTTTTGATTTCATTTTATTAGACATGTTGGGTTTTGATGTCATCCTAGGCATGGATTGGTTGTCTTCATACTGCGCCATTATAGATTCTCACCGTAGGAGAGCTATCATGTGCATCTTGAGTGGTGATTGCTTTCACTACAACAAAAAAAGGGTTTTTACGGCGCCAAATGCACGCCGTGGATACGATTCTACGACGCGCAAGGAACGTCATATTATGATCAGTTATAGAAAGTCATTCACTTTCAACGGCATGTCGTATACGCCGTAAAAAGCCTTTAACAGCAGATCTTATGCGTCATATTTTATTTTTCTACAACTACTTTTGAACGCCGTTAATTCCTGGGACAAATCACAACTCTCATTGCTCATCGTAAAATATAGGTAACAACGACCTATTGTGCCTGCTGTAGAATATATAGTATTTTTTTTTTTTTTAATTCAGTAGGTTCTATTTGACTTGCTTTATACAATCTAACAAACGTTACAAACAAGTTTCATAAAATATCAATCAACCACCAAAATCTTTCAAGCATAAAAAAAAAAGAAAAAAAAAACTATATTCATAAGTTTTGAACATTCTAAAATTGTCTATACATTCCAAAACATCCAAAAACTATGTTTCTAGACATAAAAAACTACCCTTAAGTTCAAATCGTCCAAAAAGTTCTAAATCATTAAAAAAAAAACACTATCCATAAGTTCTAAACTGAGTAAATTGAAAGACAAAAAACTATTTGTCACAATACCTTATGTTTCTATAAAAAGCTACTACATTGTAATAGCCACGCTTACAAACTGTGACGAAGTTTTTTATATGCCCTGGGAGTTATATCACAGTGCAGCTGAATGTATCCTTTCTTCTTGGGGGGTTTCTCAGCAAAACATATCATTTCTTCTTGTTTCCACCTCTCCCATGCAATGTAATTTCTTTTCCTTTCTCAGTTCCAAGCTCCTTCAGCATCTGTTTGATATCTCCAGAAATATTTTAAGATTGTTGTAAAGAGCCCTCATGACTAATAAGATGACAAAAAAAATTAAGAGATAAGATGGCATCATTCAAAGAACACTACAAGAAAATGCACAATTGGCGACTAAAATAAGCATATTCGTCGCTGAAAGTAGTACAAATGGCGACTAAAATCAGTTTAGTCGCCAAACCTGAGCACTTTTGCCGACTAAAGCAATTTAGTCGCCGAATATAGGGCCTTTAGCGACTAAAAGTCAGTTTAGTCGCCAAATATAGTAGTTTTAGCGACTGAAAAAATGTTAGTAGCTAAAAGGAACGGTTTTTGCCGACTAAAACCATTTAGTCGCCAAAACTATAGGTTTTGGCGACTAAAAAATACTTTGGTCGCCGAATATAGGGCCTTTACCGACAAACATATTTTTTGTAGCTAAAAGTGGACAATTTGGCGACTAAAACTGAGTTTAGTCGGCAAAAGTGGATGTTTTGGCGACGGAAAATGAGGTTAGTCGCCGGAAGTTTTTTTTTTGGCGGAAATTAATCTTTTTTTGCGACAAACCAGCATTTAGTAGCAAAATGGCATAGAATTGGCGACTAAATCTGAATTTTAGTCGCCAAAAGTGCTCTAATATTTTTTTTTTAGTAAATACTTTATTTTTTTACATAAAATACATTAAATAAAAATAATTATTTATATATATAGTTTGTATTAATACCGGCATAAATAGTATATAAATAATATATGTTGCATTAATATTCGCGTGAGGTTGTAGTGGCATAGTGGGAGAGAGAGTGTTGCTAAAGTTTGACAAAGTTGGGAACTTGGAGGTCACCAGTTCGAAACTGAGCAGCAGCAAAAGGCAAAAAAAAATTTTTTTTGAAAATGCTTTCAGCGACTAAATACTTTAGTCGCCAAAGGTATAAATAATAAAATAAAAAATTAACTATTGGTGACAAACCGTTTAGTCGCCAAAGGTAAAATTCCCAAAAACGAAATTGAGTATTGGCGACAAAAACTTTAGTCGCTGAAGACCATAGAATTGGCGACTAACTGTTTTTTAGTCGCCAAAGGCATCTGCGACCATATATTGGCGACAAAATGGGCGACGAACACTTTTAGTCGGGAAAAGCCGAATTTCAACATTTGGCGACTAAAAACAGGACCTTTGGCGACTAAAAATTTAGTCGCCAAAGGTGTTTTTTCTTGTAGTGGAAGAGTATATGTAACACACCACAAAAATAAGATTAAAAGCCAGAGAAAATCTTATCAATGAATGAATATATATATGAATGAATATTCATATAAACACCTAGATCCACACATGTATATATTCATGGATAGATACAAATATAGTATGCTACTTTTTTGTGCTAGTTGTGATTGGTAATATGTTTAAAGGAAGTGCTGGACTAATTGTTGATAACTTAGGTTTGAAGAGTGAACGACGTTCAAAGGGAAGTGAAGGAATGTGGTAAAAATGGAAAAGATGAAAGGAGGATGTAGATGGAAGAAACTGAATTCCAAGATGATGGTAGTGTGATTCCTGAAGCATTTTTAACAGAAATAGTTCATACTTTGCTATTAACTTTGCTACAGGTGAATATTGGATTACACCAACATAATTTCTAGAACTTGTAAAAACTTCAACAATTCATTTTTTTCCCCTACCATGGGCATGGCTAATCCTACGAAGCACAACGCCACGCCACTAGCTCTATAAAACGATTGAGTTGAACTATTTTATACACTTGTCATGTTGCAACCACCAAAAAATAAATAAAAGAAAAAGAATATTTTCTTTCTCTAAATCCTACTCAGTGATGTTGAAAACTTTTATAGAAATAACCAAAAGATCACACTCCATGACAGATCACATAGCACACAACCAAGGATATGGATCTACCATTTCATAATCACATTTGCCATAGTTGTCAATTTTGATATTCAGCACAATTAGAAGGTTTAGGGAAATTGACTGTCATAAATACTTGTTGAGAAAATGGGGTTTAGGCTTCAACCCATCTGGTGAACAAGACAATAATGTGTTAAGGCTAGCATTACTCAAAATCAACAATACCCTACAAAATAAATACTAAGCCAAACTTAAGCCAAACTTAGTTTAAGATGTTAGTGGTCGAACATCAGCATTATTCACATTAGTGGCAATTAAATAGATTAAGTTATAAGCAAAATATCAATAGATAGCACTCATGACAGGGCAAAAGAGAAAACTAACCAAAATTGGATCTCCTTTGGTTGAATTGACAATGGTGTTCGTATGGGAAATAGCATCAGCCTTAGCTTCCTGCAATGGTAAAAAATAATGAAGAAAAGTTAATGAATTATACGCTTAGTAAAGACTACTGAAACATTTAATATTACTGCAGCTACACTACATGAGAAACAGCTAGCAAGCAGCAATATAGAGCACATATTGGGATTAAGTTTACTCTTTGAAATGATATGAACCTTTCCTGAATAAGTTGTGTTTGAATCCCAATATGTTTCCTGAGTAAGTTTAATGAATGAATCCCAAATTTTTCCCTAAGAAAGTTTAATATTTGATATGTTATAATAGGCCTTCCCTCAATCTGCTGCTCATGAATTTTATATGAGTAGTCAACTGCATTTTATTATCAATCCATTACTTGCATAAATCCTTTTTAAAAAGAATTGAGTGAGGAAAGAAATGGGGCAATTTTGTTTTTTTTTTTTGGTCACTAAATTTAAGGAATTAGAATACAAATCTACCATGTTTCGAAATGTGCATTCCCAACTGAAAATCCCAAATGAACTTTTCAATAACTTTCATCATCACTATAACAGTTTAGGCCTTTGCTCATAACCAATGTGTGCGCAGTAATGATATGATGAATTATTCATCAATACTGATGTAATCACAAAAGATAAAGATAAAAACACATCAACATCAGCATCTTTTGTTCACTAAAAGAGAAAGAGTAGTATAACCTAATCAACATAATCTCTTGAAACACCATGGCTAGATGGGGAGGAACATTTTTGAAGGTACGAAACCATATTATAAAAATTCGGGTAACTTCCGTGATCAAAAAGAGTTCCATATTAAAATTCATTCCATTAGGGAGAGTCTTAAAAAAAAAAAATTCCCTATATTAATTATAAGAGCAAAACATCAATTTTTATACAAAAGACACATTTAAAATTATGTCAATAATTTTAATTTTTCCGTCAAATTTTTAAATGATGCTATTCAACTGAATCCAATTGTAACTTAATTAACACTCCGTTTGAATGGGGTGATTTGATGAGAAATGATTAAAAAAAAAAAATGGTGAGAAATTGAACTATTTTATCATATTTAAGTTGGGCGATAAATGGTGAGAAGGGATGATAAATTGTTAAGAAATGATAACAAAGTAAACTCTCTTATTAAACCTATTTCATTTCTCACAAAATAAAAAATAAAAAAATAGTGAGCTCTGCTTGTAAAATATTTATAATACCAATATTACAGCTTCAAAGACAAAGAAATAAAAGGAAATTCCGTTTATATCCTTCTCTCACCTGATTTACTTTCCACCATCATCGGTGTGAAGGTGGAGAGAGCCAAAAGCGACAAGCATGTTTTGATTTTCGATTTTACTAGCACGCATGAAGAGCACATACACACAGGAGCAACTGGTTCTAACACACAACACAAATCCTTTTTTCTGATTCGGGCAACTCGGGCTACAATATTTCAGTAGATGTAGCAGCTTTGGACCTTTTAATTGTTTTACACTCCATTTGGATCATAGAGTGAGAAAAGAAAAGAAATGATTGTTGACTCTCATCTAAGTGAGAAAATAAAATAAATAATTGTTTTTCAAAATTTCCATAAAATGTATGGTATCCACCACCTTGTTTTGGAAATATTCTGCCAATACATAGTTTGCTTCTTTTAGTAAAAACACAGGAAAACTTATGGGAGAGAAGAGATAATAGTGAAAAAAGTTAAGCATACCAAATGGAAGAAAACACGAAAAGAAAAACATTTTATCAAGTTCACTTCCCTCCCTGAAATGACAATCAATTGTCAATATTACACAATCTGGCCAAAACAAAGGAAAAATACGAAATGCTCTAATTGACAAGCATAGAGTTGATTGATTATGATTTTTTTTCAGTTAAAATGGTATGATAAGGTTCTTGACTCCCTCTTGTCCCACCACTATCTCTCCCCACAAACCCTTGCCAAAAAAAATAAAATAAAATAAAATAAAAACTAATTGTGAAGTTATAGCAGGGACACTCTGAGGAAAACAAAAAAACTGCTATGATAGGCCATCAAATGAAGGCAAACCTTCCTTTAAAAAGTGAATAGTTAATCGAATTCCTAGGACTAGAAATTTGTCATACGTTTACTTCAATAGTAAGAAGTAGGAGAACGCACCACTATTTTCTACAAGCTTTAATGAGTTCAACCTGTGAGAAGGCATGGAACTCAAAAGCTGCTGATAATCTGGAAGTAGAGACTGTGAGACAAGAAAATAGACAGATGCAAATGGAGGTGAATCTTTCAAATGACTGGAAATTTTAAAGAAAAAGACAAAAACAAGTTTGTTAGCCACAGAATCAAACACACATGCACACACAAACAGCAGACATGCTTATTTGCTGAACAATGATACTAAATTACAGGGGTAAAAGGAAATGAAACTAAATAAGGAAGTACACATTTGGACAAATCAATACCTTGGGTATACTAGCAGTGTTACGCAGCTCCTCTGTTTTGTTCAACTTCATTCCAGAAAAAAGCTCATAAATACGACAACCTAAAATATAACAGAAATATTAGATTGTGAACAAGAACCCATGTATATTATACCAAAGATTAAGCAACAAAATAGGGTGAAATATGAATACCCAAGAGTTGACAAAGGCAGAGAAGCTCAACATAGTAAATAAGATTGGCTGCTCTCCACGTAAAATGTTTCATTACCATTAGATTCTGGTTTCTTAAAATAGCAGTCAATCCTAATCGCTATGCACAGAGTGCTCGAATCGAATTCTTATGAAAAGCAGCAGTAAAGCATAATGCATGAAATGACTACAGGCTGTCCGATAAAGTTTGTGAATGTGAATGCTGTCTTACATGTTAAAACCTCCCATTTAACTTTTCCATACAGGCAAATGAATCCAGTATACACAAGCCTCCGAAGTAATCTTAAATGTACATCAGTATTAAACAGATATAACAATTCAAGGAAGTACATGGAAAGTAAAATGCGCAAATAAAATGCATTCTCATGGATACATAGACATTCATGACCATTTATCCTACTAGCTAGAACCCGAAAAAATAATAATGCCTGTTGGCACTCACACATTATGAAGAGATCACTTACAATCCATTTTATGGTCAAATTGATAAAGTAATACACAATACCTACAAAGGGGGCAATTTTATCCAGGGCAACAAATAGAATGAGGAAGTAAAAACAACACTAAAGAGCACCCATAGCAAAACCAGAAAAGGTTCAACTCAATTGCCTTGTACTCATCACCAAACTCCAATTTAATCACAAATGGCCTCAAAAGAAACTCCACATAACCACAAAATCTTCAATTAGAACATTCCAACATCAAAGTAGTAGTTGCATAATATACACAATATATGAGAATCCATGAAGACCCAGAAAAGGAAATGAGTTCAAATACCCGATATTCGTCCCCAAACTCCAATCTGAAGGCGTCCAGAATGGCCTTCGCTGAGGCACAGGCCTCCGCCGGTGTCACTCATCAAGATCAGCACATTCTTGGTCCTCTCGATGCCAATTTGCATCATCTCCATCATCCCATCATCATCATCATCATCATCATCTTCCTAAATGTCATACTTGCGCCTCTTTTGGCTGATCTCGCCAAATCCACAGACCCCAACTCTCTAGAACATCGTGTTTATCGACTTCCTCGGCGACGCCACCATCATCACCATACCTGTACGTACAAATCTTTACAATTTGTATATACAGGCACAAAACTATGAAAATTCTAACTAATGCACCGTCATCGTCATTATTAGCATTCACGACTTACGCAATAGACACATCGTGGTTGGAAAATTATTTACGACATGCAAAAAAAGCAAGTCGTAAAAGTGAGAAACCACGGCTTACATTTACTGTATGTCGTTGATGTAAAGCCGTAAAAACCTAGTTTTGTTATAGTGTTTTATTTTCTAGGAGATCGAGTTAATAGATTTTTGTCGCCATTGTATGACTCATGTGATCGGAGTGAGCTTAATTTTCTCATTGCAATCTTTTTGGGTAATGAGAGTAACATGGTACGAAGTGACTTGCTGTGGGCAGTTTGTGAATACCTGGATAATTTTTTATTTTTTATTTTAAAAACCTTACCAGTTTGCCACCCCACCAGGAGATTGAATTCTCTATTAACTTAGTGCCCAGCATGACACCAATTTCCATGGCACCATATACATTTGCACCCATCGGGTTGCATGAGTTGAAGATTCAACTCCAAGAACTTTTAGATAAGGGTTTCATCCGCCCTAGTACCTCACCTTGGGGAGCATTGGCTCTCTTTGCAACGAAGAAAGATGGCACACTGTAACTGTGCATCGATTAAAGGAAATTGAACCTAGTAACTCTTAAGAACAAGTACTCATTACCATGAATAGATAATCTGTTTGACCAGCTAAAGGGGTCGCATTATTTTTCGAAGATTGATTTGAGATTAGGGTATCACCAGTTGAGGGTGAAGCGGGAGGATATTCAAAAATTGACATTCCGTATGCGGTATGGCCATTACGAGTTCTTAGTAATGCCTTTCAGGCTAACCAATGCACCGACTTCATTTATAGACTTAATTAATCAAGTCTGTAGTGAGTTCTGAGATCAATTCATAGTTGTTTTCATCGACGACATCTTAGTCTACTCACCCTTTGAGGAGGAACACGAAGAACACTTGTGGATTGTACTTGAGTTGCTTGGAGCACACCATTTATATGCTAAGTTCGGGAAGTATGAGTTTTGGCTAAAAGAAGTTAAGTTCCTAGGTCATGTGGGAACAACCTAAGAATTACTTTGAGATCCAGAGTTTCTTGGGCTTAGCTGGGTATTACCGACGTTTTGTAAAATATTTCTCTAGATTGGCTTCACTGTTAACCCACTTGACAAAGAAAAATTTGTGTAGAGTGAGACTTGCAAAAAGTCTTTTCAGAAGCTTAAGGATAGACTCATCACTGCTGTAGTTTTGATTATTCCGAAGAGAGGTTTGGGTTATTCGATTTATTATGATACGTCTCGGAAAGGATTGGGTTGTGTATTGATACAAGAGGGGAAAGTGGTAGCGTATAGTTCATGGCAATTGAAAACACATGAGAGAAACTATTCTACTCACAACTTAGAGTTAGTGGCGGTGATTGTTGCCTTAAAAATTTGGAGGCATTACCTGTATGGGGAGAAATTTGAAGTGTTTTTCAATCACAAGAGTTTAAAATATTTATTCTCACATAAAGACTTGAATTTGAGGCAGAGGAGGCGAATGGAGTTTATGAATGATTATGATTTTGAGTTATACTATCATTTGGGAAAGGCCAACATAGTGGCCAACGAATTGAGTAAGAAATCCGTAAGCAGTATAACTAGTATCGCCATCTGAGAATGGGAGATATTGGGTGTAGTAGGCGAGTTTGACTTGCGTCTTGGCGAGTCCATCGAGTCAGCCACTTTGTTCACTGTAGTTGTATAATCTACTCTAGTTAGCCAAGTTATAGAAGCACAATAGAATGATTGTGAAGTGGAATCTTTCCGAGGGAAGATATCTAGTGAGAAGGTAGAGAAGGGCTTGAATGTCTATCCTAACTCGAGTGTGAGTTATATGGACCATCCTTTTATGCTAGAATCTTGTAAGGAGGAGGTACTCTAAGAGTTTCACTATTCTCGCCTTGCAGTACACCCCAAGAGGCACAAAAATGTACCACGACCTTAGTCGCCAGTTTTGGTAAAGAGGGATAAAGATAGACGTAGCCTTGTTTATTTTGAGGTGCCTTACTTGTCAACATGTGAAGGCTGAGCATCAACGACCAACGGGCTTGTTGCAACCTTTACCTATAGCCAAATGGAAGTGGGAGCATGTCACAATGGATTTTGTTGTGGATCTTCTGAGGACTCAACGGGATAACGATACCGAATGGGTAATAGTCGACCGGTTGACCAAATCAGCACACTTCCTACCTATGCGCATAAGTGACTTGGTAAATTATTTTTTTGACCTATATATTAGGGACATAGTTTGACTTCATGGGGTCCCAGTGACTATCATCTCAAATAGAAATCGGCATTTGACTGCTTAATTGTGGCGGAGCCTACAGAATGTCTTGGGCACTTGATTGACGTTTAGCACTCCTTATCATCCTCAGACTGACGGGGCAGTCCAAGCACACCATTCAAATCTTAGAGAACATGCTTCCAGCTTGTTTTCTTGATTTCAAAGAATCATGGGAAAGGCATTCACATTTAGTAAAGTTTGCCTATAATAACAGTTTTCAAGCGAGTATTGGTATGGCACCTTGTGAGGCCTTGTATGGATGACCGTGTAGAACTCTAGTGTGTTGGGCCAAGGTGGGTGACGCACCTATGTTAGGTCCTGAATTAGTTCGGAAAATGATGGAGAAGGTTATGCTTATTCGTAAGAGGTTAGTTTCGGTTCAAAGTCGTCAGAAGAGCTACGCTGACGTAGAATGAGGCCTTTGTCTTTTGAGGTGGGGGATCATGTGTTTCTTAAAATATCACCAATACGGGGTTTGATGAGATTCGAAAAGAATGGGAAGTTGTCTCCTAGATTTATTCAGCCTTTTGAGATTCTAGAGCGAATTAGAGAGGTAGCTTATAGTTTGGCCTTGCCGCCCCAACTTTTTGGAGTTCACAACGTGTTTCATATCTATATGCTCCAAAAATACGAGCTTGATCCTTTACATGTGTTGAATTGGACTGAGTTAAAGGTAGATGTGGATGCCTCATATAAAGAGAGACCAACTTGAGTGTTAGATACTCGGGATCAAGTCTTGAGGGGCAGAACTATCCCATAGGTTAAGGTGTTATGGCGATACCATAGAGTTGAAGAGGCAGCTTGGGAGCACGAGGAGGAAGTCCGTGGAAAGTATTCGGACCTAATTGTTAGTGTTTGAGTTTTGTATTTAAATTTCATTGTGTTGCAATATATGAATGTTATGATGTTTGGAAATTTAAAACTGTAGTGTTTATGGATTGAATGGCTATGTCATACCACTATTTTGCACATGCGTTAATATTACAATTGGAATAATGTGTGTTGACGTTTGATTTAAATTTTGGGGATGAAATTTCTTAAAGTGGGAGATTATAATGGTTTTGTTTTAGACCTGACCCTTTTCACGCTCTTAGATCCAGAATTTTCGTACCTTTAATCGTTGTTTATACCCTTATCATCTTGTTGTTAGTTGAGTTTGGTGGTTTGGAGTTGTTGGTTGTGTTTGAAACAGGTTAGGAGTTAGTGTGGGAGCCGAATATACAGATAAATCGGAAGGGGCATGTCTTAGTACTGACATTAACCGGACGTCCAGCAAAGATTAATCGGCCCCATCCTGCAAGTCTAGGGTGGGCCGAATACGATACGTAAGCCGATTAATAAAGATCATTGGGGGCCGAATATAAGAACAGGTGATGATTGAAAACCAAACTCAGGCCCCAAGGCCTCAGGAGGAACAGGTATAAATAAAGGAAGCAGCGTTCTTGGAAGGTAGGTAAGAAAAATACACTCCACTAAACTTAAAAAACAAGCTTTCTTGAGTAGAGGAACTGACTTGTCCGTCGGAGTGCTAATCCCGGCACCCCCGACCGGGATATTTGTCTTTGCAGGTGACTAGCAGAGAATCAAGAGTGTCTTCCTCGATCAGAAGAGTATTTCCAAAAACCACTTCCCCACAATTGGCGCCGTTTGTGGGAATACTCAAATACATCCATGGAAGGCGTGACGCAAGATCCTCCGATAGCCACCGACGAGACCACACAGAGAGACGACATCACCCCGGCAGATATGCTTGGGAAGGAAACCATCGCTGCGAGACGCGCCTTGAATTTTGATTCACCAACGACTTCAGCGCAGGAAACGATGCAAGCCATCATACAACAAGCTAAACAGAATGAGCAAAGGCTGGAAAATATGCTCGCAGAAAACGAACGCCTCCGACAAGATTTGGCCCTGGAAGTAGCAAAATCCAAAGAAGCCGCGCGCCAAGACCCCGAACGACCCCCGAGGGCAGGTAAACAACGACCTCGAGCCCGACCAAGGGAAACTGATAGCGACTCCAATTCATTATCCACGGAGCATAACAAGGGACGCTCGGACACTTCCAGCTCCTCTGAAAAAAGCCCACATATAAAGAACAAGCGCAGAAGAAGCAGCTCAGACGAAGAGGACCGGCACGATCCTTTCATCCGACGAATTGCGAGGGCGGCCCTGCCCAAGAAGTTCAAAGCTCCACCATTCACTCTCTACGACGGAAAATCAAGCCCCACCGATCATATACGTCACTACAAGCAGGCCATGACGCTGCATGCAGACAATGAAGCCCTCATGTGCCGAATATTCCCCAGCAGTTTGGGGCCACTAGCTGTCAGATGGTATTACAAGCTAGAGCCGGCTTCGATCAGAAGTTTCCATCAATTGCAAAAATCCTTCAGGGGCAGGTTCATCACCAACGAGGTACAGCCAAAACAGGCCGACTCTCTCTGGGCTATGCAAATTCAGTCAGGAGAAACGCTGAGAGCATATTCGGCGCGATATTGGGAGTGCTTCAACCTCGTTGACGACGCTTGCAACGACTCCATGGCCGTCACCGCCTTTAAAATGGGACTACATCCTGACAGTGCTCTTCGCAACTCCCTGACCAGAAGACCCCCCAAAACAGTCTGGGCGTTGATGAAGAAAGTCGAAGAGTATTGCAAAGTGGAAGATGATGCCCTGAGGATCAAAGCTAGTCGAACGTCCACCAAATCGGGACCTCCTGACATTGCTCAGCCGATAAGCTCCGTGCCACCTCTGAGCCCCGAGCCGCGACAATGTGCTAAACGGGACAAAAGGCGGGACTCTCGCCGATCGAGCGATCAATGCTCCCACCCGACGAATGAGCAATTGCAAGTCGACAGTAGGCGCTAGAGGCGCGCCGACAAAAAGTACACGGAACTATCAGAGCCAATCACCGCTGTAATGACCAAAATCCAACACCTCCCATTCTTCAAATGGCCGTCAAAGATGGTGGGACCACCCGATACACGACGAAGGGACCGGAGGTGCGAATATCACAGAGATCACGGGCACGAAACAGAGAGTTGCTACGCATTAAAAGACCACCTGGAAGAACTGGTGCAAGACGGTCGACTGCAGCAGTATGTGAAACAGGGAAAGCCAACCAAGGCATTACATTAAGGCAGGACTCTCCCCCACTCGGCGTGATCCACGTAATTTACAGCCTGCCTACACTCCCGGCCATGCACACAATTCGATCGCACCCAATTTTACAGGGACGCCGTATTTCGACTGACCGGTCCGAAGAAGCTCCGACAATTGCCTTCAACGACTCCGACCTCAATGACGGAACGGCTTCCCACGTTGATCCGTTGGTTATTGGATTACGCATAAATCAATTCATCATTGAACGAATCCTCATAGATCCAGGGAGTAATTCAGAGGTCATGTACTATCAAACTTTCGTCAAGATCGGTCACAACGAGACAGATCTATCCCCGGCACCTCACCCACTGTTCGGCTTTAATATGAACCCAGAATACCCATTGGGCAAGGTCACATTACCTATTCGAGCAGGATCTAGAACGGTCGAAGTGGAATTCCTGGTCGTGAAGCTCCCTTCGCCGTATAATGCTATAATGGGAAGAGCCTGGCTACATATCATGAAGGCCATCCCAAGCACCTACCATCAGATCCTGCGTTTCCCAACAACCCACGGCATTGAAGAAATATGAGGTTCCCCCCAAGCGGCACAAGCAGAGTTCTGACGAAAACCCTATCACTGACCCGATCTGTGGGCTCTGATAACTGTAAATATATTTTGCCCCTACAATGTGAACTACTTTTCCTCGACGCTGAAAATCATATGTCGATTCCCAGTGGGGCATTTGCCACGATTGGCCAAATCAAGTCTCCGGATTCGGAGCCCCCTTTGGCGCATACCGCCTCAGGGCCGATCAAGTCTCTGGATTCGGAGCGCCCTTCGTGTATCACGATTGGCCAAATTAAGTCTCCGGATTTGGAGCCCCCTTTGGCGCATGCCGCCTTAGGGCCGATTAAGTCTCCGGATTCGGAGCGCCCTTCGTGTATCACGATTGGCCAAATCAAGTCTCCGGATTCGGAGCCCCCTTTGGCGCATGCCGCCTTAGGGCCGATTAAGTCTCCGGATTCGGAGCGCCCTTCGTGTATCACGATTGGCCAAATTAAGTCTCCGGATTCGGAGCCCCCTTTGGCGCATGCCGCCTTAGGGCCGATTAAGTCTCCGGATTCGGAGCCCCCTTTGGCGCATGCCGCCTTAGGGCCGATCAAGTCTCCGGATTCGGAGCGCCCTTCGTGTATCACGATTGGCCAAAGTCTCCGGATTCGGAGCCCCCTTTGGCGCATGCCGCCTTAGGGCCGATTCAGTCTCCGGATTCGGAGCCCCCTTTGGCGCATGCCACCTTAGGGCCGATCAAGTCTCCGGATTCGGAGCGCCCTTCGTGTATCACGATTGGCCAAAGTCTCCGGATTCGGAGCCCCCTTTGGCGCATGCCGCCTTAGGGCCGATTAAGTCTCCGGATTCGGAGCCCCCTTTGGCGCGTGCCGTCTTAGGGCCGATTAAGTCTCCGGATTCGGGGCGCCTTCGTGTATCACGAGCGGCCAAATTAAGTCTCCGGATTCAGAGCGCCCTTCGTGTATCACGATTGGCCAAATCAAGTCTCCGGATTCGGAGCCCCCTTTGGCGCATGCCGCCTCAGGGCCGATCAAGTCTCCGGATTCGGAGCGCCCTTCGTGTATCACGATTGGCCAAATTAAGTCTCCGGATTCGGAGCCCCCTTTGGCGCATGCCGCCTTAGGGCCGATTAAGTCTCCGGATTCGGAACGCCCTTCGTGTATCACGATTGGCCAAATCAAGTCTCCGGATTCGGAGCCCCCTTTGGCGCATACCGCCTCAGGGCCGATCAAGTCTCCGGATTCAGAGCGCCCTTCGTGTATCACGATTGGCCAAATTAAGTCTCCGGATTCAGAGCCCCCTTTGGCGCATGCCGCCTTAGGGCCGATTAAGTCTCCGGATTCGGAGCGCCCTTCATGTATCACGATTGGCCAAATCAAGTCTCCGGATTCGGAGCCCCCTTTGGCGCATGCCGCCTTAGGGCCGATTAAGTCTCCGGATTCGGAGCACCCTTCGTGTATCACGATTGGCCAAAGTCTCCGGATTCGGAGCCCCCTTTGGCGCATGCCGCCTTAGGGCCGATTAAGTCTCCGGATTCGAAGCCCCATTTGGCGCGTGCCGCCTTAGGGCCGATCAAGTCTCCAAATTCGGAGCGCCCTTCGTGTGTCACGATTGGCCAAATAGTCTCCGGATTCGGAGCCCCCCTTTGGCGCATGCCGTCTTAGGGCCGATCAAGTCTCCGAATTCGGAGCGCCCTTCGTGTATCACGATTGGCCAAATTAAGTCTCCGGATTCGGAGCCCCCTTTGGCGCTTGCCGCCTTAGGGCCGATTAGGTCTCCGGATTCGGAGCGCCCTTCGTGTATCACGATTGGCCAAATTAAGTCTCCGGATTCGGAGCCCCCTTTGGCGCGTGCCGCCTTAGGGCCGATTAAGTCTCCGGATTCGGAGCCCCCTTTGGCGCATGCCGCCTTAGGGCCGATCAAGTCTCCGGATTCGGAGCCGAGTCATCTCCTTGAGGCCGAATGGGCCGGAGCAGACGTTGGCACGAACGAAAGATTAATTGCTCCTATCTAACACACTAGAACAGATCATACATTCGAAATAACGGGCAGGCAGATTTAAAATAAAACCATTTATTCGATCAAACAGTTGTTACATAAACGCAACCCGCATTCGAGCGTTATAGTATCGAAAGCATAAATGTAACCATTTATTCGATCAAACAGTTGTTACATAAACACAACCCCCGTTCGAGTATTACAGTATCGCAAGCAAAAAAGAAACAAAATGCGCTGGTAAAGCAGCATCGCCGGATCGACGAGCGCCGCCTTGAACCTCTCCACGGCGTACAATACCTTGAACCAGATATGCTCAAGCCCACGACTCGCACAGCGCCAAACTTCCCCTGATACCATTGACAATGTCAAGGCAAAGATCCAGGACAAGGAAGAATGAACTTAACAGTTGTTGCCTCTCCTTTCGGGGTGATCTGCTTCGACGACCTGGAGACTTACAGATCTCAGGCTCTTTGGACGACTTAACCCCCTCACACCTAGGTTTTCTGATGAAAACCATCGCAACGCCAAATTCGACCGAAGTCTGAGCCTCTAAAACCAAAGTCACCATCCCACGCAAGGAATGATGAGTCGAGTGGGATTATTGGTGCGAAGCGCCTGCTCCTTTTATTCTCAGCGACGACCACGATCTCGAGGTCCCAATCCCAAGAGAGTCTGATAGCACCAAAAAACGCATTGGCTGGATAAAACGAGCGTCGATTGACATTCGTAACGACCACCAGCCCACTATTCCAATCGGCCAAGTAATAATGCGCCAACTCAAATCCAAGATAAATAGCCGTCGAAACCATAACGGCCGTGCAGACCCAGGCCGTGCAGACCCTGCCGATAAGCCCGCGTATGGCCGGACAGTTAACAGCCATCTGGGCCGGACAATATTTAGACAACACAAAATACACATAAGCCGAATACGAATGACAACGAGACGGTAATAATGAAACGTTCTTTATTCAGTAAAATAATAAGTTACATAGTGTCAAACGCGCCGTGCGTTCCAATTTTACAACTACTAAACTCATACGGTGTCGCCTTCATCCTCACTCTTCTCAACTTCAAAAGCAGAAAACGGAAAATCTTTATTCCTGTAGCGTGGTGATGCAAAATCAATTCTTGACGCCCGAAGAGCTTCCGCGGCTCGAGATGCCTTGATCCAACCATGCCGAAACCCACGATTTTCACATCGGCACACTTCTTCGGCCAATCTCTCATTGGTTTTCTCGATCCCCACTTTTCGGCCCTCATGAAAACCTTTCTCATAGGCCCTCCCTTTCGCGCTCTCTATTCGCGAACATACTTGCCGTATCTCGATCGGCGAGTGCGGAGCTGATAAGCCGACTAGTAACCCTCTCCTCCACAATTGGGTTCGCGTGCGCGGTGGGTTGTGGCTGTGCCGCCTTGATCTTCCTTAGTTCCCGCTCGGCCGCCTCCGCGCGGGCCTCCAAACTTCGAATACGTTCTTCCTTCTTCTCTATCTCTTGACGGGCAGCGCGCAGTCGCATGCCGACTTCGTAAACAGTGTAAAGCCCCTTCACTGCTCCGTGAACGCCCTCGCGAAACACCTCGTAGTCCGGACGACCAAGCATTGACTGCTGAACCTCAAGAGGGAATATTTGTCGGGCAAAGTCGACCGCTACGTCTGGGTCTCGAACGATCGAATCCGCCTCCGTCATGGGTCTGTTCTTTACGAATATCGCAAAGCTCAATGGGCGCGGATTCGCGTCAGACCTCCTCTCAACTCGGGGTTGTGGAGATTTACCCTGCGACTACTTGTCTCGCCTGGGCGATCTACTGCGACGTCGAGGAGACTGACGCCTCTCTCGACCCCTGGCACTCCTACTTCCTGCACGCGAGGGTTCACCACCTCGGATCATATCCCCGCCCAGCTCAGCTAGGGTCTTCGCTTCCCCTTTTACTATTAAAGAAGAGTCGGTTCGACATTCACGTAACCAGTTTTCCTACAGGAGCTCGAGGATACCAAGCTCATAAAGGATGCACCCTTATTCATTTATCCTTCACAGAGGCAGCATGTTCGAGGCAATCTCATTAATTAAAGATCCTGAATCGCCCGACGCCGGCTGAGTCGACGGCAGGGGCGCGGTTTACAATCTCTTCGAATACCCCCGCCGGCTCCTGAATCGATCATAATTCGGCGTTGCCTGATTCTAAATAAGCCGTACATACAATATCGTTTGCCCATGTTAGCAAAGGAACCGCCTGGGGCAAGGGCACATTCATCACTATATTCGGCTCAGGTACCCCAGCCGGCTCCTGAATCGATCATAATTCGGCGTTGCCTGATTCTAAATAAGCCATACATACAATATCGTTTGCCCATGTTAGCAAAGGAACCGCATGGGGCAAGGGCACATTCATCAATATATTCGGCTCAGGTACCCCAGCCGGCTCCTGAATCGATCATAATTCGGCGTTTCCTGATTCTAAATAAGCCGTACATACAATATCGTTTGCTCGCGTGTCTAATCACAACAAGGCATTCGAAGAAAATGGAGTATAAATGTCAACATCCGCAGATTCACCAATTTATTCGGCTCACAACTTGATAGTTCATAAAGACAAATCAATGTTGACACAGGATATTCAATCCCTAAAAGCTGAAACTCAGCAACAATTTTACACAAAGTAGCAAAAGGCTTTGAGCCAAACTCAGCAAAATGTTTCATTAACATAATCACACAAATTGTGCACAGGAAGTAGTGGCATTATAAGGAAATGTTCATTAATAAATTGCGTACAAGTTAGTAACCAATTTATACATGAAAACTACCCTGAACCAACAAAACCCAACCAAATCACTCCTCGGTGTCAGATTCGAGTGGCTCGACATCCACTTGCTCATAAGGAATTGGCAAATCCGATGTAACCCCAGCGGCAGCAAGGGCTTTGAGCCACCCATGTTTGAACCCCCGATTCTCAAACTTGGGAACTTCATCAACATATTCAGCGAAAGCGGCGCTCTTTCCCGCCTCGAAAGCATCAGATTCGGCTTTCTCCTTGGCCGCCTTCAGCTCCTCCAGCTGAGCCTCCGCCTGGGCAAGTTCGTCCTTTGAGAGTTTGAGCGATTCCTCACTCACATTCGCTCTAGCCTCAGCGTCAGATCGAAGCTGTTCAGCGGAGCGAGCCCTCTCCTTCTCCGCTTCGACTCGCGCGCTCTCCATTGCGGCCCTCATTTTTTCACACTCCGCTCTACTCTTCTGACCTTCCACTTCGGCTTGCAAACGGTCAACCCTGCCAAGAGCATCATGCAGGCGGCGGCCCAAGTCGGCAATCCTGCCCACGGTCTGCAAGAATAAGGGATCATTAGATACCTTTATAAAAAATAAATTCAGAAATAAATATAAGATTCTTACCAGGAGTGCCGACTGCGCAGATAAGGCTACAGCCAAAATATCCGGCACGGCGGAAAAGGCTGCACTATCAGCCGGCAAGGAAATTGAAGCCGCCAAGCTCAACGCAACGGCCGGATCCTCAATGGCAGAAGCATTGGAAGAAATCGGCGTATCTCTGATCTTTGGCTAAATAACAAAAGGAGCGACCACGTCTGATTCCTCGAAGCGAGGCCGTTTGTCAGGACTAGCTTCTGAACTGGCTTCCCCCTCGGCGCTACGTTTTTGGCCGCGCTCCCCCGGAATTTCCCGTTCCTCAATGGCCCGCTGTTCACCCCCTCTTTCCGTTTCAACCGGCGCAACCTGAGCCAGCCCTTTAACGATGGGTACGGAGGCCTTAGGCAAGTTGGGATCAGATCCGCCGGCCTCGGCCTTTTGTCGAGCAGCCATTCGCTCGGCGTTTTTCCTACATGCCATTTGCGAAAGGCTTTCCTTCGCCATACCTTTGAAGAAATCGCCGGGTAGGTCGCCCAAATTCGCGAAAATGTCTCCGGAAGAGACTTCTGCCCGACCCGACGCGGATGGCGAAGGCTGATCGAGTCCGGCAGCCTCAAACGTAGAGAGGACGGCCACGTCAACTTCTTCGGCCTCCACAGTGAATTCTCTCGCCGGATCGGCAACTACTTGTATTTCCGGCTCTACGTCACGCCCCGAATCAGAATCTTCGAGACCGATTTGCCTGAGGTTCTTGTAGCTGGGGAAGATAAGAGCCGAGAGCTGCTGATCGCCGGATGGAATCGGAATGTTGTCAGCAGTCGAGAACGTGGTATAAGTGGGCTCGTACCGAAGTAAAATGTGGGCGGCTCTCCCCTGTTTTTGCACGTTTGGGCGGCCAAAGTAGTCGAGTGCAATCTTAATATCCCTAAGGACCGCTTCGTCAGCGCAAGTCAGAATCTTCTTCAATTTATTACCTGTAAAAAAGGAGTGATTAAGGAAAGAGAGCCGATTAAAAGGTAAACCATTAAACACAAGATACTACGTAGCAACCTGGGTCACCCTTATGTCTGGGGATGGGGTCTAGGCGATCTTCGCCTTCAGCGAACTCCCAATTACCTCGGACATTGACCATTACATCGTCAACCCTCTTACCAGAACTGGCAAGCATAGTCACCAAATGATGGTCAGTATCCTTGGCCCTAAGGAAGTACCGACCCAGCCGACCAGAGGATTTGGCTAAAGCATAGCAGTGCCGAATAGCCGGAATGCCAAGATTGATCCCAAGATGCCGGTTCAACTCTATAACACCCATAACGATTCGAAAGAAATTTACATTGGGCTGAGAAGGAATCAGATTCCAATGGCGAAGGATAGCCCTAAGTAGTGGATGTAGGGGGAAACGGACTCCGCCTTCCGCTATGGACAGGAGGGGGAATACGATTGTATTCTAATCCTCCCTTTCCATATCCAGAGTACTGTCCGTTACAAGAGTTAGATGGACGTCATCGGAAATGGAAAAATGTCGTCAGAAGCCGGAAATGCGGCTCTTAGAAAGGAGGTCCTTCAGGTGTTTAGCCATTTCGACGGAGGTCCAAGGTTTCGCCGAAAGTAAAAAACGATAAACAGAGAATAGGGTTACAAAGAAAGGGGAAGAAAACTTACGAGGAGCAGATGAGGCAAAGGTAGACGGACGAAAGTTGCAGAAAATGCGGGTGAGAGAAGAGATGCGCGTTGACGGTCCAAACGTATCAGATGATCGACGAAATGTGCACCAAAAAGGGGCTGAAGTTTCAAATCGCAATAAATGCGAGGGACGTATGAATGAAGCCGGAAAGTGTAATGATAGACGAAAAGGCGTGCGCTTTCTGACATTTTTTGACGCCTGGGGATACGCGAAGCCTCCTGAACTAAGGGGCTTTTCGAATTCTAAACCAAACACGCCGATTAACTACCGTCAATAGGGAGTTCGGGGGGCAATTGTGGGAGCCGAATATACGGATAAATCGGAAGGGGCATGTCTTAGTACTGACATTAACCGGACGTCCAGCAAAGATTAATCGGCCCCATCCTGCAAGTCTAGGGTGGGCCGAATACGATACGTAAGCCGATTAATAAAGATCGTTGGGGGCCGAATATAAGAACAGGTGATGATTGAAAACCAAACTCAGGCCCCGAGGCCTCAGGAGGAACAGCTATAAATAAAGGAAGCAGCGTTCTTGGAAGGTAGGTAAGAAAAATACACTCCACTAAACTTAAAAAACAAGCTTTCTTGAGTAGAGGAACTGACTTGCCCGTCGGAGTGCTAATCCCAGCACCCCCGACCGGGATATTTGTCTTTGCAGGTGACTAGCAGAGAATCAAGAGCGTCTTCCTCGATCAGAAGAGTATTTCCAAAAACCACTTCCCCACAGTTAGTTTTTCAACAGAGTTACTATCCATTTCATTTCTAGTTTGCTTGAGTAGTGCTTTGGTAGCTCGAGCGGTCTTTGAGATCTCCCAGTATTTTTTTAGGCCTGTAAACCTTCTGGGAATAGGGTGATCTTCACTCGAGCGGTCTTTTCTTCACTCAATTGATATTTTGCAGGTCTAAACTTCTGGGAGGGGGTCATTATGCGCTCGGGTAGTGTTTTGGTCACTTGAGCGATGTCACTTAATGTGCTTGATGCTCAAGTGGTGGTTTGGTCGCTCGAGTAGTCTGTATATATATCAGATCGAGGGGAAAGCCTTTTTCAGTCACTTTTTCATCCATCTCTCTCTCTCTCTCTCTCTCGCTCTCTCTCTCTCTAAAACACTCCTAAACCTAATTTCCTCTCTCTATCTCTAGTTCTTTCCTAAATACCTCAAATATACCAAAATCCATTGATTTCTCCACTATAGTTCTTTGCAGAATAATGTAGAGCTCGTTGAAAGCTTCGTTTTAATCAGAGAAGACTTTGTTTTCGGCTCCGTCAAACTTCTACTCTTGCTCTCTTCCTCTTCTATTCTTAAGGTAGGCATTTCTTCAACCTTTGTATGATTCTTAACTTGGTTATTTGTTCTTTAAAAAGGTTTAGTGATTTGAGGATTTTGGGTTTAAACCTAGGGTTTGATTTTGAAATGTAAAAGAGTGGTTTTTTTCAAATGGAATCATGAGAAAGGTTGTAGGAGTGTGAATATTGTGGGTTGTGTAGAAATGTTGAAAATTCCTTCCTAAAATGAGATTTTTGAAAGTAAAGGAAGTTTTATTGGAAAATCATTGATGTTTGATTTATGAAAGAAAAGGAAAAGATGTTGGGTTTGAAAAGATTAGAGAAAAGTATCTGTTGATGATGAGAGTGGAGTTGGATATGTATTATCGCTCCCATTTTGAAATTTATGATATTATATCTATTGTTGAAAAATTATCTGTTTAGTAGAGATATCTGTTTTGGGCTATTGGTGGAGGATAGCGTTGGTTGTTGTAGAAATTGCATGAGGATTAGATTAATTGAAACTAATTACTCATACGTCTTGCATTGAGCATTGTTTCATACTTGAATATTGAAAATATATTGTTTTGAGAAAAATGGGTTTATACCTTGGTGAATTTGGTTAGGGAGGTGTGGTTGTGGTTTTGGTTTATTATGTTGGCCTATGTGTCCTTGATGAAAGTCCAAAAATCTACGCGGTTAGGTGTTGTAGCTTGCTTTTCGTGCTCCTCAGAGAGGTTTAGACTCCTCGGATACGATAGCCCTACAATTCAGACTCCTATGGTTCTCATTCTGGTTTCACAAGTGCAATGTGAAATAAATTAAACAAATGAGAATCCAAATCCGGCAAATCTTAGAAAATCCATTTATCATCAGAGATTCCAAAAATGGACTGCATTGCTAGATTTCAAAGTCACCACCTAAATATTTTTGGGAGATTTAGGAAACCCATGACTCGTGCCAAAGACTACTTGTCCGTCATAACCAAAGTGTCTCGGCTCGGGAACTTCGGTATGAGAGAGGAAGGTCATGAATTAAGCATCACATTCACCTTATCAAAAATCAGCTTCTACTAATCATGATATGATTTTTATGTACATTATATGCTTTTGTTCTGATTATTAATGCTAACTTTACTATGTAAGGCACACAAGTATAGACTACGTCACCCACTTTGAAATGCTTTGATTTTACGTTTGTTTGAAAAGAGTTTTGAATATGTGCTACTTGAAAAGCAAGCTCGCATGTACATTCATCAAAGTCATCCCAATTTAAACGAAATAGCCTTCATTCACTGGCAGTCAAAGAGGTATCTCAAATAAGCACGTTGCCTCATAGTAGTATGCTCGATATGGAAACACAAACACACATATGCAATATGCTAAAGTAAAAATGTAACGCCCCAACTTCCGGGCCGTTAATAAATCAAATCAACCTCAAATTTATAATTGCAGATAACTCATAATCTCAAATATACAAAGCGTCTCCAAAATATAAATTATACAAATCTTCAAAAATAATATATAGTTGTCGACCCAAAAATCTCCAACTCAAATAATCTCTTTAGAATTTCAAATCCGATCTTCACTAAATTCCTTCACACCTGAAAAATAAATTAATTCGGGAAGTATACAATACAATAACAAGTCTCGGATAGAGAATAAATTAACAGGGATTCAACAATTACGCAACCAATTAGATTCAATAATCAAGTGATTTACCAAATTGCACAAACAAGTTAACTCGACATATGATAATTTATCTAAGACCAAATACCTAATTCTACTTGGCACATGACCAGTGACCAACTTCACCCACCTCACCCAAGCACAACCGCTTATCTAGGCTATTGGTCCAAGCTATTGGCAAGGTCCACTGGATCCATGTACGGAGCATTTCCACGTCATTTAGCCAGAACAACTTCACAGAATTTATCAAATGACTAGAATAATCACACGCATCAACAAGGATGATTCCATAGAATTTGACATATGACCATGATAATCAAGAGGAGTACAAATATGAAGTAATCAAGATAAAAACTCTTTGCAAAGAGATTTAGAGGAAGCATATTATATACCACCCAAATTACCTCAAAGCAATCTCCTCCGTTGTCAATACTTGAATCTCAATATTTCTCCATAGATCTCCAAATTCTAAGCCATAAGGTATGTAAGGTTTCACAAAATTTGCAACTCTCCTCCTATATGAAAATGTTTACTCTCACTGGAAACACTCTTAATCTAAATTCTAAATCTATATAAAAAATGGCGAGAGAGAGAGAGAGAGAGAGAGAGATATGAAGCAAAAACAAAAGGATGAAAGAAGAAGAAGAATGATAGAAATAGTTGAGAGTTGAGCTCAATTTATAGGCAAGGATACTTGGGACAAAAGAAAGGAAGACTTGGGGCAAAAGAAAAAGAACTTTACTTGGTGGGCAAGAAAAAGGGGTTTTCTTGGAGAGAAAGGACTATTAAAGAAATTAAAAGAAAATAAAAGATTAATTTGTAAGCAAGGAAATGATGAAAAAATAACAAAATAAAATTTACTTGGTGCCCAAGGATAATAAAAAAAAATTAGAAAACAAAAAAGATGAATAATAATGAGGTGGAGATAAAAAACAGATAAAATAAATAGAGAAAATAAGTTAGATTTTATCTAAGAATTTCACCACCAATACCTCTCACTAAAATATTAATACCTCAGAAACATGGGGTTTCACAAAAAATAGTCACCTAGTACTGAACCGAGGCAAGCCAAAGAAAAGAAAATAGTTAGAAAAATACATGCTCCTAACTATGTAAAGTGACTAATGCAACACATACCAAATGCAAGTATCCAATTCGGCTTCTTAACATGACATATGAATCAATTCAAGGCATATGGTAGCGCATGTATTCAAACAAGAAATAATCAATGTTATCAAGTATGATGAGCCGAATCCTAATGTATGGAAAAATGAATACAAGTCATGGTAATGATATGAAGAGAAAATATGATACTACAAGCAACCATAGTAAGCAAGTAAATAAAAGGGAGAAAGAAATGGGGGTTAGAAGACATACAAATATTACAAATTTGCCCTCACACAAGAGGGTCCAAATGAATGTCCTAATTAGCTAATTATTACAAGTCCAAATGAAAGCAAAGCAATTAATTAAGTACATCATACTAATCTAAAAGCTATTTAATATAATGGATTCGAACGAGAGGCGAGAAGTCGCATGCACACAATCGAGAACATCCTCCGAAAACCTCTCTATTCACTGTCAGAAACTACTCTTTTGTAGTCAGAAAATTATCTTGTTTTGGCCTCAGATTCTGCTCTGTTCTGCTGTAAAAATGTCATTGCCTGTACAAAATAGGTAGTCGACCAGCCTTGAAAAATGGTCGGCTGTACAAAATGGTGGCCGGCTAGTCACTGCTTTTGTGAAATGCCCTACTGCCACAGAGTTGAAACAAAGCAAAAGCAGAGTGTTTCCATGAGATGTTTATCCTCTTTGCCCTTCCCTATCATGAGGATGATCAAGGGAGGAGTAGATTTGATTCACAAATCATCAATTGACACAAATTTGTTGTATGATGATCTTAGAACCGATAGGACAAAAGCTCAATAAAATGGAACGAAAGACAAACAACACCTTCTCCCTATTATGGAGTTACCTCAAGGAAAGGGGTACACATTGCTTCGTGAATCATTGAACACCACTAAAAAGTATGCAATGATTTAAGATGCAATAGGTTCAATATAACATCCAATTAAACCTAACCCAATTTTATTACCTTTTTTACCTCTTTTTATTAGCCTTTTTTCACATTACCTTTCCATTTCTTATCTTTTCTTCATTTTTGTCCAAATGTGATGATTATGTCCACTAAATCCAAAGCAATAAAGAATAACAAGCATGACTTAACTGAGAAATGAGCTTTTCAAACCCTTTTCTACGGGGGAAGCTACAAAGGAAGAATCAAAACCCATTTACAAGCGATAATGAATTTGGAGTCAAACCCAAAATGAGCGATAATGACTAGTCAAACCCAAAAAGGGCAATAATGACTCCAAATCCAAACTCGATAATGAACTATAATGACTCTTTCCTTTATGACTTCCAAGGGTCTAACTGGAAAGTTAATCCCTTAGAAGTATATGCACCGGCGATAAAGGGAAGTTTCAAACAAAACATCATACTTAGCATAAGAGATGTAATGCCTTGGTAATGAACCTCCGAAGAGATTAAACCATTTAGCATGAGAGGTCTCTTTCTTATGCCTTGAGTGGTGATATATTGTTTGATACAACTCTTAATCAAAAGAACCAAAGAAAGGGGAGAGGTTGCAGAATATGAATGAACAAGTGGGTGGTTACAATGATATGAATATATGTATGAAAGCTATAAAGAGTGAAAGAAAGAACTATCAACTCAACTAGATTGGAAACTAAGGCCTATACACCAAATCCATGAGGACTTACAACAACAAAACTATAATATTCAAAGCCTAAATTAAATAAACACTTAAAATAGTCCCAAAATAGCACAAAACAGTGCTGAAAATCAGTTTAAAAAAGACAGAAAATATAAACAAAAATAGAAGATAACATACCTAGTAAGCAAGCCTTAGGAAGGGTGGCTAACCCCTCCACTTTTTGCAACTTTAAATCACATTTTTAAGCTTAAAAAAGCTCTAAAATCAGTATGGAAAGGTAAAGAAAAGAGAGAGAAAAAATGGTAAAAGAGCTCAAGATATACCTCTTGAAAGAGAGGAAAAGCTCCTTAGTTAACAAACCCCAAAACCAAGCACTCTCAAGGAGTTGAATTTTGATTCAAGAACCTCAGCAAAAGCTTCAAGTTTTAGTTTAAAAGGTGTATGGATAGTGTGAGGCCATGAAATATCCCCTCACATGGATTGTTGGTGAGATTCAACAAAGATAGTTCCATGAACCTGCAAGAAATAAATATGGTTGATGCCACCCAACCGGGATTACCGGTCGGGGACACTTCGATGATGAAGTTAGAATCCATGAATCAAAAGTATAGATGTAAAGAATGTTGGCGATGGAGTGCAGAGAAAAAGATCATACATATATGCCGTGAGGTGCCCTCCTTTTATAGACGGGAGTGGGCCGAATAAGCCCAATAGTTGGCCCCTTGGCAGGCCTCCTTTGGGTTAGACCAATAAGTTGATATATATTATTTTCTGGCTCCCACATATAGTGTATGTATATTGCAAGAAAAGAGGGAAGTGTGTTGAACAAGTTTTAGCTTTCGCCAAAATTTTCTAACCCCAAACCATGAAGGAGGGCTTGTATTTATAGTAAAACATGTTCTAATGTCGAAAATATCTATAAAGAGACAACTAGTGCAAGCCATGTACACGGGGATAGCTGGTTGTCTCAAATATCTGCTATGTTGAACATGGCCAGCCAGCCATGAAGAAGTACAGTCGGCCCATCAAAAATAGCCTACCGGCCATTTGTTAGCCAGCAGTTCTCTAAGGGTTTATGCTAGAAAAAATAAGGTTTTGGTTCGAAGGGGGTATAAGGTTTAGGTTTTAAAGCCTGAAACCGAAGCCCTTTTGTTGAAGAAATTGAACGATTGCACAGCGTAACAACTTATCATCGAGTGTTCAGATTAAAGCGCCCAAGTCTTAGGGATAGTCAAAATGGGGTGTCTACAGATGCCGATCCTTCTAGTTAGTATTGGTAAAATGGCTTTGGTAGTGCTTATATGGCCTACTAGTAGACACGTAACTAGAGATTCCCAGTGTTTTATATCCATTGCCATATTTTCTTATTTAAAAAGTAATGTTTTACGTATTGATATGTATATAACTATGACATTGCATTGTTTTAAAAAAGAAAACATAATATTTGGCAAATGACATGCATATGCATTTAACTCATGGCTTTGTTAAGCTTCATACATTTCGTTCAAGTATCTCTACTGGGCTTTAACTCACACTACGTGGAAAAACAACTTTCAGGTGCTGATGACATGCCTTCACCAAAGACATAGCTTGGGAGTGCTTAGAGCCAAGAACTTTCTTTTGGTTCTTTTTGTATAATTATTTGTGCAAGCCTTTGGCTCTTTATGTATTGAGTTTAACTCACTTTTGTTGTACCCAAGCAATGACCTAGAAAAACGTAGCCATTAGGGCATAAACTTAATTGTACTTCCTTTTGTTACCATTCATTTACACATGTCATATGCTATAGATTTAGGATTTAGGATTTAGGATTTATAAATGTATATATGTATATGTCATCTCTTGTATGCTGAAATAAAATCAATGAAAGGTTTATATCATGTAAATTTTTTCTTTTCCATGGAATATTATGAGATGGATTGTTGTTACTATTGTGGGGCGTTACAAAAACACCCACAGTAGTACTCTAATACCCTAGGTTTTGTCCATCTCGACAATAAAAACCATCCACCCTAAACAAAACTTTTCCTTGACACTATGGGTATGCACAAATGGAGAGTGGATTCTCTTGAGAAATTACAATACTTTCGACATTCCAGCCGATGTCCATATTAGACTGGCTGGAGATGCCGACACGCACACCCTGGGAAATGACACCATGCCTTTCCCAATAGTATCCATCACCAAGGGTAGAGTTAGATTCCCTCTCAATCCCCTATTCAAAGAACTCCTTCATTTTTACAAACTTACCCCTATGCAACTAGCCATAAACACATTCATGATAATCAACGGTTTAGCCGAACTATGTAGCCGACATAGTGTTAGGATAACCCTTGTTGATGTCCAGTATTGCTATAGTATATGTAAGCTCCAATCCAAAAACGGCATCTCGCACTACCTGAAGCCAAGATCCACCACTTACAAAGCAATCGTCAACCTCCCAAACTCTAACAAAGGTGCTAGAGAGGATTACTTCATTGTCTCGGGCAACTGGGAGTTTGGTCTTGATGATCATCGACGTCTCTTCCTTTTGCCTAGAGCGCCCCTAGGAAGTGAAGAGGGTAAGCATCCCAGCCTTAGATTCCCAACATTCTCTTACTTCATTTTGGCATCTCACACTTGTGAAAATAATTAAGTAATCCTTTGTTAAATTTGTCTACAGCACTTGAACAACCCAGCAAAGCAGTACAAAAGGTCTACATCAAACAGCCTGACGTAGACAAACTCTTGAACCTTCCCTTGGATCATTGGAAAACACCTATCCTACTCAACTACATGCCAATTATCGGTCTTCACTGCTCAACGTTCCATCCAAGAGCAAGACTCCACCTTTTGCCACAACACCACTAGCAACATCTTCCTCGCGCATGGACCAAGCATCCACTTCGGCTCCATTCTAGCACTTACCGCTAGCTCAACGCCAGCATTGCCGCCGACCTTCTAATGCCCCAATAGGAATGACTACCAACAGAAAATGCCAAGGTACCAACATATCGGCGTATAACCCCGCCAATATGCCACTCGCTCTTCTCATCTTCAGACCTAGCACTAGAGGTACCATCGCCGCCATCTCAGAAAAAATCGGTCATAAACCAGCTGTGGTCGATGACCTTTTTGCCAGCCTCTCCAACATGGTATCAATCCACTCAACCCTTTCCCCACCTTCTGTTCAGAAACAGAAGAGAGTGAAAAAGGCCAAGGTCACAATCACTCCTTTTGATGAAGAGAAGGACCCAGATGACACCATAACAATATCAAAGATGGCCAAGGCCGAAAAGAGGCAGGCCACCACTGACTCCGCTGATGCTCTGTCACCAAAACGGTCAAAGTCTTCTACGACCGACGACACCTCCAATAACCGAAGTGGAACAAATTGGGAACATTGCTCCAACATTCGGCACTTAGAATTTTTTTTTCTTTTTTACTTTTCACTTGTATTTTCCTTTTTGTTTTGAACAATCTTCGGTTTTTCCCAGGCCGAAGTGCCTTCTAATGTACTAAAATAACTTTCCTTTCATGAATGAATCCTCTATTTTTGACTAAGTGTAGAATGCTTGCTTCTTTATGCTACTTTCATGTCTTGTATACTCTTGCCATCTTAATGCTTTGTTTCTCATGAATTCTTCTAAGTACAACAGCTTTCATATCATCTCGGCATAAATAACAAACTTTTGAAAATTTCACTAAGTGTTGCTTTTTTCAAATCACGAACTAAAGGGCAACTCATCTCGGCTATATCGAAAGGGCAACTTATCAAAGGCCTTGGCAACTCCTTGCCATCACAGTTTTCTAGCTGATATGCCCCATTGCTGGCGACCGAGATAATTCTGTATGGACCTTCCCAATTTGGACCGAGTTTGCCCTCCCTGGGATCTTTTTTGTTGCTGAAGAATTTTTTAAAGACAAGGTCCCCAACTTGGAATTCTCTAGGGTTTACTTTCTTGTTGTGCGGTCTGGCCAGTCTCTGTTGGTATGCCCTCAACCGAATTGCTGCTAATTCCTTTCTTTCTTCAATCAAGTCTAGATCTCTAGCTAAGAATGCCTCGTTTGTCCCATTCTCTACTACCTGAGTTTTAACTCTAGGAATGTCGATCTCTAGTGGTATAACAGCTTTTGTGCCATAAGCCATGGCAAAAGGTGGCTCTCTAGATGTTCTCAGCGTAGTATGGTATGCCCATAGCACATTAGGTAACTCCTCTACCTACTTACCTTTGGCAGCTTCAAGCCTATTCTTTTTGCCATCCAAGATGGTTTTGTAAGAGGCCTCGGCTTAGCCATTATTTTGTGGGAAGCTGGGAGTTGAATAGTAGTTCTTAATCTTGTATTTCGCATAGAAATTCTTAATCAACTTACTGTTAAATTGGGTGCGATTGTCTACTACAATGGCTCTTGGGATCTCGAGTCAGGTAATAATATTTTTCTAGATGAAACTTCTTAAATCCACATCTCAGATGTTGGCTAAGGGGCTTAGCCTCCACCCACTTTGTGAAGTAGCCTGTTGCTACTAGTAAGTACTTCCTCTGTCCGATTGCCTTGGGCAATTGCCTAAGCAAATCCATGCCCCACTAGGCAAATGGCCAAGGACTAGATATCGAATTCAAGTCTCCAGCTAGCTAATGTATCAAGGGTGCAAACCTGTCACACTTCTCGCACTTCTTGACTTTGGCTTCTGCGTCCTTCTGCATGTAGGGCCACTAGTACCCTTGTGATATGGCTCTATGGGCAAGAAATCTACCATCTGCATGGCTTCCACAAACTCCTTTGTGGACCTTATACAGGACGTCCTCTACTTGGGAAGTATGCACACATCACAATAATGGTCTAGTGAAGGACCTTCTATAGAGGTGGCCTTTTGCCGACAAACAGAACCTAGTCGACCTAAGTCTGATCTTGTGTGCCTCCTTCTTATCTTTTGGCAGTTTGCCATCTCTAATAAATTTGACCAAAGGATCCATCCAACTTGGACCTAACTCTATGCACATTACCTCATACTCTGTTATCAGGGGCTCAAAGCTTGGGCTTGACAAGTAGTCCACCATGATTATTCTTGGTGAGTCCGACTTTATGGTCGAGGTAAGGTTTGCCAGTGCATCTGCATGACTATTATCTTCTTAGCAGGCTAACTGAAGCTGACAACTCTTGAATTCTACTAGCAACTTGATGACCTCTTTTACATTGGCCACCATTCTCATTGCAAACGATATATTCCCCTATCGCTTCGTTCACAATGAGTTGAGAGTCGCAGTAGACTTATCGACTTTGACTGTTGCTACTGGCTTCAATCCAATAATTAATGCCTCCTTCCTTGCTTCATTATTTGAGGCCTTGAACCTTAGTCTGATGGACTGTTCCAACATTTATCAATCCGATGAGACTAGTACCACTCATGCCCTTGCTCCCTACCAGTTTGAACTACCGTCGACAAAGAGGTAGAAAGACTTGCCGATGTAAATATCGTAAGGCTTCGGCTTCTCTTGCTTTTACTTTTATCCTGTAGGCTTGGGGTTCTGAACTGCCAACTATATTTTCTTCGGTTCTTCTGCACAACCTAGGCCGAGGTTCATAGGTCTTGGCTTCAGGCTTGCGCTGAGTGTAAACTCAGCAACAAAGTTGGCTAAAACCTAACCTTTGATTACTGTCCTTGGTCTATAATATATGTCATATTGACCTAGAACTACAGCCCATCATGCTATTCTTCTCAACATGTCACCATGTTGCAACAGAGACTTCAGTGGGTGCTATGTAAGCACCACAATCTTGTGAGTCTAAAATTAATGGTTTAGCTTTTTTGAAGCCATCACCAAAGCGAGTGTCAATTTCTCCAAGGGTTTCTATAACATCCCGAGATAGCACCTGACCTTTTGGTACTATTGCTAATGAGTTATGTTTAATTTGTTGTGTTGGTTTTGTTTCCCTTTGGGTTTGGTGGACTTCGAAGACTCTGGTTGATTATTGGCAGCAGGGCAAAGTGGTCTGCCACCAGGCAGGTAGCACCCATGACCATATAGGACGCGCACACAGTAGGCTGCAGCAAGACCGCAACCAAAACTCACCTTCAAGTCCTATGTATGGGGCAGAAGTGTGTGGGCCACGAGGGGGGCCGCAACTAGCATAGTCGTGCCTGAGGTGAGGCATGTCATGCCCGTGATTATGCCAACTGGGCAGGTTGCGCCCGCGTGCTGGGTTTCACGCCTGTGATGGCCCTTTGCCTATAAATATCAGTAAAGTGCCAAAATATCTATTTTTGATCCCTTTTTTCTCTAAAACTGGTCTAGAGGCCATTTTTGCTTTTTAAGGTCTAAAACCTTGATTCTGGTCTAGTTACACGCATCTCCTACCCCTCAACCTGAAGGCTTTTATGCAGAGCAAAGTTGGGGCTACGTTTTAATATGAAATTTTTGACTTTTCGCTGCCCTTGATTTTCGGTTGTTCTTCAGTTACTCCTTAAGCTTTAAGGTAGGGATTTCTTTAACTTCCTACATGATATTTACCTTGGTTATCTGTTAGTTGAACAAGTTGTTATTTGGAAAATTTTGATGTTTATTTACTAAATATTTTAAAGGCTTAAAAAGAAGGTTGTTTTGATGTTATTTTCCAAACAAAACTCTCTTTGATTGAATGTGGTTCAAAGTTAAAAGAAATGGATTTTTTTTTTAAAAAAAAAGCAAATTCTCTTTTTGTTTTGTTTCAAAATCTTGAGTTGGAAAGTGTTGGAAAAAATGGTAGTTAAGTTATGGAATCACTGGTTATGGAAGTTTGGACTCAAATGGAAGTGGTGGAAATATAAAACTTACTGTTATGTCAAGAATGACTAGTTGAGTTCTTTTCTATGAATTGTCCTTTCTAGATATATTATTATTTAGAGATAATTGTCTTAGTTATCGGTGGAGGATAGCATTATTTGTTATAGAAATTGCATGAGACCTAGGTTGATTAAAACCATTTAACTCACGCATTGCACATACTCTAATACTGTACAATGATGTATTGAAAAAGATTTGTTTTAAGAAAAAGAGATGAATACCTTGGAGAATCTGGTTAGAGGGTGTGGGTTGTGGTTTAAAGTTGGTCTCTGTGTCCTTGATGAAAGTCAAGAAACTCGCACAGTTAGATGTTGATCCTTCCAGATAGTACCCGTAAATGGCTTTTGGTAGTGCTTGTATAGCCTACTTACAGACACGTACCTAGATATTCCCATTGTGTGTATTTACCACTCTATTTCATGTTTTAAAGAAATGATGTATTCTTTGAACATGTGATTCACTATGGCATTGCATGGTTTTGAGAACAGAGAAAACACATGGTTTTTATAACGGCTTGTCATGTGCATTCACTGCATGATTTGGTTAAGCATCATATAGCTTGTTAAACATATCTTTACTGGGCGTTAGCTCACCCTATGTGAAAAAAAAAACATTTCAGGTGTTAATGCTGATGGTTTGCCTCTGCCAAGAGGATAGCTTGGAAGGAAATTGGAGTTTAACGCTCATCGTTTGTATCTTGTTTTGTGCTCAACCTTAGGCTTTTATATATTGGGCTTAAGTCCCACTTTTATTATAACCAAGTATAAACTCGGAAACTTGTAGCCACTAAGGCATTAAATTTTAAACGATTAGACATTACTGTTTAACTCTAACATGTTATAGATTCAAGGTTGTTATCAATGAATGTATCATGCATGTGTACTCATTTTGTAATAGTATAACTCTGACCCCTGTGTATATAACTATCCAATCTTGACTTACTCTCGCCTGTGTAATGGTTTAAATGTTTGGATTATAGGTAGTCCTTATGATAATTTTTTAGGGGCATTACAACTTGGTATCAGAGCATACCTGGTTTGAATATTTGCGATCATGGGATGTGGTTAATACCACAATGTGTTTATTTCGCTTAGTAGAAGCATATATCGTATGCTATTTGATAACATGCTTCTCTGACTAAGTGTGTATGGGATTTAGTTTCAAGGATGTTGATCGTGTGTACGAGTTTCTAGAAATCCTATTAGAATAGCATTTGATCACTGCTAATTCTAACTGGAGTTCTGACGACATTGTGGAACAGTCATTATCAGGGAAAGAAAATTCGTTTGTGATTACGTGACTCGGTATTTATGCAGAATGACTTCCTTTGTTGGTTACGGTAATAGAACGTGGGTGTTTGAATTGATGGCACATTTGTGAGTGTACTAACGTGTTTATGTTGCCTTTCTTAGGATGTCAGCGCGTGGACACGATGGAGGTAGGTGTGGTACGGTGTTAGGAAATGCCGGTTCAAGATGAGATTTTGACACAAAACGAGGGTATTGGTCAAGCTAAGGTGGTCGAGCCAGCAGGCCAGCAAGCCATGGGTGCTTTAGCCCAAGAGATGGCCGGGGCAATGAGAGAGTCTATGGACATTCTTAGGGCTAAGAATCAAGTCTAAACGCAAGTAGAAAAAACGGGGCCATCCTTTCTCAAAAGAGAGTTTTTCCAGTCTAATCTGGATGAGTTTGTGGGCAATCGTAAGAAGCCGCTAAAGGTAGATAAATGGCTTGAATAGATGGTTAAGACCTTTGAGATGCTTAGCTTCAATAAAGATGGGTTGACGGTGACTTTGGCAACTATTCAGCTCAAGGGGGATGCGAGTTAGTGGTGGAAATACACCAAAGACCGTATTGGGGTTACTTTGGAGGCATTTGTTACAACCTTCCAGGACAAATTTCTACCTCCAACTACAAGAAAGAAGCTGAGGGAGTAGTTCCTAAAACTCAAGCAATTAAGCACACCTGTGGCTAAGTTCAAGGCGGCCTTTACCAATCTTTCTAGGTTCGCGCCTGAGCTCGTAGCGTTAGAGGAACGTCGTTGCGTAGAGCTCGAGAAGAGGTTGAGGACTGAGCTGTTGTTTAAGGTAGATGGTTGCTATAGTTGGCTAGTGGAGTCGATAGCTCATTTGGAGGTAGTGATATAGGTGGAGGAGGAGAAGCGGATAAGAGGCTGTAGGTAGAGGGAGCCAGAGTTACAAGGTGATTTCATTGACAATAAAAGATAAGGGGTCATACCTCGCAATAGTCCCAGGGTCAGCAGCTTAGGTTGATTTTTCTCCTCCCGAGCGAGGGATCGAGGAGTGGTAATCAGTGCTGGTTTACTTGTTTCCATTGTGGTCAGTTTGGCCACAAAGTGCTAGCATGCTTGTAAAGAAAAGTGGGGCAGCAACTATCACCTTCACCGACTCGTCCTCAAAGTTTGTCTTAGGGTAAAGGGCAACCGCTGATCAATTTTAAGTGTGGACAATTTGGGCATGTGCAAAGGTTTTGCCCAAAGTTAGGTGGCACACCTGGTGCACCTGGTTTGAGGCAGATTTAAAGCCATCAGCTAGCTTAGTCGATTTAGGCCTCGAGGTCGACACAGGGGGATACTTTGGCTCAGTTCGTACACTGGGCCTATGCTTCGAGGGGTGAGTAGGTAGACAAGAGGCCTATGGAATGTGTGTATGTCGTTGCCCCATCAGAACCTTTGTCAGTACCTCCAGTTGTGAGAGGTAATCTCTTGTTGTTCAATTCTATTGCCACTGTGTTGATTGATACGGACACATCACATTCTTTTACATCATTTTCTTTTGCATGTGCCTTGGGTTTGGAGTTTGATCAATTGGAGTCTCCTTTGCTTATTAAGAACTTGTTGGAGACAAGATGGCTTTGGGCTACGTATGTTGCTCTTGTGAGATTAAGGTCACAGATCGTTGACTCTCATTTGATTTCATTATTTTAGATATGTATGCTTTCGATGTGATATTGGGTACTAATTGGTTAACTTATTTTCGGGCCTCGATCGATTGTCACCGTAGAACAATATCAGTGTGTGCTCCATCTGGGGATTGTTTTTACTTCTTGTGTGATTAGGAGGATGGTTGTATTCCTTTTTCGTTTGACCTTAAGGGCTGAGGAGATTTGGGTTTTCTCTTTACCATCACGTTAGTTGACGAGGGTAATATTGCTCAGGGTGGTTTGCCATGGGTAGTTCGAGAATATCCCAACATTTTTTCAGAAGATCTCATTGGATTACTACCACATAGAGAGACTAAGTTCTTTATTGACTTGGCGCCAAGCACGACTCCAATTTCCATGGCACCGTATAGATTTGCACTTGCTGAGTTGCGCGAGTTAAAGGTGTAGCTTCAAGATTTGTTGGATAAGGGCTTTATTCTCCCTAGTACCTCACCTTGGGGAGCACCGACTCTTTGTTTAGAAGAAAGATGGCACTTTGTGGTTGTGCATTGACTACCGCAAGTTGAACAGGGTTACCGTCAAGAACAAATACCTATTGCCGAGGATAGATGACTTGTTTGACTAGTTAAAGGGAACTTGTTGTTTTCTAAGATCGACTTGAGATCAGGGTATCACCAGTTGAGTGTGAGGGAGGAAGACATTCGGAAGATGGCCTTCGTACTTGTTGTGGCCATTATGAGTTTTTAATGATGCCTTTTGGGCTAACCAATGCACCGGCTTCATTTATGGACTTGATGAATCGAGTCTTTTGGGAATTCCTAGATCGGTTTGGGGTTGTCTTTGTTGACAACATCTTGATTTATTCACCCTCCAAGAAGAAACACATGGGGCACTTGCGGGTGGTACCTGAATTGCTTAGAGTGCACTAGTTGTTTGCTGAATTTAGCAAGTGTGAGTTTGGGCTTGAAGAAGTTGAGTTCCTAGGCCATGTTGTGTCTGGAAAAGAGGTGACGGTGGATTTATCTAAGGTAGATGTGCACAAATTGGGAACAACCTAAGAATGCCTTTGATAGCTGGAGTTTCTTGGGTTTAGCCGGGTATTATCGACGCTTTGTGAAAGTCTTTTCTAGGTTGGCTTCTCCTTTAACTAGGTTGATGAGAAAGGGGATTAAATTTATGAGGAGTGAGGCTTGTGAGAAGGCATTCCAAGAACTTAAGACTAGACTTACCAGTGCTCCAATCCAATCTTGATTATTCCGGAGAGGGGTTTGGGTTACTCGGTGTACTGTGATGCGTCTTGGGTAGGTTTAGGTTGTGTGTTAATGCAAGAGGAGAAAGTTGTGGCTTATGGTTCACAACAATTGAATTCTGATGAACAAGACTATCTTACCCATGACCTAAAGTTAATGGGGGTGATCTTTGCCCTAAAGATTTGGAGACATTATTTGGTCAGAGGTTTGAAGTATTTTCTGACCATAAGAGTCTAAAATATTTGTTTTCCCAGAAGGATCTAAACTTGAGGCAGAAAAGATGGATGAAATTTATGAAAGATTATGACTTTTGGTTGCATTATCATCTAGGAAAAGCCAATGTACTGGCAGACGCTTTGAGTAGAAAGTTCATGAGTTGTGTAGCAAGTTTTTCCATCTGGGAATGGGAGAAGTTGAGTGCTATTGGGGAGTTTGACTTGCGTCTAGGTGAATCTATTGAGTTGGCTACCTTGTTTACCATAGTTGCACAGCCTACTTCTATTGGTCGGGCTATAGAGGCACAACAACTTGATTGGGAGATGGAGATTATATGTGATAAGATCTCCAATGGAAAGGTAGAGAAGGGTCTAAACGTCTTTTTGAATTCAAGTGTAAGGTATTTAGATCGCTTGTTGGTACCGGAGTCTTGTAGGGAGGAGGTACTCTGAGAGTTTCACCATTCATGCCTTACAGTACACCCAGGAGGCACGAAGATGAATCACGACCATTGTCACTAGTTTTGGTGGAGGGAGATGAAGAGAGATGTGGTGTTGTTTGTTTCGCGGTGCCTTACTTGTCAACAAGTGAAGGCCGAACACTAGAGACCAGCAGGGTTGTTACAACCCTTGCCTATAGCCGAGGGGAAATGGGAACATGTCACCATGGATTTTGTTGTAGGTCTTCCGAGAACTCGATAGGGTAGTGATATGGTATGGATAATGGTTGATCGGTTAACAAAGTCTACACATTTTATTCATCTATGCACGACTGATACAGTAGACTATCTCACCGAGTTGTATGTTAGAGACATAGTTCGACTTCATGGGATTCCGGTGACTATCGTCTCATATAGGGATCCACATTTCACGGCTCAATTGTGGCAGAGCCTTCAGAGTGCTTTGGGCACTAAGTTGACTTTTTGCACTATCCACATTTTACAGGACATGCTCAGGGCTTGAGTTCTCGACTTCAAGGGGTCTGGCGAGAAGCACTTACCTTTAATAGAGTTTGCCTACAACAATAGCTTCCAAGTGATTATAAGAATGACAACTTTTGAGGCCCTATATGGCCAACCTTGCTGGTCACCTATGTGTTGGGCTGGGGTGGGTGATGCACCTATGTTAGGACCGGAGTTGGTGTGAGAGACAACAAAGAAGGTTGCGCTTATTTGTAAGAAGCTGTTTTCAGCTTAGAGTCATCAAAAAAGCTATGCCAACCATAGGAGAAGACCTTTGTCTTTTGTGGAGGGGGACCATGTGTTTCTCAAAATTTTGCCAAGATGGGGATTAATGAGGTTCGGTAAAAGTACCAAATTGGCTCCGAGGTTCATTGGGCCTTTTGAGATTTTGGAGCAAATTGAGGAGCTAACATATCGTTTAGCCTTGCCGCCCCAACTTTTCAAGGTTCATGATTTATTTCATATTTCTATGCTTCGAAAGTTTGAGCCTGGTCGTTCACACATGTTGGATTAGACGAATTTAGAGGTGGATGAGGATGCCTTATATGAGGAGGGACCAGTTCAGATTTCGAACTCCCGAGATCAAGTCTTGCGAGGCAAGGCTATTCCTTTGGTTAAGGTATTGTGGCAATACCGCAGGGTCGAGGAAGCTACTTGGGAGCGAGAGGCGGAGGTCCGTGATAAATATCTTTTCTAGTGATTAAATGTGTGTAATTATCTCAATGTTTTATTGTAGTATATGGAATTGTAAGTCTTTTTGAAAAATATGGGTGTTCTTGAAAGGGAGTATAATATTTTGCACTTGAGAGCTTATGTTGAGATTTTTGAACTAAAGTATTTGTCTTGTTGGTTTAATCCAATTTCGAGGACAACATTCTCTAAGGAATGAAGGTTACAACGGCCTAGGTTAGGACCCAACCTTTTTGTACTATTGCTAACGAGTTATGTCTAATTTGTGGTGTTGGTTTTGCTTTCATTTGGGTTTGGTGGACTCCAAAGACTCTGGTTGATTACTGCCAGTTGGGCAAAGTGGTCTGCTACCAGACAGGTCACACCGGAGACTATATAGGTCTCTGCCACGATGGGCTAGGCTACGCTCGCATCAAGGTCGCCACCAAAACTCGAGTTCAGGTCCTATGTTTGGGGCAGAAGTGTGGGGGCTGCGACTAGCACAGTCGCACCCGCGGTGAGGTACCTCGAGCTCGCAATGGTGCCAGCTAGGCAGGTTGCACCCGCGAGCTGGGATTCGCGCCTGCGATGGCCCTCTACCTATAAATATCAATAAAGTGCCAAAATATCTATTTTTGATCCCTTTCTTCTCCAAAATTGCTCGAAACACTATTTTTTCTTTTTAAGGTCTAAAATCTTGGTTTTGATCTAGTTACACGCATGTCCTTACTTTTATATAGAGCAAGGTTGGGGCTACATTTTAATATGAAATTTTTGACTTTTCGCCGCCGTTGATTTTCGATTGTTCTTTGGTTACTCCTTAAGCTTTAAGGTAGGGATTTCTTTAACTTCCTACTTGATATTTACCTTGGTTATGTGTTAGTTGAACAAGTTGTCATTTGGAAAATTTTGATTTCTATTTACTAAATATTTTAAAGGACTAAAAAGAAGGTGGTTTTGATGTTATTTTCCAAACAAAACTCTATTTGGTTGAATGTTGTTAAAAGTTGAAATAGATGGATTTTTTTAAGGGTAAACTACCAATAGGTCCTACTTTGGAGACTTATTACCCAATAGGTCCTACTTTGGAGACTTATTACCCATTAAGTCCTATTTGATAAATTTATTAAGTGATAAAGATAAATTTATCAGTCTTTTTTTTTTATGAAAAAATTTATAGTGATAAATTTATCAGTCTCTTTATTTTTATGAATAAATTTATAGTGATAAATTTATCAATCTCTTATTTTTATAGTGTTAAATTTATTAGTTAGGACTTGTAGGTAAATAAGTCTAGTGAATAGGACCTACACGTAAGTACCCCTTTTTTTAAAAGCAAATTCTCTTTTCATTTTGTTTCAAATCTTGAGTTAGAAAGTGTTGGAAAAATGGTAGTTGTGTTATGGAACTACTGGTTATGGAAGTTTGGACTTGAATGGAAGTGGTGGAAATATAAAACTTGCTCTTAAGTCAAGAATGACTAGTTGAGTTCTTTTCTATGAATTGTCCTTTCTAAATATATTATTCTTTAGATATAATTGTTTTGGCTATCAGTGGAGGATAGCATTGTCTGTTGTAGAAAATGCATGAGGACTAGATTGATTAAAACCATAAAACTCACGCATTGCACGTACTCTAATACTGTATAATAATGTATTGAAAAAGATTTGTATTGAGAAAAAAATGATGAATACCTTGCAAAATCTGGTTAGGTGGTGTGGGTTGTGGTTTAAAGTTGGCCTTTATGTCCTTGATGACAATCAAGAAACTCACGCAGTTAGATGCCAATCCTTCTGGATAGTATCAGTGAAATGGCTTTTGGTAGTGCTTGTATAGCCTACTTACAGACATGTACCTAGAGATTCCTATTGTGTGTATAACCGCCCTATTTCATGTTTTAAAGAAATGATGTAATCTTATAACATGTGATTCACACTATGGCATTGCATGGTTTTGGAAACGGAGAAAATGCATGGTTTTGGTAAAGGCATGTCATGTGCATTCACCGCATGATTTGGTTAAGCATCATATAACTTGTTAAACTTATCTCTACTAGGCGTTAGCTCACCCTATCTGAAAAAAGCATTTAATGTGCTGATGGTTTAGGAAATTGGAGTTGACCGCTCATCTTTTGTGTCTTGTTTTGTGCTCAGCCTCAAGCTTTTATGTACTGGCCTAAAGTCCCACTTTTGTTGTAACCAAGTATAAACTTGAAAACTTGTAGCCATTAAGGCATCAAGTTTTAAACATTTAGACATTACTACTTAACTCTAACATGCTGTAGATTCAAGGTTGTTATCAATGAATGTATCACGTATGTGTCCTCATTTTGTAATAGTATAACTCTGACCCCAATGTACATGACTATCCGATCTTGACTTACTCTCATTTGTGTAACGATTTAAATGTTTGGATTATGGGTAGTCCTTATGACAATTTTTTGGGGGCGTTACAACTTGGTATCAGAGCGTACCTGGTTTGAATATTTGGGATTGTGGGATGTGGTTAATACCACAATGGGTTTATTTCACTTAGTAGAAACGTGTGTTTGTCGTGTGCTATTTGATAACATGCCTCTATGACTAAGTGTGTATGGGATTTAGTTTCAAGGATGTTGATTGTGTCTGGTAGTTTCTAGAAATCTTATTAGAATAGCATTTGATCACTTCTAATTCTAACTAGAGTTCTGGCAGCATCGTGGAATGGTCATTATCTATGAAAGAAAATTCGTTTGTGATTACGTGACTCAGTGTTTATGTGGAATGACTTCCTTTGTTGGTTATGCTAATAGAACGTGGGTGTTTGAGTTGATGGCACATCTGTTAGTGTGCTAACGTGTTTATGTTGCCTTTCTTAGGATGTCAGCGTGTGGACGCGGTTGAGGTATGCATGGTAGGCCTCAAAGTCAGGAAGTGCTAGTTCAAGTTGAGCATAAGAGGATGAGGGTTGGTCAAGCTAATGTGGCCGAGCCAGCAGGACAACAAGCCATGGGTGCTTAAGCCCGGGAGATAGCAAGGGCATTGAGGGAGTCTATGGACATTCTCAGAGCTAAGAATCAAGTCCAAACACAAGTAGCAAAGACGTGGCCATCCTTTCTCAAAAGAGAGTTTTTCCAGTCTAATCCAGATAAGTTTGTGGGTGATCCTAAGGAGCCACTGAAGGTAGATGCTTGGCTCGAATAGATGGTTAAGAACTTTGAGATGCTTGGCATTGATGACGATGGGTTGAGGGTGACTTTGGCAGCTTTTCAGCTCAAGGGGAATGCGAGTCAGTGGTGAAAATACACCAAAGGCTATATTAGGATTACTTTGGAGGCATTTGTTGCAACCTTCTATGACAAGAGCAGTTCCTGAAACTTAAGCAATTGAGCACGCCTGTGGCCGAGTTCGAGGTGGCCTTTACCAGTCTTTCTAAGTTCGCGCCTGAGCTCATAACGATAGAGGAGCATCGTTGCATAGAGTTCGAGAAGAGGTTGAGGATCGGGTTTTTGTTTAAGGTGGATGGTTAATATAGTCGGCTAGTGGAGTCTACAACTCATTTAGAGGTGGTGACACGGGTGGAGGAGGAGCAGATAAGAGCCTCTAAGCAGAGGGCGGCCAGACTTGTAAGGTGATTTCATGGATAGTAAAAGGCATGGGGTCCTAACCTGCAATAGTCCCAGGGTCAGCAATTTAGGTCTACTTTTCTCGTACTGAGTGGAGGATCGGGGAGAGGTAATCAAGATGGATTTACTTGTTTCCATTGTGGTCAATTGGGCCACAAAGCACTAGCATACCCATAAAGAAGGGTGGGACAGTAACTATCACCTTCACCGGCTCATCCTCAAAGTCAGCCTTAGGATAAAGGGCAACCGACCATCTGTTTTTAGTGTGGACGGTCTGGGCATGGGAGGAGGTTTTGTCCATAGTTGGTGGCACACCTAGTGCGCCTGTTTTGACATAGACTCAAAGCCATTAGCCAGCTTAGTTGATTTAGGCCTCAAGGTTCACAAAGGTGGCTATTTCGGCTCAGTTCGTACACTAGGCCTATGCTTCGAGGGGTGAGCGGGTAAACCAGAGGCTTATGAGGCGTATGTATGCTATTTCCCCGTTGGAACCTTTATCAGTACCTCCAGTTGCAAGAGGTAATCTCTTGTTGTTCAATTATGTTTCCACTGTGTTGATTGATATGGGTGCATCACATTCTTTTATAGCATCTTGTTTTGCTTCTGCCTTGGGTTTGGAGCTTGATCAATTAGAGTCTCATTTGCTTATTGAGACACCTATTAGGGAAAGGGTGGCTTTGGGCCACGTATGCCGCTCTTGTGAGATTGAGGTCGCAAATCGTCGGCTCTCCTTTAATTTCATTATTTTAGATATGTATGCTTTCGATGTGATATTGGGTATGGATTGGTTAACTTATTTTTGCAGCTCGATCGATTGTTACCATAGAAGAGTATTAGTGTGGGCTCTATTGGGGGATTGTTTTTACTTCTTGTGTGATTAGGAAGATGGTTGTAGTCCTTTGTCGTATGACCTCAAGGGCCGAGGAGATTTGGGTTTTCTCTTTGCCATCACCTTAGTTGACGAGGGTAATATCGCTCGGGGTGGTTTGCCATAGGTAGTTTGAGAATATCCGGACGTTTTTTTTGGAAGACCTCACTGGATTACTACCACATAGAGAGATTGATTTCTCTATTGACTTGGCACCAAGCATGACTCCAATTTCCATGGCACTGAATAGATTTGCACCTGCTAAGTTACACGAGTTGAAGGTGCAGCTTCAAGATTTGTTGAATAAGGGCTTTATTCGCCCTAGTACCTCACCTTGGGAAGCACCGGCTTTCTTTGCTAAGAAGAAATATGGCACTTTGCGGTTGTGCATTGACTACCGCAAGTTGAACAGGGTTACTGTCAAGAACAAATACCCATTGCCAAGGGTAGACGACTTGTTTGACCAATTAAAAGGATCTTGTTGTTTTTCTAAGATCGACTTGAGATCAGGGTATCATCAGTTGAAGGTAAGGGAGGAAAACATTCGAAAGACGGCCTTTCGTACTCGTTATGGCCGTTATGAGTTTTTAGTGATGCCTTTTTGCAGAAAGATCTGAACTTGAGGCAGAGAAGATGGATCAACTTTATGGAAGAGTATGACTTTGAGTTGCATTATCATCCGGGAGAAGACAATGTAGTGGCAGACACTTTGAGTAGAAAGTTCGTGAGTTGTCTTGCGAGTATTGCCATAAGGGAATAGGAGATGTTGAGTGTTACTGGGGAGTTTCACTTGCATCTAGATGAATTTGTTGAGTTGGCTACCTTGTTTACCTTAGTTGCATAACCTACTTCGATTGCTCGGGTTATAGAGACACAACAACATGACTGGGAGATGGAGTTATTCGTGATAAGATCTCTATTAGGAAGGTAGAGAAGGGTCTAAACGTCTTTTCGAATTCAAGTGTATGGTATTTAGATCGCTTGTTGGTACCGGAGTCTTGTAGGGAGAAGGTACTCTGAGAGTTTCACCATTCATGCCTTACGGTACACCCAAGAGGCACAAAGATTAATCACAACCATTGTCACTAGTTTTGGTGGAAAGGGATGAAGTGAGATATGGCGTTGTTTATTTCACGGTGTCTTACTTGTCAGCAAATGAAGACCGAACACCAGAGACCAGCAAGGTTGTTACAACCCTTACCTATAGCTGAATGAAGCGGGAACATGTCACCATGGATTTTGTTGTAGGTCTTCCAAGAACTCAATGGGGTAGTGATGTGGTATGGGTAGCGGTTGATCGGTTAACAAAGTTTGGACATTTTATTCATATGTGCACGATTGACTCAGTAGACTATCTCGCCGAGTTGTATGTTAGAGACATAGTTTGACTTCACGGGGTTCTGGTGACTATTATCTCGGACAGGGATCCATATTTCACGGCTCGATTGTGGCAGAGCCTTAAGAGTGCTTTGGGCACTAAGTTGACTTTTACCATCGCTTATCATCCATAGACTGGCGGCTAGTCTAAACGCACTATCCAGATTTTAGAGGACATGCTCAGGCCTTGTGTTCTTGACTTCAAGCGGTGTTGCGAGAAGCACTTACCTTTAATAGTGTTTGTCTACAACAATAGCTTCCAAGCGATTATATGAATGACACCTTTTGCGGCCCTATATAGTTGACCTTATAAGTAACCAGTGTGTTGGGCCGAGGTGGGTGATGCACCTATGTTGGGTTCGGAGTTGGTGCGAGAGACAACAGAGAAGGTTACGCTTATTCGTAATAAGTTGGTTTCGGCTCAGAGTCATTAAAAGAGCTATGCCAACCATAGGAGAAGACCTTTTTCTTTTGAGGTAGGGGATCATGTGTTTCTCAAAAAAATTTCAAAATGGGGATTAATGAGGTTTGATAAGAGTCGGAAATTGTCTATGAGGTTCATTGTGCCTTTTAAGTTTTTGCAGCGAATTGGGAAGACAACATATCATTTAGCCTTGTTGTCCCAACTTTCCGAGGTTCATGATTTATTTCATATTTCTATGTTTCTAAAGTATGAGCTTGACCCTTTATATGTGTTGGATTAGAGAGATTTAAAGGTGGATGAGGATCCCTTGTATGAGGAGAGACCGGCTTAGATTTCGAACAACTGAGATCAAGTCTTGTGAGGCAAGACTATTCCTTTGGTTAAGGTATTATTGCAGCACCATGGGGTCGAGGAAGCTACTTGGGAGCGAGAGGCGGAGGTCTGCGATATATATCCGGACTTGTTTTCTAGTGATTAAATGTGTGTAATTATCTCGATGTTTTATTGTAGTATATGGGATTGTAAGTCTTTTCGTAAAATACGGGTGTTCTTAAAGGGAGTATAAAATTTTGCACTTGTATGCTTGTATTGATATTTTTGAACGAAAGTATTTGTTTTGTTGGTTTAATCTAATTTTGGGGACGAAATTCTCTAAGGAGGAAAGGTTATAATAGCCAGGGTTAGAGCTCGACCTTTTGGTACTATTTCTAATGAGTTATATCTAATTTGTTGTGTTGGTTTTGCTTCCCTTTGGGTTTGGTGGACTCCGGAGACTCTGGTTGATTGTTAGCAACTAGGCAGAGTGGTTTGTTGCCAGACAAATTGTGCCCGCGACAATATAGGTCACACCCATGATGGGCTAGGCTGCACCCACGGTAAGGCCGTGACCAAAGCTTAGGTTCAGGTCTTATGTATAGGGCAGAAGTGCGGCGAGGGGCACTGCTACTGGCATAGTCGTACCCACAGTGAGGCATGTCGCGACGTTGATGGTGCCAGCTAGGTAGGTTGCGCCCACAAGCTAGGGTTCGCACCCGTGATGGCTATCTGCCTATAAATATCAGTAAAGTGCCAAAATATCTATTTTTGATCCCTTTCTTCTCCAAAACTACTCCAGACACCATTTTTGCTTTTTAAGGTCTAAAATCTTGGTTTTGATCTAGTTACACGCATCTCCTACCCCTCATCCCTAAGGCTTTTATGTAGAGCAAAGTTGGGGCTACGTTTTGATATGAAATTTTTTACTATTCCCTGCCGTTGATTTTCAGCTATTCTTTAGTTACTCCTTAAGCTTTGAGGTAGGGATTTCTTTAACTTCATGTATGATATTTACCTTGGTTATATGTTAGTTGAACGAGTTATTATTTGGAAAATTTTGATTTCTATTTACCAAATATTTTAAAAGCTTAAAAAGAAGGTTGTTTTGATGCTATTTCCCAAACAAAACTCTCTTTGGTTGAATCATATGATGTGTTTTTGAAAGTTGAAAGAAATGGATATTTTTTTTAGTAAAGAAAATTGTCTTTTCATTTTGTTTCAAAATCTTGAGTAAGAAAGTGTTGGGAGAATGGTAGTTCAGTTATGGAACTACCGGTTATGGAAGTTTGGACTCGAATAGAAGTGGTGGAAATATAAAACTTGATGTTAAGTCAAGAATGACTAGTCAAGTTCTTTTCTATGAATTGTCCTTTCTAAATATATTATTGTTTAGAGATAATTGTTTGGGCTATCGGTGGAGGATAGCATTGTTTGTTGTAGAAATTGCATGAGGACTAGGTTGATTAAAACCATTTAACTCACATATTTCACATACTCTAATATTATGCAATCATGTATTGAAAAAGGCTTGTTTTAAGAAAAAGGGGTGACTACCTTGGTGAATATGGTTAGTAGGTGTGGGTTGTGGTTTAAAGTTGGTCTTCGTGTCCTTGATGAAAGTCCAAAAACCCACGCGATTAGATGCCAATCCATCCAGATATTACCGATAAAATGGCTTTTGGTAATACTTGTATAGCCTACTTCCAGACACGTACCTAGAGATTCCCACTGTGTGTATTTACCACCCTATTTCATGTTTTAAAGAAATGATGTAATCTTATGACATGTGATTCACACTATGGCATTGCATCATTTTGGAAATATAGAACACACATGGTTTTGGTAACGGCATGTCATGTGCATTCACCGCATGATTTGGTTAAAGCATCATACAACTTATTAAACTTATCTCAATTAGGCGTTAACTTATCCTATGTGAAAAAAACATTTTAGGTGTTGATGGTTTGCCTCCGCCAAGACAATAGCTTGGGAGGAAATTGGAGCTGAATGCTTATCTTTTGTATCTTATTTTGTGCTCAGCCTTAGGCATTTATGTGCTGGGGTTAGGTCCCACTTTTGTTGTAACCAAGTAGAAACTTGGAAACTTATAGTCACTAAGGCATTAACTTTTAAACGTTTAGATATTTCTACTTAACTCTCGCATGTTTTAGATTAAAGGTTGTTGTCAATGAATGTATCACGCATGTGTACTCTTTTTGTAATAGTATAACTCTGACCCTTGTTACATGACTATCCAATCTTGGCTTACTCTTGTCTGTGTAACGGTTTAAATGTTTGGATTATGGGTAGTCCTGATGACAATTTTTTGGGGGCGGTATAGTCTCTGCGCTTACTAAGGTTTTTCTTACATAATATATTATCTTCTGTTTTCTTTCTTCTTCTCAGACAAACACGACACTGACCGTGTGGTCTAAGATTGCCAGATACAAAAATAGCTTCTCTCTTGGAACTAGGTTTGACAATACGGGTGGGGTTGTCAAATATCTCTTAAAGTTGGCCATGGCAACTTTACATGCTTCTATCCTCAGAAAATTAGTGGCCTTCTTTAGCAGCTGGAAGAATGGCCTACATTTGTCTAAACTCTGACTTATGAATTTGTTCAGCGTTGCTGCTTTGCCGGTCAAAATTTGGACTTCCTTAGCTGTTAAGAGGCTCTTTAGATCAAGGATGACCTTGATCTGATTAACGCTTGCTTCAATTCCTCTCCTGGTTACCAGATATCCGAAAAACTTACTAGATCCTACCTTGAAAGCACACTTGGAGGCATTCAGCCGAAGCTGATATGCCTTCAAGATGTCGAAAACATCATTCAGGTCAGCTAGATGACCAGAAGGTTCCTTACTTTTCACGACCATGTCGTCAATGTAAACCTCTATGGTCTTCCAAATTAGATGTTTGAACATCTTGGTCACGAGCCTATGGTACATTGCCCCTACATTCTTCAATCCAAAGGGCATGACGCTATAGTAGTAGAGTCCCTTTAGAGTAGTGAACGTCGTTTTCTCCTTATCCAGTGCGTACATGGCTATATGGTGATAACCTCTCCATGCCTCAAGGAAGCTCATCCTTCTATGTTCTGATGTGGCGTCCATGAGTTGGTCTATTTTGGGCAAAGGAAAGCAGTCCTTCAGGAAAGCTTTGTTTAGGCTTGTGAAGTCCATGCAAACCCTCTACTTGCCATTCTTTTTCTTAACTACTATCGTGTTGGACAACCAGGTTGGGTTGTTCATTGCTTGGATTACTATGCCTCAAGTAATCTCTCTACTTTCTCTTCAACAGCTTCCACATGGACCAAGGGCGGTCACCTTGCTTTCTGGATCATCAGTTTAGCTAACCTATCCACATTGGGCTTGTGGCAGGTAACCTCAGGGCTGATCCCTGGCATCTCGTACAACATCCAAGCAAGCACCTCTATATTTTATCTTAAGAATGCTTCCAATTTTATTTCTTCCTACTCGGCTAAACCTGAGCTGAGGAGAAAGAATCGCTCTTCATCCCCTTCTTGTACCAAAACCTTTTTCAAATGCTCTCAGCTCTTGTTGGCTGGTTGTTTGCCAACATCATCCAAAACCTCTTGGTCTCCATCTTTTACTTTAGTCGTCTCTGCTTCTTTGACATTGTAGGTGTACTTCATTGCTTCCAAGGAGCAATTTTTTGCTTGAACTTGGTCTCTTCTCACTTCTTCGATCCCGAACTCGGTTGGAAACCACAACAGTTGGTGTAGGGTTGAGGGAACAACCCTCATGGCATGCAGTCAAGGTCTTCTCAAGATAATATTGTATAGGGAAGGCATATTGATCACGGTAAACTCCGTGGTTACAGTTTTTGTCCTCACCTAAATCTCCAAACTCGTGGTTCCTAGAGGCCACTTCGACATTCTATTGAATCTGACCATGGGGATATCAGATTGCTCCAAATCATCCTTGTGAAGGCCAAGCTCTTTGTAACATCTGGCGTACATGATGTCACAGGAGCTGCCTTGGTCAATAAATATTCGCCTTACCTAGCACTTTCTGATCTTCACAGTCACTACCAGAGCATCGTTGTGTGGATGCTGAACATCTCCAGTCTTCATTTGTGAATAAGATCATCGGCCCCTAGGGTCCCTCCATTTAGGGCTTCTTTTGCTGAACTTGGAACACATGTTGAATGTGTCTTACCCTCTGTGTCTCTCCCCAGATTTCGTTTATGCTAACTTTGAAATAGATCACGTTGATAACCTGTGGTGCAGCTGCCAGTGCCTGGGCTAGCTTTGCCTATTCATCCTTCGTCTTCTCCTCATCTACCAAGTCTCTTTGGTGTCCCTGTTTAACAAAATCCTCCATATGTTGCTTCAGAGCCCGACATCCTTGGGTTATGTGCCCGTTCTCATCGTGGTAGGCACAATTCTTCCCGGGGAACCTACCCATGTATTTCCCTGGGGTCTTCTGTGGTGGCCTAAAGTAAGGGGTGGTTCTTGATTCTTTCTAGGATCTTGTAGATCGGGATCTTGAAAACTGTACTCACGGCCTGCATAACCTTTAATCTCAGCTCTAGTTTATCGATACTAGTACTTTATCGGCTACGCTTCAGTGAGCCATTTCGCTTCTACTGCTCACTGTACTTCCTTTCTTTGCCTTTTTGTCCTCTTCTGCCCTTGTGTATTTCTCAATCCTTTCAACGAGATCCTCCATATTTTTTGAGAAGGTCTTTGCATGGGATTACTGAAGTGGGCAATCATTCTCCAAGCCATTCTTAAAAGACACGACTGCAAGTTCCTAGTTACATGCCGGAATCTAGTTGTAAACCTCGTAGTACCTCTTGGCATAAGCCCTAAGGCTTTCACCATCATCAATCTTCAAGGCCAATAGAAAATCAACCCTCAATGGCTGCAATTTGTTTGTGACAAACCTAGCCACAAACATTTCGGCCAGGCCTTCCCAACTCTTGACAGATCCCTTCGACAATTTGAGGAACCAATCTAATGTTATTTCCCTAAATGTTCACAGGAATACCTTGCACAATAACTGTTCATTCCCACTGCACAAAGACATTGCATTCAAATATAAACCAACATGAAAGTTCGGGTTTGACTTGCCATCGTAAATTTGGAACCTCGATATGGTGAATCTCTTGGGTTCCTCGAATGCGTCCAACTCTACCAAGAATGGCAATCTCAGTTGCCCAGATGATATATCCTCGGCGTTGTTCCTCTTCATTTAGAGGTAATCTCGCAGGTCCTCCTTCGTCCGTCCAGAAGCTCGGCTATCAACTAACTTCAATCTTTTAGGCGTGCTGTTTCCCTTGTTTTGATGCGTCCTTTTGGACCTTTCTATGTCCAGTATCTCATCAAGGTCGTGGCCTTGTCCGTTGATCTGCCAAGATCTCATAATCCGTGTTCCTCTAGTCCTCTAAGTTCTCTAAGAATCTTCCTATCGTGATTTTGTTTTCCTGGCATTCTTTGATCACCAATTTGAATTTCCTAGTCTCTTTTTGCGCTGTGGGATGGTCGGCACCATTGTCTGCCCTCCCTTTTGAACGCCGACATTCGCAGCTGGTGTTGGTGTTGCTGGTAATGCCAATGCAGGAATCTATGAATTTAGTCACTTTTATTTATTGTTGGTAAGCTGGTGTCCGTTCGGAACCTATGAGAACATTACAAATTTCAGTTTATAAATTTAGTCACTTTTATTTACTGTTCACATGAGTGTTTTGATATTGGATGATAATAACAGGTTAGTAATAAATGTTGTGGTATGCCTATCGGGGCGTTACGATTTGGTATTAGAGCTCACCGGGTTTGAATACCTTGGGTTTGTGGGAAGTGACGTTTGTCACAATAGGTTACTAGGCTAGAAAGGGACTTCTACGTGCTTAGTATAACTTTTGCATACTCTTGTGATTATGTGGGTATGGGATTAAACTCTTGAGATCAAGTTTGTGCCTATAAATCCTTAGGAGTCGTGTTAGGAGGGCACCTAAACAATGCCATTCTAACTCGAATTCTTTGAACTTTGTGGGACAAATTGACATCTTAGGAGGATAATTCATATGTGCTTTATGTGAACATATGTTGATGTGGTTTGTCATTGTGAGAATTATTGTGCGTATAGACATGTGTAAGTATTTTGGGTAGAGTATAGGGTTCCATTTGGGTTAAATTGTGAGCTAAGTTCCTCAATAAGAGAGATGAAATTTGAACTTTAATCTCAACCTTTACACATTTTTTTGGCCAAACTATTTTAGACCTTAAAACCCTCTTTTCAAAATATTTTTCAAATGTTTCTACGATGTTCTGAGGCTTCCATTTCAATTAAAATATTGCACTTTTCAATAAATCGAGTAAGGACAAAGTGGAAATAAATGGAAGGGAGGTGAACTCTTTAAAAAAATATTTAAAAACATCTTCTTTATAGGTTTGGATTTGAAGGAAATAGGAAAAGATGGAAGAAAACTGGTTTTAGGAGAGAATCGAATCATTCAGAAGGAAATGAACAGCCTTTAATAAATTATGAATATCTCTTTGTACACTTGGAATTTAAATGTAATACCACCACCATTGGAAATTAGACTTTTGGGGCTTCAATTTAGACTAAGAATCACCTAAAACCAAGTCCGGATAAGGGAGATATGCCCGTTTGAAGTTGGGCTTAAGATCAGATTTTTTTAACCTGGCCCAAGGGAAATGAATAGCCTTCACTAAATTAGGAATATCTCTTTTTACACTTGGAATTTAAATGTGAGGCCATACTATTGGAAAGTAGACTTTTTGGGCTTAAATTTAGACCCAAGAATCACCTAAAACCAAGTCCAGATGAGGGAGATATGCCCGTTTGAAGTTGGGCTTAAGAGCAGATTTTGTTAAACCGGCCCAAACCAACATCAGACCCTTTTTTTTTTTTTTTTGGCTCGGTTGGGACACCTCATTGACCCATTTTCTGATATATTCATCACCAAATATATATATACACTCAGCCTCCATTATTTAGTGCTTGATCCATTAGAGATAATGCTCCACTTTTGTCTCCCATTAGCTCCGTTAGCTTCATTATCTTCCTTTTGTCTTCTACTTTGTCTTCCACCATTTCTCTACTTGCTTAGTCTATATATATACATCAGATTGTTTAGAGAAGCAAGAGGATAGAGAAAGGAGACAACATTTGAGCTAGAGAAAAGAGGAAGAAAAGAGAGAGAAGTTGAGTTTGTGAGCTAAACACACTCCTACCTTCCATATGCACCCTATACCTTCCATACAAACTGAAATTCCATATTTTCTACACCCAAAGCTCCTCCAAAAATTCTGAAATACTTGAATTTCACTAGCTTTGATCAAGAAGAAGAGTGAGTGTTGGTAAAAGTGAGCAAAAACAAGAGAGATAATCACTTTTCACCACATACACCTCCAAGCCATCATTCTAGCAAGAATTCCAAGCTTTCAAATTGAGGATTGAGAACATAATTCATACACTTGAGGGTGATCAAAAGGAAGTTTGAAAATCATGAAATTCATCCTTTTCTTGAAGAGGTGAATTTTCAATTTATTTCATTTTCTTGCATTTCTTACTTATTTTGCTCTTTTGCTTTGATTTCTTGTTATATTGTATATTGTTGTAATCTAATTGAAAGTGGTGAATTGAGAGTCCCTTATATGTTGTTTTTAGTTTTGTTTTAAACATGACAAAGAGACCTTCCATACTAAATTGTTTAATCTCTTCGGAGGTTCATTACCAGGGCATTACATCTCTCTCTCATGCCAAGAACAAACTTCTTGTTTGATGTTTCTCATCATTAGTGGATGTAATTATCACTTTTGGACAAAATGATTAAAAAACGAAAAGGTAATAAAAAGGGCTAATAAAATTGGACTAAAAGAGGTGCAAGATAATAAAATTGAGTTGGGTTCAATCAGACATCATATTGAACCCATTGTCTTTTTTTAACTTATTTTGCTCATTTGCTTTGTTTTCTTGTTATATTATATATTGTTGTAATCAAACTGAAAGTGGTGAGTTGAGACTCCCATAGATATTGCTTTTAGTTTGTTTTTCTTGTTGAAATCTAAGAAAATAGAGTTTGGCCGAGCCTATCAAGCTACTAAGCTCGTTAGTTGGCCGAGTAGCCACCTAAAAGTACACCATCGTGCCTGTAACCTTCATGATCGTGCCTACAACCTCTAGGCAAAACCGGGGCAGCCTTCCGACGTTAAAAAAATCAAACTCTGTCATTTTGTTATGTTTATTTTATTTTGAGTGTTTGTGAGGATTTTTATGTTGTGTTGTAATATTTATTCATCTCCTTCGAATATGTAATATTTAAAATGTTATAATAATTTTCTACCCCGCTTCTTTCTATCCCGTTCTTTTACTTGCTTTCTTTATTTGTGAATAGGCATCATATTTTGTTTTCATTATATACATGCTTTGCATCCATGTTTCATACATCTTGATTCGGCTAAGTTTGCATTTGTGGATTTAATCAATTCCTATGTAATTATGTGTATTACCTCATGTTTTTTAGATGATTCACATGTCATATCTTAAAAGTCGAATCTTTAGTTGCATCTCAGGAGTGAATTGCATTAGGATTTTGTATATACGATCATGCATATTTTACTAACTATGTTTTGTAGCTGTTCGCGGGACATCGGTAAATATGTGAGTTTTTATGCTTTAGCATCCCGCTTGTGTGTGTTTTTTCTTATTATGTTTAAGCATTCTACCATGTGGCTATTTGTTTACTTGATATAACTATATGAATGCCAGTGGATGGAGGTTGTGTCGCTTAATTTGGAATGATGTTGATTTTTCATGTTTGTAAACTCAATTTATTTAGGTTGTACATCTTCAAAACTCTTTCAAAATGCATGATATCAAATTGTTCCAAAATGAATGGCATAGTCTATACTTGTGTGCTTCACATAATAAATTTTAGGATTTATTAAATAATCAAAACATGAACATATAAAGAAAATAAAATTCATATCATTGTTTAATAAAAGCCGATCTTTTGATCAGGAGAGCATGTGTGCTCAATTAATGACCTTTCCCCTTCATACCTAAGGTTCTGAGCCAAGCTTCCTTGGTTACGATGAACAATGGCCTTGGCACGAGTCATGAGTTTTCTAATTTTTCCAAAATAAATATTAGGTGGCAACTCTGAGATCTGATGACGCAGTTCATTTGTGGCAATAATTTTGTAATAAAATGGATTTTCTAAAAGTTGTCAAATGTGGACTCATCTATGTTTCACATTGCACTTGTGAGACTAGATCAAAGAAATCGAGGGTCCGAACTGTTTAACACGCACGGGTACCCCCCGGGCATGTTATAGTTTATGGCGACTCTGCTAGGGATTTTATGAAACCTTGACTCAAACTCTATGATATGACTTTTATTTTCAATTATATGTTTATTGCATTGCATGCATTGGTGCACTTAAAGCCCTAGTGTTGCCCAGATATTGGTGGGAGCATAGGCATACTTTTTGTGACACTACACCTATCTCTACATTATTTTGGAGGCCTTGTGTTATAACCTTTTGAGATCTTAAGGTTCTCAAACTTTGAAGATAGGCTATATTGACTCTTCTGATTTACTGGGGATCTTCATTGGTTATGACCCAAAGGACTCTTTGGTAATGTCACATTGACTTTAAACCCTAGAGTAGAGCCAACCTTGTGCATATAATGAGAGTACCTTCCAAAAGTGGGATAGGATGCTCTCCTATTTCTAGGATATATGATACCACTTGTCTGAATAGTGAAACCCTAGATCATTTCAAAAGCTAGGACAGAGTAAAACTCTCCCCCCCCCCCCCTCCCCCCTCATAGGGGTGTTTGTTCTCTTTCTTGCTCTGTGCAATGTATGGGATTGATACAAGAAATCTCAAATTCAGATGTGTGGTTCAGGCATTTCATTTTGTGGGGTTGAGTTCAGTGTGTCAGTATGAGTTAGCAGTAATCAGGGATCAGTTGAGTCGAAACGCTACTAAAATTCTGATTAAGGGTCCTATTGTTTTTGCAAGGTAGTTTGCAAACATAGCTTCTGACAGACCTAGTATCCCCCAAGTTTTGTGGACTCGCTCTAGCAGACTTTGCAAAATCCAGGATCTTGTTGATGGTCAGCTAGCATTAGTCTACCACCAGTTACTCAAAGAAGAAAGAATAGACAGTCAGCAGCACCAGTACAAAGTACTCAGCAAACACCCATCCATTCTCACCAAAGTAATTCACCAGCATCTAACTCACCCAGACCAACAATGACACAGAACACAGAAGAATTTGCTACCATGATTGCAACTTTTCAAAGAACCATGGATACCGTAAATCAAAGGATGGCCACACAGGATGAAATCATCGTTGATCTGCGACACCCATTTGGGGCATCAGCATCTACTGTGCATCCAATCCCGGCTGCCCAGCCAAATCCTGATCCACCACCACCAGTTGAAAACCCACAGGTCCCGAATCCTCAGGAAATGTTTGCACAGGCTCTAGCTTACAAGCCCTTGGCACAACCCCATGGGGAACTCATTCTCTTTGACATCAACGATAATGATCCGGCTATGATCAAAATTGCCAGGATAGAGAAAACGCTAAAAGGTCCCAAGGTTTCAATTCCATTCTGGATATTGAAGACGGGTATACTGAAGCCTCGGTCAGATTGCCGTAAAAATTCAAAATGCCTCATATTGATAGATTTAACGGGAGTGGGGACCCAATTGTGCGTGTTTGCCTATTTTCAAATGTACTGAGGCTAATGGGCCTGTCACGAGCTCAAAAATTGTCCTTGTTTGATAGAACTTTGTCAGATGTGGTGGCTATTTGGTACGCCAAGCTGGAGGATTCTGCGAAAAGGAATTGGGAGGAGCTATCTGAGGGTTTCGTTAACCAATATTCATATAAACTTAGATAGAGGTAACCATCAGTAAGCTAGAAGCAACTACCCAGAACTCCAAGGAACCTTTTATTGACTTTGTTGCCAAATGGAGGGCAAAGGTGGCCAGGATGACAAACAGGCCCTCGAAAAATGAGCAAGTCCAACTAGTGGTTCAGAATCTTAAGCCAGCTATGTTGCAAAGAATGATATAACATCGTTGTCTACATTTGCTTCTCTACATGAATTAGGGGTCCAGATTGAAAGTGCATTCAAGAAGGGCATCATCCATAGTACTAGCGAACCTGCAAGAAGGCCGTTCACCAGGAATACTAATGCTAGTAGTAGCACTATTCCTCGGCCTGCAGATGTCAACACCGTCACCGTAGCAACCAACATGGCCAATCCTTTTGCCGGTACAACTTCACAACCTGCTGGCCCAAACCAAAACCGAAGATCCTTTACCCCCCTCCACATAAGCTCGGCCCATGCTCTCAAATTGTTAATGGAAAAGGGGCACCTCAGACCCCTCGACCCTCGACCTCTTCTCGATCCACTCCCACCTAGACACGACCCCACCCAGTACTGTATCTTTCATCAACAACACGATCACCCTACAAATCATTGTTATCACATACGTCATGAGATCTAGGATCTCATCGACAATAAAATTATCACTCTATCCTCAGCTCTACCCACAAAACCCAATGTAACCACCAATCCATCCCCTGCCCATAACCGAGTCCCCCTACCCAGAAACATTAACCTAATCCATACACTACCACCTACCTATAACCCCAACGCATATATCATTGCATCCCATCTACCAAAACTAGAGGTGATTATTCAAAAAAGTACAGACATGTGCATGATTGACATAACACCCATAACCCAACCAGGGCTTGTGGTGACAGAGGTGGAGGAGAAGAAGAATGCACTATAGACGGGGTTTTCGGACACGCAACTTATAGAGAAATGGGCCTCCCGTGTAGAGGAATACGACCCGAGCCTGCACATTGTGGCTGTTGACCGGCCAAAGCTTGTAGTTATACTGTCAGACTCTCTTAGTATCAACACCATTGGGGAAGATGAGCTAGGGCAAAATTAGAACGATTGGCCTGAACAAGGCCAAAATGACTGGGCAGAATTAGAGGAGGACCTGGCCAACTGGGAGGAAGATCTAAAGAACCTTTACTTCTTTGAAAAAGAAGATATGGACAATGTATAACTTGGGTAGTGGGATCTAATCCAACCCGAAACCAGCAATGGGTGGTTAAGTAAAGAGGAATCAGATGTAAAGGAGCAGGCGAGAGAGACTGTGAAAGAAGAGGAAGTTGGTGATAGCAACAAGGCAGAGGCCGTACCTTTCACTGAGAAGGAACAAGCATTGGAGCAATTCCAACGCAAAAGGGTAGAAGAAATCCAAAGAAAGATAGCCCTCGAGCAGGGAAAAGGGAAAGGAAAAATAGAGACCGAGCCAATAGCGTTAGATGTCCAAAGCATGGGAAAGCCCGAGTGGGAGCCCAGTGATAGGAAAAGAATGCCAAGAAAGCTCAGAAAGTACTGGAACACAGAAACTAAAACCTTTGTGGAAGAGGAGTGGTATGATGATGGGAGGCGTGATGTGAACATGCTCCAGGAAGAACCTGCTAATAGCCCGACCATGACTGCAGGGAAGTGGTGGGAAGATAGTGATCTAAGCCATGCGTACATAAACGAAGGGTGGCAAGCTGATACCCCTGATGATACATGGTATATAGATGAGATCAATCATATGACCCGTAGTGGTCGGTATTTCAAACCCCTGACTTTAGATCAGCTAGAATCTTCTAGAAGAGAGGCTGAGAAATCAAAGGAGAAGGATGTTGAGGAAAACCTAGTCTTGAAACAACTTACGAAGATTCAGGTAGACATATCAATCTAGGGGCTGCTGATGGTTTCCCAGGAGCATAGTGTAGACACCCCATTTTGACCGACCCTAAGACTTGGGCACTTTCTTTTAATTACCCGATGATGATAATCAGAATATGTTTCTCACAGAATCCTCAGTAAAAAAGATGGAATTTGAACTTTAATCCCAATCTTTACACATTTTTTTGGCCAAACTATTTTAGACCTTAAAACCCTCTTTTCAAAATATTTTTCCAAATGTTTCTACGATGTTCTGAGGCTCCCATTTTAATTAAGATATTGCACTTTTCAATAAATCGAGTAAGGACAAAGTGGAAATAAATGGAAGGGAGGTGAACAAAAAATATTTAAAAAACACTACTTTATAGGTTTGGATAGGTTTGGATTTGAAGGAAATAGGAGGTGATGAAAGAAAACTAGTTTAGGAAAAGAATGAGCATCAAATCATTAAAAAGGAAATGAACAACCTTCAATAAATTAGGCATATCTCTTTGTACACTTGGGATTTAAATGTGAAACCACCACCATTGGAAATTAGACATCTGGGGCTTCAATTTAGACCCACGAATCACCTAAAACCAAGTTCGGATAATGGAGATATGCCTGTTTGAAGTTGGGCTTAAGAGCAGATTTTGTTGACTTGGAAATGAACAGCCTTCACTAAATTAGGCATATCTCTTTGTACACTTAGAATTTAAATGTGATACCACTACCATTGGAAAGTAGACTTCTAGGGCTTCAATTTAGATCCAACAATCATCTAAAAGTGAGTCCAGATAAGGGAGATATGCTCGTTTGAAGTTGGGCTTTAAGAGCAAATTTTGTTGAACCGGCTTGAAATAGCATCAAACCCCTTTTTTTTGGTTTTGGTTTTGGTTCGGTTGGGACACCTCATTAACTCAATTTCTGATATATTCAACACCAAATATATATACACTCAGCCTCCATTATCTAAGGTTTGATCCATTAGAGATAATGCTCCACTTTTGTCTCCCATTAGCTCCATTAGTACTCAATTAGCTTCAATATCTTCCTTTTGTCTTCCACCTTGTCAACCACCATTTATCTACTTGCTTAGCCTTGCTTAGCCAATATATATACATCATATTGTTGAGAGAAGTAAGAGGATAGATTAAGGAGAAAACATTTGAGCTAGAGAAAAGAGAAAGAAAAGAGAGAAAAGTTGAGTTTTTGAGCTAAACACACTCCTATCTTCCAAAACACTTCCAAGCTTCCACAGCTACTAAAATTCCTCATTTCCATACACCAAAACCACCCAAAAAATTCTGTTATAGCCAAAGATCAATTGCCTTGATCATAAGGAAGAGTGTTTAGTGATTGAAAGTGAGAAAAATTAGAGAGTTAGCTACTTTCCATACCATAAACTCCATAAACTCTATAATTTCGAATTGAGGATTTGAGAACACATTTCCTACACTTGAGGGTGATCAAGAGAGAGTTTGTGAACTAAGGAGTTCATCCTTTCCTTGGAAAGTGAATTTCACAAACCTTTCATTTTCTTGTATTTCTTACTTGTTTTGCTCTTTTGCTTTGATTTATTGTTATATTGTATATTGTTGTAATCTAATTGAAAGTGGTGAATTGAAGTCCCATATATGTTGTTTTTTGGCATGAGAAAGAGACCTTCCATACTAAATGGTTTAATCTCTTCGGAGGTTCATTATCAGGGCATTACATCTCTCTCATGCCAAGAACATCTCCTTGTTTGACGCTTCTCTTAATTTAGTGGACATAACTCTCATTTTTGGACTAAAATGACTAAAGAATGGCAAGGTAATTAAAAGTGTTAATAAAATTGGACTAAAAGAGGCACAAGATAATAAAATTGAGTTGGGTTCAATCCGACGTCATATTGAACCCATTGTCTTTTTTTTAAACTTATTTTGCTCTTTTGCTTTGATTTCTTGTCATATTATATATTGTTGTAATCCAATTGAAAGTGGTGAGTTGAGACTCCCATAGATATTGTTTTTAGTTTGGTTTTTATTGTTGAAATCTAAGAAAACAAAGTTTAGCCGAGCTTACCGAGCTACCCAACCCGTTAGTTGACCAGGTAGCCACCTAAAAGTACATCATCACGCCCGCAACCTTCATGACCGTGCCTGCAACCTCTAGGCAAAATCGGGCAGCCTTCCGACATTAAAAAGATCAACCTCCGATGGTCTTTGAGGCACTTGAAGCTGCCATTTTCTTATGTTTATTTTATTTTGAGTGTTTGTGAGGATTTTTTATATTGTGTTGTAATATTTATTCATCTCCTTCGCATTTGTAATATTTAAAATGTTGTAATAATTCCCCACCCTGCTTCTTTCTATCCTGTTCTTTTACTCGCTTTCTTTATTTGTAAATATGCATCATATTTTGTTTTTTATTATATCCATGATTTGCATCCATGTTTCATGCATCTTGGTTCGGCTAAGTTTGCATTTGTGCATTTAATCTATTCCTATGTGATTATGTGCGCTACCTCATATTTTTTAGATGATTCACATGTCGTATCTTAGAAGCCAAATCTTTAGTTGCATCTCATGAGTGAATTGCATTACGATTTTTTTTGTATACAAGATCATGCATATTTTACTAACTTTGTTTTGTACCTGTTCGAGGGACATCGGTAAATATGTAAGTTGTTATGCTTTAGCATCTTGCTTGTGTGTGTTTTTCTTATTATGTTTAAGCATCCTACCATGTAGCTACTTACTTACTTGATATAACTGTATGAATGCCAGTGGATAGAGGTTGTGTCGCTTAATTTGGAATGATGTTGATTTTTCATGTTTGTAACTCAATTTATTTGGGTTGTACATCTTCAAAACTTTTTCAAAATACATGAAATCAAATTATTCCAAAATGAATAGCATAGTCTATACATGTATGCTTCACATAGTAAATTTTAGGGTTTATTAAATAATCAGAACATGAACATATAAAGAAAATAAAATTCATATCATGGTTTAGTAAAGGTTGATCTTTTGATCGGGTGAGCGGGGGTGCTCAATTAATGACCTTTCCCCTTCATACCTAAGGTTCCAAGCCAAGCATCCTTGGTTACGATGAACAGTGGCCTTGGCATGAGTCACAGGTTTCCTAATTTTCCCAAAATAAATATTTGGTGGCGACTCTGAGATCTGATGATGCAGTCCATTTTTGACAAAATTGCAATAAAATGGATTTTCAATCAAAGTTGCCAAATTTGGACTCTCATCTATGTTTCACATTGCATTGGTGAGACTAGATCCAAGAAATCGAGGGTCCGAACTGTTTAATGCGCAGGGGTACCCCCCGGGCATGTTACACATAGGCAGGCACTACTAAAGGCAATGAACATGACAAAGCTACCTTTTGATACCACCATTAACCAACTGGTGTCTTTAGTCACGTCCGGGGACATTACTCCAGTGATATCTTTCATGGATAAAGAGTTGCCACCTGAGGGTGCGAACAACAACAGACCCCTGTATGTGACTCTAGAGAGCCGGACGAAGTGGATCCCGATGTTATTAGTGGATACCGGCTCGGCAATTCATTTAAAGATGGGATTGTTACTGTCTACGGCAATTCTAGAATCCATCATCCTCAAGGAACTACCACACCTCTATTAGAAATCATACATGGGGAAGAGGACGTGTTCCTCTCCGGCTTTTCCTTGGTAGAGGCCCGGTTGGTTCAATCTATCATGGTAGAGGATGACGGGAACTATGTGAATGCCCAGTCCATTTACATGATGAACAAACAATGGCATATTCCTGGATCAGGACTGGGTAGGAGTGGCAGGTAAGGAAGTACTATTACTAGAGAAATAAGTCACAACCCCCATGCTTTTGGGCTAGGGTATAAGCCTACTACCGAAGACTGGAAAAAAAAGGGAGATGAGTTGAAAGAGAGACTCAAAGAAAAAAGGGCCGGGAGGCAATATGAACTAGTCCACAAGCCAATTCGGGGAACCCTGAACGGACGCTTTGTCCACTAAGGGGAAGATTTCCCATTCTGTGGATTTTCAGAGCCATGGGTCGACCGGGAAACAAAGACAAGGTACCCAGGATTTGAGATCTTCTTCGGGCACTGTAGACGTCCCCGAACGCCCCGGGAGGGATGAGTCCCCCGTTCCGTTCATTTGTGGGTCTACTACAGTTCGGACTCAAATTGTCACGGTTCTAAATCTGAACCAAAGAGTCCAACTCTGGCAAATCGTTTTGAAAAAAAACAGATTTTTGAAAAGAAGTGCCAAACATGGACTGCTTTGCCAGATACAGAGTCGCCACCTAAATATTTTTTAATGGGGAAATTTAGGAAACCCTGACTCGGTGCCAAAGGCCACGTGTCTGTCATCACCAAAGTTGTCTCGGCTCGGGAGCTTGGGTACGATTGGGGAAGGTCAGCTATGAGCACCCCCTCTCGCCCGATCCGAAGATCGGCCTCTACTAACCGTGATATCCGATTTTGAAAACGTTATGTGTTCTTATTCCCAGTTATTAGCCTAGAATTACTATGTTATGCGCACAGCAAACAAGTATAGACTAGATTGCCTAATTGGGAAACAAGCATTGCATATCCGTTTGTTTTGAAAAGCGCTTTGGAATTTGTTACTCGCAAGTAGGCTAAAACACGGATTTCAACGAGTTTTTCCAACTCAAACAATCCAACCTTCACCCACAGGCATTCAAACAGTTATATCACATAAGCAGCTAGCCTCATGGTAATCATGCAGTTATGGCAACATTCACACGCATGCGATATGCTAAAGCGTAAAACTCACCTAGTACTCCAAGCCAAAACAGAAACTAGTTAGTAATCATATGCATGATCCTAGTTCATGTTAAGTGGCTAATGCAACACAAGCAAGGGTGTAATCTAGACAGGCTCGGCTATCTTAAGCATGGCAGGTGAAATGCTACAAATAACAAGTATTCAATTTGGAATTTGAAATACAATGCAATTAGCGTGATGCGCCGAGCCCGGTGCATGTAGAACGAATGTATGGATGCACGCGTGCATTGCATAAGGTATGCTAATTTTAAATATGCCCTAATCTGCCATCATAAGCAGGTAAATAACAGGGAGAAAGAAGTGGAGGTTGGAGGACATACATACCACTCACCCACACTTATTACAAATACGCCCTCACTCGGAGGGACCAAAAGAATATACAGTCCGAATAATGAATAAATAAATTATTACAAAATTTCTAATTACTTAGTAAATAAATGCAAAAAGAAAGGAGGCCACAGCCCCCGCCTCGGGATGCGCAAATGATGCATGCTCGGATCCGACTCGCCCGGGGAACCCGTACCATGCCACTGTTGCCTTTATTTTTACTGTCCTGCTTCTCTGGAAAACTTCCAAAGTCTCAGGAAATGTTCCCTGCACATTGAGGATCATCATCGGCTGGATGAAATGGCCACCGGCCATGTAAAATGTCCATCGGCTGCTTATGAGTTCATCGGCCACACATAAATGGCCGGTCGGCACTATATACTACCGGTCGGCAGAAAGTTCCTGCAGAAGACAGTTTTTGACAGCAACAAGGACAGACAGTGCATGGCATGGAATTTGGGCATATGTAAGCATGGCCATGTTTCCTATCATGTGTTAGACTCAAGAGAGCATGGCTCTTGGTCCTTAGGCCATCAATTATGCATTTTGATGCATGATGGCCTAAGAGACCAAGATTGCAATTCAATGACAATGCATGCCACATACAAATGAAGATCAAGACCCTATCATGTCTAGGTCAAGAGTCTTGATGACATGAGAATTGAGATGTGTTTTGTCACTTAAAGTACAAACACCTCTCATCTCTCACATTTGGTCTGACACCCTAAACCAAGTAATGCAATGCGTGTTATGCAAACATGGTTCAAAAGTTCAATAAGAAGCTATGATGCAAACATGCCAAATGTGATGTAAACTAGATATGGAAATGCAAAGTGCTAGAGCATGCAAAATGCAAATACATGGCAAACATGGACAAATCATGCAATAGAACTAGCATGTAACAACATATTATGGATCAACCATGCAACAAGTATGAGACAATCACACAATGGTGGACTCAAGCCATGAGGGGCAGACCTCAAACCTCCCCAAAACAGTGGCAAAAAGTACTCAAAAAGGTGGACAATGATTCATGCTAACATGCAAACCAAAAGGGCCCACGTCTAAGGCACAAAGTGGGGCATTCCACTACCTACTAAGATAACCATTCATGGCATGTATTAGATAGGCAAAAACAGAATTTTAGCATGCAAAAATACACCCAAACCCTTTGATATGGCAGCCCCAAAATACCTTAAACATACAAGCATGCACAAGGCCTATTTCAAGGCATAAAAGGGGACAACTTCAAAGCATGAGAGATGACACATATGCAAGTATACGCACATGATTTATGGACTGAAATAGGATCCTAAATGATGCCAAATCAAGAGGATGGCCTAAGCTAAGCATGCTAGAGGCCGATACAACCAAGGCTTACAAGCCAAAATCCAAAGAGATGACATCAAACAAGGTGAGCATGACTGAAATAGATGGCCAACAGACCTAAAGTATGATAAATCTTGACCAAAAGCCTCAAAAAGCTAAGCCAAAACATGAAGATATGCAAGGCTAAACACATGGCACATTTCTAGGCAAAATGGAGGATTACAAAGCAAGTATAAAAAGCATGCTAAGGACCACAAGACCACTTTTGGACAGAGGTATAATATGCTCCAAAACATCCAAAAAAACTCTGAAATGAAACCAAATGCAAGTGCTCATACATGCTATCACATTGAACCAAAAGTAAAGGTCAAAGAGGGACAAAGGGGAGAGGGGTGTCCCTCCCCTATACAAGACTTCAAACCACCTTCTCACCACTGAAAATCCACTGGATTTCAGTGATGAAAAGATCCAAACACACAAGCAAACAAAGCCTTACCGAAAAGGCACCAAAGAGGCCAAAACAAGGCCTAAGTGGATGAGTTTGCACTCAAACCACAAAGTGACCTTAATGAAAGTTCTAGAGCAAGAAAAAATAAGACTTTTTTATGTTATACACAAAGCTCAAAACACAAAGCAAAATAGGTCAAAAGTCAATGCAAGATTGGGGAAACTAAAGTAAAGTAGTTACCCTTGAAGAACCCTTGAAGAACAGGTGGTACAGCCCTCTTCTTTTGATCAAAATCAGTCCAAAATCTCAACAAACAACCCTCCAAGTCCCTCAATCTCGAACTAAGGTGTAATGGTGTGTGTATTAGTGCAAAAGTGAGGTAAAAACACACTATTTAGGCTTAAAACACACACACAAGGATGAGAGAGAGAGAGGTATAGAGAGAGAGAGTATAACACAGATATATAGATATAGAAGCTCTGGTTTTTGCTCAAAAATGGCTAACCTCTTTCAATGGGAGAGGAGGGGTGCTTATATAGGCCAAGACAAAGCCAAATAACTTAATGGCTAAGCAAAGAGAAAGGTTCAAGGGGGGCAAAAGAGTCTAGGCTTCTTAGAGAAGCTAAGACAGCTGGCCAAGCTTCTCCAAGAAGCTTGGCCAAAGGTTCAAGCTTCTAGAAGCTTAGAGGGTTCAAAGGTGCAAAATGGTCACCCTTATGCACGGGGGAATGTGATGGTGCATTCCAGCTGGCATAGCTGGCATGCACCAGGCTTGAGGGGTGCAAAGGGTGCACGCCGGCCACCAAAAGGGGTCACCGGCACAAAAAGGTGCCGGTCGGCAACATATAGTGCCGACCGGCCACTGTTTTTTAAGAAAACACTGCCGGTGGTGCACATATGCGGCCGGTGATGATAGGAGAGGGCCGATGGGGTGTGGGGATGGCTAATAAGCCATTCCCTGCCCTTCCAAGGCAAAGAACAAGTGTTGGGTGCAAAACCAGACACAAAACGGTTGAGTTCAGAGATCCTGAGGCAGGCCGCGTAGCCGAGACCTCCGGGAACTCCAAACGAACACAAACATGGATAATCACCGAGTGCTCAAACGGTGACGTCCAAGTCTTGAGGACGGTCAAAAATGGGGTGTCTACAGTTGCCCCTCTTTGACAGAACTCAAAAGTCATAACAATGACGGGAGTGAATGTCAAAGCCCAGAGACGACCCATTTTTGACAAGGCCGAAGAGTTGGACAAACATGCAAGACAAACAAGGTATGCGCCCGAAGGCAGGGGGAAAAATGCAACTGAAAATGCAAGAAGCCGAACATAACTTATGATCATGCAAAGAAAGCTGTAACGAAGCACACATGCAACGATTTTAAGCTAGCATACACCAGACTACACTACAATGCAGAAAGGATGTAAGAGAATTATGTAATTCTCGATACGTCTCACGCGGAGGATACAATACCTGTTTGGTTCGTCCGATTGCACCGGCCTCAAATGAACCGTACATACAATATCGTGCCTGTAAAGAAAATGAACTTAATAGGTACAATGTTGTTAGCAACATGCATGACAATGCAATCGAAAGTGCGTGACAACGCATGCAATGTGCATAGAAAAATAGCGGGATTGAACACATGTGAGTAAAGCAATGCACGCATGCAAGCAATGTGTATACAAAGAAACCTAGATTTGAACATATGCAAGTAAAGCAAGCGGTCAACGCGAGCAATGCGTATGGAAAGGGGACTTGAACACATGTGAGTAAAGCAATGCACGCATGCACGCAATGTGTATAAAAAGGAACTTGAACACATGTGAGTAAAGCAATGCACGCATGCACGCAATGTGTATAAAAAGGAACTTGAACACATGTGAGTAAAGCAATGCACGCATGCACGCAATGTGTATAAAAAGGAACTTGAACACATGTGAGTAAAGCAATGCACGCATACACGCAATGTGTATAAAAAGGAACTTGAACACATATGAGTAAAGCAATGCACGCATGCACGCAATGTGTATAAAAAGGAACTTGAACACATGTGAGTAAAGCAATGCACGCATGCACGCAATGTGTATAAAAAGGAACTTGAACACATGTGAGTAAAGCAATGCAGGCATGCACGCAATGTGTATAAAAAGGAACTTGAACACATGTAAGTAAAGCAATGCACGCATGTACGCAATGTGTATATAAAAGGAACTTGAACACATATAAGTAAAGCAATGCACGCATGCACGCAATGTGTATATAAAGGAACTTGAACACATGTGAGTAAAGTAATGCACGCATGCACTCAATGTGTATAAAAAGGAACTTGAACACATGTAAGTAAAGCAATGCACGCATGCACGCAATGTATATAAAAAGGAACTTGAACACATGTGAGTAAAGCAATGCACGCATGCACGCAATGTGTATAAAAAGGAACTTGAACACATATAAGTAAAGCAATGCACGCATGCACGCAATGTGTATATAAAGGTGTGGGGAAATGGTTTGGAAATACTCCTCAGATCCTGGAAGACGCCAATGATCCTCAGCTAGTCACCTGCAAAGATACAAATACTCCGGACGGGGGTGCCGGAATTAGCACTCCGACGGACAAGTTAGTTCCTGTACTCAAGAAAGCTTGTTCACTAAGTTTTTAGAAGTGATTCTTACATACCTCTCCTAGTTCATTGCCATTATATTTATACTCGTTTCTTCTGATCCTCGGGGCCAGGGCCTACTTTTTCAATCATTATCTTTTCCAATATTCGGCTTCAGGGATCCTCCCCTATTCGACCTATTTATCCTATTCGGCCCCTTATCCTCGCGAGATATCTGCCGGCTAGCGTCAATCTTCTGATATATACCTCCTCTATCTTCGCCAATTATTCGGCTACCACAATTGCCCTCCGAACTCCCTATTGACGGCAGTTGATCGGCGTGTTTGGTTCAAAATTTGAGAAGTTTAGCGTCAGGCAGCTTCACATGCCCCAATATGTCAGGAGGCGCACACCTTTTTGCTTATCATTACGCTTTCCCGCTCTATTCATGTGTATCTCAGCATTTATTGCGATTTGAAACTTTGGTCCTTTCGAATTCGCATTTCGTCGATTTTCTGAGACTTTTGGATCGCCAGTGCATATCCCTCCGTGACTCGCGTTTTCTGCAACTTCTTCCCGTCTTCCCTTGTCTCATCTGCTCTTCGTAAGTCTCCTTCTCCCTTTTTCGTAATCCTATTTTCTGTTTGCTATTTTAGCTTCGGCAAATATTTAGTTCTTTGCTAAGATGGCCAAACATTTGAAAGACCTCCTTTCTGAGGATCGTATTTCCGGTTTCTGGCAACATTTTTCTATTCCTGACCACGTCCATTTATCCCTTGTAACGGACAACGCTCTCGACATGGAGAGGGAAGATCAAAACACGATCGTATTCCCCCTTTTATCCATTGCGGAGGGCGGGGTTCGTTTCCCCCTACACCCACTTCTTAGGGCCGTTCTCCGCTATTGGGGTTTGATTCCTTCTCAACCCAATGTAAATTTCTTTCGAATCATCATGGGGGTTGTAGAGTTGAATCGACGCCTTAGAATTAACCTTGGGATTCCGGCCATTCGGCATTGTTACGCCTTAGCCAAATCCTCCGGTCGGCTGGGGCGATATTTTCTCAGGGCCAAAGATACTGACCATCACTTGGTGACTATGCTTGCCAGTTCCGGTAAGCGAGTTGACGACGTGGTGGTCAACGTCCGAGGTAATTGGGAGTTCGCTGAAGGGGAGGATCGCCTGGACCCTATTCCCAGACATAAGGGTGACCCAGGTTGCCACACAATGTTTTATGTTTGTTGGTCTATTTCTTATTCGGCTCTTTTCCCTAAATTGCTTTTTATCTTCTGCAGGTAATAGGTTGAAGAAAATTCTGACTTCGATTGATGACGTAGTTCTTGGGGAAATCAAGACTGCACTCACATATTTCGGCCACCCAAACGTACAAAAGCAAGGGAGAGCCGCCCATATTCTCCTTCGGTACGAACCCACTTACACTACTTTCTCGGCTGCAGACAATATTCCGATTCCATCCGGCAATCAACAGCTCTCGGCCCTTATCTTCCCCAGCTTCAAAAACCTTAGGCAGATCGGTCTCGTAGCTTCTGATTCGGGGGAAGACGCCGAGCCGGTTGTAGAGGTGATTGCCGATCCGGTTGGGGAGTCCACTGAGGGGCTTGTAGAGGGCGAGGCCGTACGCTCGGCATTTGAGGCCGCCGAGCCATCTGCCTCAGGACTAGCAGATTTCTCTTCTGGGGATATTTTGCGAATTTGGGGGATCTACCCGGCGATTTTTTTGAGGGTATGGCGAAGGAAAGCCTAACGCAGATGGCGCGTAGAAGAAATGCCGAGCGGATAGCCGCCCAAAAGAAGGCTGAATGCGCCGAATCATATCCCAGCTTAATCAAGCCCTTCATACCCGTTTCTAAGGGGACGATTGAGGTTGCTGTGTCCGACACGGGAAAAGAGGGCGGAGAACAGGCCGATGGGGAACGGCTGATTCCGGAGCAAGGCCAAAAGCGTGGTGCCGGGGGAGAAGCGAGTTCAGAAGTTGGCCCTGGTAGCAAACGGCCTCGGCTTGAAGAATCGGACGTGGTCGCTCCGTTCATTATTCAGCCAAAGATCAGGGATGTGCCGATTTTATCCGATGCTTCGGCCATTGAGGATCCAGCCGTGGCTCTGAGCCTGGCGGCTTCAGTTTCTCTGCCGGTTGACAACAAAGCTTACGGTGTCGTGCCTGATATTATGGCCGTTGCCCTAATTGCTCAATCGGCACTCCTGGTAGGTCACCTTTATTTCGCTCTTGTTTGTTAAAGGCGTCTGATCATACCGAATTGTTTTGCAGACGATTGGAAGGATCGCCGACTTGGGTCGCCGCCTGCGTGATGCTCTCGGGAGAATTGACCATTTGCAAACAGAGGTGCAGGGTCAGAAAAGTAAGGCCGAGTTCGAAATTATGAGAGCTGAAATGAAGAGTGCGCGAGCCGAAGCAGAGAAAGAGAGGGTTCGCGTCGCCGAACAGCTTCGTGTTGATGCTGAGGGTAGGGCAAATGCGAGCGAGGAGTCGCTCAAACTTTCCAAGAAAGCACTTGCTGAAGCGGAAGCTTAGTTAGAGGAGCTTAAGGCGGCCCGCGAGAAAGCCGAATCGGAGGCCTTTGAGGCAGGAAGAGGCGCCGCTCTGACGGAATATGTTGAAGAGGTGTCCAAATTTGAGAATCGCGGGTTCAAACATGGATGGCTGAAAGCCCTTGCTGCCGCTAAGGTTACATTGGATTTGCCAATTCCTTATGAGCAGGTGGATGTTGAGCCACTTGAATCCGATACCGACGAGTGATCTGGGAGCCGTTTACTGAGCAGGCGTCTTTTTATTTTTGTTTTTCTTCTTTTGGATAGTGCTTTGTGGTTCAGGGTAGTTTTCATGTATAAATTGGTTAGCATCTGCGCGCAATTTGTTAATGAAAATTTCCTTGTAATTTTTGCTACCACCACACACTTTTCCTTGTAATTTTTGCTACCACCACACACTTTGTATGAAAGAGTTCTGTGGTTTAATTTTAATGAAAGAGTTCTGTGTTTGTCAATGCATTTGGTAAAATGGGACTGCATATACTGTGGGGAAACCCTGATTTGTGAGTTTGCCCTTGCCTCAGGGGGTTCATGAAAAGAATTCTAGCTGAATCAATTTGTGAGCCGGCTGGGGTACTTGGTCCGAATAGATTGATAAATCTGCTCTTGCCAGCCAGCTCGTGAGCCGGATGATTTTACTGTGGCACAAGTGATTTTATCTAGAACTCTTCTAAACAAACCGTACATACAATATCGTGTGTCCAAACTTTAGTTTGTTCCTTACTTGAATCTGAAGTTTTCATCAACAGTTCTTTTGTTTTTTTTGTTTTATCGCTCACCACTGGAGGTAGAGAGGAAAAGATTGGTCAATATTTGGGTTCCTGCAGACTCAATACATATCCCATCAAAATCACCATTTGCAATTTCACTGCCTACTGATCTTGGACCCTTAGATTGATGAATCTGCCCTTGCCCCAGGGGGTTCATGATAAGAACTCTGGCTCCGAATCGATTCGTGAGCCGGCTGGGGTACTTGAGCCGAATAGATTGCTGAATCTGCTCTTGCCCTAATCAACTCGTGAGCCGGCTGGGGTACTACGCACTTAGGCTAAACATATCCCATCAAAATCACCATTTGCAATTTCACTGCCTACTGATTTTGGACTCTTAGGTTGATGAATCTGCCCTTGCCCCAGGGGGTTCATGATAAGAACTCTGGCTCCGAATCAATTTGTGAGCCGGCTAGGGTACTTGAGCCGAATAGATTGTCCTACCGTCAACTTAGTCGGCGTCAGGCGATTGGGTTTCGCGATTAATGAACTTGCCTCGATCGTGCTGCCTCTGGGAGTGTTAAATGATCAGAGGTACAGCTCTTAAGAGTCTGGTAGGTATCTGTTTCAAACTCCTGAGAGAAAATCTATTGTGCGAATGTCGAACAAGCTCTTCTTTAACAGCAAAGGGGAAGCCAAGACATTAGCTGAGCTTGGCGGTGATATGAATCGAAGTGAACACCGTGCTGGGAGTAAGAGTTCTATGGGTCGAGAGAGGCGTCAATCTCCTCGACGTCGTAGTAGGTCGCCCAGACGGGATAGGCAGTCCCAGGGGAGATCGCCACACGCCCAAGTCGAAAGGAGATCAGACGCGAATCCGTGCCCGTTAAGTTTTGCAGTATTTGTGAAGAATAGGCCCATGACGGAAGCGGACTCGATCGTGAGAGATCCAGACGTGGCAGTCGAGTTTGCTCGACAAATATTTCCTCCGGAAGTTCAGCAGTCAATGGTTGGTCGTCAGGACTACGAAGTGTTTCACAACGGCATTCATGGGGCGGTGAAAGGGCTCTATACGGCTTATGAAGTCAGCATGCGTTTGCGCGCCGCCCGCCGAGAGATGGAGAAAAAGGAAGAGCATATCCGTAGTTTGGAGGCTCGCCTGGAGGCGGCCGAACGTGAGTTAAGAAAGATCAAAGCGGATCAGGTACAACCAGCAGGGCCGGTGAATCCGATTGTGGAAGAGAGGGTTACCAGTCGGCTTATAAGCACTGCCCTTGCCGATCGTGAAACGGCGAGCATGTTCGCATTGGAATCCGCAAAGGGTAGGTCTTATGAAAGAGGTTTTCACGAAGGGCGCTTAGTTGGAATCAAAAAGACCAAGGAGAAGCTTGCCGAAGAAGTTTGCCGATGTGAAAATCGTGGGTTTAGGCATGGTTGGATCAAGGCATCTCAAGTCGTCGAATCTCTTCGCTTGTCGGGAATCGATTCGGCGTCACCTCTCTACCACAGTAAGGACTTTCCGTTTTCTGCTTTCGAGGTTGAGAAGAGTGAGGATGAGGGCGACGCCGTATGACTTTAATTATTGTAAGATTCGAACGCTGGTCGCGTTCGCAGTTATGTAATTTCTTGGTTTTTTTTTTTTTGAATAAAAGACACTTTATTGAAAATATCAAATTGTCTCCCGCATTCGGCGTGTCCGTGTTTAATTTTATTGCATAGATGTTTGGATAGACGTATCGGCATGTTAAATCGATGTGCCGATTCGTTGGCATGATCGGCCTACATGTAATGGCCGTTTACTTTTGAATAAGCCATTGCGGCATGTGTTGTTGAAATTTGAAGAAGCCGTGAGCCAGGGACCGGAGGCGTTGCGGCATTTTTGCATTTTTAGACTTAGCTCGAATGCCGGATGTCTAGCCGATTGGGCTAGATAATTTTTGCCCTTGCGCAGCCTGTGCGCGTTTTAGCCAACCGTTGGGTTAACTAGGTCATGGAGAATGTTGACCGACGCCTGTCTCGTGGGGTTTAGTGTTGATAAAATCACTTCGGGATTTGGGCCTCGAGATCGCGGCCATTGCTGAGAATAAAAGCGGCAGGCGCCTTATGCAATCAAACATGTTTAGCTCACGAGCATCTATTGCGTGGGAAGCTCAAGAGTTCTCACCATCAAATGGTGATGATAGTTGTAGGAGCTCAAATTCCGGCCGAACTTGGCGCTCAGATGGTTTGCGGCGGAGGATTCTCCGGTGTAGGAGGTGGACCGCTGAAAAGAGAAACTGGAAACGCGTCAGCCTCCAAGTCGTTGAAGCGGATCGCCCCGAAAGGAGACACAAGGACCGCTGCCCCTAACCTCCCTTGTCTTGGATCTTGGCCTTGACATTGTCGATGGTGTCAGAGGCCCGGCGATATGCCGATTCGGGCGCGGTTAGATCGATGCATTTTGAGTCGCGATGGTTGTTCAACTGACAAGAGTTGGATCGATCGGTTGATTTGTCTTAGAAGAGATAGATATTGTAATGTTCGAACGCGGATTGCGTCTATGTAACAACTTTTTAATCAAATAAAAAGTGTTATTTCATATAGTTGAGTCTTACTCTGAAAATCTTTTGTTTAGCCGTGCCGGATGAATGTTCCTGATCCCAACTTTTAATGGTTAAGCACGTCATTTCGTATGGTTTAATGGTTTGCTATTAGTTCGCTATCGGAAAGTTTGCTATCAGAGCTTTTGTGTAGCTTAAATATTTTTCCTGTATTCAGGGATCGGCCCTTGCCTTAGGCGGGATGCGAGTTTAACCGGAATGGGTCGTACTCGTGGGCCAGCTAAGGCACACCTTGTCCGGCGAACCATATTAGTAATTTCGGCTTAATTACTTGATTAAAGCAAGCTCCGAATCCGGAGACTTATTCGGCCCTAAGGTGTCGTGCACCAAGGGCGCTCCGAATCCGGAGACTTATTCGGCCCTAAGGTGTCGTGCACCAAAGGGCGCTCCGAATCCGGAGACTTATTCTGGCCAATCGTGACATCCACGAAGGGCGCTCCGAATCCGGAGGCTTATTCGGCCCTAAGGTGTCGTGCACCAAAGGGCGCTCCGAATCCGGAGGCTTATTCGGCCCTAAGGTGTCGTGCACCAAAGGGCGCTCCGAATCCGGAGACTTATTCTGGCCAATCGTGACATCCACGAAGGGCGCTCCGAATCCGGAGGCTTATTCGGCCCTAAGGTGTCGTGCACCAAAGGGCGCTCCGAATCCGGAGACTTATTCTGGCCAATCGTGACATCCACGAAGGGCGCTCCGAATCCGGAGGCTTATTCGGCCCAAGAGGCTTGAGGGAGAGTTTGCCAAAGAAAATCGATTTTGATTAAAACGTGGTACCAGTACAAGCATCAGATCCCACAAGTCGGGTCCATAAATGGATCTTCATAAAGTTTACGTTCGCGCGGATTGCGGTGAGCCACGGATCTCTTCAATGCCACGGTCTGTCGGGAAGCGCATAAGCTGATGGTAGGTGCTTGGGACAGCCTTCATGACATGCAACTAGGGGCTCCCCATGATGACATTATACGGCGATGGAAGCTTCACAACCAAGAATTCCACGTCAACCGTTTTTGAGCCCGCTCGAACAGGTAACACGACCCTCCCCAACGGTTATTCTGGATTTGTGTTAAAGCCGAACAGTGGCTGAGACGACGGTGATAGGTCCGACTCGTTGAGGCCGAGTTCAACAAAAGTTTTGTAATACAAGATTTTCGAAGTGCTTCCTGGGTCTATGAGAATGCGTTCAACGCTGAACCGACGTATGCGTAATTTGACGACCAAAGGATCGACGTGGCTGGCCGCTGCTCCGACGAGGTCGGCGTCATTGAACTTAATTGTCGGGGCTTCTCTGGGCCTGCCGGTTGACATGTTACGTGTTTGGGGAGCTGGGTGCAATTGAATCGTATGCACGGTCGGGGGTGCCGGCAGACCGTAGATTATGTGGATCACACCAAGCGGCGGTGAATCCTGTCTCAAGGCTAATGCTTTGGTTGGCCTTCCCTTGCTCACGTATTGCTGCAGTCGACCATCTTGCACCAGTTCCTCCAGATGATCCTTTAGCGCATAACAGCTCTCGGTTTCGTGGCCGTGATCTTTGTGGTATTCGCATCGTCTGTCCCTCCTCCGTGTGTCGGGAGGTCCCACCATCTTCGACAGCCACTTGAAAAATGGAAGGTGCTGGACTTTGGTCATTATGGCCGCGATCGGCTCTGTCAACTCCGTATACTTCTTGTCAGTTCGCCTTGGGCGTCTGCTATCGACTTGTAGTTGTTCGTTCGTTCGGTGGGAGCACTGATCGCTTGATCGGCGGGATTCCCACCTTTTGTCTCGCTTGGTTCGTTGCCGGGGCTCAGGGCTTGGTGGCGGCACGGAGCTTATTGGTCGAGCAATTTCGGGGAGGGCCGTTTTGCTGGAGATTTGTCCGGCTTTTATCCTCAGGGCATCATCTTCGACTTTACAATATTCTTCAACTTTCTTCATCAGCGCCCAGACTGTTTTGGGGGGCCTTCTGGTTAGGGAACTGCGCAGAGCACTGTCAGGATGTTAGCCCATTTTGAAGGCGGTGATGGCCATGGAGTCGTTGCAAGCGTCGTCAACAAGGTTGAAGCACTCCCAATATCGTGCCGAGTACGCTCTGAGCGTCTCTCCCGACTGGATCTGCATAGCCCAGAGGGAGTCGGCCTGTTTCGGTTGTACCTCGTTGGTGATGAACCTGGCCCTGAAGGATTTCTGCAGTTGGCGGAAGCTTTTAATCGAAGCTGGCTCCAACTTGTAATACCACCTGACGGCTAGTGGACCTAGGCTGCTAGGGAATATTCGGCACATGAGGGCTTCATTGTCTACGTGAAGCGTCATGGCCTGTTTGTAATGACGGATATGATCAGTGGGGTCTGATTTTCCGTCGTAAAGAGTGAATGACGGAGCTTTGAATTTCTTGGGCAGGGACGCCCTTGCGATCCGTCGCACGAAAGGATCGTGCTGGTCTTCCTCGTTTGAGCTGCTTCTCCTGCGCTTGATCCTTGTTCGCAGGTCCTTGTCAGAGGAGCTGGAGGTTTCGGATCGTCCCCTTGCGTCAAGCTCCGTGGATAATGAGTTGGAGTTGCTATCAGTATCCTTTGGTCGAGCCCTAGGTCTTTGCCCGTCTACCCTCGGAGGTCGCTCTGGTTCCTGGCCCATGGCCTCTCTAGATTTTGCTACCTCCAGGGCCAACTCTTGACGGAGTCGTTCGTTCTCAGCGATCATGTTCTCGAGCCTTTGTTCGTTCTGCTTTGCTTGTTCCATGATAGCCTGCATTGTTTCTTGTGCTGAAGTTGTTGGCGAATCAAAGTTCAAGACGCGTCGTGCCGCGATAGTTTCTTTTCCGAGCATATTAGCTGGGGTGAGGTCGTCTTGCTGTGTGATCTCATCGGTGGCTATCGGAGGATCTTCGGTCACGCCTTCCATGGATGTATTTGAGTATTCCCACAGACGGCGCCAGTTGTGGGGAAATGGTTTGGAAATACTCCTCAGATCCTGGAAGACGCCAATGATCCTCAGCTAGTCACCTACAAAGATACAAATACTCCGGACGGGGGTGCCGGAATTAGCACTCCGACAGACAAGTTAGTTCCTGTACTCAAGAAAGCTTGTTCACTAAGTTTTTAGAAGTGATTCTTACATACCTCTCCTAGTTCATTGCCATTATATTTATACTCGTTTCTTCTGATCCTTGGGGCCAGGGCCTACTTTTTCAATCATTATCTTTTCCAATATTCGGCTCCAGGGATCCTCCCCTATTCGGCCTATTTATCCTATTCGGCCCCTTATCCTCGCGAGATATCTGCCGGCTAGCGTCAATCTTCTGATATATACCTCCTCTATCTTCGCCAATTATTCGGCTACCACAAAAGGAACTTGAAATTGAACCTGGCAAAACATGATGCTGAAATGCAACGTACTGCAACACAGTATGATTGAAATGATTCATGGGGTTCACAAGATATAAAAGGATACGGGAAGGAGCGTCCTTCGCATGTACCGAGCATCGCTTACAAAAGTCATGGCCTGAGGTCAACTCGAAGGTCCACTTGCATTCTGACAGTGCATTTTCTTGTATTGCCTTGAGTGATGAAGGTGCCAAACCACACAATTAACCCGAACAAGGGTGCGAAAGGTACAATGACCGCGAGGGGAGGTTACTGGTATCCATTCTGGTACCCTGCTACCCTGTTATTCTCCTCTTTACTTTCCTTTTTATTAGGAGTTTAAGCACATTGCATTGCCTCAGGCAGTTGGTTTTTTTTGAAATCGCATATTTTTCTTCTTCTTCTTTTTTCTAGAAATACATGACAGAAATGAAACAGCTATTTGTTCAAAAGGTGTTGCATTTGCACGTTCTATGCATCGCCTCGCAAGGCATCACATAACAATGTGAATCAAATTGACACTGTATTTTGAAAATGAAGCATCGCATCGTAATAATCAGGTAGTGAACCAATTACAACTCGATAAGCAAAGCAAAGGATCTCGTTTCAACCAGGTGCAAGTACAACTCGACAAACAGCACAAAGACTTAAAGAGAGTGAAATACAACTCGATAAGCAAATATACAACAACTCGATAAGCAAATGGGCGCGCCCTCGTGAGAATTGATCACTGGAGGGTATTGGAGGGTGGTGGGATTCTTTAATACTTAGCATGGAAAGCTCAAGGGACAAGGGGGAGAACCACTGGCCCAGCTAAAAGTCCACCGGCCATGAGCAAAGGCCATCGGCTGAAAAAGTGATCCATCGGCCAAAACAGGTGGCCGATCGGCAATAAATTTGGCCGGTCGGCAATCTATTTGGCCGGTCGGCCAAGAATGGGAGGAACCAGCAGAATACTGACACCTGTCCTCCATTCAACCTTATCTCCTACAAAAGACCCCAGCTTCGTAGTTTTCTTCATTTCCACTCTGATTTACTCCAAATGGAAGAATTCCTTGCCCAAAATCTCGCAACTTGGATTAAAAACTTGGATGGCTCGGAAAAGCTGAATTTCCGGGCCTTCGGCATAAACGCACTATTCACTTTGCGTCGTACCCTGCTACATTTTCCATTTCTTCATGCCACGGCAAGGTTTTGGAATCCGGTGACACACGTCTTTAGCTTTAACGGGCAAGAGGTGTGTCCTACCTTCGAAGATTTCCAAGCTCTAATGGAAACTGAGCGCGACGAAGAAATTCTGCCCCAACTTCGTTTTGGCCATGCCCAAGTCTTAGGGAAAATGTGTGGGCTCTCAATACCCGACGCTCGTTCTCTGGTTTGTGATGGGATGCTGGATGTTCCGAGCTTGGTTTGCCGTTTTTCTGAGGCTGGTGATCGCGGTGACCATCGCTGGCAAGGCTTCCGGCGACACGCCCTCTGTTTGTGCATGCTATCTCATTTTCTGTTTGTCTCAGGTTCCGGAGGGTCTAGTGTCCGGTTGATTGAGGTTGCCCAAGGCTTGAAGGAGGGCAAAAGCTGCATCGCCATGATTCTGGCTGAGACGTTGCTGGGCTTAGAAGCCTTTTATCGTCGAGAGACGACCAGATTAGCAGGGAGTCCACTATTACTGCAGGTAATGTTCCCCTCCCAATCTCACATATATGTTTGCTCACATCACTCGGCCCTCAGGCTCGGTTTTTCTCACAAAAACCCCTTTCTTACTTTTCCCTCTCATCGTACATCTCTCTATTCTTTATTCTCTCATTTTTCATCCCTCCCCAGGTATGGTTGATGGATAAACTGCAGGTTGTGGACTTTTGCCCAGCTTATTCAGCTCGCGGTTACTTCTTTCGGCAACGCCTAGTTGACACCCTTGACGAGGGTTGGTGGTTCGAATGGATGTGCAGTTTGTCCGCAGACCGTATTGCTTGGTGGTGCCCTTCGCTCAATCTCCCGGTAATGAGCTACAGCATGACCCGTCAACCTGGGATCCAATTGATTGGCTTGACTCACTGTGTCTTCTACTTTCCATTCCGTATCCTGCGCCAGTTTGGTCATGATCAGACTTGCCCGCCGGAAGGGATAAAGTACCCGGCTACATTCCCGATTCGAGGAGCACAGCTGGCCCGATATGCCACAGCATGGAGGACGAGAGAACTCCTGGCCCCCGCTCCTACTTTCAGTTGCACTTTGTCTGATGAGTGCTTGGATTGGCTTAATGAAGAGGCACAGACCGGGCCCAGCTTGGCATCAGAGGCTTCGACTAGCTCTGGGAGGGGGCACAGGGACACCTGACTTGACCATGCCCCGGATTTATTGCTTTATCAGTACTTTCAAGTTTTCCTTGTGAGTGTAATAAAAAGTAACTTCAATTGTATGTAAGAGCAAGAGAACTCTGTATTGAAATCAATGAAATTGAAGGTTGTGGTACTGAAAATTTTCCGTTTTGGTCCAGAAATGGTCTTAGTTGTAAAAAGATTTATTTGAACAAAATCACCTCTATTAAAACTTTTCAAAACTATTTTCGGTATGGATCAGAACTGGACACGCTTGAGATCTGTCACTGAGACGCACAACCCCGGATCCTAGCAACTGGAAAGTTGCCCCTTGTTTGAACGGTACCACGGCACTGTACAGCAACGGAAAGTTGCCCCTAGTCTGAACGGCACTGTACCGGAGATTGCGACAAACTCTGATGGACAAAGATGACCGAGATGATCAAATGGACAAAGTTGATCGGGGAAAAGTTTTATGGCTGAACTTCGGGATGAAGCTGCCTACGTATCCCAAAGATGGGAATCAAGCCTTACGTAGTTCAGGCTTGGGTTCACTCGAGTATTTTCTCTCTCCTTTTGTGCTCTAACTTTTGCCAAGGCCGCCCTTTACGGGTTTTCAACCTTGCGAGCTCAGTTTTTATATTTTCTAATTTTTTGTGCTCTGAATTTTGCCTAGGTCGCCCTTTCAGGTTTTCAGCCTAGCGAGCCTCTCAGGGGTAATATTTCTTCAACTTGTCCATGTTGATCGGTTGGGAGAACTCTAGGCCATCTAGGTCCATCAGAACCACAGCTCCACCTGACCAGATAGACTTGATGATATAGGGACCAGTCCAATTGGGCTTGAACTTGCCCCTTGGGTCGTGGATGGGAGCTCGGTTGTCTTTGAGTACCAAATCTCCTTCCTTCAAATTCCTGGACTTAACCTTCTTGTTAAAAGCCCGGGCAATTCTGCGTTGATATCCTTGGACATGGTATAGTGCTTTTAATCTCCTCTCATCAAAGAGCATGAGTTCCTCGAATCTGCTCTGCTGCCAATCTGCCTCGGCTATTTGACACTCAGCCAATACTCATAAAGACAGAACCTCAATCTCTATAGGTAGAACGGCCTCCATCCCATAAACCAAGGAATACGGAGTCGCCCCGGTAGAAGTTCTAATTGAAGTTCGGTAGCCCCACAGAGCAAACGGCAACTTATCTGGCCAATCCCGATAGGTTTCCACCATCTTCTGCAATATGTGTTTGATGTTCTTGTTGGCGGCCTCAACTGCTCCGTTGGTCTGCAGCCGACATGTGGACGACTTATGAAAAGCCACATTGTATTTCTCCAACAAATCAATCACCTCTTTCTTGAAGTGGGAACCATTGTCTGAAATGATCTCGTTCGGGACTCCATAACGGCAGATAATGTTGTTTCTGATAAACTTTGCGACATGCGAAGCCTTCAGCACCGCATAAGATTGGGCCTCGACCCACTTCGTAAAGTAATCTATTGCTACCAAGATAAACTCATGCCCATTCGACCCCTTCGGGGTAACAGCCCCAATCACATCGATTCCCCAAACTGAAAACGGCCATGGCGACGTCATGTTGTACAGCTTTGACAGCGGGATATTCATGCGGTTTGCATGGATCTGGCATTTGTGGCATCACCGAACAAAGCCGATACAATCTTCCTCCATGGTAGACCAGTAGTAACCTTGTCTGAGGATCTTCCGTGCCAGCATTACCCCATTCATATGTGCCCCACATTCTCCTCCATGGATGGCCTCCATCAGGCGCTTCGACTCTTCAGCTTCTACACACAACTTGTGCATTCCCAGGTGACCTCTTTTGTACAATTTACCCCCGCAGATGATAAACTGAATAGCCATTCTTCTGATTGCCCTTTTGTCCTTGGCATTTGCCCTTGGTGGGTACGCCTCCTTTTCCAAGAAGTTCCATATGTCGTAATACCAGGGGTTGTTGTCCTGCACTTCATCTATGGCAGAGATTGACTCGTAAGCAGGTGCAAATTTCTGGTCAATAATGACTGGACGCATCCGGACTCCAAACGGGATGTCTATCATGGAAGATAGAGTTGCTAACGAATTTGTGAACCTGTTGTTCTCTCTTACTAGGTGAGTGAAGTTTAACTTCTCAAACCGAGGAATTAATAAATCCAAGGCCTGGTGGTAAATTATCATCTTCTCCTCCTTGACTTTCCAGTCTCCTTTCGCCTGAGACACAACAAGGTTCAAATCCCCAACGACGTCCAATCGTCTTGCCCCTAGTTCTAGGGCAGCTTCAAGACCGGCAATACATGCCTCATATTCTGCCTCATTGTTCGAGACTTTGAACCGGAGCTTGAATGCTAAAGGGATACGGGAATCGTCAGGTGCTATCAACAACACTCCTATCCCATACCCGTATTGATTTGGCGCTCCGTCAAAGTACATCGTCCAAGTTTCATCTTCGATGTGCAAAATGGCTTAATCTGGGAATAGGTACTCAACCGCTTCATCCCCTTCAACCGGGTGGTCGGCAAGGAACTCTGCTACCGCTCTCCTTTTTACCGACTTGCGCGTCACATACTTGAGATCAAATTCGGAGAGCAACAGCAGCCAACGAGCTAGCCTACCAGCAAGTGCTGGTTTCTTGAAAAGATATTTGATGGGATCGAGTCGTGAAACCAACATTACAGAGTGAGCTAATAGGTAGTGCCGCAGCTTCCTGGTAGCCCATACTAAGGCCAAACAAGCCTTCTCCAGCGGAGTGTAGCAGGTCTCGTAATCCAGCATCTTCTTGCTCAGATAGTAGATGGCCCTTTCCACTTTATCTTCCGACTCTTGTGCGAGCATGCAGCCCATTGTAGTCTCGGTTACTGACAGGTACAATGTCAACGGTTTCCCCGGCTTTGGTGGTGACAACACGGGCGGATTCTGTAGATATTCTTTAATCTGTTCAAATGCAGCTTGCATCGGTCGTCCCATTGGAACTTCTTTCCTTTCTTCAGAAGACCAAAGAGTGGTTCACAAGTTAAGGTTAGTTTTGAGATAAACCGCTTTATGAATTGCACTTTACCTAGAAAGCCTCGCACCTCCTTTTCAGTCATTGGTGGTGGCATTTCTAAGATGGCCTTGATTTTGGACGGGTTGACTTCGATGCCCCTTTGTGTAATCAGAAATCCCAGCATTTTTCCCGCTGTAACACCAAACGTACACTTCTGAGGATTCAGCCGCAGCCGAAATTCTCTGATCCTTTGAAAAAACTTTTGCAAGGCGGTGTAGTGGCCCTCTCTTTCTTTGGACTTGACAATCATGTCGTCCATGTACACCTCGACCTCTTTATGGATCATGTCATGTAATATTGTGGTTGCAGCCCGTTGGTATGTAGCCCCAGCGCTCTTCAACCCAAATGGCATCACTCTGTAGCAATATGTACCCCACGGGGTGGTAAAAGCAGTCTTTTCCCGGTCTTCGGGTGCCATTACTATCTGATTATAACCTGAGAAGCCATCCATAAACGAAAGCAAAGCATGCCCCGCTGTGAAATCTACCAACTCGTCGATATGCGGTAAGGGAAAGTCATCCTTCGGACTGGCTCTGTTCAAATCCCTGAAATCCACACATACCCGGATTCTGCCATCCTTCTTCGGCACTGGAACAATGTTGGCCAACCAAGTCGGGTATTCGGATACCAGCAGGAAGCCTGCGTCAATCTGCTTGGTGACCTCTTCTTTGATCTTAATGGCCCAATCAGGGCGAATCCTCCTGAGCTTCTGTTTAACAGGTCGGGCCTCAGGGTCAAGAGGGATCCGGTGCTGTACAATCTCAGGATCGATTCCAGGCATGTCTTCGTAGGACCACGCGAAAACGTCTTTGAAATCTTTTAATAAAGCGACTAAGCGCTCGCGTTCCTCCGAAGACAACGTGGACCCGATCTGGACCAGCCGCGGGTCCTTCTCAGTACCAATGTTCACGGTAGTGATTTCATCAATTAAGGATTTAACAAACCTCTCCTGCTCTTGTTCAATTAGTCGTTGCAAAACCGGAGGAATTTCGTCCTCGTCGTTTTGATCAAAATTTTGAAAGTCCTGATTTAAGCAATAAATCAAAGGCACAGAAAAGTACTCGGAAACCACATTCACCTCATTCTCATTATGTACTTCCAAACCATCCAATCCTTCTGTTACAACAGACTCAAAAGAGAAAGAAAAAGACGACCTGGACAGGACTGTGGCATCCGGGTTATCGCCCCCAAGAATACCGGACTCAGACTCAGACGAGCTGGAACCTGATTCTGACTCACAAGACTCGGTGGAATCAGATTCCGGCTCACTACCTGACCCGGTGCTGCTCGACAAAAACCCTTCCTCGTACTGCCAGGTGAGGGAGGGTGCGATGGATGCATCCAAAATAGCTGCTGGTAGGCCCGCAGCCGTTTCATCTCTGATCATGGACACCGAGGAGTTATCCCCCAAGCACAACTGGTTGATCAAAGGATCTGAAAGTAGACACGCCAGCGCTACCCCTATTTCAAACTCTGTGTCCGCAGACTCTAATTCTTTGCTATGCTTATCCTCAACTGTTGGGTCTGTCTGCTCTTCAGCAACATCATCCCCAAGCAACTACAGGTCAAAGAAAATTTCGAATCCTGGCACACGCTTCTTCTCTGCGTTCAACCACGGCTCCGGAAAACCACAGAATGGAAAATCCTCCCCCTCCCGGACGAAGCGTCCGTTTAGGGTACCCCGAATGGGCCGATGCATCAATTCAAAGGGCTTCCCTATCTGTTTTGTTTTGGCTCTTCCAACCATCTCTTTTCCTTTTCTTACCCAATCCTCCTTGGTGGGCAGATAACCCAAGCCAAAGGTATGGGGGTTGTGTGGCACTTCGGCCAATGCTACGACGCCTTTGCGGCCGCTCTTCCCTAATCCCATCCGAGGGATATGTTGGAGCTTATTCATGAGATACACTGCTTGGGCACTGACATAGATTCCTTCGTTAGCAGCCATGATATTCTGTACAACCTGAGCCTCGGCCAAGGTAAAACCTGATATAAACACATCCTCCATACCATGCTCGATTTCTAGAACAGGCGTAGATACCTCCGGTGGTGGGTGGATTGATGAATTTCCAAAGACAATGGCTACTCCCTTCCCATAGGGGTATTTCACCATTTGATGCAAAGTAGACGACACTGCCTTCACTTGATGCAGCCACGGCCGCCCTAGAAGCAAATTGAAGGTTGCAGGAACCTCTAAGACATGGAAATCTATCTCGTGCTGCCCCGGCCCAACCTTTTGTCTGAACTCTTACTGTTCCCATTACCTTTCTACTTGTATTGTCATATGCCCGGATGACTTGGGCTGTTGGTACAAAATCCGCGACTTTCAAGCCGATGGCGTATGCTGTCCTTGCCGGGCAGACGTTGATAGCAGACCCGGTATCAACAATAACCACCGGTATCCATTTATCCCTACACTCCACGGAGATGTAGAGTGGCTTATTATGCTCTGCCCCCTCGAGTGGCAACTCCTTGTCGGAAAAAGTCAACGTCGGGGCAGCTCCTCCCGGGAAGACTAATCCCACCAGCTGCTCTGGCGTGGTGTCTATCGAAAGCTTCGCTTTGTCCATAGCTGTCAAGACAGCCTGTCTATGCACCCGTGATACCATGAGCAGTCCCCATATAGAGATGTCTGCTTGTATCTTTTTAAGCTGTTTGAGTACAGCCTCCTCTTCAAGTTGCTTCTCTTTTTGCTTTTCAGCCTCTCTATCCTTCCCCGAGGCCTCTGGTTGATCTAGGTGTGGGGGTTTGAAGTACCGCCCACTCCGTGTCATATGGTCGACCTCTCCAAGGTACCAGGTGTCATCAGGTTGGTTGTCTCCCCAATCTTCGTCTGTGTGGGCAAGGCATAAATCCTCCTCCTCCCACCACATTCCATCAGCAGCTGACAGACATCTGTCCGGCTCTGGTATAATTGTTCTCGTACTCACGGCACCTTCCATCCGTATGTTCGCAGTATTCTCAGTCCTTGTGCACACAACAGTTTCAACTCCCACATGGGCCTTCGCCTTCCTGATTCTCTCGGAATCTTCAAAACTTGCTTGTTCCGACATGACTGACTGTTCAATAATCCCCATACTCAAAATATTCCAATCTCGGGCGAAATTCTTGACACCGGCGCCCTCCGGCGATGTACTCTGCTCTTCGACTCTTCCGGCAGTCACTGATATTCTCAACCCTGCTGAGCCCTGTTCTGACTGAAACTCTCCTATCACATCAGGTTGATCGTCCAACCACCCAGTAACTTCCGCTGAATTCTCATAATCGAACCATGCGACTGCCGCATCCTCTGGGTCTTGGTCACTGTAAAACTGGAGATCGGCAAGGTCCTCCCCCACATCTGTTATACCATCTGTTCCCTGTCCCAAACTATCCCCGTGAATCACACACAACTCTTCCTCTGTTGGCAATTCTACTCCGGGCCTATCTTGGCCTATTGATGAAATGTAGTCACCCGGACTATATGTCTTCTCAACACAAATTCCAGATCCCGCAAACTCTGGCTCAACAATCCTCTTTTCCTTTGGGATCTCCCCTCTCCTGTTTTCGGTGGTCACCACCGCTGGCTTAAGCTGGATTATGGAGATGTCCATCATGCACAAGTCGGTGCAATCGGGAAGAAACACCTCCGGTTTAGGCAGGTGGGTGTAGGTGTGATATAGATACTAGGGTCGTAGGACACGGCCCCAGTATGGATGAAATTGAGTCTTTTGGGTGGTGGGACTGGGTTATGTATGGGGAGGGGATTTGTAGTAACATTGGGCTTCTCGGGAGGTAAAATCACCCCGTTATCGATGAGATCTTGAATTTCATGACGCAACCGGAAGCACAGATCGGTATCATGACCGTGCTATTGGTGAAATGCACAATACTTGGCCGGGTTATGGGTAGGAGGAAGTTTTTCTGGTAGGGGCCGCGGCTCCAGGGGCTTTAGATGCCCTTTTTGATCAAAACCCCCAGAGCTTTGGATAGGGGCATATAAAGTGGAGCGAAAGTTCTGGTGTTTCTGGGCGGGTATTTGGCTGTCAATGGGTTACTTCCGGACGCACCGGAGAATGGCGTAGCTGCCATGGCTCTTGGTGGAGGGTTGGCGGTGACCATGCTTACTTCGGAGGCTCTCGTAGTAGTAGTGCCACTCGGGCCCACATTAGTGTTGCGGTTGAAGGTCCTTCAGGGTTGCTCCCGATCGTTATCGATCAAGCCTTGCTTCAAGGCATCTTCAATCTGCACCCCCATTTCATGTAGGTCAAAAAAAGTAGGAAAGGAGAGTACTATCATCTTTTGCATCAACTTCGGCTGAAGATTGCGCACAATCATCCGAATCTGGTCTTTGTCCGTAGGCCTCAAGGTCATCATCGAAGCCTTGGCCCTCCATCTGGTTACGAACTCTGAAAAACTCTCCTTAAGCTCTTGCCTAGTCGTCTCGAGATCACGGGTCGTAATCTCAATCTGTGTATTGTATGAGTACTGCGCGATGAAGGCCTCAGCCATTTCGTCCCAATTCCTCTTAACGTCATCTTCTAGTTTGGCATACCATATGGCCGCCACACCTGACAGGGTCCGGCCAAATAAAGACAACTTCTGAAGCCTAGAACATCTGAAAACAGTCTTAAGTGCACCATGGGGTCCCCGGACCCGTCAAATCGATCAATATGAGGCATTTTGAATCTGTCGGGCAGCGTCACAGCTGCATCGGTGTATCCATCTTCAATGTCGGGGATGGTCTTGACCCCTTGGGATCTCTTGAACAGCTTTTCAAGCTTGCTTAACTTTAGTGCGGTGGGATCAGTCTCGAACTCAAAGGGAGAGTCCGGTAGGTTGGTGGGTGTTTTTGATAGCTGAGGTTGGATTTGAGGTAGGGTTGGAGGTGGGGGTGGTCCTGTGGGAAATTCTGTGTCATTCTGAACATTGGCTGTCTCCCTGAGGCTTGGAACTCCTGGTGGGGAAGAAGCTTGATGCGAAGCAGATGCTCCGGTTTGCTGCTCTAGTCTGGCAATTGTCTCTCCCTGTTCCTTCACAACTGTGGCCTGTTGCCTGGAGAATTCTGCCTGACGGACGGCATCCTGCTGCATTGTTTTCATGCTCTCTTGGAGGTGGCGCACCATCTCCTCCAAACTAGCCATACTATTCTGCTCTGGTTGAGTTACCGGTGTATATTCTCTCTTTATTGGTGACACGGAATCCTGATCCCTACTGAACACAGGTGGGGTAGATAAGGCCCTCTGAACTGACTGTTGTACTGATGTCCTCTGCCTGACTGACCTCCATCTAGTAACCGGGGGTAGAGAGTAGTACATTGGTTGTCCGTCTACCAGATCCTCAGATCGATGGAGTCGACGACCTCTAGTCCAGAGTGCTCGGGGAGTATCTACTGGGTCAGAAGTGTAGACACCCCATTTTTGACCGCCCTTAAGACTTGGGCATTACTGATGGTTTGCTCGGTGTTGAAAGATGTGCAGGGCACAGGTCCGGTTTCTTCAGCAAGGAGAGGGGCAAGTCTTTCAAAACACTTTGTTTAGAGGTTTGGAATTGAAGAAAAGAGGAGAAGAGGGAAGAAAACAGGTTGAAGAAGAAGATCGGCAAAGATCTGGGTAGAAGGGAGTCGAGCAGCCCTCGCTGAATCAGGCTTATTCAATTGCATACTTGGAGTTGATCTATGAGGCCACCACCATTGGAAAGAAGACTTCCGGGGCTTCATTTTTCATTCAAGAATCTCCTAGAGCCAAGTCAGGGTGGAGGAGATATGATTGGTTGAAGCTGGGCATCATCCCGGTTGGATCGAGTCTGCGCGACTTCACGGAAAAGGGCATAACTTTTTACACAGGAGGAATTTTGATCCAAGGTTTGCGCCATTGGAAATCTAACTTCTGGGGCTTCGATTTGCATACCCACCGGCACTTTTTTGACCTCAGAATCATCTATCGGCACTATATTTTGCCGACCGGCACTTTATTTTGGCCGATGATCAAATTTTCTGGCCGGTTTGCACCCTTTGCACCTTCCAAGCCTGGTGCATACCAACTGTGCCAGCTGGGATGCACAAAACCAGCTCCACGTGCATATATATTGCTATTTTGCACCCTTTGCACCACTTTTGGCCTCTTTTGTGCACCCTTTGCTCAAGGCTTCTTGAGGAAGCCTTGACCCCTTGTCTTGGCTTCCTCAAGAGGCCTACCAGCTATCTTGGCTTCTTTGATAAGCCTTGCCCCCCCTTGCACCCTTGCTTTAGCTTCTCTTGTAAGCCTTAAGCCTTCCATTTGTCTATAAAAGGAGCCATCCTCCTCCTTTGTAAGGGGTTGGTTGTTTTGAAGCAAAAAACCAGATATAGACATATATATCTGAGATAGATACATATATCCCTCCATCTCTCACTATATCTCTCTCATTCAACCTCCAAACACCCTTGTTCTTGGGCCCTTTCTTCACCAATCCATAGCACCACCACCACTACTCCATCACAGAAGCTTGGAGAAGTTTTTCAGAGGCCAAAGGTGCTGCAACTCAAGCCAAGAAGCAACAAAAAGGGTAGTCTTCAAGGGTAAGATCATTTTCCCTCTTTTGTAGCACATTCTTGTCACATTTTTCTACCCTATTTTCTTACTGTTTTGGGCTCCGACCCTAACTGAAAGGGGCATTATTTTGAGCCATTCTTCGTGTTTGTTTAAGGGCTCAACCCTGTTTGAGCCCTCCATAGTGCACTTGCTTCAATACCTCTTTGTATGCCATTATTTTGCATGCTATTTAAAGCCTATGTGTGATCTGTTTTTGAGCATAATGTAAACTGTAAGTAGGCTTGTTTTGAGCCCTTCTTCAACATTGAAGAAGGGCTCAACCTTGTTTGGGACCCCCATGTATGACTTGCTTCATTACCCCTCTTTGGCCCCCTTTTTTGCATGTCTTTTTAGCCTACCATGCTTCTATTTTTGGGTCTTCGACAGGCCTGAAAAGGGTCTTAGTTTGACCCCCTCTACATGTCTCATGAAGGGTATTTGGCTGTTTGGTGCATCCTTTTGGTACTTCATGTTATACCCCTTTGTGGGCCTTAATCTTGCATTGCATTTTGAGCATGTGTGTATACTGTTTTGGGACTTTTCATATACTGTAAATGTTCATATTTTTGGTCCCTCTTCAGTGTTGTAGAAGGACATTTTTCTGTTTGAGCATTGCATCTATCACTTGCCTCATTGCCTCCCTTGAGGAGCCATTTTTGCATGCCATGTTAGTCCCACTTGTGCTTACTGTCTTGCCATGCTTTGTACTATGAACATGCTTATTTTAGGGCTGCCTAGCTGCTGTCTTCATACTTCATGTTCATATCTTGCATATTTGATATAGCCATAAGCCATTTCTCGTACCTAGTTTTGCATTTCGGGAGCGATTCCATGCATTTGGTTCCATTTCGCCATGTTTCGGGGCTGTTTTGCCCCTCATTTTGCTGCTGAAATTTGCATGTTTTGTATGCCATATTCCATGTTATGCCATGTCTCATTAGAGTGCCATTTCGTGCCGCAGGCGCGGTCCTCGGTTTGCGTGCCCGTGTGCACGCATTTCGAGGCATCTCATTTTCATCTAATGGCCTCCTTGTATTGGTGTAAGCCCATCTTGCATTGTGTATGCCATGTTCAATGCGTTGTACATGTTATGTTGTTAGCATTGTGTATGCCACGTAGTTGCATCGCATGTTTGCATGTTTGCTTGCATGCTTAGGTCGCATGTGCATTGTTGTGCATTGCCTTGCCTCTTGATCAACCATGATTGAGGTTGGGTCCTTTGTATGTTTTGTATGCATTGCATTTGACATTGAAGTTGCAAACTTGGCCTCTTAGGCCATCATGCATCGAAATGCACAATTGATGGCCCGGGGGTCGAGGGCCATGCTTCCTTGAGTCCCATACATGATAGGAAGCATTGGCCATGCTTACATATGCCTAAAAATTCATGCCATGCACTGCTTGTCTGCTGCAGCTTGTCAAACTGTCTTCTGCAGGAACTTTCTGCCGACCGGCAGTATAGAGTGCCGACCAGCACTATGTGGGTGGCCGATAAACCCTTTAGCAGCCGATGGAAATTTTAGACAGCCGGTGGGCACTCCCTCCAGCCGGTGGTGTACTGCAGTCTGCAAGGAAGGCATTCTGAGACTTTGGCAATTTTTGGAGAGACAAAACAGTAAGAACAGAGGCAACAGTGCTATGGTGCGGGTTTTCCGGGCAAGACGGATCGAGCATGCATCATTCACGCATCCCGAGGCAGAGGCTGTGGCCGCCCTTCTCTTTGCATTTATTTATTAAGCAGTTAGAAATTTTGTAATAATTAATTTTATTCATTATTCGGACTGTATATTCTTTTGGTCCCTCCGTGTGAGGGCGTATTTGTAATAAGTGTGCGTGGGTGTGTGTATGTCTTCCAATCCCACGTCTTCCTTCCCTTTTACTTACCTGCTTTGATGGTTAGTATTAGGGCACGTTTATTTTAGCATACCTTATGCTATGCACGTGTGCATCCATGCATTTGTTATACATGCATCAGGCTCGGCACATCATACAAACTGCATTGTATCTCAATTCCAAATTGAATACGTGTTATTTGTAGCATTTCACATGCCATGTTTAGGATAGCCGAGCCTACCTAAATTGCATCTTTGTATGTGTTGCATTAGACATTACAGTATGCTTAGGTCCATGCAAGGATTTCTAATGAGCTTCTGTTTTGGCTTGGAGTACTAGGTGAGCTTTTATGCTTTAGCATATCGCATGCGTGTGAATGTTGCCATAATAGCATGATTACCATGAGGCTAAGTGCTTATGTGATATAACTGCTTGAATGCCTATGGATGGAAGTCAAATTACCTAAATTGGGACAATGCATTAAAACTGTGAGTTTTAAAGCTCACTAGATAGTGGCAAAACTGTCTTTTCTAAAACCCACTTGAGGGTGGCAAAACCTGCATTTTAGCCTACTTGCGAGTAGCAAACCATTTTCAAAATGAACATGCGATGTTTTATTCCAATTTAGGCAATTTGGTCTATACTTGTTTGCTGTGCGCATAACATAGTAATTCTAGGCTAATAACCGGTATAAGAACACATAAAGTTTTCAAAATTGGATATCATCGTTAGTAGAGGCCGGTCTTCGGACTGGGCGAGAGGGGGTGCTCATAGCTGACCTTCCCCGATCGTACCCAAGCTCCCGAGCCAAGATCACTTTGGTGATGACGGACACGTGGCCTTCGGCACCGAGTCAGGGTTTCCTAAATTTTCCCATTAAAAAATATTTAGATGGCGACTCTGTAATCTGGCAAAGCAGTCCATGTTTGGCACTACTTTTCAAAAATCTGTTTTCTCAAACGATTTGCCGGATTTGGACTCTTTGGTTCAGATTTAGAACCGCAACAACAAAAAGGGAGTCCGAGCTGTAGCATAGAGGCCCCACGGGCGCTGTTACAGTTTCTGGCGACTCTGCTGGGGATTTTAGAGAACTTGACTCGAACTCGTGATATCCTGTTTTGACTACACTTATGTGTTTCTTTGCATTGCATATGCATTAGTGAGCCTAGGACACCGTGTTGGCCATCTGCTATTCCTGAGCGGTTTGCCGGAGGCTTGTCTTGTCAAGGCATGTCCATAAGGCTGACCGGTTGCGGGCTCTGCCAGTATGGGAACACAAACCCCGGTTTTACCGGGGCACCCTTTTGGACCATTCGACCTAGTGCATATTCGGAATCCATAGTGACCATTCCAAACTAGGACAGGTTGCTTACCCGTTGTAGGTTGTTTGAAACCGCTGCGTGCGTAGTGAAACCCTAGCTCCTGACAAAATAGGACAGGGAAACCCTACCCCAACATAGGGGTGTATTGGCTCTCATTTACTTGCTATGTGCTTTTAGAGTATATCTCTACAGGGAATGCATATACCAGTTTGCAGGTCTGGGTATCCGGCCTGCGGGCACCAGTACCAGTATTTTGAGAATCTGTCATATCTGCGGGTATTAGATTCAGATTTGGGGCAGTGATTTCGGGGAACAGTCCTCAGTAATAGAATACAATCGTTCAGCTTTGCTCATATCCGTTCCAGTGAAGTTGAGCTGAGATGCTGTCTGTTTTCTCTTTTGCTAGGTAGTCCTGGAACTATAGCTTCAGAAGGCTCCACTATCCCCCGGGTACATTGGATTTGTGCTGATAGACTTTGTCAGGTCAGAGACTCAGTTCAAGGGTAATCAGGGCCAGAGAAGGCTAGTCAAGCATAGACCACCAGTACCACAGCTACCAGATCAGTGATCTTTGAGTAGTCGAGTTGAGATTTCCGAGCCTACTGCAGGCACAAATATACCGGTTGCTCAGTTAGATCAGGACAATATGTCGAGTCTGGAAGAGATGGTACGCCAACTCCAGGATAGTATGAAAACCATGCAGCAAGACACTGTCTGTCAAGCAGAATTCGCCAAGCAACGGGCTGTGGTCATAGCCCAACAGGCAGAGACAATTGCCAGGCTAGAGCAACAAACCGGAGCATCTGCTTCGCATCAAGCTCCTCCACCACCAGGGGTTCAGACACCCGGGGAAACACCCAATGTCTAGGAAGGTACGGACATTCCGGTAGGGCCGGCTCCGCTCCCAATTTTACCCCAGCAATCCAAAACACCTACCAATCTACCGGACTCTCCCTTTGAGTTCAAGACGGACCCCACAGCGCTGAAGCTGAGTAAGCTGGAAAAGATGTTTAAGAAATCCCAAGGAGTCAAGTCCATTCCCGACATTGAGGATGGATATACGGACGCAGCTGTGACGCTGCCAGATCGGTTCAAGATGCCACAAATCGACCGATTTGATGGGTCCGGGGACCCCATGGTGCACCTGAGGCTGTTTTCAGATATCTTAAGGCCGATGGGCCTCACCAGACTACAAAAGCTGTCTCTGTTTGGCCGAACCCTGTCAGGTGTGGCGGCCATCTGGTACGCGAAACTGGAAGACGATGTTAAGAAGAATTGGGATGAGATGGCTGAGGCCTTTATTGCTCAATGCTCCTACAACACACAGATTGAGGTCACAACTCGTGATCTCGAAGCCACCCGCCAAGAACCAAAGGAGAGTTTCTCAGAGTTCGTGATGAGATGGAGAGCAAAGGCCTCAATGATGACTACAAGGCCTTCTGACAAAGACCAGATACGGATGGTTGTGCGCAACCTCCAACCCAAACTGATGCAAAAAATGATAGTCTTACCCTTTCCTACCTTTGCGGACCTACACGAGATGGGGGTACAGATTGAGGACGCTATGAAGCAGGGCCTTATTGACCAAGAGAAGGAGCAACCTAGGAGGGAATTTATCCATAGTTCAAATGCGACCACCAGTGGTGACGCAGCTACTATAACTTCAGATGTGGGCATAGTCACCACCACCACGCAAAAAATGACCACCCCATTCGTCGGTACATCCGAAACTAGCTCACAAATAGCCAAACACCCACCTCAGGGCCAAAGGGTGTTTACCCCACTGTACATGTCTCTATCAATGGCCCTGAGGACCTTGATCAAAAAGGGGTATCTGAAGCCACTGGAGCCACAACCGTTACCAAAGAAACCCCCTCCCTCACATAACCCAGCTGATTACTGTGCCTTCCATCAGCGAGCTGGCCATGACACTGACATGTGTTTTCGTCTTCGCCATGAGATACAAAATCTGATCGACAACGGGGTCATCCCCGCACCAGGTCCTGCAAAGTCTATCGGCACTTGATCAGTGAACTTGTGGGGGATAATGTGATGTGATTAGAGGTTGGACCACCTGCGGGCGGCGTTCAGTTTACTTCAGATGTGGTGGACGGCATGCACTGTTTTGAGCAAATGTACAAATGCTGTTAATTTTGCTTTCTGACTTGGGTATTGGGTCAGTCTTGTCTTTTTGTATTGAGTCAGTCCTTTCATATTGAGTCAGTTGGGTCTGTCTTGTTGTATCGGGTCAGTCCTGTTGTGTAGGAGTCGGGTGATTTCGGGGGTGCTACCTCAGACATCACTTGCTTGTTTTGTGTTTGTCTTTTCAGTTTCTTTGAGTCTGTTTCTACCTTGGAGCCAGTTATGCCAACAGATTTGAATGAACAGCAGTGATTTTCACATTCTTATGCTCGCTTCTACCTTGTGCCAGTTGTGCCAGAAGTTCTGAATGAGATGGCAGTATTTGACTAAGAACTCTGTCTTTTCTGTGCCTTGAAGTCATTGTAATGACCTAAGTTTTTCAAAACTTTTTGAACACTGCGGTAAAAACAAAGAGGAAGGAATTCCTCAGGATTTGCAAAACTTTGATCATTTGAGAGAAAGAGAGGCGTGCTAAGCCCTTAATGAATGAAATCATGCTTGTTAGTGTGAGTACTGAGAAGGACCCTAGCTTTGATCCAGATTGGTCCTACACTATCTTCAGCGCGAGCGATTTGTCGCTTTCTTAAAAACTTTCAAAAAATGTTTTGCGCGGCCCTGCGAAGACATGTGTGGAATCGCTCTTGAGATTGTGCAGCTTAGGATCGCTCTCAGCCTCGAGACTCGACCCCTCATTTTCAAACCTTGGACTCAAACTCAGAATGTTCAACGGTTAACTACAATGTGAGGCCTGTGTGGCCAGATTCAAAAGCAGCCCTCGAACAAGAGGCACCAAAGTCAGATCAAGAAGGTCAGACCTCATCAGAAGAAGCTTGCAAAGCTAGATCAGAAGCACCCCTCGAACTAAGGGCAAAAATGTCCGATGTGCTCGAAGAGTCGAAGATGAGTCCTCTTGCAAATCAACAGCCACTCTCCTGGATACGGGTGGCTTCAAAACCTTACAACCATTTGGCATGGACCAAGCTACACTTTTACCCTTTGAGAGGCTCGCTAGGCCGAAAACCCGGAAGGGCGACCCAGGCAAAAGTTAGAGCAAAGAAAAGAATGAAAAAAGAAAAGAAAAGAAAAAATGCAAAGATACAAAAATGCAAAAAGAAAAGAAAAGAAAAATGCAAAAAAAAAGAAGAAGAAGAAAAAGGAATGAAAAGAATAGAAAAAAGAAAAGAAAGAAGAACAAAGCTCGCAAGGTCGAAAACCTGCAATAGGTGCCTTGGCAAAAGTTAGAGCATAAAAAGGAGAGGTTAAATACCCGAGTGTACCTTAACCCCGAACTACGTAAGGCTTGATTCCCATGTTTGGGATACGTAGGCAACTTCATTCTGAAGTCCAGCCGTAAAACCCTTCAAATTCAACTATGTCCATGTAATGGTTTTGACCATCCTTGCCTTCTCTGTATCCGAGAGTTCGGTTATAATCATCACCATGAGGACTGACTACAATGCGCTGCGGTGCCATCCAAACAAGGGGCAACTTTCCGTTGCCATTCAATGCGCCGTGATGCCGTTCAAACAAGGGGCAACTTTCCGTTGCCGTGCAGCTCCCCTCTAGCAAGGGGCAATTTTCCTTCGAATCTGAGGTTGTGCATCTCGAGAGTGGGTTCTATGCTCGTTGAGCATTGGCCGTTTGCAAAATTAGTTTTTGAGAATTTTTACTGAGGTTGATTAATTTTCTCGAAAATTGTTCTATCTTTTCCAAAAACTGGACCATTTTTTGGACCCAAAAAAGGAAAATTTTCAGTGCTCATAGCCTAACTTGCATGATCTTCAAATCAAAAATCGAACAAGCATGTTAATCTAACTCTCATGTTGGTCAAAACTGTTTTAGTAGAAAGCAAAAACAAAAAATGGTCAAAATGATGAACTAGGGGCACAGTTGAGTCAGGCTTCCTGTCTTTTCCCTGTTGTCAATGCATTTGCCAGAAAGGGCACCATACTTGCCGAGAAGGGCACTCTACCTGCCAGAGAGCACAACTGAAGGTAACAGCAAATGCCGAAAGCTCTCAACATCCTCCAAGCAACGAGGTATCAAGCCAAGTGCGAAGCACAAATTGGAATGGATCAAGATGTTCCACTTCTTCATCTGGACAGATCTAACCGCGTCCAAACTCCCCAGCAGGGCATCATCAACCGATGTTAGCTACAGATTTGCTACACACCCAGTTGTAGCACAACCCCTCTGTGGGAGAAACTCACTGTTGTAAACAAGAAGAAGAATCTAGCGGAATGCTGGGGGCAAGACCCCGCAACTTTCTGTTTATCCATCAACCACCCAGGGGAGGGATTGAAAATGAGAGATTGAAGAATAGAGAGATGTGCGATGAGAGAAAAAGTGAGAAAAAAGGGGTTTTGTGAGAAAAACCGAGCTTGAGGGCCGAGTGATGTGAGAATCACAAATGAGAAAAGGGTGGGAAAGCATAACCGGAGAAACTGGCTCCTCGTAATCTGAGGTCTCTCGTCTTTGTAACACGTCTGTATGTCGTGTCTTTTGTTTTGTTTACCTCAACTTTTGTTTTGAGTCTTTTCCGAGCGTGTCTCGTTGTGTTTAGGTTGTTCACCTTTATTTTCCGTTATTGAGTCGTGGTGCGCTGTGTTCAGTCGTAGGCTCAATACCCTGGTCAAGAACTCATCTCTCAATTTCAGACTCAAAAATAAAATCAATTTGTGCTCAGAGTGCTGTGCCTTTCTCCACATTTGTGCAAAAAAAAAAAAAAAGGGAATTTGTTCTTTCAAAAACTGCAGGGTTCAATCCAGGTCATGTGAGAACAGTAAAATCAGGATCTATCTGAAGCTATATAGGTTCCAGACTGTAAAGCAAAAGAAAAGAGGAAAAATCGAAGCATCTGAGTGTGTTTCACCTCCAGCAAATTCCGTGGGATATACCCCTTCAAGCCTTGTCAATGCTCCGAAGTATGGGTGTGCCTCTACCTCAAGCTCAAAATGTTTCTGCGGAAGTATCAACTCATGTCTCCGAGGCGTAGCTCATTGCATGCACAAGTTGTATCCTTTTGGAATCTATTGTGACCCTTCCGAGAGGTGAATCGGAGGTTGTGTTTGAATTGGTCTCATTAAGACGTGTATTTCCTTATTCGACATTTTATTTCAAACACACTGTTGAGATTGCATCGAATATGCATTAATTATTGTGCACAGAATGTGTATGTACACTCGTCCCACTTGCATTATGCTGCGTGTTCCAATTGCACTGTTATGCACCCACCTCATTTGCATCGTGATGCACATCCCAGTTGCATTGTTATGCACTCATTTCACTTGCGTTGTCACGCATGTTTCACCCATATTGTTGTGCACCATTTTACTTGTTTTTCTTTCCTCTCTCGCGTGTACTACGCTGAGAGGCTTTTCTCTTCCCTCTCTCGCGTGTACCACGCTGAGAGGCTTGTTTTTCTTTCCTCTCTCGCGTGTACTACGCTGAGAGGCTTTTCTCTTCCCTCTCTCGCGTGTACTACGCTGAGAGGCTTTTCTCTTTCCTCTCTCGCGTGTAATACGCTGAGAGGTTTCTTTTTGCTTTTCTCTTGCCTCTCTCGCGTGTACTACGCTGAGAGGTTTCTTTTTGCTTTTCTCTCATCTCTCGCGTGTACTACGTTGAGAGGTTTCTCTTTGCTTTTCTCTCTCCTCTCTCGCGTGTACTACGTTGAGAGGTTTCTTTGCTTTTCTCTTTCCTCTCTCGCGTGTACCACGCTGAGAGGCTTTTCTCTTTCCTCTCTCGCGTGTACTACGCTGAGTGGTTTCTCTTTGCCTTTCTTTCCTCTCTCGCGTGTACTACGCTGAGAGGCTTTTCTCTCCTCTCTCGCGTGTACTACGTTGAGAGGTTTCTTTTTGCCTTTCTCTTTCCTCTCTCGCGTGTACTACGTTGAGAGGTTTCTTTTTGCCTTTCTCTTTCCTCTCTCGCGTGTACCACGCTGAGAGGCTTTTCTTTTTCCTCTCTCGCGTGTACTACGCTGAGAGGTTTCTTTTTGCTTTCCTCTTTCCTCTCTCGCGTGTACTACGCTGATGAGGTTTCTCTAAGCCTTTCCTTCTTCTCTTGCGTGTACTACGCTGAGAAATTCTTTCCTTCTTCTCTCGCGTGTACTACGCTGATGAGGTTTCTCTTTGTCTTTCCTTCTTCTCTTGCGTGTACTACGCTGAGAAATTTTATTCTTCTTCTCTTGCGTGTACTACGCTGAGAAATTTTATCTTTCTTCTCTCGCGTGTACTACGCTGAGAAGTGTTACTCTTTCCTCTCCTGTGTACGATACGCTGAGAGATGTTGTGCTTGAGACTCCGGGTATTCTCGGTAGTCACTTTTAGCCTTCTCCGCGCAAGATGCCGTGAGAATTGCATAATTTTCTTACATCCTTTCTACATAACATGTAGTTTGGTTCATGTTTACTTGTTTGCATAGCATTCGCTTAAAATGTTGCATTTATTTTGCATAATTGCTTCATTACAGCATCCTTCGCATGATCATAAGTTATGCACTTGCATTGTGCATCACTTTGCTTCCTGCCCCTGAACTACGCTGGTTTGATTCCTTGCAAAGGGATACGTAGGCAGCCTGCGGGCACAACCATTTATCTTTTTATATTTTGTTTGTTTGTCCAAGTCTTCGGCCTTGTCAAAAATGGGTTGTCTCTAGGCTTTGACATTCACTCCCGTCATTGTTATGACTTTCGAGTTCTGTCAAAGAGGGGCAACTGTAGACACCCCATTTTTGACCGCCCTTAAGACTTGGGCATTACTGATGGTTTGCTCGGTGTTGAAAGATGTGCAGGGCACAGGTCCGGTTTCTTCAGCAAGGAGAGGGGCAAGTCTTTCAAAACACTTTGTTTAGAGGTTTGGAATTGAAGAAAAGAGGAGAAGAGGGAAGAAAACAGGTTGAAGAAGAAGATCGGCAAAGATCTGGGTAGAAGGGAGTCGAGCAGCCCTCGCTGAATCAGGCTTATTCAATTGCATACTTGGAGTTGAGCTATGAGGCCACCACCATTGGAAAGAAGACTTCCGGGGCTTCATTTTTCATTCAAGAATCTCCTAGAGCCAAGTCAGGGTGGAGGAGATATGATTGGTTGAAGCTGGGCATCATCCCGGTTGGATCGAGTCTGCGCGACTTCACGGAAAAGGGCATAACTTTTTACACAGGAGGAATTTTGATGCAAGGTTTGCGCCATTGGAAAGCTAACTTCTGGGGCTTCGATTTGCATACCCACCGGCACTTTTTTGACCTCAGAATCATCTATCGGCACTATATTTTGCCGACCGGCACTTTATTTTGGCCGATGATCAAATTTTCTGGCCGGTTTGCACCCTTTGCACCTTCCAAGCCTGGTGCATACCAACTGTGCTAGCTGGGATGCACAGAACCAGCTCCACGTGCATATATATTGCTATTTTGCACCCTTTGCACCACTTTTGGCCTCTTTTGTGCACCCTTTGCTCAAGGCTTCTTGAGGAAGCCTTGACCCCTTGTCTTGGCTTCCTCAAGAGGCCTACCAGCTGTCTTGGCTTCTTTGATAAGCCTTGCCCCCCCTTGCACCCTTGCTTTAGCTTCTCTTGTAAGCCTTAAGCCTTCCATTTGTCTATAAAAGGAGCCATCCTCCTCCTTTGTAAGGGGTTGGTTGTTTTGAAGCAAAAAACCAGATATAGACATATATATCTGAGATAGATACATATATCCCTCCATCTCTCACTATATCTCTCTCATTCAACCTCCAAACACCCTTGTTCTTGGGCCCTTTCTTCACCAATCCATAGCACCACCACCACTACTCCATCACAGAAGCTTGGAGAAGTTTTTCAGAGGCCAAAGGTGCTGCAACTCAAGCCAAGAAGCAACAAAAAGGGTAGTCTTCAAGGGTAAGATCATTTTCCCTCTTTTGTAGCACATTCTTGTCACATTTTTCTACCCTATTTTCTTACTGTTTTGGGCTCCGACCCTAACTGAAAGGGGCATTCTTTTGAGCCATTCTTCGTGTTTGTTTAAGGGCTCAACCCTGTTTGAGCCCTCCATAGTGCACTTGCTTCAATACCTCTTTGTATGCCATTATTTTGCATGCTATTTAAAGCCTATGTGTGATATGTTTTTGAGCATAATGTAAACTGTAAGTAGGCTTGTTTTGAACCCTTCTTCAACATTGAAGAAGGGCTTAACCTTGTTTGGGACCCCCATGTATGACTTGCTTCATTACCCCTCTTTGGCCCCCTTTTTTGCATGTCTTTTTAGCCTACCATGCTTCTATTTTTGGGTCTTCAACAGGCCTGAAAAGGGTCTTAGTTTGACCCCCTCTACATGTCTCATGAAGGGTATTTGGCTGTTTGGTGCATCCTTTTGGTACTTCATGTTATACCCCTTTGTGGGCCTTAATCTTGCATTGCATTTTGAGCATGTGTGTATACTGTTTTGGGACTTTTCATATACTGTAAATGTTCATATTTTTGGTCCCTCTTCAGTGTTGTAGAAGGACATTTTTCTGTTTGAGCATTGCATCTGTCACTTGCCTCATTGCCTCCCTTGAGGAGCCATTTTTGCATGCCATGTTAGTCCCACTTGTGCTTACTGTCTTGCCATGCTTTGTACTATGAACATGCTTATTTTAGGGCTGCCTAGCTGCTGTCTTCATACTTCATGTTCATATCTTGCATATTTGATATAGCCATAAGCCATTTCTCGTACCTAGTTTTGCATTTCGGGAGCGATTCCATGCATTTGGTTCCATTTCGCCATGTTTCGGGGCTGTTTTGCCCCTCATTTTGCTGCTGAAATTTGCATGTTTTGTATGCCATATTCCATGTTATGCCATGTCTCATTAGAGTGCCATTTCGTGCCGCAGGCGCGGTCCTCGGTTTGCGTGCCCGTGTGCACGCATTTCGAGGCATCTCATTTTCATCTAATGGCCTCCTTGTATTGGTGTAAGCCCATCTTGCATTGTGTATGCCATGTTCAATGCGTTGTGCATGTTATGTTGTTAGCATTGTGTATGCCACGTAGTTGCATCGCATGTTTGCATGTTTGCTTGCATGCTTAGGTCGCATGTGCATTGTTGTGCATTGCCTTGCCTCTTGATCAACCATGATTGAGGTTGGGTCCTTTGTATGTTTTGTATGCATTGCATTTGACATTGAAGTTGCAAACTTGGCCTCTTAGGCCATCATGCATCGAAATGCACAATTGATGGCCCGGGGGTCGAGGGCCATGCTTCCTTGAGTCCCATACATGATAGGAAGCATTGGCCATGCTTACATATGCCTAAAAATTCATGCCATGCACTGCTTGTCTGCTGCTGCTGTCAAACTGTCTTCTGCAGGAACTTTCTGCCGACCGGCAGTATAGAGTGCCGACCGGCACTATGTGGGTGGCCGATAAACCCTTTAGCAGCCGATGGAAATTTTAGACAGCCGGTGGGCACTCCCTCCAGCCGGTGGTGTACTGCAGTCTGCAAGGAAGGCATTCTGAGACTTTGGCAATTTTTGGAGAGACAGAACAGTAAGAACAGAGGCAACAGTGCTATGGTGCGGGTTTTCCGGGCAAGACGGATCGAGCATGCATCATTCACGCATCCCGAGGCAGAGGCTGTGGCCGCCCTTCTCTTTGCATTTATTTATTAAGCAGTTAGAAATTTTGTAATAATTAATTTTATTCATTATTCGGACTGTATATTCTTTTGGTCCCTCCGTGTGAGGGCGTATTTGTAATAAGTGTGCGTGGGTGTGTGTATGTCTTCCAATCCCACGTCTTCCTTCCCTTTTACTTACCTGCTTTGATGGTTAGTATTAGGGCACGTTTATTTTAGCATACCTTATGCTATGCACGTGTGCATCCATGCATTTGTTATACATGCATCAGGCTCGGCACATCATACAAACTGCATTGTATCTCAATTCCAAATTGAATACATGTTATTTGTAGCATTTCATATGTCATGTTTAGGATAGCCGAGCCTACCTAGATTGCATCTTTGTATGTGTTGCATTAGACATTACAGTATGCTTAGGTCCATGCAAGGATTTCTAATGAGCTTCTGTTTTGGCTTGGAGTACTAGGTGAGCTTTTATGCTTTAGCATATCGCATGCGTGTGAATGTTGCCATAATAGCATGATTACCATGAGGTTAAGTGCTTATGTGATATAACTGCTTGAATGCCTGTGGATGGAGGTCAAATTACCTAAATTGGGACAATGCATTAAAACTGTGAGTTTTAAAGCTCACTAGATAGTGGCAAAACTGTCTTTTCTAAAACCCACTTGAGGGTGGCAAAACCTGCATTTTAGCCTACTTGCGAGTAGCAAACCATTTTCAAAATGAACATGCGATGTTTTATTCCAATTTAGGCAATTTGGTCTATACTTGTTTGCTGTGCGCATAACATAGTAATTCTAGGCTAATAACCGGTATAAGAACACATAAAGTTTTCAAAATTGGATATCATGGTTAGTAGAGGCCGGTCTTCGGACTGGGCGAGAGGGGGTGCTCATAGCTGACCTTCCCCGATCGTACCCAAGCTCCCGAGCCAAGATCACTTTGGTGATGACGGACACGTGGCCTTCGGCACCGAGTCAGGGTTTCCTAAATTTTCCCATTAAAAAATATTTAGGTGGCGACTCTGTAATCTGGCAAAGCAGTCCATGTTTGGCACTACTTTTCAAAAATCTGTTTTCTCAAACGATTTGCCGGATTTGGACTCTTTGGTTCAAATTTAGAACCGCAACAACAAAAAGGGAGTCTGAGCTGTAGCATAGAGGCCCCACGGGCGCTGTTACAAGAAGCAATCGTGCTCAACTACCTAGTAAAAAGATAAATAAAGCGTATAAATAAACAGACAATTAGACAGCACAACGGCATAAAATAAACATACAACACACGGTTTGGATATCATAACACACTGCTAGTGAACTGGATACACTGTTCCTCAAATACTGATCACTGTTTCCGAATCATTGCCCCTATGTCTGAATCTGGTACCCACAGATAACTGATTCCCCAAGATACTGTTACTGGTGCCCTCAGGCCGGATACCAAAACTTGCGGACTGATATGCGCATTCCCTGTAGAGATACACTCTAAAAGCACATAACATGTAAAAGAGAGCCAATACACCCCTATGTTGGGGTAAGGTTTCCCTGTCCTATCTTGTCAGGAGCTAGGGTTTCACTACGCACGCAGCGGTTTCAAACAACCTATATCGGGTAAGCAACCTGTCCTAGTTTGGAATGGTCACTATGGATTTCGATATGCACTAGGTCGAATGGTCAAAGAGGGTGCCCCGGTAAAACCGGGGTTTGTGTTCCCATACTGGCAGAGCCCGCAACCGGTCAGCCTTATGGTCATGTCTTGACAAGACAAGCCTCCAGCAAACCGCTCAGGAATAGCAGATGGCCAACACGGTGTCCTAGGCGCACCAATGCACATACAATGCAAAGAAACACATAAGTGTAGTCAAAACAGGATATCACGGAGTTCGAGTCAAGCTCTCTAAACTTCCCAGCAGAGTCGCCAGAAACTGTAGACGTCCCCGAACGCCCCGGGAGGGATGAGTCCCCCGTTCCGTTCATTTGTGGGTCTACTACAGTTCGGACTCAAATTGTCACGGTTCTAAATTTGAACCAAAGAGTCCAACTCTGGCAAATCGTTTTGAAAAAAAACAGATTTTTGAAAAGAAGTGCCAAACATGGACTGCTTTGCCAGATACAGAGTCGCCACCTAAATATTTTTTAATGGGGAGATTTAGGAAACCCTGACTCGGTGCCAAAGGCCACGTGTCCGTCATCACCAAAGTTGCCTCGGCTCGGGAGCTTGGGTACGATTGGGGAAGGTCAGCTATGAGCACCCGCTCTCGCCCGATCCGAAGATCGGCCTCTACTAACCGTGATATCCGATTTTGAAAACGTTATGTGTTCTTATTCCCAGTTATTAGCCTAGAATTACTATGTTATGCGCACAGCAAACAAGTATAGACTAGATTGCCTAATTGGGAAACAAGCATTGCATATCCGTTTGTTTTGAAAAGCGCTTTGGAATTTGCTACTCGCAAGTAGGCTAAAACACGGATTTCAACGAGTTTTTCCAACTCAAACAATCCAACCTTCACCCACAGGCATTCAAACAGTTATATCACATAAGCAACTAGCCTCATGGTAATCATGCTGTTATGGCAACATTCACACGCATGCGATATGCTAAAGCGTAAAACTCACCTAGTACTCCAAGCCAAAACAGAAACTAGTTAGTAATCATATGCATGATCCTAGTTCATGTTAAGTGGCTAATGCAACACAAGCAAGGGTGTAATCTAGACAGGCTCGGCTATCTTAAGCATGGCAGGTGAAATGCTACAAGTAACAAGTATTCAATTTGGAATTTGAAATACAATGCAATTAGCGTGATGCGCCGAGCCCGGTGCATGTAGAACGAATGTATGGATGCACGCGTGCATTGCATAAGGTATGCTAATTTTAAATATGCCCTAATCTGCCATCATAAGCAGGTAAATAACAGGGAGAAAGAAGTGGAGGTTGGAGGACATACATACCACTCACCCACACTTATTACAAATACGCCCTCACTCGGAGGGACCAAAAGAATATACAGTCCGAATAATGAATAAATAAATTATTACAAAATTTCTAATTACTTAGTAAATAAATGCAAAAAGAAAGGAGGCCACAGCCCCCGCCTCGGGATGCGCAAATGATGCATGCTCGGATCCGACTCGCCCGGGGAACCCGTACCATGCCACTGTTGCCTTTATTTTTACTGTCCTGCTTCTCTGGAAAACTTCCAAAGTCTCAGGAAATGTTCCCTGCACACTGAGGATCATCATCGGCTGGATGAAATGGCCACCGGCCATGTAGAATGTCCATCGGCTGCTTATGAGTTCATCGGCCACACATAAATGGCCGGTTGGCACTATATACTGCCGGTCGGCAGAAAGTTCCTGCAGAAGACAGTTTTTGACAGCAACAAGGACAGACAGTGCATGGCATGGAATTTTGGGCATATGTAAGCATGGCCATGTTTCCTATCATGTGTTAGACTCAAGAGAGCATGGCCCTTGGTCCTTAGGCCATCAATTATGCATTTTGATGCATGATGGCCTAAGAGACCAAGATTGCAATTCAATGACAATGCATGCCACATACAAATGAAGATCAAGACCCTATCATGTCTAGGTCAAGAGTCTTGATGACATGAGAATTGAGATGTGTTTTGTCACTTAAAGTACAAACACCTCTCATCTCTCACATTTGGTCTGACACCCTAAACCAAGTAATGCAATGCGTGTTATGCAAACATGGTTCAAAAGTTCAATAAGAAGCTATGATGCAAACATGCCAAATGTGATGTAAACTAGATATGGAAATGCAAAGTGCTAGAGCATGCAAAATGCAAATACATGGCAAACATGGACAAATCATGCAATAGAACTAGCATGTAACAACATATTATGGATCAACCATGCAACAAGTATGAGACAATCACACAATGGTGGACTCAAGCCATGAGGGGCAGACCTCAAACCTCTCCAAAACAGTGGCAAAAAGTACTCAAAAAGGTGGACAATGATTCATGCTAACATGCAAACCAAAAGGGCCCAAGTCTAAGGCACAAAGTGGGGCATTCCACTACCTACTAAGATAACCATTCATGGCATGTATTAGATAGGCAAAAACAGAATTTTAGCATGCAAAAATACACCCAAACCCTTTGATATGGCAGCCCCAAAATACCTTAAACATACAAGCATGCACAAGGCCTATTTCAAGGCATAAAAGGGGACAACTTCAAAGCATGAGAGAGGACACATATGCAAGTATACGCACATGATTTATGGACTGAAATAGGATCCTAAATGATGCCAAATCAAGAGGATGGCCTAAGCTAAGCATGCTAGAGGCCGATACAACCAAGGCTTACAAGCCAAAATACAAAGAGATGACATCAAACAAGGTCAGCATGACTGAAATAGATGGCCAACAGACCTAAAGTATGATAAATCATGACCAAAAGCCTCAAAAAGCTAAGCCAAAACATGAAGATATGCAAGGCTAAACACATGGCACATTTCTAGGCAAAATGGAGGATTACAAAGCAAGTATAAAAAGTATGCTAAGGACCACAAGACCACTTTTGGACAGAGGTATAATATGCTCCAAAACATCCAAAAAAAACTCTGAAATGAAACCAAATGCAAGTGCTCATACATGCTATCACATTGAACCAAAGGTAAAGGTCAAAGAGGGACAAAGGGGAGAGGGGTGTCCCTCCCCTATACAAGACTTCAAACTGCCTTCTCACCACTGAAAATCCACTGGATTTCAGTGATGAAAAGATCCAAACACACAAGCAAACAAAGCCTTACCGAAAAGGCACCAAAGAGGCCAAAACAAGGCCTAAGTGGATGAGTTTGCACTCAAACCACAAAGTGACCTTAATGAAAGTTCTAGAGAAAGAAAAAATAAGACTTTTTTATGTTATACACAAAGCTCAAAACACAAAGAAAAATAGGTCAAAAGTCAATGCAAGATTGGGGAAACTAAAGTAAAGTAGTTACCCTTGAAGAACCCTTGAAGAACAGGTGGTACAGCCCTCTTCTTTTGATCAAAATCAGTCCAAAATCTCAACAAACAACCCTCCAAGTCCCTCAATCTCGAACTAAGGTGTAATGGTGTGTGTATTAGTGCAAAAGTGAGGTAAAAACACACTATTTAGGCTTAAAACACACACACAAGGATGAGAGAGAGAGAGGTATAGAGAGAGAGAGTATAACACAGATATATAGATATAGAAGCTCTAGTTTTTGCTCAAAAATGGCTAACCTCTTTCAATGGGAGAGGAGGGGTGCTTATATAGGCCAAGACAAAGCCAAATAACTTAATGGCTAAGCAAAGAGAAAGGTTCAAGGGGGGCAAAAGAGTCTAGGCTTCTTAGAGAAGCTAAGACAGCTGGCCAAGCTTCTCCAAGAAGCTTGGCCAAAGGTTCAAGCTTCTAGAAGCTTAGAGGGTTCAAAGGTGCAAAATGGTCACCCTTATGCACGGGGGAATGTGATGGTGCATTCCAGCTGGCATAGCTGGCATGCACCAGGCTTGAGGGGTGCAAAGGGTGCACGCCGGCCACCAAAAGGGGTCACCGGCACAAAAAGGTGCCGGTCGGCAACATATAGTGCCGACCGGCCACCGTTTTTTAAGAAAACACTGCCGGTGGTGCACATATGCGGCCGGTGATGATAGGAGAGGGCCGGTGGGGTGTGGGGATGGCTAATAAGCCATTCCCTGCCCTTCCAAGGCAAAGAACAAGTGTTGGGTGCAAAACCAGACACAAAACGGTCGAGTTCGGAGATCCTGAGGCAGGGCGCGTAGCCGAGACCTCTGGGAACTCCAAACGAACACAAACATGGATAATCACCGAGTGCTCAAACGGTGACGTCCAAGTCTTGAGGACGATCAAAAATGGGGTGTCTACAGGCACCATTTATCAAAAGATGAGGATGAGCAGATTGACCCGAGCATCAATATAGAGAAAGGCAGGACTGCAAGCTGGGACATCGATGAAGAGGAGCTGCTAGGGATGGCACTAGTTAACTTACTAATGGATTCTAATGCTGGGGGGCTGAGTCTGTTAACTTAGGGGATAGTATTACTATATCTATGATTAGGGATAAGTCGACGGTAGATTACTCTAGTCTAATTGTGGACGCGTCTGAGGCTCCACACCTGGTCTAGCAGTTTGATAAAGGCACCATTAGCAATTCTGAACTGGATAACGAGTCTGCATCTGATTCCACCAAGTCTGCTGCGTTGGGATCAGATTCAAGTTTTTTTGAGGAGTCCGAGTTTGGTACTTCTAGGGGTGGTAATTCGAGTGCCAAAGTCCTGTCGAGGTCTTCTTTTAGATTTTCTTTGAAGTCGACTGTAATAGAGGATCCAGACTTTGCTAATGAAAATACAGTAGATTTCACTTACTTCTCTGCTCCTTTAGTTTGTTGCACTGATCTTGATTTTCAAAATTTTGACTTAAACAAAGAAGAAGAAATTACTCAGGCTTTGAAAATTTTGGTTGACCGAGAGGAGAAGAGGCGTGTTAAGCCCTGCTCAAATGAAATCATTGCAATTAACATGGGTACTGAGGAGGATCCACGCTTGGTCTAGATCGGGTCCACGTTGTCTTCGAAGGAGTGCGAGCGTTTAATCGCTTTATTAAAAGATTTCAAAGATGTTTTCGCATGGTCCTACGAAGACATGCCTGGAATCGATCCTGAGATTATATAGCACTGAATCCCTCTTGACCCTGAGGCCCTACCAGTTAAACAGAAACTTCACAAAGTCCATCCAGACTAGGCATTGAAGATTAAAGAGGATGTCACCAAACAAATTGATGTGGGTTTCTTGATGGTATCTAAATACCCAACTTGGCTAGCTAATGTTGTCCCGGTTCTAAAAAAAGATGGCAAAATCGGGGTTTGCGTCGACTTCCGGGATCTGAACAGAGTTAGTCCGAATGATGACTTTTATTGCCACATATCGATGAACTTGTGGACTTTACTGCAGGCTATGTGTTACTTTCATTTATGGATGGGTTCTCTGGGTATAACCAAATTTTGATGGCACCAAAGGACAGAGAGAAGACTGTTTTCACTACGCCGTGGGATACTTACTGGTACAGGGTCATGCCTTTTGGGTTGAAAAATGTTGGGGTTACATATCAGAGGGTTGCGACCACAATCTTGCACGACATGATCCATAAAGAAGTTGAGATGTATGTAGACGACATGATTGTCAAGTCCAAGGAGCAAGAAGGCCACTACACCAAACTGAAAAATTTCTTTGAATGGATCAGAGAGTACAGATTGAGGTTGAACCCACAGAAATGCACCTTTGGTATGACTGTCGGGAAAATGTTGGGGTTTCTGATCACGCAAAGGGGAATTGAAGTAGATCCTTCCAAAATTAAAGCCATCTTAGAAATGCCACCACCAAGGACTGAAAAAGAGGTACGCGGCTTTCTAGGTAAAGTACAATTCATAAGACGGTTTATCTCAAAATTAACCTTGACTTGTGAACCACTGTTTCGTCTCCTGAAGAAAGGGAAGAAGTTCCAATGGGATGATCGTTGTGAGTTTGCCTTTGAATAGGTCAAGCAGTACTTACAGAATCCACTTGTATTGTCGCCACCAGAACCTGGGAAGCCGCTGATCTTGTACCTGTCGATAACGGATTCGACTATGGGGTGCATGCTAGCTCAAGAAACAAAAGCTAAAGTGGAGAAGGCCATCTACTATCTAAGCAAGAAGACTTTGGATTACGAGACTCGTTACACTCTCCTTGAGAAAACTTGTTTAGCTTTGGTATAGGCAACGAAGAAGTTGAGGCACTATCTGTTAGCTCACTTCATAATTCTGGTTTCGAGATTAGATCCCATCAAATATCTCTTTGAGAAACCGGCATTTACATGTTGGCTAGCTCGTTGGTTGCTCCTTCTCTTCGAGTTTGACCTTAAGTATGTCACGCGCAAATTTGTCAAAAAGAGAGTCGTAGCGGAATTTTTGGCAAACCATCTAGTGGAAGGAGAGGAAGTAGTAGAGTATATTTTCCCAGATGAGGAAATTTTGTAGGTAGAAGAAGAAGTATGGACAATGTACTTTGATAGAGCAGCTAACCAACATGGTTATGGAATAGGTGTGTTGCTTATAGCACCCGATGATTCTCATATACCCCTAGCTTTCAAACTCCGATTTAGAGTATGCAACAATGAAGCAGAGTACGAGGCGTGTATCACTGGATTGGAAGCTACCCTAGAACTAGGGGCAATAAGGTTGGACATCATTGGAGACTCAAACTTGGTTGTTTCTCAAGCCAACGAGGATTGGAAGGTCAAGGAAGAGAACATGAAGATTTATCATCAAACCTTGGATATTCTAATTTTGAGGTTTGAAAAACTAACGTTCACACATCTGTTAAGAGAGAACAACCGGTTTATTGATGCGTTGGCAACTCTATCTTCCATGATAGACATACCACTTGGAGTGAAGATGCGTCCAATCATCATTGGACAGAAATGCACACCTGCTTATGAGACCATTGCCGCAATAGATGAGATTCAAGACAAGAACCCCTGGTATTACAACATTTGAAATTTTTTGGAAAAGGATATGTATCCACCAAGGGCAAATGCCAAAGATAACTGAGGAATACAGCGTTTGGCCGTCCAGTTCATCATCTACGGAAACAAGTTGTACAAGAGAGGCCATCTGGGAATGCATAAGCTCTGTATTGAAGAAAAGGAGTCGAAACGTCTCATGGAGGCCAGCCACGAAGGAGAATGTGGAGCATACATGAATGGTGTAATGCTGGCTAGGAAAATCCTCAAGCAGGGCTATTATTGGTTAACCATGGAGGAGGATTGTATTAACTTTGTTCGGCAATGCCACAAATGTCAAATTCATGTTAAACGCATGAACATCCCGCCGTCAAAGCTCTACAACATGACTTTGCCATGGCCTTTTTCAGTCTGGGAAATTGATGTCATTGGGGCAGTCTTGCCAAAGGGTTCAAATGGACACGAGTTCATCTTGGCAGCGATCGACTATTTTACCAAATGGATGGAAGCTCAGTCTTATTCAGTGTTAAAGGCATCACATGTGGCCAAGTTCATCAGAAACAACATCATCTATAGGTATGGGGTACCAAATGAGATCATTTTAGATAATGGCTCACACTTCAAAAAGAAGGTGGTAGATTTGCTTGAGAAATACATTGTAGCTTTTCACAAGTCATCAACATACAAACCATAGACCAACGGAGCTGTTGACGCTGCCAACAAGAATGTCAAGTACATCCTGTGAAAGATGGTGGAACCTACAAGGATTGGCCGGATAAACTGCCATTTATACTCTAGGGTTACAAAACGTCAATTCGAACATCTACAGGGACAACCCCCCATTCTCTAGTGTACGATTGAAGTACCGTCGTTGAGAATTATGGTCGAGTGTCAGGTAATAAAGGTGGATTGGCAACAGAGCAGGTTCAAAGAATTGATGTTGTTTGACGAGAGAAGGTTGAAGGGGTTATATCATCCAAGGGTATCAGCGAAGAATTGCCAGGGCTTTCAATAAGAAAGTCAAATCTAGGAATCTCAAAGAAGGAGATATGGTGCTCAAGGATAACCAAGCCCCCATCCATGACCCTAGGGGCAAGTTCAGACCCAATTGAACTGGTCCTTACATCATCAAATCCATCTAGTTAGGAGGAGCGATTATTCTTATGGATTTAGATGGCCTGGAGTTCTCACAGCTGATCAATATGGACAAGTTGAATAAATGCTATCCCTGAGAGGCTCGCTAGGCAAAAAACACGAAAAGACGACATAGGCAAAAGTTAGAGCATGAAAAATTAGAAATAAAGAAAAACAGAGCTCCTAAGGTCGAAAACCCGAAAGGGTGGCTTTGGCAAAAATTAGAGCGCAAAGGGAGAGAGTTAACACTCAAGCGAACCCTAACCGAACTATATAAGGCCTGATTCCCATCTTTGGAATACGAAGGCAACTTCATCCCAAAGTTCGGCCATAACCATCTTCAACTCAACTGTCCTATCCATTCTGTTTGATCGGTCCATCTTTTTCCATCTTCTGTGCTTGGTTGTGTTATCTAAATTTAGTAGAAGGGCCAGTTGCAAGATAAAGTGGTGATGGTAAATGTAGTTATGAGCAGTTATGATTTTCTGATTCGGGGCTGTACGTCTTGAGGACTGATTCCATGGGTGTCAGATGGTGATCGTTTCCGAAAATTATTTTGAAAAGTTTTAATAAAAGTGGATTTTTCTCAAAATTTTACCTTGTACAACACAGACCACTCTTTAGACCAAACAGGAAAATTTTCAGTACTCACAACTTTAATTCCATTGATTTCAACACAAGTACATTCTCCAACTCTCTGGTTAAATCAAAGTTGCTTTTACATCATAAAAATTGATTTCAACACAAGTACATTCTCCAACTCTCTGGTTAAATCAAAGTTGCTTTTACATCATAAAAACCAAAAGAAAAGGTCAAATCAATTAACTAGGGGCACAGTCGAGTGAGGTATTTGTCCTTTACACACACATCGAATTCTTGTCACCTTAATCAAGCAATCACCGGAAAATGCACAGTAGTTATCGCCGGCGATGTTTTTCCTTCAGGCAGTTGACCAGCGATGTTTTTTTTTGTGTCCATTTTATTCCGGCAAGCATAAAAGGGTGCGTTTGGATGGTTTTTGCTCGTTGTCACTGGCGATGCTTTTCCGTCAAGCAGTCGAGTGGTGTTGCTCTGATTTGTGTCTATTTTATTTTGGCAAGCGTAAAAGGGTGCATTTCGGATGGTTTTTGCTTTGTTTTCCTTTCATTGAATTGTATTTTGTGTTTTGGTCAGTGATAGGCTCAATATTCAGTTCAGAATTCATTAAAATGCAGCCATTTTCAAGTGCATTTTCAAGTTCAAAATTCAAAACAAAAAAATTTTTATGCTCAATGTTGTGCCATTCATGCCATCTGGATTTGTCGAACAAACTCGTTTTATTAATGTCAGGGATTAACCCCAATCAAATTTGTTCAAGCATATATACAAAAAAACAAAAACAAAAAAAAAGTGAGAGAGAGAGGGATTTGTTTTCTTTTCCGTTGAAGGCCACACATCGACCTCACTTACTCGACTCTCCTGCCGATCTCTTGATCTTGATTTCATCTTGGGAAACCCTCGAAGGCCGTGCCTCAATGCTTACAAAACTGTCGAGAGAGTTGACTCCCCGCTGACCGTCAAAAGCAGAGTACGACGGAACTTCGAATCAAGCCATGACGGTGGCCTGCCATTTCAACTCTTTATTCTCCGCTTTCAGTGCACAAATCTCTGCTCATGCATCATTGTAGATGCACTGAAGCAAAGAGAGTTGGCGTTGACCTGGTCTACCTCACTTGTCATGTTCTGCAGACGGTGAGCCAATTTGGAGACCGCAGTCACTATCTCCATATAGGACTTCAACGTGTAGTGGTTGGCTTCAATATCAGATTAAGCTACCATTATTTGCTCGACTGATAACGTAGGAAAGTTAAGAGGAGTAGGAGCAGGGGTGCTCGGTCCAGGGGAGCTTATAGGATCATTAAGGTCTGGAAAGAGAGTGAGGGGACAAGACGAGGCCATGTGTTAGAGGAGAGGGGTGTAAAAGAAAGGAGTCGCAGAGTAATAGCAGAGAGAAGATTGAGTTTTGGGCAGCCTTTCTCCTCCGCTCAGTCTTTCTGTTCTGTCTCTCTCAAGCAATGATTAACAAGAAGACAGAAGAGAAGAAGACAAAGAGGGAAAGAGAGCCAAGGTAGCCGTTGAAACGTCTAGCTCTGCCAATCAGCTGACACAAATGTCGAAGTCACGTGTCAGGCGCAGCATTCGAAAGGAGAGAAACAGAGACGAAAACAGGAGAGGGGAGAGAGACGTGTATCTATATGTATATATGTGTGTGTGTGTGTGTGTATGTATTGTATGCCTATGCATTGTATATATATTTGTTTGAATATTTTGTCACAAGAGTGGCTTAGTTAGGCTGTCTGGTTCGATGGTTAAGGACTGGGAGACTGAGCCTAATATTGGGGGTTCGAACCCCCGTATCAACGCATTTGTGTTTCTCCCTTATTTTTTTTTTTTTTTTTTTTTATTTTTTTGCGTGTTTTGTATACGCTGACATCAACAAACGAAGTATTCCTTGTCAGTAACAAAATATTACCCGAATGTATATATGTATACCATATGTATATATCTGTATGTATTTTGTCTGTAAATGAATATGTGTATACCGTATATATGTTTTTGTTCATATATATATGTGTATGTGTGTGTGTGTTTGTGTGTGTGTCTCCATATATGTATATAGCTTACCTGTGTGTGCCTGTATACATATTTGTATTATGTATATGGTGTGTATATGTAAATGGTATTTGGTATTTATACCCCAAAAAAAAAAAAAAATTTTGATTTTTGAAAAAAAGAAGAAGAAAGAAATCATTCTACTATACTTTCTTCCACTCGTGTGAGACGCGTTTGGACTTCAAATTTACCTCTACTCCTTTCACGTTAAATGTGTTAGGATGTAACATTTACCTGGTTAAAACCTTCTCCCTCTCCATATGAGATACGGTTAGGTACATCTGTTGGTTATGCCACCATTTCTCCCCTCGCATGAGACGCGTTTGGATTTGTTCACTTTTCTTCTCTTGCATGAGACGTGTTTGGATCTCAAGTTCACTTTTATCCTCTCGCATGAGACTCTTTTGGCTCTGAAGTTCACTTTTCTTCTCTCGCGTGAGACGCGATTGGATCTCAAGTTCACTTTTCTCCGCTCGCGTGAGACGCTTTTGGATCTTAAGTTCACTTTTCTCCTTTCACGTGAGACGTGTTTGGATCTCAAGTTCACTTTTCTCCTCTCGCGTGAGATGCGTTTGGATCTCAAGTTCACTTTTCTCCTCTTGCGTAAGACGTGTTTAGATCTAAAGTTCACTTTTCTCCTCTCGTGTGAGACGCATTTGGATCTCAAGTTCACTATTTCTCCTCTTACGTGAGACGCATTTGGATCTCAAGTTCATTTTTCTCCTCTCGTGTGAGACGCATTTGGATCTCAAGTTCACTTTTATCCTCTCGTGTGAGACGCGTTTGGATCTCAAGTTCACTATTTCTCCTCTCGCGTGAGACGTGTTTGGATCTCAAGTTCACTTTTCTCCTTTCGCGTGAGACGCATTTGGATCTCAAGTTTATTATTTCTTCTCTCGTGTGAGACGCATTTGGATCTCAAGTTCACTTTTCTCCTCTCGTGTACGTTGGGATTTGTTCACTATTTCTCCTCTCACGTGAGACGCATTTGGATTTGTTCACCATCTTTCCTCCTTTCATGTGAGACGTGTTAGGTTGTTGATTTACTCGGTTAAAAACATCAGGTCCACCTGGTGTTCACACCATCTTTCCTACTTTTGCATAAGACGCATTAGGTTATTGATTTACTCGGTTAAAAACATCAAGTGCGCCTGGTGTTCACACCATCTTTCCTCCTTTTGTGTGAGACGTATTAGGTTATTGATTTACTCGGTTAAAAACATCAGGTGCGCTTGGTGTTCACACCATCTTTCCTTCTTTTGCATGAGACACATTAGATTGTTGTTTCACTCGGTTAAAAACATCAAGTGCGCCTGTTGTTCACACCATCTTTCCTTCTTTTGCGTGAGATGCGTTAGGTTATTGTTTCACTCGGTTAAAAACATCAGGCACGCCTGTTGTTCACACCATCTTTCCTCTTTTCACATGAGATGCATTAGGTTGTCGTTTCACTTGGTTAAAATATCAGGTGCGCCTGTTGTTTTACACCATCTTTCCTCCTTTCGTACGAGACGTGTTCGGTTATTGTTTCACCTTGGTTAAAGAAATCAGGCGCCCCTTTTGTTCACACCATCTTTCCTTCTTTTGCATGAGATGCGCTAGGTTGTTGATTTCTCTTGGTTGAGGTCTTCCATCTCTTTCAGTATGCAACGTGAGAAGATGTTTCTGATTGGTTGCACCGTCTCGCTTACTTCTTTTCGTGTAAGACATTGCTTGTTTTTTATTTCAATTTAAGCTTTTCATTCATGTTATCACATTATCATAACTTTTTCAGAAATAATCGGCTTCGCGTAGTGTATAAGTCCAGTTCCCAAAATCCTCCTACATATCATTAATATCTTGCCCCTGAACTACGCTGGTTTGATTCCTTGCAATGGGATACGTAGACAACCTTTAGGTTCAACCACTTGCATTGCATCTTGTTTATTTGCCCAAGTCGTATGGCCTTGTCAAAAGGGTCGTCTTCGGACTTTGACATTCACTCACGTCATGAAATGACTTCGAGCTCTGTCAAACAGGGGTAATTGTAGACACCCCATTTTGATCGTCCCTAAGGCTTGAGCGCTTTCTTTTGATTACCCAATGATGACAATTAGAATGTGTTTCTCACAGAATCCTCAGTAAGAGAGATGGAATTTGAAATTTAATCTCAACCTTTACACATTGTTTTGGCCAAACTATTTTAGACCTTAAAACCCTTTTTTCAAAATATTTTTTCAAATGTTTATACAATGTTCTGAGGCTCCCATTTCAATTAAAATATTGCACTTTTCAGTAAACCGAGTAAGGACAAAGTGCAAATAAATGGAAGGGAGGTGAACTCTTTAAAAAAATATTTAAAAACATCTTCTTTTTAGGTTTGGATTTGAAGGAAATAGGAGGGGATGCAAGAAAACTGGTTTAGGAGAGCATCAAATCATTAACAAGAAAATGAAAAGCCTTTAATAAATTAGGCATATCTCTTTGTACACTTGGAATTTAAATGTGAGCCCACCACCATTAGAAATTAGACTTCTAGGGCTTCAATTTAGACCCAATAATCACCTAAAAGCAAGTCCAGATAAGGGAGATATGCTCGTTTGAAGTTCGGCTTAAGAGCAGATTTTGTTGACCTAGCCCAAGGGAAATGAACAACCTTCACTAAATTAGGCATATCTCTTTGTACACTTAGAATTTAAATGTGATATTCCCGCCATTAGAAATTAGACTTCTGGGGCTTCAATTTAGACCTAAGAATCACCTAAAACTAAGCCCAGAAAAGAGAGATATGCCCGTTTGAAGTTGGGCTTAAGAGCAGATTTTGTTGAACCGGCCCAAACCAACATCAGACCCCTTTTTTTTTTTTTTTGGCTCGGTTGGGACACCTCATTGACCCATTTTCTGATATATTCATCACCAAATATATATATACACTCAGCCTCCATTATCTAGTGCTTGATCCATTAGAGATAATGTTCCACTTTTGTCTCCCATTAGCTCCATTAGCTTCATTATCTTCCTTTTGTCTTCCACCTTATCTTCCACCATTTCTCTACTTGCTTAGCCTATATATATACATCAAATTGTAGAGAGAAGCAAGAGGATAGAGAAAAGAGAGAACATTTGAGCTAGAGAAAAGAGGAAGAAAAGAGAGAAAAGTTGAGTTTGTGAGCTAAACACACTCTTATCTTCCATATACACCCTATACCTTCCATACAAACTGAAATTCTATCTTTTCTACACCCAAAACTCCTCTAAAAATTTTGAAATACTTGAATTTCACTAGCTTTGATCAAGAGGAAGAGTGAGTGTTGGTAAAAGTGAGCAAAAACAAGAGAGATAATCATTTTTTACCACATACACCTCCAAGCCATCATTCTAGCAAGAATTCCAAGCTTTCAAATTGAGGATTGAGAACATAATTCATACACTTGAGGGTGATCAAAAGGAAGTTTGGAAATCATGAAATTCATCATTTCTTGAATAGGTGAATTTTCAATTTATTTCATTTTCTTGCATTTCTTACTTATTTTGCTCTTTTTCTTTGATTTCTTGTTATATTGTATATTGTTGTAATCTAATTGAAAGTGGTGAATTGAGAGACCCTTATATGTTGTTTTTAGTTTTGTTTTAAGCATGACAAAGAGACCTTCCATGCTAAATGGTTTAATCTCTTCGGAGGTTCATTACCAGGGCATTACATCTCTCTCTCATGCCAAGAACAAACTTCTTGTTTGACGCTTCTTGTCATTAGTGGCTGTAATTATCAGTTTTGGAAAAAATGATTAAAAAATGGAAAGGAAATAAAAAGGACTAATAAAATTGGACTAAAAGAGGCACAAGATAATAAAATTGAGTTGGGTTCAATCAGATATCATATTGAACCCATTGTCCTTTTTTTTTCACTTATTTTGCTCTTTTGCTTTGATTTCTTGTTATATTATATATTGTTGTAATCTAACTGATAGTTGTGAGTTGAGACTCCCATAGATATTGCTTTTAGTTCTGTTTTTATTGTTGAAATCTAAGAAAATAGAGTTTGGCCGATCCTATCGAGCTACCCAACCCGTTAGTTGGCCGGGTAGCCATCTAAAAGTACACCATCACGCCCACAACCTTCATGACCAGGCCTACAACCTCTAGGCAAAACCGGCAACCTTCCAACATTAAGAAGATCAACCTCCTCTTTTTCTTATGTTTATTTTATTTTGAGTGTTTGTGAGGATTTTTATATTGTGTTGTAATATTTATTCATCTCATTCGGATTTATAATATTTAAAATATTGTAATAATTTCCCACCCTGCTTCTTTCTATCCCATTCTTTTACTTGCTTTCTTGATTTGTGAATATGCATCATATTTTGTTTTTCATTATATCCATGCTTTGCATCCATGTTTCATGCATCTTGATTCGGCTAAGTTTGCATTTGTGAATTTAATCAATTCCTATGTGATTATGTGCGCTACCTCATTTTTTGAAATGATTCACAAGTCATATTTTAGAAGTCGAATCTTTAGTTACACCTCATGAGTAAATTGTATTAGGATTTTGTATATAAGATCATGCATATTTTACTAACCTTGTTTTGTAGCTGTTTGCAGGACGTCGTTAAATATGTGAGTTTTTATGCTTTAGCATCCTGCTTGTGTGTGTTTTTTCTTATTATGTTTAATCATCCTACCATGTGGCTATTTGCTTACTTGATATAACTGCAGGAATGCTTGTGGATGGAGGTTGTGTCGCTTAATTTGAAATGATAATGATTTTTCATGTTTGTAAACTCAATTTATTTTGGTTGTGCATCTTCAAAACTCTTTCAAAATGCATGATATCAAATTCTTCCAAAATGAATGGCATAGTCTATACTTGTGTGCTTCACATAGTAAATTTTAGGATTTATTAAATAATCAGAACATGAATATATAAAGAAAATAAAATTCATATCATGGTTTAGTAAAGGCCAATCTTTTGATCAGATGAGCAGGGATGCTCAATTAATGACCTTCCCCCTTCATACCTAAGGTTTCGAGCCAAGCATCCTTAGTTTTGATGAACAGTGGCCTTGGCACGAGTCATGGGTTTTCTAATTTTTTCAAAATAAATATTAGGTGGCGACTCTGAGATTTGATGACGCAATCCATTTGTGGCAATAATTTTGTAGTAAAATGGATTTTCTAAAACTTGCCAAATGTGGACTCTAAACTATGTTTCACGTTGCACTTGTGTGACTAGATCAAGGAAATCGAGGGTTCGAACTGTTTAACGCACATGGGTACCCCTCGAGCATGTTACACACGGGCCACCGTAGGAGAGATTAGATCCTCCTCTCTAGCTAAAGAGTTCTTTAAATCTAATCCCATGGAGTTTCATCGCCGTGCTAATCCACTTCTAGTGAATAAGTGGCTTGAACAGACAGTGAAGACATTTGAGGTGTTTCATATAGTAGATGATGTGCTTCAGGTCACGTTGGGGGCTTTTCAATTGAAAGGGGACGCGAGTCAATGGTGGAAATATGCCACAGACCGTATAGTGCACACATAGGAGGCATTCACTACGCCTTCCAAGAGAAGTATCTTCCACCCACAGCCAAAGAGCGTCTGAGAAAACAGTTTGAAGAGCTCGAACAACTCGACACAACCATAGTAGAGTTTGAGGCCGCTTTTACTAGTTTGTCTAAGTTTACATCAGAGTTAGTGGCGACCAAGAAGTGTCGTTGTTTAGAGTTTCAAAAGAGACTTAGGTGAGAGATTAAGATGAAAGTGGTTGGTAGTATGATTCGAGACTATGATAGACTCGTGGAAGCTGCCACACATGTGGAAATTACTTTGGAAATGAAAAGGAAACAGGGAAATAAGAGACAAAGAGAAAACGAGTCACAAAGTGACTCGGGGACGTCCAAGAAGTCGAGGGGTAGCACTACCACACCTTTGCAATCGCAGCAGACTAAGCATCAGGGTTTTGTAACAGGGATGAGTTTAGGGAGTACCGGTTAGAATAAGATGATTTGTTTTCGATGTGGCCAGTAGGGTCACAAGGCTGCAACTTGCCTTCGACGAGAGGGAATACAATTACAGCAATGGTTGGCTCATTCTTAGAGCTAGTTTCGGGGTAGTGGTCGGGTATCCACCTGCTACTAGTGTGGACAACCAGGGCATGTGAAGAGACTTTGCCCGCAGTTAGTAGAAGTCCCTAGCGCCTCGTGATCCTAATAGTCGCATAACCATCCACTAGTCTCGAACTGGGAATAACTCCACCAGTCAACCTAGTCACAAGATAGGGTACCATCCACTTGTTTTAAGTGTAATCATCCAGGCCATGTTAAGCGTAATTGCCTCCAGAGTGGGCAGGACCAATTCGATGATCTTAGTCAAGACGGTGATGTTATAGGGGAGTAGCGTGATATATTGTTGTTTTGGTATGGTAATGCTATGGTATTGTAGGAAGGCAATGTAATTATAGATGTTGCATATGTATGTATATATATGTGTGTGTTTTCTAAAGGAATTGGGTGGTAATTATTTGTAATTTTATATGTTTTGATGAATCCTTGTTAAGTTGGTATTCTTAATCCTATTCCGAACACATTATTGCTTCGTAGGTTGAGTATGGAGTTATATGTAAATGGGGATTAGATTGTTGGAATTTGGGATACATATTGAGATGTTAGGAATAGAGTTTATTTTATTTTGGGTGTATGATGTGAGGGTGGTGTAACCCCTTAGAGTCCATAGAATGAGAGAGAGTGGTTGGGAACAGGTTGGTGCGAAGAGTGAGTTGTTGTAACACTCTCAATCTATTGTGTAATGTGAGAGGTTTGATGTCCAAGGGAATATGTGTGACTTGATTTAAGGGTGTGAGTGACATTTTTTGACCTTTAGAACTCCAGTTCAAACTCAGGTGTGATGAGAGGATGTGTTTTCTATAGAGGCACGTGAATGGTGGTATGTTTGGGAACATAAGTGGTAGGGTTTGATTTGGGGAATCTAGTATGAGTTCAAGGAATGTGTAGAATGGTGTGTGAAACTCCTTATCAAAGTAAACAGTGTTGGATAGAATGTCGATGCTTTGTACCGCGTGTAGGAATTTGTTGAGTTCGTTAATCGATGGATTGATAAGGAAGTTTGGTTGTCAAGTGGTCACGTTAGGAATGGCAGGGCTTGAGTAGGAGGACTATAAAGTTGCAAGTGCATTAGGGTGGTTTTGCGAGTGTAAAGTCTCGTATATATAGCTGTGAAGTTAGTGCGAAGCTTGTCTTAAGTTAATGAGATTTCCTTGAATTGGATGAACGTGTGGTAGACTCATTGTTTTGACTTATGCATTATGCCTCGTGCAGGTAATAATTGCTGGTAATGTTATGGAGGAATGAAATTGCAAAATTGTGAATTTTCTTGTGCCTTACTTGAATTGATAATACGGTTGTTGTTCCTATAAATTATTCTTACAAAAATGTTGTGTATATGTTATTGTTGCATCACTGTAAGAGTGATAAGCATTGTTGGGTGACGATAAAGGTTCACCGGGTTTTATGTGAGAAAGGAAGTGGGAATAAAAAATTTCTTGTGTTATGATTGTGAATGGCGTTCATAAATGAATATGTCATGGATTTGACCTAAATTTTGGTGAGGGATTTCACCGAATAACTGTTGCAACATAATTGTAGATGATTATCTGTCCAAATTAACACTCTTGTAAAAATAAAAATAAAATGAATTTCTAAGAATTAAGAGAAAGAGAAATTTTCTTTTAACAAGGAGTTATGTTGTTAATTGTTTGGAATGAATGGGTTGGATAGCAACCTTTTTGGAATTGTTAATCACAAATTTGTGTGGTTGGTTGGAAGAGTGTTTTGGGGTTGTTGGGGCTTGTTATGCCGGAGTTTTGTTTTGACCATGTTCTGTTGTAAGTTCTTCTCTTTGGTGAGAGTTAACCGAAGGTTCTGTTGTGAGGGCTTTCTTTCGTATTCGAGCATTGAATACTCGATGGGGTTGTGTGTGTTGTTGGTAGTGGGGCATGATGAACAATCTTGGGGTGAAAGTTGTTACTGTTAGTGTTGTTATTGTTCCTTGCCTTATAGGCTCTAATGAATTGTGTGAGTCGAGAAGACGTTTGTGATATTTTTCCTTTAAGTTGTGGTTGTTCAGGAGTCCTTGAGGCCCCGAAATGTTGGACCAGGATTCAAGAATTTGTTCCAAGTTTGGCTCTAATTTTAGTTTGTGGTCATCCTTTTGCTGGTGGTTAAGCCGTCTAATCAGCTCTTTCTTTAATTTCGAGGACGAAATTCTTTAAGGAAGGTAGATTGTTTTAGTTGAGTTTTTGGACTGCTCGAGCAGTCATTTGGTCGTTTAAGTGGTGATCTTCAACTCCCAGTAGTTGGCTATTTTGTAGGCGAGATCACTCGAGCGGTGGAGTTGTCACTCAAGCGTAGAATTCATGCTCCCAGGATTTTCACTGTCGCTCTGCAAAAACTTTTGGGACTTCTCTTTTTTCGCTCGAGCGGTGAAATTATCACTCGAGCGATCGCTTCGAGTTGTGTTGTTCGCTCGAGCGTAGAAAGTTGCGCTCAAGCGATTTATTCAGGATCAGCCAATATAAAAGCCACTTTTTGCTCATTTTCTCTCATTTTTCTCTATTTTCTCTCCCTCCCCTATTCATTTCCGAAAACCCTAGCCACAAAACCTTTGATTTCACCTTATTATACCAAGGATCCACCTTAGATCATGCAAGATTAGTGAAGAAGGAGTGAGGATCTTCCTTTTTACTGATTGGATTGTGATTTCGTGCTTGGGTCTTCGTTGTTTACTCACCTCTTGAGGTAGGGAGTTCTCTTAACGCAATCATTTATGATTTAGTTCGATTTTGATATATTATGGGAAATATGTATGAGTTTGAAATCTTTGATTAAAAGATGTTCATATTACAAAACTGGGGTTTGCACCCAAACTTTTGAAAGATTTAGTATGTTTTGGTACATTGATGGTTAATACATGATGATTTGAGGATTTAACAAGGAAATGAGGAAAACCCCTAAGTTTATTGAAAGCCCTAGACTTGTGACTTTTAAATTAAAAGAGAGTTTGAGTTCATCGGTACTTTATGTTGAAAATTAAAGTGCTTTTTCATGTTGATAAGTGTGTTGGATAAATTTATTATCTATGATGATATTATTAAGGATTCAAATAAGTTGAATTGTGTGAATACTTGGAATTGTGAAGGGATGTAAGGTAATGTTTTGCATGGGTTGATGGTTGATAAAGAGTAGAACGTGGAGTCTTGAAAATGAGAATAGCTCAGTAGATTTTATTTGTTGAATTATTTGTTGAACTTTTGTGCAATTAAAAAGGAATTTCAGGATAAAGATGAAGGTTTTGGAAACTCATGCATTGCATTGCATTTCCATGGTGTTGGTTTAGATATTGGATTATTTAAAAGTATGTGTGTGTGGTTTCAGAATGCACTGCAATTTTCCTCATGTGCTAAGCGCCGATAAATGTAGAGGAAGTGTTGAAATGATTGATGGGTGTCCAATTGCCCCTTCGTGCTCAGTGGTCGAAAAATGTAGAGATGTTTTTAAAATGAAATGGGTTTCTAGTTGCCCCTCCGTGCTTGATGGCCGATAAATGTGGAGGTTTTCAAAAAAGTAAGAGGTGCCTACTTGCCTTACTGTGCTTAGTGGCCAATAAATGTGAGGAGTATTTTGAGGTATCTTATGCGGAGATTGTTACAAATTAAAAGTCCTTGGTTATGATAATGGTTAATGAATTAAGTCAATATAGGTTACAAACCATGTGTTTTAGAATTTTTTTTCCTAAACAGAGTTAAGTCGTTAGCACGACATGACATTGCATAGCATAATCACATTGATCATACGCATATTAATCGTATATGGTTATGTTAAGTATACTTCCTATTGGGTGTAAAAGCTCACTTCCTTTTTATGAACTGGATATCATAAAATTTCTGGTGATGAAGGTGAACTAAGATACTGTTGAAAAGTGAATGGAGTTCAACATGGAGCACTAAAGCTTCTTAATGTTGTTTCTCTACAACTTTTGAGCTTATTTGTCGAGTTAGGATTTTGTGTGTTGAAATCAAGGCCCTTGGTTTTGAAAAGTGTAAGCCTTCATGGCAATTTGGATGTATCAAAATTTTCTTATATCTATTTCAGTGTTTGTAAATCATTGTAAAGAATTTGAAGAGGAATCTATGAGAACATGACGGATTTAAGTTTATAAATTTAGTCACTTTTTATTTACTGTTCACATGAGTGTCTTGATATTGGGTTATAATAACGGGTTGGTAATAAATGTTGTGGTATGACTATCGGGGCATTACAACCATGGTTTGCAAGTCCGTCAACTTGTTTGCCAGGTCCTTCACCTCATCGTCTCTCCGTAGACACTTTTCTTCCAAACCTAGAAGCCACTCTCGTTGTAGTATTCTTCTCGGTTGCCCTTCCTCGGGCCATTATAGCCCTAGGCGACAATTTTTGCTTCTGGATTCACTTCCTGCACTTCATCTTCATTGTTTTCTCCTCTGACAATCAACATATTCCTCATCCTCGCTATGTATGTCTTCTCCGACTCTCACCTCTTATCCGGCGTTGGTCATCTATTCTTACTAAGTTCCCATAGATAGCACAAAATTGTGGGTATTGATTTTCGACCTCACAACCAAACAGATCTCTCTTCCGAGATCTAGGGAACTTAGTTAGCAAGCATGTGACAAAATAGATTAAAGTTAACACATGCGCACCAGAAGATAAGAAATACCGTCATAGCTCGTCTATTTGGAGACACTCCGACAATCAAGTCAATAAACTTATTTCTCAAAGATGTCAACTAAAGTAAAACAACTCTCATTTAAAGCGTACCTTAGACCCATGGGGGTGCCTTATTTTTATAGCAAACAGTGCCCTTGTCTCCTAGAAGTATCACTTCATAGGACTCCAGCATAACACTTATCTCGGACTCTTAGTTAGATAAGAATGATCACAATAAAGAGTCTCATCTCTATCCAAACTAAGTGCCTCAACTTATGTAGGACTCTTATCCTTTATCTGAATATCTAGGATTCCGATATTGTTGCACCACATCTCAGCAATATCACAATAATCTTGGCATCACGGCTTGTCCACATAGAACCTTGGCCAACACCTCGGCCAGCTGACGCGACCCTAAAAATATGTTCCCACAAAAGGTGGTAATGAAATTAATAAACATGTTACACTAATAGCATCATTTAGAGTAGTTCACCATCAAACTCATCCTTCAAATTTAGTTTTATATGTTCCTGTTCTTTGGCCAGTGATCCTATCTCCCATATTCATGATCTTTGTTCTAACTATACTATTAATCGCAAGATATTATTAAAATTTTAAAATACAATTGCATTGTTGAAAGTGTATTGAGAACAAAATAACAATAATTATAAGGACACAAGATCTCATTCCTTATTCTTTTTTCTTATTTTTATCAACATGAGGCCAAGGCCATCTTTACATTTAAATAATATTTATTAATTTTAATATTACAAATTTTAGTAAAAATTCATTTTTCTTTTCTATTCTTGTAGCTGAAATTCATGTTTTATTTATAGCTTTTTACTATTATAAAGACCTTTGGATAAAGAGAGAAAAAAAAAATATGGCTTTCGAATAAAGAAATTTTATTTTTTGATTGGTTATTTTATGCGAATGTGATTTTAGCAAATATAGCATTATTTTTATTATTTTGGAACTAATAGCTGATCAAGAATGCTTTCACCATCGAATTTTTTGTTCTTATTTTTATGATTTGTTACTATAGAATAGTTTAGATATTAGATTTCCTAATTTTTGTTGATTTAAGTTTTCTTTTTCTTTTTTTATAAGAATTAGGTCTAAATTATTATTATGAATAATGACGTAAGTCTTATGGTCATTTTACTGTGTCTAGCTTTGGATATTTTATGTGAATCAATCATGGTTAATTTTTTTATTTTATTTTATTTAAAATAAAAATTAAAAAAATCTTTGTTTTTGTATTCATGCATGAATTAGTTGACACAAAATCATCATTAATTTGTCCTGTTTCATTTTGGGTTAATTTTTTTTTTTTTGGACGATGATGGGCCTTTAGATAATCGTTTTGATGGGCTTTGGTGGGGATGTTTGCACGATTAATCTAAATTTTTTTAGTGAAACCAGGACTTAGGCGGGTTGGGCCAGCACTGGATTAAGGCCGAAAATGGGCCTTCACAGATGTTGCATTGTTACTCTAGTGGTTTTATCCCAAAACTCTGACGTCACCTTGGCCCAGTCTCGTATTCACTGAAATCATTGAGGAAAGCCCATGTGAAAAAATAGATTTTATGCAAACACCATAAAAAGTGTTGTAAACATTTCTTGGAGAAGACCAAAAGCTCCTCAAATCCACGCGTATGAGAAACCTAGAGGTAGAAAAGTTACGCATCTAAAACAATTCAACCAATACCCATCCATTTAATAAACGAATTTAAATTGATTTCGTTGAATTAGCTATGGATTAAACAAATGAACATGTCCAAATCCGTTTATTCTATCAATCTTTTTCTCAATAAATAATTGTGGTAGTGGAGTTGCAATAGTAGTGGTTGGTGGTAGTGGTGGAGTGGTAATGGTAATGATGGTAGTAGTGATAATCATGATAGTGACGAAAATGGGGGTGGTAAGACTGGAGCAGAGACAGGGACGATTCTATAGTCAAGGGTGAGTGTTCAATTGAACACCCTGAATTATATATATGTGTGTGTGTGTAATTCTGCCCAAAGCTTTATGTTGAACACCTTAACCCATTTTCTTTAACACCCACCTAATCCACTTTCTTCAACACCCAACACAATCCAGCCTAGCTCATAACCTTTTAATCAATATATATGCTTTGTAAAGTGAATATAAAACAAGTTTTGGAAGTACCTCTTTAACAAAATTATGTGATTTTGCAATTCCTAACAAATATACACTACAACATATAAGAGTTTTAGAGATCAAATGTTTTGGTCTCTAAAAGTGAAAATTTTGTTGCAAAAGAAATTTAGAGACCAATTTCCATTGTCATGAGGATAGTCGCCAAAAGGTTGACCTGAAAAGTCAAAAACAAGGTATTTAGCGACAAAATTTTGAAAATGTCATTAATAAATAGACTTTTAAGGACAAAATAATTTGGTCTCAAAATGGTTTATTTTTTGAGATAAAATTTGGTCCCAAAAGATAATAATTCATCACTAATGTTCAATTTTTGTTGCTAAAAATATAACAAGGTCACATTTCACAACCAAATTATTTGGTCCCTAAAAAATAATTTTGTCCCTAACTTTTGGTCTCTAAAACCTTAATTTTTTGTAGTGATACCACTTGAATGTTAATGTTGATCAACAATTTTATAAATTATCTCAATTTGAATTAAAAGAGCTTTCTTCAAATTGTTTTTATCATGCTAGTGATAAAACTAAAATACATTCATATAAATTTTTGTATCTACATTTTATTTTTTGAAACAATGATATCAATATATTAGAATTTTATTATTATTTTTTTTTTATTTGTGTGTGATTTGAAATCTAAAAAAATTGAATTTTTGAATGTCAACCTTGAAAAAACTTCTTGGAGTATCCATTGTGAACACCTTAAAAAAAATTATTGAGTCGCCAAGTAGAGGTAGTGACAGTGATGATGATGGCATGGTAAAGGTGGTGGTGGGGGTGATGGCAGAGTAGCTGTGATGATGGTTGTGTCGTGGTGGTGGTGAAGGTGGTGCAGTGGTGGTTTGGTTGAAGAGGCAAGTTTAAATGATAACTCATTTTCAATTCATTTTTGCAAAATGCAACACATTAAAATCCAATTGTGGATTTGGATAGGTTTAAATTGGTGTAATGGATGAATTTATGATTTCAGGTTGAGTTTGTCTCTTGTGACCTTATTTAGAAGTTGAACAGTGATTGGATGCTTTTAGAGTACGGCAACATGGTGTTCTAAAGTTTTGTGATTGATGAAAAATATAAGGCTCATAATTTTATATTATGTGATTGAAGAACATAAAAGAATAATAATTAATGAAAAAATATGAACACAGAATACTCTAAGAATATCAAATAATTTTTCTTTAGAAGTTGTCCATAATGGGTGCCATAAGTGTCACAATCCACGATAAATATTAGATATGGTAGTGATACTGTTTGATAGCATTATTAATCAATAAAAAGAGTAAATTACATCTTTGTCCCTTTAAGTTTTGTCTTTTTTTTACTTTGCCCTTTAAAGTTTATTTTTTCCTATTTTAACTCTTTATATTTCAAGTGTTTTTTTCTAATTTACTCTAAAAAGTTAATTTATATTCAAAATTAGATAGAAAATAATATATTAATAGTCACATGGTCTAAAAACATTTTATTATATATAACTCATACTTTTAACATAAACTCAAATCCTAATATGATAATATATTTTTATGTTATATGGCCGCTATCATTGCATTTTTTGTTTAATTTCAAACAAAAATTAACTTTAAGAGTAATTTGGAAAAACTTAAAATGTGACAGGTTAAAATATAAAAAATAAAATTTAAAAATTAAAGTGAAAAAATAATCAAACATAAAGGAAGCAAAGTGTAATTAGTGAAAGATATGGAGTGCCACCCAATCCCATTTGTTATTTTCAATTGATAGTTGACAAGGACCGTTCAAGATAGATTGAGATCTAAAGAGACAACGTAAAATGGGACTTGATATATTTTTTAATACTAGTGGTTGGGCACGTGCACTATACATGGTACGTGATTTTTCATCAATTGTTAGTATTGTAATTATACATATTTCTTAAATTGATATGTGATATGTATATAAAGTATGAAGACTTGTATAGGTAAATTGATTTTACCCAAAATATAACTAAGCAAGAAATTAATACATACTCTGCTGAAGAATTTAAATGATAAATAAGAAATTTTATAAACATAATATAACGATTTTGGTTTGAACCCGACCCGTTCATTGTTTTGGATTCGGGCTTTCTTGTCATGATGGTAGTTCATGTCTTCTTCCGTCTTATTCCTTTTTGAGACTGGTCATTAGAATGTCTTGGTTGTGTTTGAAATAAGTTGGGAGTTAGTTTTTCCAAACTGTTACTGCCTAGATTTTGGCTTGTTTGCTCGAGTAAACTTTCTTGTGCTCAAGCGAACTTTGAGAACTTCCAGTACTTTTGCAAGTCTCCAAAATTATTGGGAGTATGGCATTCTTCACTCGAGCGATGTTTCTTACGCTTGAGTGGTCTTGGCTCAAAAGGTTTTTTGAAACTCTCAATACTTTTGCAAGCCTGCAAAACTCTGCAAAAGTACTGGGAGGGTGATGTTTATAGCTTGAGCGATCCTTCTTATGCTCGAGCAGTGTTGGCTCGAGCGGTCTTTCTTGCGCTCAAGTGGTTAGCCTTTGTTTGTAAAACTTCTCAGAGCATGTCATTGTACGCTCAAACAGTCTGACTTTTTGTGTCTGGTCGCTCGAGCTCTGTTTTGGTCACTCTATGGATCTGTGTGTATATTAGTTCCGAAAAGTCACTTTTTGAGTCACTTTTTCATCTATCTCTCTCTAAACATTTCAAAACTTTAGATCTATACTCTCTCTCTCTCTAGTTCTTGAACACTTGACCCAAATACTCTCGACTTGTACATTTCCTCACCCTAGTCCCTTTGATAAAAAGGTAAAGCATGTCAAAGGCTTCATTCTAATTGGAGAAGTTCGCGTTTTTGGTACCATCAAGTTCTATCCATCTTTCCTTCGTGTCTTCTTCTTTGATGTAAGGATTACTTTGACTCTTTTTATGATTTTTAATTTAGTTATTTGTCTTTTAAAAAGGACATTGTGATTTGGGGATTTTTGATTAAAAAAAAAAAATCTAGGGTTTTAGTTTGAAATCAAAAAAGGGGTTTTCAAAATGGGTTCTTGAATATGTATATGGGTTTGTAAATGTAGTTGAGTTGTGATGAAACTGTGGATTTTTATCCTTAGAATCGATTTTCAAAGAAATGAGATTTTGTCCTAAATTGTGAATATTTGATTTTCTAAAGAGAAAATAGAATTGACGTTGGTTTTATAAAATTGGATTGATGATAATATATGAATTATCACTCCTATCTTAAATTGTTGGAAAGTATATCTTTATTGGAAATTATTTATGTATTCAGAAATATCTGTTTTGGGCTATCGGTGGAGGATAACTATAATTATTGTAAAAATTACATGAAAAATAGGTGAATTGAAACTAATTTATCATCCATTTACATTGAGCATTGTAACATATTTAACACATTGAAAATGTTTATTGTCTTGAGAAAAAGTGGTGAATACCTTGGTGAATCTGGGTAGGAAGTGTAGTTGTTGTATTAAGTTGGCCTGTGTGTCCTTGGTAAAAGTCTAGAAATCTGCGCGAATAGGTGCCGTGCCTTCTAGTTAGTATCGGTAAAAATGACAATTAGTAGTACTTGTAGCCTACTTGTAAACACATCCTAGAGATTCCTAATGCTGTATCTACTGCCATGTTTTCAATTGTAAATGAAATGACCTTATGAATTGTGATATAAATTTGGTATTGCATGGTTTTTAGAAAGAGATATAAAATGTTTTGCCATGAGCATTGCATATGCTTTCACCTTATAACTCTGCTAAGATTCATACACTGTGCTTGAGTATCTTTATTGGGATTTGGCTCACCCTATATGAAAAATCATTTTCAGGTGTTGATGATATGCCTCCGCCAAGGCCTTAGCTTGGGAGGACTTGGAGTCGAGAGCTTCTTGTTTTGTTTTTGTTGTATTTATTTTGTACAAGCCTGAAGCTTTACTTGTATTGAGTTTCAAACTCACTTTTGTTGTAACCAAACATCGACCTAGAAAGTTATAGCCATTAAGGCATTCATTTATCTGTTTAACTCTTATTTCATATATTTTGCTTATGACACATGCTATAGATTCAGGGTTAAGACTTATGAATGTATTATTGCATGTGTTACACTTTTGTAAAAAGTTGGAATCATATGAATGGGAGGATATTAGGTTCGAAAACGTATTGTTATTTAATAATTGTCAAGGAATAAATAATGTTAATATTTCAAGGTGTTATGCATAAACATTAATTTATAGCTAAATTGTTGAGATCACAATCTTGTCTTAAACAATAAATAATAAATAAGTCTTTTAAATATATAGTGTTAGTCAAAATCTTTTTCTATCAATTTCCTGCTTCGATTTTTCATAATCCATACCAGTAATATAATTGAAGGTATAAAATTAATTGCACAATTATTCAATTTTGTTTAATAGTTCATCTCATAATAAAAATTCATTGAACCCAATATAGTATATTATTGGCGTAAGAATGTATTAATATCAATATGTAATATATTTTTATACATCAAGAGTTGTTGAGTCTTATTCCATATATCACGAATATCTTGTATGATGAAAAACATAACATTAGTCATTAGTATATTTTCATTTATGTAGAAAATGTGGAATAGTTCTTTTTTTTTTCTTTTTTTTTTTTTAAAATGGAATGATATTGTACCTTAGTATTTCAATCGATATAGGAATTTCATAATTATTTTCACGATATTTATAGATTCATACTTATAAGTGTTCGCCAGGTCACTTTCATAAAACTGTCAAGTTACATAATTTATTATGTCATCTATTAAAAATTAGCATATGACAAAAATTCATCGAAACTTTTTATTTGATATACTTACTTTCTACATCATTGAGTTGTTGCGATAAAATTTGGGTATCATTTGATTTTTTTTTTCTTATAATCTGACTAAAATGTATGCATAAGGTATATTATTTTTCTTGAACTTCACAACAAATAGGACAATTCCTACTTCAGCTCGTCTAACTTTGCTTGGAGAGCATGTTGGAATAAATCTTCTATAGTTTTTGTTTCACCATTTTCTTATTTTTCTTCTTACTCTTCATTATAACTCATTGTAATAAAATTCTTTTGATGAGTAAGAGTTTGAGGCAATATTATATTGTTATGAATTTCAAAATTTATTTTCCCTTAATAATTTGTTTTTTTCTGTGAAGGAAAAAAAAAAGTATAATTATTGTTGTGATAAAGCTGTTTGCAGAGTCTTAGTTTGTTATTGAAAGTGTTCGTTGTGGATACTTGTTTGTATAATGTGTGTGCATATATGTATTCAACATAAATTGATAGGAGAACAATATACAACTCTGCAGTTTTTTCCTAACAAATATAACTATATTACTAAAGCAATACATGTTAGAAAATTAAATTATTCGATGGTAATATAGTTTAACAGATTGGCAATGTATAATACAGTAACATACATAAATTTACATTTATATGTTTTTTTTTTATATATTTATATATGTAGATACTGACATATATAAGATATCATATGTGAAATCTTTTGCAACAATATAATACAGGTAATAATAAAAAGCTAATTATTCATAATTAAATAGTTTGTCATAATGTAAATGTTTAGTGTTACAGTTTTTGTGTTTTTTGCGTGTATGCACTATTTTCAAATTAGATTTTTAAATTAATATAAAAATTGAAAGAAATTTGTGAATAATTTGTGTAAAATTAAAGATTAGTGAAGAAAGATTTTTTTGAAAAAGAGAAGTTTACAGTGTTTGATTTGGTTTGTTTTTTGAAACTTTTATTTGAATTTTTTGGTTTTAAAATTTTTTTATCTTTAACACTAATTTTTTTAATAACCATTTTATTTTCTTTTTAGATTTACTTAATTTAATAAAAAAAAATTATTTTTTAATTTTACTTTTAAATTTAGATTCACTTAATCTAAATACACTTAGAAAATAATTTGTTGTGTATTCTTTTTGAAAAAAATTTAATAATAATAATAATAATAATAAATCAATATATGTTCGAATTTATAAATTTTTTTATCAATATTTTAATTTTTAATTCTATTTAGATTATTAGATATTTGATATTCAAGTAATAGTATAATTTAAGTATAAAACATGAAGAAATTCCAATATTTTTAATCACAAAAACTAAGAAAATATGAAAAATGAACAACAAAAATATAAAAACCAAAAACTGGAAACTGGAAACCAGATTTAAAAGATGAAACCAACGAAAGTGGTTCTAATTTACAATTTTGACAGCATTTTTTAGTTATTAAAGTATCATGTAAAATATTACAGTTTATAAAATCTAATCTAAACAAAAAGTAAGTGTATGAAAATAACTTGCAATTTTTTGAGTTGCAGCACAAATCTCTATTTTAAAAATGTATGTACTTTCCTCTATCTAAATTTGAACGGATGCATACAACTTTAAGATTCAACCAAAATTATTTACAGCAATTTGATTCACGATGGATAATTGTAAATATTATGTAAATCAGTACATAGAAGCAGATACAAGAAATAAGAATGAGTAATTGTTTTTTATTCTTCAATTATCATAAAATAGGGAGACTTTATATATATATATATAAGAATGGATACGGTTTCTTTATATTTATATAAGACTATTGGAAGCAGATATATGATTTTTGAGTGTCCAACTGCAAAAATAAAGAGATAGTTGGTTTATATAGGACTCTTCATGACTTTTAGATTTGGGAGAGTAAAATTGAAATTAAAAAAAAGTAAAAAAAAAAAATGCCGGGCTCTTCACATTTTTAAAATAGTAGTAGATTATTATGAAATTGTTCTTTAAATTTTATTTTATAGATTTTTTTAGATTCAATATTATTAATTAAATATTTATACCAAATCTCACTAGAATATCTTTTTTAAGGGAAATTCTATTTATACACCACTTATTTTCTCAATACTCACCATTTATTACCTTTTTTATTACAATTTTATCCCTCAATTTAATTACTTTTTTAGACATACACACCACATCCAGTCATTACCAACCATCCACCTGTAGTTCTAGTTCAGTTCCAACTCCAACGCCGGCACTCCCAAGCCTCCATTTTCTTTCTCTTTTTCTCTTAACCTCCATCACTGACCCCTGTGTGTGTGTGTGTGTGTGTGTGTGTGTTTGTGTCTGTGTCTGTGTATGTGTGTTTGTGTGTGTGTTTTTCTTCTACTTCTTCTTCTTCTACAATTTGCATTGTCTAGATCTGGAAAACCCTAGGATTCTCTCTCTCTTTCTCTCTCGCTCTCTCTCCCTCCCCCCGATGGAGCAAGGCTAGGTCACGATGGAAACATAGGAAGATAGATTACGATTATAACGGTTCTGGTTTAGACCCAGTCTATTTCTTACTCTTGGATTTGGGAATCCGTGTCCTTAATTGTTGTTTGTGCCATTTTCATCTTGTTGCTAGTTGAGTTTGGTTGTTTGGGATTTATTGTCGTGTTTAAAAGAGGTTGGGAGTTAGTTTTTCAAAAGAGTTGTTGTCCAGTTTTCTTCTTGTTCGCTCAAGCAATGTTTTTTGGTATTCTACAGTCTGCAAAACTTCAAGGAGAGGATCATTGTGCGCTCAAACGGTATTTTTAGAGCCAAGAGCTTCTTTGTTTTCTTTTGATGTAATTATTTTTTTACAAGCCCTGAGCTTTAACTGTATTGAGTTGAACTCATTTTGTTGTACCCAATCATTGACTTGAAAAGATGTAGCCATTAGGGAATAAATTTACTTGATTCTCCTTTTATTTCAATTCATGTACACATATCATATGCTACAAATTCAGGATCTAGAATTTATGATTGTATACACGCATATGTCATCTTTTGTATGATCAAGGAGTATAAATGAAAAATGCTAAATATAATATTAGTGATCAATTCTACGAAATATTATGGTGTGGGTTATTGTTGTTATTTCGGGGCGTTATAACTTAGTATCATAGCTACCGAGTTTGAATACTTTGGGATCATGGGATGTGACTTTTACCACGATGGGTTTATCTGGCTTAATGATACTAGAAGTAGACTTGGTATGCTATGTGACCAAATGAGTATGGGATTAAGATATTGATTTGGTCTACGAGTTTCTAGAAGCCCTGTTAGAAGAGCATTTGATCACTATTATTTTTAGCTAGAACTCTGGCAATGTCACGAAGCGATCATTATCTAGGAAGGAAGTTCGTTTGTGTTTATGTGATTAGGTGCTTATGTGGAATGAATTATTTGTCATCCACCGTATTACGACGTGAGTAAATTAGCTTCGATACATTTGTAAATGTGCTAACCTATTGTGTTACCTTTATTAGGATGTCAGGACGTGGACGTGGCAGTGGTAGGTGTGGCAGGTCTAACGGCAGGAGGTGCCGATACCAGATAAAATTCCAGCTCAAGAGGAGGGAGTTGGTCAAGCCAACGTGACCGAGCCAATAGGTCAGCAAATCATGGGAACTTTGGCTCGTGAAATGGCTAGAGCTTTGTAGGAATCTATGGATAGTCTTAGGGCTGAGAGTCAAGTCCAGGCTCATGTTACTAAGACAAGGCTGTCTTTTTCGAAGAGGGAGTTCTTCCAGTCGAGATGCTTGGCATCGAGGACAACGGTTTGAATATGACCTTGGTATCTTTCCAGCTGAAGAGAGATGCGGGTCAATGGTGGAAGTATGTGCGACGATGCATTGGGGTGGCTTGGGAGGCCTTTGTCAACGCTCTCCAGGACAAGTTTTTGTCTCCCACTACTAGGGAGAAGTTGAGAGACCAGTTCCTAAAGCTCAAGCAACTAAACAAACCTATAGCCAAGTTTGAGGCTACTTTTACTAGCCTATCTAGATTTACACACGGAATTTGTGGCGACGGAGGAACGCTGTTGCATTGAGTTCGAGAAGAGATTGAGGACCGGACTCACTTTCAAAGTGGTCAGATCTATGATTAAGGATAACGGTCGCCTTGTGAATGCAGCAGCACACTTAGAGGCCATGATCCAAGTAGAGGAGGAGCAGATAAGGGGCTTCAAGCAAAGGAGTCAAGAGGTTCAGGGGAATGTTCAGGACAATAAATGGCAGAGGGGTTCCACTCCACAACAGTCCCCGGTAGCACAATTTAGATCCACCTTTCTTGTACTGAGTTCTGGTTCAGGGAGAGGTAGCCAAGGTGGGATCAATTGTTTTAAGTGTGGTCAGTTGAGCTACAAGTCTTTAGTTTTCCTGCAGAGAGAAGGGGGCCAGCAGTCGATACCATTTTCGATTCGTCCTCAGAACTAGAGTCAGGGGAGAGGGCAGCCAACTACCTGTTATCAATGTGGGCAGTTAGGGCACTTAAAGAGGTTTTGCCCTCAAGCGGTGGCATATCTGATGCATCTGGTTCGAGACAAACACAGAGCCATTGGCCTATCCATTCAGCACAGGCCTAGAGGGCCAATTAGGGAGCCTCTTCAACTCAATCCGTGTATGAAACCTATGTTCTGAGAGGTGAGTAGGTAGAGCTGAGGCCCACAGGGTGTGTGTATGATGTTACTACACCAAATCAGTTGCCAACACCTTCTGTTGTAAAAGGTAACTTTTTGTTGTTCAACTCTATTGCTAATGTGTTAATTGATACTGGTGCATCTCATTCCTTCATTTCATCTGCATTCACATCAATTTTGGGGTTAGAAGTGGCTCAATTAGCGTCTCCGCTTAGGGTAAAGTCACTAGTTCGGGGTAAAGTTGTCTTAGACCGAAGATGTCGCGGTTGTGAGATAAAAGTTGTTAGTTGATGACTTCCTTTTGATTTCAGTTTGTTAGACATGTCAGGTTTCCATGTCATCTTGGGCATGGATTAGTTATCTTCATACCTTGCCATTATAGATTATTACCATAGGAGAGTTATGGTGTACACCTCGAGCGGTGACTGTTTTTATTTTCTAGGGGACCGAGCTGATAGAATTTTGTCGCCAGTGTATGACATACGAGGTCGGGGCGAGCTTAATTTTCTTCTTGCAACCTTCTTGGGTAATGAGAGTGGTATGGCTCGAGTTAATCCACTGAGGGTAGTTTGTGAATACTCGGACGTCTTTCCTAAAGATCTTACTAGTTTGCCACCCTACCGGGAGATTGAATTCTCCATTGACTTAGTGCCCAACACAACACCAATTTCCATGGCACCGTATAAATTTGCACCCACCAAGTTGCACGAGTTGAAGATTCAACTCCATAAATTGTTAGATAAGGTCTTTATCTGCTCTATTACATTGCCTTGGAGCGCACTAATTTGCTTTGCTAAGAAAAAAGATGGCACATTGCGATTGTGCATCGATTACCGGAAGTTGAACCGAGTAACTATTAAGAACAAGTACCCATTAACAAAAATAGAGAATATGTTTGACCAATTATAGGAGTCTCGTTGTTTCTTTAAGATTGATTTGAGATCGGGGTATCACTATTTGAGAGTAAAGGAGGAGAATATTCAGAAAAAAGGCATTCCATACATGGCATGGCCATTATGAGTTCTTAATGATGCCTTTTGAATTGACCAATGTGCCGGTTTATTTATGGATTTGGTGAATCAAATCTTCCGTGAGTTCTTAAATCAATTTGTGGTCTCCTTTATCGACGACATCTTAATCTATTCACTCTCTAAGGAGGAACATGAGGAACACTTACGGATTGTACTTGAGTTGCTTAGAGCACATCGGTTATACGCTAAGTTCGGGAAGTGTGAATTTTGGCTAAAAGAAGTTAAGTTCTTAGGCCATGTGGTATCTGGAGAAGGGGTGACTATAGACTCTTCTAAGATAGATACTGTGCAAGACTGGTAACAACCTAAGAATGCATTTGAGATTCAAAGTTTCTTGGGCTTAGCCAGGTATTATCGACATTTGTGAAAGATTTCTTTAGACTGGCATCACCATTGACAAGATTGACAAGGAAAGGAATTAAATTTGCGTAGAGTGAGACTTGCAAAAAGTCGTTTCAGGAGCTTAAGGTTAGACTCACCATTGGTCTAGTGTTGATTATTTCGGAGTGCAGTTTAGGTTATTCAGCTTATTGTGATGCATCTCGGGAAAGTTGGGTGGTGTATTAATACAAAAGGGGAAAGTGGTAGCGTATGGCTCACGGCAGTTGAAAACACATGAGAGAAATTATCCTACTCATGATCTTGAGTTAGCGGTGGTAATTTTTGCCTGGGAGAGATTTGACGTGTTTTCCAATCACAAGAGTTTGAAATATCTGTTTTCGCAGAAAGATTTGAATTTGAGACAGAGGAGGTGAATGGAGTTTATGGAGGACTATGATTTCAAGTTATATTATCATTCGAGGAAGGCTAACATAGTGGGTCGACGTTTTGAGTAGGAAATCTGTAAGCAGTGTAACTAGTATTACCATTTGGGAGTGGGAGATGTTGGGCGTAGTGGGCGAGTTTAACTTGCATCTTGGTGAGTCTGTCAAGTTAACAGTTTTGTTCACTGTAGTTGCACAACCTACTCTAGTTAGTCGAGTTATAGAAGCACAACAGAATGATCATGAAGTAAAATCTATCTGAGAGAAGATATCTAGTATGAAGGTTGAGAATGGCTTAAATGTCTATCCTGACTCGAGTGTAAGGTATCTGGACCGTCTTTTTGTGCTAGAATCTTGTAGAGATGAAGTACTCCGAGAGCTTCACCATTCTCACCTTGTGGTACACCTAGGAGGCACAAAGATATATCATGACCTTAGTTGCCAATTTTGGTGGAGGGGATAAAGAGAGATGTAGCCTTGTTTGTTTGAAGGTGCCTTACTTGTTAACAAGTGAAGACCGAACATCAACAACCAGCGAGTTTGTTGTAACCCTTACCTATAGCCGATTGAAAGTGGGAGCATGTTACTATAGATTTTGTTGTGAGTCTTCTGAGGACTCAACAAGGTAATGATGTCGTGTAGGTAATAGTTGACCGGTTAACCAAATCAGCACATTTTGTACCTATATGCAAGAGTGACTCAGTAGATTATATTGTCGACCTTTATGCTAGGGACATAGTTTGACTTCATGGGGTCCCTATGACTATTGTCTCGGATGGAGATCACGTTTTATGGCTCGGTTGTGGCAGAGCCTATAAAATGCCTTGGGCACTAGGTTGACGTTCGGCACCGCCTATCATCCTTAGACTGATGGGCAGTCTGAGCCAACCATTCAGATCTTAGATGATATGCTTCGGGCTTGCGTTCTTGATTTTAAGGGGTCGTGACAGAGGCATTTACCTTTGGTGGAGTTTTCCTATAATAATAGTTTTTAGGCGAGTATTGGTAGAGCGCCATTTGGGGCCTTGTATGGCCGACCACGTAGATCTCTAGTGTGTTGGGTCGGGGTGGGTGATGCACATATATTAGGTCTTAAACTAGTCCAGGAAATGACGGAGAAGGTTGCGCTTATTCGTAAGAGGTTGGTTTCGGCTCAAAGTCACTAGAAAAACTATACCGACCGTAGGAGGAGACCTTTGTCTTTTGACGTAGGAGATCATGTGTTTCTAAAAATATCACCGAGGCAAGGTTTGATGAGATTTGGAAAGAATGGGAAGTTCTCTCCTAGATTTGTTGGGCCTTTTGATATTCTAGAGCAGATTGGAGAGGTAACTTTTGTTTAGCCTTGCTGCCCTAACTTTTCGGGATTCATGACGTGCTTTATATTTGTATGGTCAGAAAATACCAGCCTGATCCTTCGCATGTGCTGGATTGGACCGAGTTAGAGGTACATGAGAATGCCTTATATGAAGAGAGACCAATTCGGGTGTTAGATTCTCAGGATCAAGTCTTGAGGGGAAAAACTATCCCATTCGTTAAGGTATTATGGTGACGCCATGGAGTTGAGGAGGCGACCTGTGAGTGTAAAGCACAAGTCCGTAAGAAGTATCCGGACCTGTTTGTTGATATTTGAGACTTGTATATAAAATTTTATTTATGTTGTAAAATGTAAACATTGTAAATATTTTGAAAAGTTGAATTGTAATATTTTGTGTTGAAAAACTCTATTTTATCATTGTTACAAGTGTGAATGGTCAGTGGTTTAATTTAAATCTGGTGGTTATTGGTTTGATTTAAGTTTTGCGGATGAAATTTCTTAAGGGGAAGAATATAACGATTCCAGTTTAGACCCAATCCATTTATTACTCTTAGATCTGGGAATTCGTGTCCTTAATTGTTGTTCATGCCATTTTTATCTTGTTGCTTGTTGAGTTTGGTTGTTTGGGAGTTATTGTTGTGTTTTAAACATGCTGGGAGTTAGTTTTCCAAAGAGTTGTTGTCCAGTTTTTATCTTGTTTGCTCTAGCGATGTTTTGGTCGCCCAAGTAGTCTTTGAGAACTCCTAGTATTTTGTAGGTCTACAAAACTTCTAAGAGTAGGGTGATCTTCGCTCAAGCGGTCTTTCTTGTGCTCAAGCAATCTTTTGCAGTCTGCAAAACTTCAAGAAGAGGGTCATTGTGAGCTCAAGCAGTATTTTTGGTTGCTCGAGTGGTGTCGTTTATTGTAACAACCCTCACCACTGTTTACCGATTAACCACTAATTACTGCTAAATTGAGACTGATTATGATAAGTAATTGAATCGACTGAAATACTGAACTGACTAATTGAATGTGTTAGTTTAATACATTTCTATCTATTTGACCGTTAAATTATCTATCCATGTTTTGTGCCTTAAACTGCAAATTGGAGGCCTTATCGGAGGCCGAATCTGAAATTGATTGATGTTTTGTGCTAATTAGAATTTATGTAATTTTATGGTATATTTGTTTGAAAAGTGATTTGGTATGATTAAATTAGATTAAAATGAGCTAAATTACGTAAGTTAGGTTTATTTACTAACTTGCCACCACTAGTGGGCCACTAGCTTAGCACTTTTGAGACTCATTCATATGCCTTACAATACATTTGCTCAGTCATTTTCCTCAGCCAATTGAGAATTATAATCGGCCAAGAAAGAGAGAGAGTGAGAGAATTGAATTCGAATTGGTGGCTTGCTTGAGATTGGAAGAATTGAAGAGAGGATTGCTAACTTGAGCTCCTAGTCTTATAATTGGAGACATAAGGTAGAGAACCACCCTTTTAATTGTGTATTTCAGTTGTGTCTAGCATGGATCATGGTAGTTTAAGGAGCCAAGTCAAGAATGGGTCTCTTAATGTTGAATTATAGCATATATGATGCATGCATGCCTATATTGATGAGTTTTAAGTTGTTTTCATGGAGGATTGTTATATGCATGCTCATATTTATGTTTAAGTCCATGATTTTATCATGTCTTTGGAAGATTTGGCTCATTAGAGCATGTATTGAAGCTTGGAAGCTAGTTAAAGTCTTGCATGTTCAATTTAAGTCATGTTCATGAAAATTGGGTTGAATTTGGATTTAATTGAACTACCTTTGGGCCTTGATTTTACAAATTGAGCTTTAAATAATGTCATACTATGTATTTACAAGTGTTTTCTAGGAAATGGGCCCAAAGGAATCGAATTTGATTCATTTGGAGTTGAATTTGAGCTTGAGGTTCAAATCTGGGAATTCCAAATTTTGAACTCATGCTCGAGCGGGGTGACTGGCGCTCGAGCGTGAAAATCGTGCTCCCAGTATTTTGTTGTGTTTTGCAGTCCGCTCGAGCGGGGTAATTTACGCTCGAGCGGGTGTCGAGCGCCCAATCGAGCGTGAATTTCACCTATCTAGCACTTTTGACTGTTTTGCAGTACGCTCGAGCAGGTAAGTCTACGCTCGAGCGGAAACCTTTGTCTGCATGTCCGCTCGAGCGGAGTAACCTACGCTCGAGCGGGACCCCTGTTTTCTGAAAATTCTGAAAATGCTTTTAAAGTGCATCTTTGCATCCTCATCCCATCCTACGCATTCTTAGGCCTAGTTTAAGCATCTTAATGAGGATATAGATGTAGAACCACACCGAGGCAAATTAGGGATTAAGTTATTATTTTCCCAACTATGTAGCTTAGTGTGTGTTCAATCTGTAACTGTGTAGGGTTGGCATCTGAGGACGCGCTCTAGCTTAACTGTAGCCCAGAACTCTGTAAGTAACAACTGTGTAAAGATATGTTCAAATACGAATATCTTCTGACTGGTTAAACTGTACTGTTAACTGAATGAATGTATACCCTCTATTCTGAACTGTATTGTGGCATCCTTAGCAACTACTATTACTGTTACTGTTACTGTTACAGAGATCTCTGTCAGTTCCTATCTTGGAACTTCTGTTTACTGTTATGATGGCCATCACTGACTGTTCGGTCTTTTAAGACCTACTGTTTACTGTACTGCTATGCTAATGGATGTACCACATATGACTGTTATGACTGAATGACTGATATACTGAATCAATTGACTGTTTTCAATACTGAAAGGGCATTCATTCTTAACCTCTTTACGCATTATGTTATTCACTAGGCTTTAGCTCACTATTTATATATATATATATGTAGGTGTTCAGGCACCAGACCGGAGCTAGGAGCGTGGGTTAAACTCCCATTTTTGTCAAGCCAGCCACTGTGCCTCACCGCGAGGTTCTGAGCCTGCCAAGCTATGGCTTAGGGGTGTTTTATTTCGCCCGTCTGTCTCTGCATCTGTTTGTAATAACTGTTTAGACTGATACTGTACTATTTAATAGGGATTAGGTCCCTGTTCTGAATGATTGTAAATGTTGTACATACTGTTTTGTACTGTTTATGTATATATGTATGAAAAGTCTTTTTGCATATAGACTGTCACAGCTCATTGGACATTGTTTAAATTACTGTTTTGGCTTCCGCCAGCCCCTGTACTCTGTTTTACTGTTCTACTGTTAAGCAGGCCTTCGGTAATCACGGATTACTGGCCGGTTATGGTGCTAAACCCATAGGGGCGGGTTTGGGTCGTGACACTTATTCTGTCTGACGCTCGAGTGGTGTTTTGGTCACTTGAGCGGTCTGTGCATATATCAGATCGGGAAATGGGAAATTTTATCACTTTTTCACTCACTCACTCACACACTCTCTCTCTCTCTCTCTCTAAAACATTACAAATCCTAATTTTTTAACTCTCTCTCTCTAGTTCTTGCCTTAAAACCTCAAATACACCCTCATCCATTGATTTCTCCACCATAGCTCTTTGGAGACAAAGGTAGAGCTCATCTAAAGTTTCATTCTAATCCGAGAGGATCTTGTTTTCAACTTTGTCAAAGTTTTACCCTTGCTCTTTTCCTCTTCTAATTTTGAGGTAGGGATTTGTTTAACATTTGGTATGATTTTTACTCTAGTTATTTGCTCATCGAAAAGATTTAGTGATTTGAAAATTTTGGGTTAAACCTAAGGTTTGAATTTTGAAACGTAAAAGAAGGGTTTCCAAATGGGTACTTGCGGAAGGTTATGGGGATGTGTTTAGGGTTGAGATATGTTGAAATGTTAGAATTTCTTTACTTAAATGTGATTTTGAAAGTAAATGAGGTTTTGTTCTAAAATCATTGATATTTGGTTTGTGAAAGAAAATGGAAAAGATGTTGGGCTTTGAAAGGATGAAATGAATGTATTTGTTAATGATGAGAGTGGAGTTGGATATATAATATCGCTCCCATTTTGAAAATGATGAGATTATATTTTGTTGGAAATTATCTATTGAATAGAAATATATGTTTTGGGTTATTGGTGAAGGATAACTTCAATTGTTATAGAAATCGCATGAGAAATAGGTGAATTGAAACTAATTACTCATACATCTTGCATTGAGCATTGTTTCATATTTAAACATTGAAAATGTATTGTTTTAAGAAAAATAGGTGAATAGCTTGGTGAATCTGGTTAGGGGGTGTGGTTGTGGTTAATATGTTGGCATGTGTGTCCTTGGTGAAAGTCCAGAAACCCAAGCGGGTAGGTGCTAATCCTTCCAGTTATTACCGATAAAATGGCTTTGGTAGTGCTTGTATAGCCTACTGCCAAACACGTACCTAGAGATTCCCAGTGTTTTGTATCCACTGCCCTGCTTTCTGATATAAAATGATATTTTTCATGAATTGATATATAATCCTAGCATTGCATTGTTTTGAGATGGAAATGTAAAACGTTTGACAAATGGCATGCATATGCATTCACCTTGTGACTTCGTTAAAATTTATACATTATGTTAAAGTATCTCTACTGGGTTTTAGCTCACCATATGTGAAAAATAACTTTCAGGTGCTGATGATATGCCTCCACCAAGGACATAGCTTAGGAGGAGTTTGAGCCAAGAGCTTCTTTGTTTTCTTTTGATGTAATTATTTTTATACAAGCCCTAGGTTTTAACTGTATTGAGTTAAACTTATTTTGTTATACCCAAGCATTGACTTGGAAAGATGTAGCCATTAGGGCATAAATTTACTTGATTCTCCTTTTATTTCAATTCATGTATTCATGTCATATGTTATAGTTTCAGGATCTATGATTTATAAATATATACACTTATATGTCATCTTTTGTATGATCAAGGAGTACAAATGGAAAATGTTAAATATAATGTTAGTGATTAATTTTACGGAATATTATGATGTGGGTTATAGTTATTATTTCAGGGCATTACAACGATGGTAGGGTTGGGTGACAGGGTTTGTCGCGATGGCGGGATAATTTGCGGTGGCAAGGAGGGAGCGAGGTTGTTCGAGATGGCAAGGGAAGGGCGTACGACTGACAGGACTGGGGAGAGGGGTTGGTGGTGGTTGCGATGGCAAGGGCTATGGAGAAGAGGTTGATGGCATTAACAAAAGGGTCAGAAGGCCGTGGAGGAGGTGATGACTGGAGAGAATGGATGGTTGCCGACAATTAGCGATGGCTATTACAGTGGTTAGGGTTAGGGTTTTGTTGGAGAAATAGAGGGTAGTTTGGTATTATTTGAAAAAATGGTGGTGTGTATTGAGACAAAATCAAAACTTTTAATTTAAGTGTAGTGTGAACTAAGCAAAAAGATGGTGATAGTGTGTACTGAGATAATTAGCAGTATATAGATAGAATTATCCTTTTTTAATTGATAGCATGAATTTTATCATTTTAATTTTGAAATTTTTCTTTCTACAAAACAAAACAACACAATTCAATTTATTATTAGTTAATAATATTTTGTAAGTTATGCATGCATTTGAAAGACATATGTATATATATATATTTGCATAAGTATATCAATTGGAGCAGTTTTTGCTATTTGTAAAACTTATTTTAATACTTTAACTTTTGAAGAAGAAACAAAAATATATACCATCAATATTAAAAAAATTATCATATTTTTTGTTATTTTTTATATTAAGACAATATTTTTAAAAATTATCATAATCTAATGCTTTATTTTTCAAAAATTAAATAAGAAACGAAATTATTTTATATATTTACAATTATTCAAACCTACTTTAAAATGAATAAATAATTTAATCTGCAATATGCATATAAAATTATTAGTAATTTGATATAATCTTAAGAGTTTTTTGGTCTTTCTTGTATTTGAGATTTGTGACAATATTAATGAGAATTCCATAATACATATTTTAAAAAATATATATCATATGCTTAATTATGATCTTATAATCTATTGTGATATTAGTTATAACCTAATTATGATTCACTGTAATTATTATTTTGATTGTGAGACTTTGGTTTTTGGTTAATGATTTAAGTGATATTTGATTATGATCTATAATAATTCTTTTAATTGTGAATGAAACTGACTTAATTATGATATAAAATAAAATTACAAAATATCATAATTTGCCTTTAAGAGCATCTCCAACGGTTACTCAAAAATTTCATCAAATTTGAGTACAAAAATGGAAATTTTCTCAATCTGGTACAAGGCGCTCCAACGGTGAGCATCAAAGTGAAATTGGGGAGGTGGTCGACCGGGTGGTCGACCGGCCGGTTGACCAACCGGTCGACCGGCAAAGGCAAATTTTTTTTTTTTTTTTTTTTTTTAAACTGTTTGAACTGTTTGAACCCATGTATTTCAAAGAGAACCGGGCGACCGGTTGGTCAACCGGCCGGGCAACCGGGTGGTTGACCGGTGTACCACTTTCAACGGCCAGTAACAGTGATTTGGTAAAATCTGTTTTCTGGTATCAGTTTGATGTTTTGTTTGGTGAATCCTCAGTTTGATATGAGTTTGGTGCCACCGTTGGAGCTCAAAAAGTGAGTTTTTCATCAAATTTCAAATTTGATGTTGGATTTGGTTCTCCGTTGGAGATGGTCTAATACCCAGTATAAAGGTGTGTACTATAAAAGCTCTCTTGAATTCTGCATTCTCCTGTCAACGTCAATAAAATTAGTTTTCTAAAGTCCATAGATTATTTGGAATTTACTTTTTTTTTTTTTTTTTTTTTTTTTTGCTTTTTTATTGGTTTTTATTTTTGTTTTGCAGTGAATATTTTTCTAAAAAAAAATTCAAAAGCTTTAGGCTTCTAAATTTTACTTGATAAGATGAATTGAAAAATTAAAAAATTGAATTTCAAAAAAGAATTCAGAAAATATAAAAATAAGCCCAAAGTAATGTTTTTTTTGATTTATTTTGGATTTTTTAATTTTTTCAATTCTTTTTTTAAAAATTTTAAAATTAATCTAAACACGACGAATCAAAAAAGTAAAAATTTTGATATAATTCTAAAAAAATGTCATTAAAGACAACAACAAAAAAAAAAAAAAGAAAGAAAAAAAAAAGGTGATTTTAATTGAAAGTTTAACAATTTTTGTCACTTGTGACAACACATTGACAAGTTGATGAATGGATAAAAATATGTAGTTTATGTCAATTTGGAACGTAATATATCTTTATTATATTAATTTTTTATTATTTATATTTCATTTTAAGATTAATGCAATTATTTTATTTAGTTTTTGTAGAAAAAACAAGATAATTGAAGAATTCGGATCTTCTACAATACAATTTGTAGAGTTTTAAAATAAATGAGCAAAATTAAAAATAATGTCATATTCATATTTTCAAAAAAAATATTAAAATCGATATTGTTTTTAATTTTAAATTTCAACCTTTGATTTTTTGGCACTCAATTCATAAATTCAAATTTAAATTCTCTTTATCTAAAGATTCACACTCCATAATATATTCAAATTTAAATTCTCTTTATCTAAAGATTCACACTCTAAAATATTATATCCATAAGGACAAATTCTCACAAAATAACCCAAATACCTATATATTTGTAAGTGTATCAAAGTCAGTTAGCATAATTGATTCACAGCCAGGTGGTGCAACTAATGCAACTAAAGCAAGAGTGGAAGTTAGTTAGTTTGTTAGGATTAAATTAGTTGATGTAGATATGAGGTCAACATGACTAATTATACATACATATCTTGTATATAAATAAGTGTATATTCTCAATTCTGAAGTAATAGAAAATGAATTGAGTGTTTCCGCATGGTATCAGAGAAATGAGCTCTCACAAGCAACAAAGCCTGGTCTACCTGATCTGCAATGGTGTCTGATCTTGTTGGTGTTTGCCATTGATCTGCGAAGCTCATCTTCTCTGCAACGGCGAAGCTTTCTATGTGAAACTCGTCTTCATCTCTCTTCTCTATAATTCATCTTTTTTGTACTCATCTTTTCGATTTGCTACGGTTTTTCATATTGATCATCATTTCTTCAAATTGATTCTGTTCAATCCTCAAATTACTTGAAATTTACCATGACTTCTTCTTCTTCTCCTTCAATTCCTTCGAATATGTCCTTACTCATCTCAAATTTGTCCTCCTTCGTTACTATCAAACTAGATGTTTCAAATTTTGTTATCTGGAAAAGTCAATTCTAGAACATCTTGCGAGCTACTGATCGTCTTCGATTTGTTGATGGCTCGTCATCTCCTCCTCCTCCATTCATCAAGAATGCCAGTGGTTCTAAAATTCCAAATCCAGATCGCACAAAGTGGGATATTATAGATGCACATCTACTCAGTTGTCTTACAGCAACTTTGTCTCCACCAATTTATTCAACTGTGTTGTATTTGGAACACTATTCTGAGGTTTGGAGTGCGTTGATTAACAGATTCACAACTCTTACTCGCTCTCACATCCATCAGCTCAAGAATCGGTTGAATAATGTTTCAAAAAAGTCAGATTCTATGGAAGCTTATTTGCCTCAAATCAAAGAAATCTCTAATCAATTGGCCCTTGCATCTGTCATTATTGTTGATGAAAATCTTGTACTGATCACCTTGAATGGCCTTCCTGATGAATATGATTCATTTAAAAATGCTATTAGAGCTCGAGCAAAGAGTATTACCATGGATGACTTGTGTTCTTTGTTCTGTTCAAAAGCAATTCGTGTTGAATCAAAGAATGACAAAGCTACATCTCTTGAGCAACCTAATGTTGCATTTTCAGTGACTCGTGGCTCTCACTCCAGTTCTTCTAATGCTTCACGAGGACAATCTGCAAGTGCTAAAGGAAGGTACTCCTCTAGAGGGCGAAGAGGCCGAACTTTTACTTTTTATAGAGGTACTGGTCGATCAAATTTCAGGGGAAGAGGAAGATTTGGGCCTACTTGTCAAATTTGCGGTCTCTTTGGTCACTCAGCTTTTGATTGCTGGCATAGATTGAATCCTCAATACCAACCTCAACCTCAGGTTCAGTCTTCTCCACAACATTCTAAAGCCTTTGTTGTTTCCACGCCTTCCACACCTCTTCCACCTAATTAATTCATAGCAACAGATATTCAAAATCATTGATTTTTTTTTTTCTTTTCTAAATTTATACATCATAATTTATAAATCAAATCTTATCACATGGAAAATATCATTGGGATTTCTTAAAAAATTTAAAGCATGTGTTTTTTTTCTTTTCTCTCTCTCTCTTTTTTTTTTTTTTTTTTTTAAGGGGAAAAAGAAATAACCAAAGCATTAAGATGTCATCTCTGAGAGAACTATAAACAAAAGAAAGGTTGGAACTTCTTCAATCCATGCCGACAATTGCGGCCCTTGCTTTGCTAATCTAGCCAAACCATGCGTAGCTTGATCCAAAGTTGGTCATGTGATGTAGAAACAAAGTGGGTCATTGAGGTACACCGAAAACAAAGAATGACCCCTACGCTCCTTTGCGGTGGTAAGTGTTATCATTGTGAGCAACTTGGCCATCATTCCAATCGTTGTCCTCAAAGGCAAACAGTCTACTTAGTAGCTTACAAAGACGAGGTTGGCGACGAGGGTACAGACAACGAAGGCCCTAAAGATGATGATCCAACAGCCTAGACACATGAGGATGAGGGAGTATCGCTTGTGGTTAGGCGGTTAATGGACATGCCAAGGAAAGAGGAAATTTAAAGGCATAACATCTTTAAAACCTGTTACACAGTGAACCAACGAGTCTGTGATATGATCATAGATGGCGGCAGTAATGAAAACATTGTGTCAGGAACCATGGTTGATAAGTTGCAGCTTCCCACATGGAAGCATCCATCTCCCTATAACATTGGATGGATTAGGGATATGGGAGAGACACGAGTTACTGACCAGTGCTTAATTCCCTTTTCTATCGGTAAGAACTACAAAGACGAAGTTTTGTGTGATGCCGTTGACATGGATGCTTGTCACATGCTGCTTGGTAGGCCATGACAGCTTGATCACAATACAGTTCGTAGAGGTAAAGATAACACATACACTTTCTACAAAGATCAGGTGAAAATTGTCCTTGCACCTATAAAGTGTGATTGAGGTCCTGTAGAAGCACAGTACAAAGGGAACTTTCTCATTATTCCTGATACAATCAAGGAGGTTTAAGAAAAACAACAAATGTATGCCTTAGTAGTGAAAGGAGATGTGGAAGCAGACTTGGGATCAATTCCAAATCAAGTTAAGCCATTATTGATCGAGTTTCAAGAAATTCTACCAAAAGAGCTTCTTACATGGTTACCACTTATAAGGAACATTCAATATGAGATAGATTGTGTTCCTAAGGCAAGTGTACCAAACTTGCCACATTATAGGATGAGCCCAAAAGAGTTCAAAATTCTAAGGAACATTCAATATGAGTGTTGGCACATAAATTTCAACTAAATTTATGACACATATAAAGCCTATGATAGGAAGGTTGTAGGTAATCACTTTCTAAAAAAAAGATCAACATGATCCGTTGAAGTACATAAATAAAACAACATTGTATCTCAACGACGTTATTCAAGATGCTCAAATGACACGTGGAGCCTACGAAAGATGACACCTGTAGAGCCTACAGCAAGGACACAACATAGGATGAAACCCCAAAGATCAATCCGGTTAATCAGATATACAATTAATCAGATAATGCTATTATTTAAAATTCAAATGGCGCCATCATTCAATTTGAAATTCAAATTGAAGATGAGGCATTCCTATCACCTGATGGCCCTCTATAAATATGAGGACCATCACACAAAACGGGGGATCGATCAAGAAATCAGAAGTGAAAAGATCAAAGAGAGAGAGAAAGAAATTGAAAGCTAAAGAAATCGTTACAAGAAAGAAGAAGAGAAGCCTAGAGAACTCAAGAGCCTACGCTAATGGCGATGAATAGGTAAAGGGTTCCAAACCCAAGAATTGTATTTTGTATTCAAGGGTTCAAAACCCATAACAATTTCAATAAAATATTTATTTTTTCTTAAATTGTCTTTTGTTGTTTATTTTGTTCTTCATTAATCGGAGATTTCATTTGTATAAAATGTGCAATTAACGATCTGAAATACAGATCGGAAATAAGAACCTGCTATTCAAATAATCAACACTGTTTAGTCCAAAAACTAAATAGTGGACGTTTATAACATAAATTTTGAAATGTGTTGAAACACTTCATATTTTAAAATTTGTGTCTACAAATTCTGGCACGCCTAGTGGGATGTATTTCTCCTCCCATCTTTTGAAGAACAAAATATATATATAGTTGAAACTTACTGACGTATTCTTTTGTTATAGGAATGTTGAAGCAACTATCAAGAGAGAAACCTACACTCCAGTGGTTCTGAAATCACCAAGGGTGGAGATAGCACCCATCACCCAAGGGGCTCCGGAGCGAATGCTCTTGGCTGTCTCAAAGGTAGAGCCAACGAAATCCTGGAAAGATACACTTCTTTCCCCTGTCACCCAAGGGGCTCCGGAGCAAAAGCTCTTGGCTGTCCCGAAGGTAACTAGTGTGACGAAGAAAGTCACACTTCTCCAGAAAGCTGAAAGTTTGAGAAAGATTACTGAAGATTATGTGAAAGCGTCGAAGCAGTACGCAACCGTGAGGGCCACAGCCCGAACGAAGAGCTTTCTAATTCAGGCAAAGGAGGCTAATCAGTTTGCAACTACGACTTTTGTGGCAGCTTCAATGGGGGCAACAAAAAATGTTGTGGCCCAACTACTTAAAAAGGTAGAAGACTCCATTAAAATGGTGGAGTCTGCTCAAAAGAAAGCCTCTGCTGAAAACATGGCCATCATTAGGGCCATTGGGAGGAGGGTAATGACCCAAACTCCTGTTGATGGAAAAAAGGCCCCTGTTGTTGAAAAAACAGTTTCGGCCTACGAACCGATAGTTCTGTTCAGAGCACAAAATCGGTCAAACCAAATCTCAGTCAACTCTCAGGAGCCAAAGGAACACTCGTTGGCTCGATAGGGTTTGAATAAGGAACACCCGTTAGCTCGACGGGGTTCGAATAAGGAACACCCGTTGGCCCGACAAGGTTCGAATAAGGAACACCTGTTGGCCCAACGGGATTTGAATCAACATCAATTGGTCCGCTCTAAAAATGTAGGGACTGTTTTGAAAATTCATGAGGAGTTTGCAAAAACGCAAACGGTTCCTTCTATGCCCCTAGGGGCTCAACTTGATATGTCATCCGATCTAGTTTTGAAAAGACAAAGGTGAAGAAGAAATAAGGCCTTAAAGAAACTGGAACTAAGAACAGTGGCAACAAATGTTATAGGAGCTATTGAAGGGGCTCTCTTGAAAGATGAACCCCAAAAACAAATTGAAAGTCCTGTCTTTGTTGGAAAATCCAAGGTGGAGGAGGGTAAGCAACCCTTGGGAAATATTCTTACTTTGGTTGAACTATCTATGGAGGGAATAAGAAAAAGGCCTGTAATAAGGTCTATAACCCGTCAGGCTCAAAACAAAGCATCGCAGTCAGATGCTTCAAATATGAGTAATGTTGTGGGGGTTGATAATCCTTTATACGAACAAGATGATTCTATCTCGTTTGTTTCAACGAATATTGGAAATAATGAATTGAAAGATATCAACAAAGTTGCAGTTATGATGACTGAGGTTGAGAAAGAAAGTGAAAATTCGCAGGTCCAACAAGACCAAGGTCTCAAGGAAAAAGTGGTGGCCCTACAAGAACAACTCGAGAGAAAAGAACGGGAAATGGCTGGTATGTTGGAGCAAATGCAACAGTTGCAGGCCCAAATGACAGGACCAGGAAGTGCACCCAAACAAATGACACAACCTGTTGCGGGGACATCTGTAGGCATACAAAGTACACTAGCCCCAGGAGGCAATGGTCCTTGTTACTCTGATCTAACCAGTGGTGGTATGAATCCAATGCTCATGGCCATGATTGATGATATGGTGAGGAGACAAGTAAAAAAAGTCAAAGAAAAAGATGATGAGAACTTTCGAATAATTACAAAACCTTACCCAGCATGGGTAGATGCTGTTCTATTCCCTTCTGGTTTTTCCCAACCAGATTTCAAAATGTTTGATGGAACAGGAGATCCGAGACAACATGTGGCTCATTTTCTTTCAAGGTGCGGGCCAATAGCCCAGAATGAGGCCCTGTGTCTGTAGCTATTTGTTCAGTCACTTGAAAGTTCTGCATTTACTTGGTATACTAACCTTCCTGAGGGATCAATCCTAAATTGGGATTCCATGGTGAAGGAGTTCCTTAAACAGTTCTGCAACACACAAAGGCGAGTTGGAGTACCAGAACTGATTGAGACCAAGCAACATGACAATGAGTCTATTACAGATTTCATTGCAAGATGGCGAGCTTTGACATTTTCTTGTCCTCAAAAGTTTACGCAATTAGAGTTAATTCGGATGTGCCTTAACAACTTCCGACATGAGCTCTCTACAGCTCTTATGGCTCAAACTTTTGAATGATTCAATAATATATGCACTAAAGCTCATGATATGGAGCTGCATCTAGCTAAACGAAGGAGGCCTAGGGCCGTTGAAAGGGTTGAGTCCTCGACTGCAGCTACAATCGAAACCAGAAAGAAGGGTCCCGTTGTAGTAGGGGCTAAAAAGCCCAAAGAATTTAAAAAGGTGACTATGAAAGAGAGGTTGGAGAAGAAATATTCTTTCATGGATGATCTGGTCGAAGACCTATTTGAAGATCTGTTGGAGCAAAAGTTGATTGCTCTCCTTGAGGTGAAAAGACCACATAATGTAGGAAAGACCAACGATCCGAAGTATTGCCCCTACCATCGTTTGATTAGCCATCCGATAAAAAAGTGCTTTGTTCTAAAAGATAAAATTCAGAAACTTCTAGACTCTAAGATTATCGAGCTCCCTCCTTAAGAGAATGCATCTGCTAACCCAATCATTATCGACAATGATAATGAAGGTGAATGGGCTGTTTATCAGTCAAAAAGCATGAAGAAAAAACAAAATGCCACAGTGAAAGCTAGAAGTGCGGTTGATTCAACAACACAAGGGCCAAAAGTTTCCAAAAAACAAAAACCAAAAGTTTCTAGGAAACAGAAAAAAGCCAAAGTAAGTAAGAGAAAAGGAAAGAAGAACCCAAATAAGGAAAAATGGGAGAAATTGGTCCCTGATGAGTAGTTAGAGCAAGGTCCTCTTGTCCCAGTCACATTGGAGGAATTTCTACCTTCAAAATTTCAATCTGTGGAATTGCAGACATACTTTGATAAAAGAAGGGAGGAAAAGTTTACTTTGGCCCCTTGCCTAACCATAATTGTTTTGAGTGATGACGAGGAAGATGAGGGTGAAGTTGGTTCAAAAGTTAGGGAAGGAGATTGGATTACATCTCCTATCTGCATACCTGACTCACCAGAGTATACACCAACTTCTCCAGAATACACACCAACCTCACCAGAGTATACACCAGCTTCTCCAGAGTACACAACAGAAGCCTTTTCTCCAAAATATTCGCTAGTACCACCAATGTACTATCAAAGCACTCCAGAATATGTAAGGGGAGCAGAACAAGGAGACACCGGGTGTAGGTCCGACTCTGAGCTTGTGAAAAAGGCGAAAAAATGACTACACTTCAAGGATGATGAGGTGAATGGCAGGTGTATGTCGGATGATGAAGTATGGAAGCATTCAAGTAAACAAGCAAAGTCATCTCAAGTTGAGGATCCTAATGAAGATTGGGAACTCGACTTTTCGCCTGATGGTTCACCATACACATCCCTAGCTAGGACATACGATGGAGAAAGTGTATCAAGTGACTACTTTGACTTTCCTTGTAATGTCATCACTGTGGATGTAAATTTTGAAGAGCGAGAAATACATATCATTCGCAATCTAGGTGATGATGAGAAAGCAAAAATTGAAGCTAGAAGGGAAGCGGAACATCAGGCAAAAAGTAACAGTCTCTTTGAAAGATGAGGGTTTTGAAGCCCATCAAAATTTGATTATTGAAAGAAATCAAATTTCTGGACACCCTTTCCCTAATTGGGTCGAATGGGTTCAGTTCCCACGAGGATATGCAATACCTCGTTTTCCTTTATATAATGGGACAGGTTGTCCAAGGCGCCATTTGGTTCGTTTCCTTGCACAATGTGGAAACACAGTAAAAAGTCAGGCGTTACTTCTACGACAATTCGTTCTTTCTTTGGAAGGATGGGCAGCAGATTGGTACTTCAGCCTGCCACCTAATTTAATCCCAGATTGGGATACCATGGCTGATCGATTCTATAGGACATTTTATAAACCATGGCCAATAGAAATTGAGATGTCAGAACATTTGGATGACAAAGGTACATCTTCTCAAACATATGATTTCATAGAAGGCACAATTGAGGAGAAGATTGAAACTGCCCTTGACCTTTGAGAGATGGGCACTTATCGCCCAAGGGATTTGTTCCCTTTATGGTTAGAGCAAACACCATTTCCTGAAGGATACGAACTCCCGAATTTTGTCCTATATGAGGGGTATGGAGATCCTCAAAAACATATTAGGCGTTTTTTGAAACAATGTGGGGAAACGGCTCAAAATCAAGCACTTTGCCTAAAACAATTCCCCCTTTCCTTGGAGGGGATCGTCTTTGACTGGTATTGCTCCCTCGATGGAGTCGTGGTGCCTAGTTGGGAGGCCATGAAGAATGGTTTTGAAGAATCCCAATGCTTTTATAGGCGTGACTCTCGGTACCTAAGAAATGGGGGAAGAATGCAGCTCCAGGAAGATGGAGAAGTGACTGATGATGATGATCACCCTGCAGTTGGACCAGTTAACATGGTCCAAATAGGTGAGGGAACAAAAGAAGTTGAGGTCAGCGAAAAGGCGGTTGCTGAAGTATGCCAAACTTCCTTGACCTACCAGAGGAAATTACGAAATCCTCAGGACCCTCAAACATCAGAAGTTCCACAGGTTTTGCTAGAGGAAGAGCAAGTGAAATATGATGTACTAGCTCATCTAAAGAAAATTCCAGCATTATTGAGTGTATATGATGCACTGAAAATGTCTCCAGAGCTTCGAAAGTCTTTAATATATGCCCTATCCAAGCCAGAGGATTTCCACAAAGAAATTGAGGGTAGAAATCAAGAGAAGACAACTACATGCATGGCTATGGTAACCTTTGATGACAATGACATGTGTGTTGAAATGGCAGACCATAATCGGCCGTTGTTTATAACTGGGCTTATCCATGATGTGAAGATTTCTCCAATTTTTGGTTGATGGAGGATCTGCGGTAAACCTCCTGCCTCGAAGGGCCTTAAACCTATTAGGGATTCGAATTTCACAACTGCGCCCAAGTCGCCTGGTTATTCAAGGATTTAATCAGAATGAACAACGCCCAATGGGAAAGATTGAACTGCAAACCAAGTTTAAAGATATTGAAGAAAGCACTGAGTTCTTGGTCATTGATGTAGACACCTCCTACAATGCTTTGCTTGGGAGACCATGGATGCATAATCATCATGCAGTGCCATCAACTTATCACCAATGTATCAAGTACCCGTTGCCTTCACCTAAAAAAGAGGGGACAATTGTGGCGGACAATGATCCATTTGGAGAAGTAGAGGCCTATTATGTTGATGCTCGCTTCTATACAAAGACTTCACAAAGAAAGGGAAAAGATGTGAAAAAGTCTGAAGATACTCCGAATGTCAAAGCCGCTCTAGAGTCTACTCCAGTTTCAACAAAAAGAACTTTTCGATATGTGCCAAAGTCCAAAAGGAAACTGGGGGCAAAGGCTCTAGCCCCAATAAATCCAATTTTGGATCTCAAGGGTGAGTTCACGTTGCCATTAAGGAGGACAGAATGCACCTATGTGGAGAAATATAATAAGATTGTGGTCCCTTCTAAAGGAAAAGGGTCGAAACCCATAATATTCCACTCACTTGGAGATGTTGAACAGAAAGTGAAAGTTGAACAAGTGCCAGAAGAAAACATCTCGAGTTTTGAGAAGCCTACCTTCAGTGCAGAAATTACACAGATGTTGGTAAAAGTTGGTTTAGATCCTGCAAAAATACTAGGAACAATGACACCCTTTGACTTTGCATTAACACCTTCGCAAAGGCATACTATCCAGCAAGGCGGCATTATCACCGCTAGGACAGAAGGGTTAGGCTATCGGGGTGATGAGGAAAAATTTCCAGTAAACATGACTATCACTCAAGATGTGTTGGAAGATGTTGACCAAGATGAAGCTCAACCTGCACCAACAGAATTTGAAGCAGGAGGCCAAGCCACTGTGGATGACCTTCGTGAGGTAAATCTGGGTGATGAAGGAGAAAACAAACCAACCTTCATTAGTGCAAATTTAAAGGAAGAAGAAGCTCGGCAATATATTTCCTTCTTAAGGGAGTATCGTGACATATTCACATGGACCTACAGTGAGATGCCAGGTCTTAATCCAAAGATTGCAGTCCATAAGCTTGCAATTCACCCTGAGAAACGGCCAGTTAAACAGCCTCAGAGGCGAACTCGACCAGAGCTTACAGCCCAAATTGAAACCAAAGTCAACAAGCTTATCAATGCAGGATTCATCAGGGAAGTCAAATATCCAACCTGGCTAGCAAACATAGTGCCAGTCAAGAAAAAAAAAATGGTTAAATCAGGGTTTGCATTGATTTTCGTGATCTCAATGAGGCTTATCCTAAAGATGACTTTCCCTTGCCCATCACTGAACTTCTTGTAGATGCAACTACTAGGTATGAAACCTTGTCTTTTATGGATGGATACTCAGGATACAATCAAATCCGAATGGCACCTGAAGATGAAGAAATGACTGCATTTAGGACTCCGAGAGGAGTCTTTTGCTATAAGGTAATGTCTTTTGGCCTGAAAAATGTTGGGGCCACGTATCAAAGGGCAATGACTGTAATTTTCGGTGATATGCTCCATGACACCATTGAATGCTATGTTGATGATCTTGTCGTCAAGACAAAGGAAAAGGAAAACCATGTGGAAGATTTGAGAAGAATCTTCGAATGTTTGAGGAGATAAAAACTCAAGATGAACCCACTAAAATATGCATTTGGAGTTTCCTCAGGAAAATTTTTAGGGTTTGTGGTTCGAAACAAAGGGATTGAAATTGACCCTACTAAGATTAAAGCCATTGCTAAAATGCCTCCCTCGCGAAATTTAAGGGAATTGAAGGGGCTACAAGGGAGATTGGCCTATATCAGAAGATTTATTTCTAACTTGGCTGGTCGATGCTTGGCATTCTCAAGATTGATGAAAAAGGGTATTCCATTTTAATGGGATCAGCAGTGCCAAAATGCTTTTAATAGTATTAAGGAGTATCTTTTGAAGCCTCCAGTACTCATGAGCCCAATAAAAGGAAAACCACTCTTGTTGTACATAACAGCCTTGGATGGTTCGTTAGGGGCACTGATGGCACAACACAATGAGCATGGGAAAGAAAATGCCTTGTATTACTTGAGTCGTACTCTGGTTGGGGCAGAAGTCAATTACTCTCCTATCCAAAAAACATGTCTTGCCTTAGTGTTCGCCTTGCAAAAACTAAGGCACTATGTCTTGGAACACGAAGTCAAGTTGATATCAAGAGCAGACCCCTTGAAATATATACTTTCACGACCCATACTTTCAGGGAAAATTGCAAAGTGGGTTGTAATTCTCCAACAATTCGCAATTGAATATGTTCCCCAAAGAGCTGTAAAAGGGCAGGCTCTAGCAGATTTTTTGGCAGCACATCCTATACCTGGTGACTCACCTCTAGTAACTGATTTACCAGATGAAGAAGTTATGCAAGTAGAAATTCAGAAAGGATGGGAGATGTATTTTGATAGAACTTCAAGGAGTCCAGATGGCAAGAAGTAAGAAAATCCTAAAAATAATAAAGCTGGACTTGGAATTGTGTTTGTGACTCCAGATAATGCTATAATCACCCATTCTTTTGCCCTAAGTGAAGGATGCTCCAATAATGAGGCAGAATATGAAGCTGTACTTGCTGGATTAGAATTGGCATTACAAATTCCTATTGAAAAACTCTTAATTTATGGAGATTCGAAACTGGTGGTAAAGCAACTCCATGGAGAATACATTGTTAAGAAAACAAGTCTCATCCTGTATCATTAAAGGGCTGATCAATTGCTTTCGTAATTCAGGAAAACACATATTTTCCACGTGAAGAGAAGAACAAATGCTCGAGCTGATTCACTTGCAAGTTTGGCTGCATCACTCACCCTACCAGATAGCAAAACAATTACTATCACAGTAGGTGAAAGAAGGGTGTTACAACCTTTAAAAGAAGTTTCTGACTTGGTTCCAATCTTGGTCGTCACCACGAAAGGAGAAAACAAGGAGGATTGGCTGGAACCATTCATAGCTTACCTCCAACATGGTAGGCTACCTGAAGATAAAGTAAAAAGAATTGAAGTGAGACGCAGGGCTACCAAATTCGTCTCGTGGAAGGATGGGTTATACAAAAGGTCTTTGGATGGAATGTACATGCGGTGTATAGCCAAGGAGCGTATCCAAGAGGTAATGGCAGAAATACATGCAGGTGTATATGGGGCACACCAAAGTGGTCCTAAATTACATATGCAGCTAAAACGGTTGGGATACTATTGGCCGACTATGATCGCAGATTGCATAGATTATGCTCGAAGATGCCAAGTCTGCTAATTCCATGGGAACTTTCTCCAGCAACCCCCAGAGCCTTTACATTTAACAACTTGTTCTTGGCCATTTGCAGCATGGGGTCTGGACATTATTGGTCCTTTTGTACCTTCATCTTCAGCAAGATATCGATACATCCTAGCTGCAACTGACTATTTCTCAAAATGGGCAGAGGCCGTGGCTTTAAAGGATATAAAAAACACAGTTGTCTCTGAGTTCATCCGAACCCATATCATTTACGGGTTTGGGATTCCAGAAAATATCATCATGGATAATGGACAGCCATTCAGGAGTGATGCTTTATAAGTTATTTGCCAAGTACAAAATCAAAAACAACCATTCGTCAAGATATCATGCACCTGCCAATGGTTTGGCAGAAGCTTTCAACAAGACATTGTGCAAAATTCTTAAGAAGATGGTGGATAAGAACAAAAAAGCTTGGCACGAAAAGTTACAAGAAGCTTTGTGGGCTTATCGGACTTCGCACAAAACTCATACTCAAGCAACCCCTTATTCGTTGGTTTTTGGAGGAGAAGTAGTGTTACCACTTGAGGTTCAAATACCATCATTGCGAGTGGCAATACAAGAGTCCTTAACAAAAGATGAAAGTGCAAGAGTGAGGTTGGCTGAGCTGGAGACCCTGGATGAAAGAAGGTTGTATGCTCAACAGAACTTGGAAATCTACCAACAAAGGATGGCAAATGCATTCAATAAAAGAGTGAGGCTTCATTCCTTTAAAAAGGGAGACTTGGTACTAATGGTTAGAACACCCATAGTAGTCTCACGAAGAACCAAAGGAAAGCTTGAGCCCAAATGGAAAGGACCTTATGTGATTGAGAAGGTTTATTCTAATGGGGCCTATTTGTTGATAACGATGGATGGTGACAGAATCATTCCCCCAACCAATGCAAGGTTCTTGAAGAGATATTACCCTTAAGAAAGCCTGCTAGGTTGAAAAACCCGAAAGGGCGGCCTAGGCAAAAGTTAGGGCTAAAAAAAAAAAAAAAAAAAACCCACCAACGGTATTGTATGTGGTTAAACTGCTAAAATATCCCACCGAAATCTAAGGTGGTAAAACATTGGATACTTCTGGCCAGAAAGAGTATAAACTATGTACGGCCAAACAAAAGTCAAAAACCCACCAACGGTATTGTATGTGGTTAAATTGCTAAAATATCCCACCGAAATCTAAGGTGGTAAAACATTGGATACTCCTGGACTGCAAGAGTATAAACTGTGTACAGCGAAACAAGAGTCAAAAAAACCACCAACAGTATTGAATGTGGTTAAACTGCTAAAATATCCCACCGAAATCTAAGGTGGTAAAACATTGGATACTCCTGGCCCGCAAGAGTATAAACTGTGTACGGCCAAACAAAAGTCAAAAACCACCAACGGTATTGTATGTGGTTAAACTACTAAAATACCTCACCGAAATCTAAGGTGATAAAACATTGGATACTCCTAGCCCGCAAGAGTATAAACTGTGTACGGCCAAAATAAGACAAATCAATGTATTGTATTGAGAAATTTCATATAACAAATAAATCTATTGTGTACGGCTAAAATAAGACAAATCAATCTATGCGAAATTTCATAAATACATTATGTTCGGATGAATAACAAAATAAAAGTGCATTCATTCATTAAGAGAAGCCTTAGCCCTTTCAAAGGCATGTTCCACAACACTGTGTTGTCCATTCTTCTTCTTGTGTTGGCTCAAAACATTCAGAGCAGTTTGCTCGGCTTCTTCTGATTTAGAAACACTCTCAGAAGCTTGTGCAAAATCACACATAAATGATGCATGTTCGGCTTGGGTGGATGACAATTCCTTTTCAAGTTGTTTGAGTAACTCTTTGGTTTGAATAATCCTTTGATTAAGACCCGCAATGTGCTCATCCGACATGATAATTGAAGCAAACAACTGTTTATGCTCGCTAGAAACTTTGTCAAAATGAAGCTTCTTCTCATAGTATTGGGCCTCAAATTCTGCAGTAGACAAGCTTGAAGAATCTGCAAGTTGGGTTTTCAAAGCAAAGCACCCAAGGAATATCTTCACCTTCTCGTAAAAGGAGGTGAAGTCTACACCCAAACTATTCAAAATCATGAAAACGTTGTTTGCTATAGCAATCATGCCATTAACATCCGTCATTGATTGGAGAGAAATAGTAAGACCTTTCTGAATATGGGTGGCTGCTTTGTTAGAGGAAGTTCCCAAAAGAAGGTTAGATGGAGCAAAGGGTGCTTCAAGTTTGTCAAATAATTTGTTAACCCCATTTGCTTCAAGTAAGTCTGCAAGAGTTTGGGCCTCTTCCGAGGTATCAAAAGTAATGTCGTCTGTCTCTTCCAATGTGTCAGAAGTAATTTCTGTGAAAATAGAAGGAGATACTCAATGAAAACATAGAAGGTAAAAACAATATATATATATGAATGAAGTATACCTTGGTGTACAGCTTGAAGAGACTTAGGTGGAGGAGGAGACAAGTTGTGATTCCCACAAGTGGACCACAGATTTTGCAATGTGGCATGATCTAAAGAGAAAAGAGTTCATTGAGTATGTATACATGATGAAATAAAATGAGATACAAGGAATGAATAAGAATACCCTTAAAGGTAGCCAATGGCATATGCAAAGCAGCTGGGGAAGTCCGAGGCGCAGTGCCTAAGAAAATGAGAGGTGTTAAAAAAAAAAAAAATGGAAGAAGAAGAAGAAGAAAAAAGAATTATACCTTTCTCTAATAGCTTGGATGGCTTGTTCGAAGAAGGAGAAGAAAAACCTACATTTGCTGGGGGCAATTTACTCATCTTAGTCGGTGTGCCATCTAAAAGAGGGGTGTAGTCATAAAACTCATCTTCACTCTCGCTACTTCCATTGAGAGAACAATCAAAAGATTTGGTGGGAGAAGGAATTTCAACACTCTTAATGCGAATACGACCCAAGGCAGTTAATTCATACCCATCTCCCTCAAAGAGTTCTTGAATCATATTCTCATCTTTATCTTCAAGAAAAGAGTACAAGTATGTGCGAAATTGATCCATTGGGGTTTTGGTCGCTACGGTGGGTTGGGAAGTTCCTGTACAATCACTGATAGACATAGTCTCTGGAAAAAACTTTGCGAGACCAGAAAATTGAGGACCAGAATCTACTTGCTCAAAGCTAAATCTCATTTTAAATTGAGAATTACACATATCCTCGAAAAGATGAAGGAGATCTGAAACCGAGTAACTAGATCGAGAAAGAGCAATAAGTGGTCGACTATTATCCATTCACCGAGGTGATGATGCTTCCAGAGCAATAGGTGCAGATGATGACCTAGCTCTAGAGTAAGAAGGGTTCTTCGTCTTTCGGTCTTTAATTGACATATCCAATTTTCTCTTGCGTGAAGATTTCGGCTGGGTATGAGTAACATATTGGAGCACAATAAAGGAAGTTCCTAACCACCAATTGGCATAAGTCATGGTTACGTGAGAAATAAATCGGGAGCCTGGTAACTCCAATGAGACTTTTGTACCACAACGTAGCATATGGCGCCAGTTGTAATAAAATTTAGACCACTCAGAGGGCTGCCGACAAGATACATTAAGCGGTGTAGGGCATGCTTGACCAAACCCAAATTGACGACCGTATCGGTTAAGGGAGTACGGTTCAGAAATGAAATTAAATCCCATTTTAAAAGTTAAAATCCCTTGCCTCAAAGATATAAGATAGCCAAGGTGGAAAGGTGATATCCTTTCAGAGTCGACCAGAATGCCTGAAGGTTCACTTTCATGGGTAAGAGCCCTAAATTGACACTCCGTACGATAAGTTAGGAGAGAGTCCACAAATGGAAATTTATCAGTAAAAAACTGGACAGCCGATTGGTTTCTAATAAACCCAAGATATGGCATGAAATGAATATCAGGAATCGGACAAATCGACTGAGGATCCCCATGAGAGTAAGTCTTGACAAAATATAGTGAAATCCATCCAAAAAGGTAATGTAAAAGACCCTGAATATTTTCCTTCCCAGGTGAAGATGATGATGCCATTTTACCAAGAAAATGATAGAGGTATGCAAGGACAGGGATGGCCAAGCTAAATAAGGTTCCACCTGCCATTTTGGTGGCTACATGAAAGGTCGTCGGACGAATTTCCCCAGAAGAGTGAGGGAAGACAAATCCGCTAAGCCAGCTCGCCAAAAAACCAGAAAGATACACATCATCAGGAATTCTATCTTTTCGTTGAAAACCACTAATCGAAGTTGGGGATTTGTCAATAAATTTGAAAGTCCAGTGGTTAAACTTCTTGGATTGAAAAGAGCTGGCATAAATGTTGAAAAGCCCACGGCACGCCTTGGATGTCTGGGACGAATATAAAATGTCATCGAAGGGGGTGAACTCTTCATAAAACTCACCGCGAATGGGGAGCCCGCTAATGCGATGAAGGCCCCATAAAGAGATCCCAAGTTCGCCGTAAATGGTGTGGAAAGTGTTGGTGTCGGGTGACCACCGCTCTAAGAATCCTTTGAGCAGGAAGACATTCCTAGCATAAGCAAATTGGGATACATAGATTACAGCATAAATCCCACACTTCTTCAAAATAGGGGCAAATGTGGAAAGAACGTCATTCAACCAAAAAATCCATATGGGGGATTGCAAATGGGTAGAAATGCCGCGGACATTAAAAGAATTATCCCATTTCAGTTTTTCATGCTTTATTCTCTTAAGAAAAGTATTAAATTCAGAGCAGTCAAGGTCTTCAGAAAATGGACGAAGGATTAAGACAGGGAATGACCCAATTGATTTGAAGTACCCTTTCTCGAGAATCTCACAGTAGTTTCGAATTCCTGTATAGACCAAGTCTTCGGAAGCCGTATGTAAAGAGATGTAGGGGTCTAACTCGGTGGGTGACAATAAAGCAGTGATAGGTTTATGCCGAATTATTTTCGGACCAGATTTATCCAGTACATCCCTCTCGTCACGTCGAAGATATTCAAGTGTCTTTTCCATGCTTCCTCTAAAAAAAATAATAATAAAAATAAAAATAAAAAAGTGAAAAAAAGAAGAAGTGAGGAGCAGTTTGATGTTTGCATACATGCTGCAAAAAATTCTAGTTGCATGAAAAAAAAAAAGAAAAAAAAGGAAAGCATACTTGATATGACATCATGTCTTCTTTTCCATGCTTCCTCTAAAAAAAAAAAAGGAAAAAAAAAAGAAAAAAAAAAAAAAAAGTGAGGAGCAGTTTGATGTTTGCATACATGCTGCAAAAAATTCTGGTTGCATGAAAAAAAAAAGAGAAAAGGAAAGCATACTTGATATGACCTTATGTCTTCTTAAAAGTATAAGAAGAACAATTTCTACTGGAAGGTAAAAAAAAGAGAGCAGAGTAAACTGTGACAAAAAAAAGGCAGCAGGTTATACACAAGGTTCATATGGGTTGTAAAAAGGTTCATGGAAATTTTCATGGGTTATAAAAAGGTTCATGGAGAGGAGAATTTCTGCTGGAATGTAAAAAAAAAGAGTGCAGATTAAACTGTGACAAAAAAAAGGGGGGGGTCTTTGGGCTAGGGAAAAAATCTGCTTGAAAGGCAGTAGGCTTTTTGTTCAAGCAAAAATAAAAATAAAAAGAAAAAGAAAAGAGGCTACAGCTTTTGTTATGAAAGAAGGCAGTAGGTTATTCATCCTTTCAAGAAGGGTCTTTGTTGGGACTACTTGGACTTAGGGTCTAGTAAAAAATTTTGGGAAGGGCTGTCACATGGTGATATACATGCTGAAAGAAAATATTTTATAGAGAAGAAAGCATACCTGATTTAAAGGAGTTTGAAGAGATTCTTTTGTATCTTCTTTAAAGTATAAGAAGAACAACTTTTGTTGAAAAAAGAAGAAAGATAATGGCTGGAAAGTTGCTAGAAGGATAAACATTTTCTGGAAACAAAAAAAATCTGCTGGGAGAAACAAAATCTGCAAGGAAAAAAAAGGGCTGCAGGGAAAAAAATATATGAATAGGTGTAATATAAAGGAAAAGTCTTGCTTAAGAAAAGAGGTAGTGGTCTCCTAAAATACTTCAAAGAAGCAAGAGTTTATGTAGGATTTGAAATACTCCATAGAAGAGTTTGTGTAGGATTAGAAATCTTACCAATGCCAACCCATCATATTCCATAAAGACAAACTTCTAAAATATATATATATGTATATATAAATCTCCTAAAAAATAATAATAATAAAAATAAAAATAAAAATAAAATAAAATAAAGTGGCAAGTTGGAGGCCCACAAAAGAAAATGCCCAATTTAAAAAAAATGGTGGCCTAGAAAAGGAAAGGTCCATGATGGCCTAGGAAAAAAAAAAAATCTATTGTAAAGAAAAAGTAGCAAGTTGGAGGCCCACCAAAGAAAAGGCCCAATTAAAAATGGTGGCCTAGAAAAGGAAAAGTCCATCATGGCCTAATATATATATATATATGTTGCAAAAAGAAATGGTGGCAAGTTAGAGGCCCACAAAAGAAAATGTCGAATTAAATCTTGGACCTTACACATGACCCTTTAAAAAAAAAAAAAAAATCAAGTCCACAAAAAGGACCCATGCAGCAGAAGTAAATGGCCCATGGACTATAAAAGGCAATTAACCCGTTATTTTTAAAAAAAATCAAATCCACAAAAAGGACCCATGCAACAGAAGTAAATGGCCCATGGACTATAAAGGGCAATTAACCCTTTATTTTTAAAAAAGATCAAGTCTACAAAAAGGACCCATGCAACAAAAGTAAAAGGGCTCATGAAAAAACCCTCAACCCCCCCCCCCCCTAAAAAAAAAGAGACCAAAGCAAAGAAATAATTCCATCCAAGACCTAAAGATCATCTAGATAAAAGTGCCAAATTGTCGTGACTCGCACAGTTAAGAAAATTCACTTGTGCAAGTCATGAGGGGCATTTGTTGGCACATAAATTTCAACTAAATTTATGACACGTATAGAGTCTATGATAGGAAGGTTGTAGGTAATCACTTCCTAAAAAAAGATCAACATGATCCGTTGAAGTACATAAATAAAACGACGTTGTATCTCAACGATGTTATTCAAGATGCTCAAATGACACGTGGAGCCTATGAAAGATGACACCTGTAGAGCCTACAGCAAGGACACCACACAGGATGAAACCCCAAAGATCAATCTGGTTAATCAGATATACGATTAATCAGATAGCGCTATTATTCAAAATTCAAATGGCTCTATCATTCAATTTGAAATTCAAATTGAAGATGAGGCATTTCTATCACCTGATGGCCTTCTATAAATATGAGGACCATCACACAAGACGGGGGATCGATCAAGAAATCAGAAATGAAAAGATCAAAGAGAGAGAGAAAGAAATTGAGAACTAAAGAAATCGTTACAAGAAAGAAGAAGAGAAGCCTAGAGAACTCAAGAGCCTATGCTAATGGCGATGAATAGGTAAAGGGTTCCAAACCCAAGAATTGTATTTTATATTCGAGGGTTCAAAACCCATAACAATTTCAATAAAATATTTATTTTTTCTTAAATTGTCTTTTGTTGTTTATTTTGTTCTTCATTAATCGGAGGTTTCATTTGTATAAAATGTGTAATTAACGATCTGAAATACAGATCGGAAATAAGAACCTGCTATTCAAATAATCAACACTGTTTAGTCCAAAAACTAAACAGTGGACGTTTGTAACATAAATTTTGAAATGTGTTGAAATACTTCATGTTTTAAAATTTGTGTCTACAATGAGATAGACTGTGTTCCTAAGGCAAGTGTACCAAACTTGCCACATTTTAGGATGAGCCCAAAAGAGTTCAAGATTCTATAGGGGCAAGTTAATGAATTGTTGCAAAAAAGGATGATCAGAAAGAGCATGAGTCATTGCAGGGTACCAGCTTTGTTAACACCAAAGAAGGATAGGAGTTAGCGCATGTGTGTGGATAGTAGGGCCATTAACAAAGTCATGGTAAAGTACAGATTTTCTATTCCTAGGCTGGATGACGTACTAGATCGATTGAGTGGGGCGAAAGTGTTCTCTAAGTTAGAATTGAAAATCGGTTATCATCAGATATGTATTGGCTTAGGGGATGAGTAGAAGACAACCTTTAAAACTAGAAAAGGCTTGTATGAATGGTTGGCGATGCCCTTCGAGCTTTCCAAAGCCCCTAGTACCTTTATGTGACTTATGAATCAGGTATTCCATCCCTTTATTGGAAAATCCATAGCTGTTTACTTTGACGATATCCTGATTTATATATGTACTGAAGAGGAACACCTACAACATTTATGGGAGATTTTCAATGTGTTGAAAGAAAACAGTTTGTATGCAAATGCAAAAAAGTACAAGTTTTTTTTACTAACAATCTAGTGTTCCTCGGATACGTGGTGAGTGTGGATGGTATACGAATAGATGAAACCAAGGCGAAAGCGAATTCAGGAGTGACCAACTCCAAATCAATCACAGATGTACACAGCTTTCATGATTTAACGACTTTTTACATGCATTTTGTGCAGAATTTCAACACCATAGCTGGCACACTTACCAATTATTTGAAGCATAAGCAGCTCTTATGCTACATAGCAGAGTTTTGCAATTCTAAAATAGAGGCTTACTATTGCGCCAATTCTTTGATAAGTTGTTTGAGGTTGATTATGACGCTTCAAGTGTAGGCATTGGAGCTGTTCTTTCACAAGAAGGCAACCAGTGACCTTCTTTAGTGAAAAGTTGAGCAAAGCAAGACAAGAGTGGACCACTTATGAACAAGAATTATATGTTGTAGTTCGGACTTGCACTATTGGGAGCCATACTTGATTCAAATGGAGTTCATCCTCAACATTGACCATCAAGCTCTCAAGTTTTTCAGAATTCGGCGACGCCCAATCGTATGCATGCTAGATGGATTGCTTACACCAAAAGTTTACTTTTTTAATCAAGCATAAGTTTGGCAAGTTAAACAAGGTAGCTGATGCATTGAGTCGATGAGTAATCTTGCTAACCATTGTCAAGAAAGAGGTTTCAAGTTTTGATTACCTAAAAGAGCTTCATGCTGAAGATAAAGATTTCAAAGAAGAATGGGAAAAGTGTATTTCGGGTTTTCTTACGCCAACAAAGTTCCAATTGCAAGATGGTTTCTTGTTCTTCGGAGAGTGGCTATGCAATCCTTGAGGTTCTTTATGTGAGCACATAGTTAAGGAAACCCATGGCGGTGGGTTAAGTGGACATATGGGGCGAGACAAGAGTATATCTTTGGTAAAGGCTCGTTACTATTAGCCTCAGCTAAAGAGAGATGTTGAGAAGTATGTGCAGCGATGTTACACATGCCAAACAGCCACGGGTCATGCGCAGAATACAGGCTTATACACTTCTTTTCCTATCCCAGATGCACCACGGGAGGACTTGTCCATGAACTTTGTCCTTGGACTTTCTCGAACCCAGTGAGGTATGGATTCCATCTTTGTTATTGTTGATAGATTTTCAAAGATGGCCCATTTTATTTCATTTAGGAAGACATCAAATGCAAGTCATATTGCTTAATTGTTCTTTCGTGAAGTTATCCGCTTACATAGGTTGCCAAAGACTATTGTTTCTAACCATGATAGCAAATTTCTAAGTCATTTTTGGTGTACTTTATGGAGGTAATTGGATACATCCTTGCAATATAGTCGCACTTGTCATCTACAGACAAATGGACAAATAGAAGTTATTAATCAGATGCTAGGAAATATTCTAAGGAGTTTATGCCAAGAAAGTCCTAGGCAATGGGATTTTTCTATTTCACAAGCTGAATTTGGCTACAACAATGTTCCAAATCGATCAAGTGGGAAGTCTACATTCGAGGTTGTTTACATTCACCCTTCATTGCATACATTAGACTTGGTCCCTTTTCCAAAACTTCAAGGCATGAGCATTGTTGCATATCATATGGCAGAAAATGTAGCAAACATTCATTGTAATGTAAAGAAAAGATTGAAAGAATCTACTGCAAGATACAAAGCTAATGCAGATAAACATAGGCAATAAAAGACTTTTGCAGCGGGTGATATGGTGATGGTCCATGTAACGCCTCGATGTTATTAACCCATTTAATAATTACCAATCTATTATTATTATTCAATTTCATGATACAAGTATAAATTAAAGAAAAATAAAAGACTGCATTCTTATAAAACAAAATACATTTCCTTCTCATAAATTCTTTTATAATTACATAATTGAATTCACATAGAAGTACATACCTTAAAGATAGAGAAATACATTAAAAATATGCCCTACGAGTTTACACCTTTCAAGGTGAAGGCCTTGATTACAACAATTATAATCCTATCTCGAACAAGTGAGCTTAGTAGTTGTCAACAAGCAATCACCAAAGGAGCTCCCGTGCCCCCAACAAAATCTTCATGACTCATTACCATATGAAAAGATATCATTAGCACAACTTGGAAATTTGAATATCCAGTCCAATAAGAAGTGAGTATTGCTGCCCAGTAAAAGTAATCTTAACAATTTAAATATTTATGTTCCTCATGATCATGCTCATGCAATGGACATGCTATGCACAAAACTAATACGTAACTCTTTATGAAAATAAACAATGTTAACTCAATTAGTTGGACCTTTGTTAAACCTTGAAATCCCATTTTGTAATAAAATTCATAATATATATTTCAAAATACTCCCACATTTACCCATCCTCGGGTACGGAAGGGCAATTGGGCACCTATCATAACTTTCCAACATCACTCCCACATTTACCGGCCCTCGGGCATGAAAGGGCAATTGGGCACCTTGATAATATCATTTGCCACATTTGTCCTGTAACGTCCCAAATTTTATTATTCGATTTCATTACCCAATTTGCCCAGAAACTATCACTATTCGGCCGAACCCTGTCCGGGATAGCCGTAACCTGGTATGCAAAGTTGGAGAACTCTGTGAAACAGAACTGGGAAGAGCTGGCTGAGGCCTTTATTGATCAATACTCCTATAACGCAGATCGAGGTCACAACTCGTGATCTCGAAGTCACCCGCCAAGAACCAAAGGAGGGTTTCTCAGAGTTCATGACGAGATGGAGAGCAAAAGCCTCAATGATGACCACTAGGCCCGCTGACAAAGATCAGATTCGGATGATTGTGCGCAATCTCCAGCCCAAGCTCATGCAGAAGATGATTGTTATCCCCTTCCCTACCTTTTCAGATTTGCATGAGATGGGGGTTCAAATCGAGGATGCCATCAGACAAGGGATCTTTGTAGAAGATAATGAGCCTTTGAAGAGGAATGTTGCTCGTAGTTCCAATGCTACTACTGATGGTAGCACAACTGCGAAATGCTCAGAAGTAGGCACTATCACCACTTCCCTCAATGGCCAAAAACCAACCACTTCAACTCGGCCCCAAGCCAGAAAATTCCATCCCCTTTACATGAGTCTCTCCCAAGCTTTGAAAAAGCTGCAAGAAGAAGGGCACCTAGAACTCCTAGAACCCCAACCCCTCCCAAATCCTCTTCCACCAAGGTATGACCCAGCTAAATACTGTGCCTACCATCAACAGCACGGTCATGATACGAACCGTTGCTTCCGCCTTCGTCATAAGATTCAGGATCTTATTGACGAAGAGACCCTAGCTCCACCAAAAGGACCTCAGGTTAGTACTGACCCATCACCTCTACATCTCAACCTCATCCATATATTACCATCCACCTTCGACCCCAGCATATACATCACCCCGGCCCATCTACCTAAGCCTGAGGTGTTTATCCCGGAAAGCATGGACATATGCATGATGGGTGCATCTGGACCCCAGTCATCCCAAACCCATGAACCCACTACTTCTGAGCTGATGAGGATGATTGAAGATCTTCAGAGAACTGTGGCAGATTTAACCTTTGGAGTTTTGCCTCCATCATCGACCACACCACATACTGGGAATTTCTTGTCAAAAGGCTCCCTAGTCTTGGGGCGGGCTGCATTTGAGGAAGGCCAATCCTTTGGCGCAGTAGAGGCCGGCGATCAGAACAAGGCAGGGGCAAGCATTAGTCCCCATGAACATTTTCAGTTGGCTGTTGAGGCTTTGAAAGCCGAGGGACTAAACAAAGAACAAGTACTCGCAGTTGCTGCAAAAACTGTGGACGGCACTTTTGCCACTCAAGTTGGGGGCAGTTTGAATCGAGAGGCAAGCCGGGAGAAGGGCTATTATACCAGAGGTAATCCTGTTAGCTCTAATCCCGTGCTTAGAAGAGATCAGCAAGCCAGGCCAGCACCTGCCAATCTCTCTGTTGGTGCGTCCAGCAAAAATCCACAAACCCAGAAGTACCAACCCCGAGGTCGGAGGGTCTTCCATGCCCTCCACTTGCCTTTGTCCAAAGCTTTCCAAATCCTTGTAGGACAAGGCCATCTCAAACCCCTTGAGCCTCGGCCTCTCCCGAACCCTCTTCCGGCTACACATGATGCTACCCAGTACTGCGCGTACCATCAGCAAACTGGCCATACTACCGACGACTGCTTCCGTCTTCGCCATGAAGTACAGGATCTATTTGACAATGGGGTTGTCCTCCCGCCAAGCTCTGCAAAGCCTATCGGCACAGGATCGGTGAACTTAAGGGATAATGTGATGTGATTGGGGGGATGAACCATCTGCGGGCGGTACTCAGATTACTCCAGCTATGAGAATGGCACGCACTGTTCTGAGCAATGTGCAAATACCAGTTTTTGTGCTTTCTGACTTGGGTATTGGGTCAGTTTTGTTTTGTTTTGAGTCTGTCTTTTTGTTTTAAGTCAGTCTTTTTGTTTTGGGTCTGTCTTGTTGTATTGAGTCAGTCCTGTTGTATAGGAGTCGGGTGGTTCCGGGGGTGTTACCTCGAGCGTCACCATTTTGTTTTGTGTTTGCCTTTTCATTTTGTTTTGAGTCTGTTTCTGCCAGGGAGCCAGTTGTGCCAACAGATTTTGAATGAAACAGCAGTGATTTTCGCGCTCTCGCATTTGCTTCTGCCGTGTGCTAGTTGTGCCGGGATTTGAATGAAATGGCAGTGCATTCCACCTGCTCTCTTGTGCCTTGAAGTCATTGTATTGACCTAAGTTTTTCAAAACCTTTTTGAACACTGCGGTGAAAACAAAGAGGGAGGAATTCCTCGGGATTTGCAAAACTTTGATCAATTGAGAGAAAGAGAGGTGTGCTAAGCCCTTAATGAATGAAATCATGCTTGTTAGTGTGAGTACTGAGAAGGACCCTAGCTTTGATCCAGATTGGTCCTACACTGTCTTCAGCGCGAGCGATTTGTCGCTTTCTTAAAAACTTTCAAAAAAAATGTTTTGCGCGGTCCTGCAAAGACATGTGTGGAATCGCTCTTGAGATTGTGCAGCTTAGGATCTCTCTCAGCCTCGAGACTCAACCCCTTTGCTTCAAACCTTGAACTTGCATTCAGAATGTTCAACGGTCAACCACGATGTGAGGCCTGTGTGGCCAGATTTGAAGCAGCCCTCGAACAAGAGGCACCAAAGTCAGATCAAGAAGGTCAGACCTCATCAGAAGAAGCTTGCAAAGCTAGAACAGAAGCACCCCTCGAACTAGGGGCAACAAATGTCCGAGGTGCTCGAAGAGCCGAAGATGGATCCTCCTACAAATCAATACAACAGCCACTCTCCTGGATATAGAGGGCTTCAATCTCAGAACCATTTGGCATGGACTGGTTACACTTTTACCCTTTGAGAGGCTCGCTGGGCCGAAAACCCGGAAGGGCGACCCAGGCAAAAGTTAGAGCAAAGAAAAGAATGAAAAAAGAAAAAAGAAAAAATGCAAAGATACAAAATGAAAAGAACAAAAAGAGCAAAAAAGAAAAGAAAAGAAGAAAAAGAAAAGAAAAGAATGAAAAAGAAAGAAGAACAAAGCTCGCAAGGTCGAAAACCTGCAACAGGCGCCTTGGCAAAAGTTAGAGCATAAAAAGGAGAGGTTAATACCCGAGTGTACCTTAACCCCGAACTACGTAAGGCTTGATTCCCATGTTTGGGATACGTAGGCAACTTCATTCTGAAGTCCAGCCGTAAAACACTTCAATTTGATTGTGTCCATGCGATGGTTCTGGTCATCCTTGTCTTCTCTGTATCTGAGGATTTGGTTGTGCTCGTCACTCTGAGGACTGACTGCAATGCGCCGCGGTGCTATCCAAACAAGGGGCAACTTTCCGTTGCCAATCAACGCGCCGCGGTGCCATTCAAACAATGGGCAACTTTCCGTTGCCATTCAATGCGCTGCAGTGCCGTTCAAACAAGGGGCAACTTTCCGTTGCCATGCAGCTCCGCTCAAATAAGGGGCAATTTTTCTTCGGGTCCGAGGTTGCGCATCTCAAGAGTAGGTTTTGTGCTTGCTGAGCATTGGCCGTTTGCAAAAATAGTTTTTGAGAATTTTTACTGAGGTTGACTAATTTTCTCGAAAATTGTTCCATCTTTTCCAAAAACTAGGCCATTTCTTGGACCCAAAAAAGGAAAATTTTCAGTACTCATAGCCTGACTTGCATGATTTCAAATCAAAAATCGAACAAGCATGTTAATTTAACTCTCATTTTTGGTCAAATTTTTTTTAGAAAGCCAAAAACAAAAATGGTCAAAATGATGAACTAGGGGCACAGTTGAGTCAGGTGTTCTGTCTTTCCTCTATTATCACCATACTTGCCAGAAAAGGCACCATACTCGCCAAGAAGGGCACTCTACCTGCCAGAAAAGGGCACCACTGAAGCAAACCACAAATGGGCTGAAAGCTCTCTCACATCCTCCAAGCAACGAGGTATCAAGCCAAGTGCGAAGCACGAACTAGAATGGGGTAAGATATTCCACTCCTTCATCTGGACAGATCTGATCACGTCCAAACTCCCCAGCAAAGCATCATCAATCGATGTCAGCTGCAAATTTGCTACGCATCCTGTTGCAGCACAACCCCTCTGTGGGAGAAACTCACCGTTGTGAGCAGAAGAAGAAGAATCTAGCAGAATGCTAGGGGCGAGAACCCACAACTTGCTGTTTATCCATCAACCACCCAGGGGAGGGATGAAAAATGAGAGATTGAAGAATAGAGAGATGTGCGATGAGAAAAAAAAGTGAGAAAAGGGCTTTTTCAGAAAACTAGATATTGAGTGTCAAGTGATGTGAGAATCACAAGTGAGAAAGGGTGGGAAACACTACCCGGTGAAACAGGCTCCCTGTGCATGTCGTGTCTTTTTGTTTGTCTCGTTTTTTGGTTTTGAGTCGTTTTGAGTGTCAACGGATGTGTTTAGGTTGTTTACCTTTTTGTTTTTCGTTGTTGAGTCTCTTTCGCTGTGTTCAGTTGTAGGCTCAATACCCGGTCGAGAACTCATTTTCTCATTTTCAAAAGAAAAATCATTTTGTGCTCCGAGTGCCGTGCCGTTCTCCACATTTGTGCAAAACAGAATTTGTTCTTTCAGAAAAACCGCAGGGTTCAACCCAGGTCATGTGAGAACAGTGAAATCAGGACCTATCTGAAGCTATGAGTTTCGGGCTGCAAAGCAAAAGCAAAAGAAGAAAATGTCAGGCATCTGAGTTTTGTTCCTACTTCAGTAGGCTCCGAGACTATATTCCATGTGTACCTCTTCAGGTCTTGCCAATGTTCCGAAGTATGAGTGTGCCTCTACCTCAAGCTCAAGATCAAGTCTACTTCAAGCCAGAATGGTGATCAGAAGTGCTCTCCCTGAGTACCAGCCCCTGCCAGAGGCATCTTGGCCGTGTTTGCAGTGAGTTCCTAGGAGACCAACTGCGACGGTGGAAACTAGAGTTCGAATGGCCGTGGCCTAGAACACAAAGGTACGGGATTTCCGAGACTAAAGTCTGGTTTAAATACCCAGAGGTGTGCCCTCGGCTTGAAATCTGTATGGCAGCCCCATAGGTTGAGTTAGCATGTGTATGCACCTCAATTCTGGATACTGAACCAACCTAGTCTGTCACCCCGTTGGAGAATAGGGAAAGTTGTGAGTATGATCAGGAAAACAAGCGGCAGCCGTGGCTCCCACATGCAGATATTGTTACTTGTCAGCATTTCAGAACCTTTGTGCTGTGAGTTGAAGGTAAGTGTTCGAAGAGCACGAGGGGAGATCCCCATCAGAGTAGAGCGGTTCACCGCCACTCACCTCATGAGGTGCTTTCTAAAGCGCCGCTGTGTCTATTTATTGCTTTCCGTAAGCATCATGCATTGTATTGCATTGTACCTATCAAGTTTCTTTCTCATTTCACCCAATATATCAATCATACTTGTTCACTAAGTGCATCTATCACACTTCATGTTTGCCTTTAGTATATCTATCATACTTGTTCACATAGTGTATCTATCACACACTCGCTTTGTCTATTTTGCGTATCAATCACACACACTCACACCTTTGTTCCCCGGTTAAAACCTTCCCTCTCTCCGTATGAAATACGTTGAGATATGCTTGTTGGTTACACCTTTGTTCCCCGGTTAAAACCTTCCCTCTCTCCGTATGAAATACGTTGAGATATGCTTGTTGGTTACACCTTTGTTCCCCGGTTAAAACCTTCCCTCTCTCCGTATGGAATACGTTGAGATATGCTTGTTGGTTACACCTTTGTTCCCCGGTTAAAACCTTCCCTCTCTCCGTATGAAATACGTTGAGATATGCTCGTTGGTTACACCTTTGTTCCCCGGTTAAAACCTTCCCTCTCTCCGTATGAAATACGTTGAGATATGCTCGTTGGTTACACCTTTGTTCCCCGGTTAAAACCTTCCCTCTCTCCGTATGAAATACGTTGAGATATGCTTGTTGGTTACACCTTTGTTCCCCGGTTAAAACCTTCCCTCTCTCCGTATGAAATACGTTGAGATATGCTTGTTGGTTACACCTTTGTTCCCCGGTTAAAACCTTCCCTCTCTCCGTGTGAAATACGTCGAGATATGCTTGTTGGTTACACCTTTGTTCCCCGGTTAAAACCTTCCCTCTCTCCGTATGAAATACGTCGAGATATGCTTGTTGGTTACACCTTTGTTCCCCGGTTAAAACCTTCCCTCTCTCCGTATGATATACGTTGAGATATGCTTGTTGGTTACACCTTTGTTCCCCGGTTAAAACCTTCCCTCTCTCCGTATGAAATACGTTGAGATATGCTTGTTGGTTACACCTTTGTTCCCCGGTTAAAACCTTCCCTCTCTCCGTATGAAATACGTTGAGATATGCTTGTTGGTCACACCTTTGTTCCCCGGTTAAAACATTCCCTCTCTCCGTATGAAATACGTTGAGATACGTCTATTGGTTACACCATTTGTTTTTCTCCTCGGTTATAACCTCTATCCCAGGTTGCGTTGTGGACGCGCTGGGCGGTTGTTGTTTGGACCTCCTCTCACGATTTCAGCGTGGTTTCAGTGTCCCGTTTCTCTTCTCACGATTTCAGCGTGGTTAGAGTGTTTCTTTCCTTACGCGATTTTAGCGTGTTCGGAATTTATCTCACATTGCATTTTAGCCACTACATTACAATGCATTGCATGAAAGTCCAATTTTCAAACCGGCTTCGCGTAGCGTATAAGTCCAAATTTTCAAACAGGCTTCGCGTAGCGTATAAGTCCAATTATCAAAATCTTCCTGCATATCATTTTGCATCTTGCGCACCTCACCTGCACTTGTTAGTGCATTACATCGCGCTACCCTGCACACCTTATTTGTATCACACTGCTTTATGCATTCACCCACCGGCACCGCGTGTGCCAAACTTTCGGAATCACATTGAATATATGTTGTTAGCATATTGTTCTTGTTGAATTTCTCTCTTTTGCAGGCACGATATTGTATGTACGGTTCATTTGAGTCTGGTGCGACCAGACGAATCGCGCAGGTATCGTATCTTCTCCGTGTGAGACGCGACGAGAATTGAATAATTCTCCGCATTCCTAACCGCATGAAATGTAGTTGTTTGCTTTGCATTCTTGCTTAAAACTGTTGCATCTATTTGTTAATACCTGCTTCATTACAGCTTGCTGCATTTGCATGATCATCTGGCTCCGCGCCTCTCATTTTGCATTTTGCCCCCCCTTTTGCCTGCAGGCATGCATCTTTGTTTATCCTGTATGATTGTCTGAGTCTTCGGCCTTGTCAAAAATGGGTCGTCTCTGGGCTTTGACATTCACTCTCGTCACTTCTTGACTTCCGAGTTCTGTCAAAGAGGGGCAACTGTAGACACCCCATTTTTGACCGACCTTAAGACTCAGACGTCACCGATTGAGCACTCGGTGATGTTGCCTACTGTGCTCGTTCAGAAGTCTCAGAGTCGCGGCCGTGCGCCCTGCCTCCGGACTTCCGAACTCTCTTCTGTGCCTTGTCTCGGTTTACGAACCAGGCTCGGTTTTCTCTGTTTTCTTTCCTGAGGGGAGGGAGTGGTCCCGTAGACTATCTCTCAGTGGCCGTAGGCTACGTTTTGTGGCCGTAGGCCATTTTGCCCATTTCGGAGCCCGGTTCCCGGTTTTCGGGACCGTCAGGCCGTGTGCCTCGGTTCGGGACCGCCCAACCATCTCCGATTTCTCCGATTTTTGGTAAGTGCCTCTGTTTTAGCATAACGAGGGGCACTGGGGTCTCCGAGACCCACTTCGCAGCTGAACACCACTTCCGGTGTCCGGCAGCCCATTTTCGGGACCCCGAACTTCGCGGTTTTGGGCCCCGAGCATTCATTTTGCATCGATGTCTGTTCATTTTTGGCAGACACCTCTGTTTGGTCCTTCCAAGGGACACTGGGGGCTCATAAACCCACTTCGCAGCCGAACACCACTTCCGGTGCCCGGCAGCCCATTTTCGGGATCCCGAACCGCGCGGTTTTGGCCCCGAGCATTCATTTTGCATCGATGTCTGTTCATTTTTGGCAGACACCTCTGTTTGGTCCTTCCAAGGGACACTGGGGGCTCAGAAACCCACTTCGCAGCCGAACACCACTTCCGGTGCCCGGCAGCCCATTTTCGGGACCCCAAACTGCGCGGTTTTGGTCCCGAGCATTCATTTCGCATCCGTTTTCTCCGGTTTTTGGCAAAGACCTCTGTTTGGTCCTTCCGAGGGACACTGGGGTCTCAGAAACCCACTTCGCAGCCGAACACCACTTCCGGTGCCCGGCAGCTCATTTTCGGGACCCCGCGCGGTTTTGGTCCCCGAGCTTTCGTTTTGCATTAGTTTTTGTTCAATTTTGGCAGGTACCCCTGTTTCATCATTCCGAGGAACACTGCGGTCTCAGATGCCCACTTCGTGGCCGAACAAAATCTTTTTTTTCTTGCCCTCAAAATATCTAGATATTTTGCCCTCAAAATATCTAGATATTTGTGGAGAGATATTTCCACCTTTTTGGCTATAAAAACCAGCAGCTCCCAACTGTTTTGAGGGTTACAAAAAATTTCTTGAAGAGCTCCTCTTCCAATTCCTTCATTTCCATAGCCAAAATTCCAAGGACAACTTCAAGTATTGGCCAATTCCTTCATCAACCCTTAGCTCCATCATCCACAACACCATTCCAGCAGCAAAGGGCTGATTTTCAGTGGTCAAGGATCAACAAATTCCAGCTAAGAAGTTGCAACAATCGGATCTTCAAGGGTAAGTTCCCAAATCCATCTTTTGTACCATTTTCTTGCTTCATATTTTTACCCTATTTCCTTTTGTTTTTGGGGCTCCGACCCCTACTGGTTTTAGGCTTATTTTGAGCCCCTCTACAACTTTGTAGAAGGGCTCAACTTCATTTGGTGTCTCCATGATACACTTATTTCAATACCTACCTTGTATGTCACAATTTTGCATGCTAGTTTTAGTCTATTTGCATTTGTTTTTGGGGCTCCGAACCCTACTGGTTTAGTGCTTATTTTAGGCCCCTCTACAACATTATAGAAGGGCTCAACCTCATCTGGCCATTCTATATACCACCTCCCTTTGAAATCCATTTTAGGCCCTAATTCTTGCAGGCTTTGTTAAGCTTATTTGCCTCCGGATTTCAGCCTTCATCAGGCTTAGAAAGAGCCTTATTTTGGTCCATTATTTGTGTTTTGTTAAGGGCCTTAAGCCATTTGGTGATTTCTTTTGGTACTTGTTTTGCAATTCTCCAAATTTACCGTAATATTGCATGCTATGTTTAGCATATATACATACTGATTTAGAGGTTGTCATCTCTTTAATTTGTGCATATTTTTGTTCCATCTTCAATGTTGTAGAACTGTTTTTTTGGGTTTGAGCATTGAAGATATCACTTGCTTTGTAAATCCTCTCTTTTTCCGTATTTTTGCAAGCTATTGTTGTCATATCTAGGCTTACAATTTGGCCATGCTTTGTGCTGATAAAATGCTATTTTTGGGGCTGCCTTGCTACTGTTTTTGCTGTCATGTGTCAATTTTGCATTTATAGCATAGCTGTAGGCCATTTCGGGGGCTAAATATCACATTTCGGGAACATTCCGGGCATCGGGTGCATTTTTATCATCATTTCGAGGCTGTTTTCCCTTCATTTAGTTGCTGGAATTTAGTTTGCATGCTTGCATATCATTTTCATGCCATTTTGTGCCTTTTTGTCATTGCCTCGGTTTGCGTGCCCGTGTGCGCGCATTTCGAGGCAGCCTCGTTTTATCCGCCGGCAGCCCATGTGAGTGTGGTTGAGACCCTCTCATGTTGGCGTAAGCCCAATTTGCATTTTCATGCTTGTATGCCATTGCCTCGGTTTGTGTGCCCGTGTGCACGCATTTCGAGGCACTTTATTTTTATCCGCTGGCAGCCTATGTGAGTGCGGCCGAGGCTCTCTCATGTTGGCGTAAGCCCATCACTGCATTTCCTATGCCATTTGTATCATTTTTGCATTGCCTCGGTTTGCGTGCCCGTGTGCACGCACTTCGAGGCACCCCTGTTTTATCCGACGGCCTCCTATGTGAGTGAGCTGAGGCTCTCCCATGTAGGTGTAAGCCCATCGTTGCATTCCGTATGCCATTTCATCCCATATCATCGCCTCGGTTTGCGTGCTTGGGGGCGCGCATTTCGAGGCACTTCGGTTTTATCCGATTTTGCATCGCATATCATCGCCTCGGTTTGCGTGTCCGCGGGCGCGCATTTCGAGGCACTTCGGTTTTATTCGATTTTCTCATTTTATCTCCGCTTCGGTTTGCGTGCCTGTGTGCACGCATTTCGAGGCACTCTGTTTTATCCGATTGGCATTGCGTATGCCTCCGCCTCGATTTGCGTGCCTGTGTGCACGCATTTCGAGGCACTCTGTTTTATCCGCTTGGCATTACGTATGCCTCCGCTTCGGTTTGCGTGCCCGTGTGCACGCATTTCGAGACATTCTGTTTTATCCGATTGGCATTGCGTATGCCTCCGCCTCGGTTTGTGTGCCCGTGTGCACGCATTTCGAGACATTCTGTTTTATCTGGTTTGCATTGCGTATGCCTCTGCCTCAGTTTGTGTGCCCGCGTGCACGCATTTTGAGGCACTCTGTTTTATCCGATTTGCATTTCATCATTGCCTCAGTTTGCGTGCCAGTGGGCACGCATTTCGAGGCACCTCATTCTTATCATTCCGGCATCCTATGTGAGTGTGGCTGAGGCCCCCTTCATGTTGGTATAAGCCCATCATTACATTTCGCATGTCATTCCGTATTTTCTCGGTTTGCGTGCCCGTGGGCACGCATTTCGAGGCATTTTTTTTTCATCAGCATTGTGCATGCTATATCACATGTTAGTTGCATTTCATGCATATCATGCATATTGCACGGGAAACGAGGCGCGTTTCGCACTCCGAGTAGCGGAGCATGTCTCAATTCCCAAGTCACCGACACTCCGGATTACCCATGATGGAGTTAGGTTTTGTTGTAGCATTCATCTGCATTCATCCTATATTGAGTTGTGCAAGTCGGTTCCTTGGCCATCATGCATTGAGATGCGTGATTGGTGGCACGAGGATCGAGGCATGCATATATTTGTGAAATACATTGCCATGCCCTTTTCCTGCTCTCTGTTGCAGCAAAATCAAGAATCAGCTACTTTTCGGAGTCCGGCGCGTATTTCGAGAAACATTGTAAACAGAGGCTAATTGGGGCGTCCCAATGGATTTCCGCACGAGGCAGTCCGGCATACATCATTCATCAGAAGCAAGGCAGTCCCTGGCTTGCATGCCAGTTTACAGCTTTTCTTAGTTAATTTGTCAATTAATTGGAAATCTGTATTTATTCGGACTGTATATTCGGACTGTATTATTCTTTCATTTGGGTCTGTATATTTATTCGGACCCTCTGCGCGAGGGCATAATTGTAATAAGGGTGGGTGAGTGTGATGTATGTCTTCCAACCCCCATTTCTTTCTCCCTTTTATTTACCCGCTTTGGATGGTTAGATATAGGGCATATTTCAATTAGCATACAGTATGATAGCATGTTTGCATCATTCATCTGTTTTGCATGCACTGGGCTCGGCGCATCATACAAACTGCATCTGTATTTCAATTCCAAGTTGAATACTTGATAGCTGTAGCATTTCATGTGCCATCTTTAGAATAGCCGAGCCTACTATAGTTTGCATTTTTGCATGTGTTGCATTAGGCATTCCGTATACTTAGGATCATGCATGCTTTCTAATCAGTTTCTATTTTGGCTTGGAGTACTCTGTAAGTTTTATGCTTTAGCATCCTTGCATGCGTGTGAGTGCTGCCATGATAGCATGCTTACCATGAGGCTATGTGCTTATGTGATATAACTGCCTTGAATGCCTGTGGGTGGAGGTTGAGTTATCTGAATTGGAGCAATTCATCAATTGTTTGTTAAGCCCACTAGATTGTGGCAAAATCTGCATTTTAAGCCTATCTGCGGGTAGCAAACCATCTTTCACAAACAAACATGAGATGTTTAGTTCCAATTCAGACGGCCCAATCTATACTTGTTTGCTGCGAGCATCACATAGTAAACTAGGCTAATAACCGGAATAAGAACTCACAATGTTTTCAAAAACAGATATCATGGTTAGTAGAGGCCGGTCTTTGACCGGGCGAGAGGGGGTGCTCACGATGTGACCTTCCCTAATCGTACCCAAGTTCCCGAGCCGAGGCAACTTTGGTGATGACGGACACGTGGCCTTTGGCACCGAGTCAGGGTTTCCTAAATTTCCCATTTTAAAATATTTAGGTGGCGACTCTGTTATCTGGCAAAGCAGTCCATGTTTGGCACTTCTTTCAAAAAATCTGTTTTTCTCAAAAACGATTTGCCGGATTTGGACTCTTTGGTTCGAGATTTGGAACCGCAACAAAAATCGAGTCCGAACTGTAGCGAGGTCCCTCGCGGGCGTTGTTACTGCAATACAGTGAAAATGCATGTTCTATGCGAGATAAACAACTGATATACAATGCTAATTGAAGGCATGTTCTATGTGTGAAATGAGATGCATATTCTATGCGTGAATCATAATTGATGCAAGACGCGCATATAGGATACATATGTGTGAAAGGCATATTTTATGAGAAAAGAGAGAACGAAGGCAAAACGAATAAAAGTGACATTCGTTGGCATCTTCCGATTTACCTCTCGAAAGAAGTGCAATATGTTTAAAAAGGATACACCTCGTTCATGTTGACAAGTGATGAACATCGCACGCCGAAAACACAGTTTTGAGCTTCCATAGAGACAATCTGGACCCAACAGTGAACTTTCCTTGCAGCTCTTAGGAAACAAAGACATAAAACAATATCAAAACACAAAAGAAAGCCACCGGCCATTGGCTGGCCACAGGTAGAGGCTGTCGGCCCCCTGCCGGCCATGGAAGAACCTTGCCAGCCACAAATGTGCCTTGCCGGCCCCCTGCCGGCCAACGATGGCAGCTCGAGGGTGTTTTGGTCTTTTCACCCTTTGGTCTTTAAGTATAGGTCATGACCCTTCATTTCCTCATAACCTCACATCCGAAATTGCTCTCTCTCCCTCTCTAGGTGCTTTTCCTCTCTAGATCCGAGCTTTTTACGCGTTTTCCAACGCCCCACGCAAACTTTATTCGCTAAACCCTTTTAGCCCTCTTCACTTTAAACCGATTGGAATTTGATTTCGACACTTTTTTTCCTCATTTCCACCATTCTAGGTTTGTTCCCCTCAACTTTCTCTAGAATTATGTGCGCTTTTCTCGGCTTTGACTTTTTCTTTCAGTTTCTCTCTCCTAGGGTTGACTTTTTCCAAGTTTACCCTTTTTTTTTCATTTTCTTCATTTTTTACCCACTTTTCATCCATTCTTCAGATGGTGGATGGTTCACCACACAACAAGGCCCCTCCAGAGGTTCCCTACATATTTCCACCTATTCCCGAGGCGGATGAGCTGGTCGTTGCCAAGGCAGCTAGAGGTATTGAGGTTGACCTCGAGGCAGAGTTCGAGCCTGAGCCCGAGCCATTACCAGTGAAAGTACGGCCATTTGGTGCCGGAGAGGTATCATCCTCGCACACACATCCTGCCAGCTGGTGGCATTAGGCACTTCAGCAACTTCATTCCTAGTGTGCCAGAGGATCTCCTACTGAGGGAGTCAACTTCTCATCTGTCATCCGTCGCAGTTGAGGCATGAGCTCTATTTTCATGCATTCCTGTCTGTCTTTACTTGCATTTCTTGCACTGCATTTTCTAACTGTACTTTCATTACTGCCATATATGATTCATCTGTTCTTTGCCACAGGGTGAGTCTCGTGCCTTTAGAGGGTACGGAGCTACTACCACCCGAGACTGGTACGACGAGCTCCCCACAGAAGTTCGCGACATCGTAGACGAGACCGGCTTCGACCTATTCTGCTCTTGCCTGACGCGGGTTATCGCGAGCCGTCCTCTTCTGAGCACACTTGTGGAGAGGTGGTGGGATACCACCAACTCCTTTCTTTTTTCTACTGCAGGGGAGATGACGATGACTCCCTATGACTTCGCCATGATCACCAGCTTAGACGTAGAGGGTGATCCGACCCCATTTGATACAGACATGGGAGAGTGGGAGGCAGCCTGGGTTAAGCTACGGGGAGCGCGTCCACTCATATACCGAACGGGCGTGGTCAGATATACCTGGTTCACCGAGTAGTTCAGAGAGAGCGAGCCCGAGATAGTAAAGGAGATGGAGCAGTACGCTAGAGGCTTTCTGATGTTCATCTTCGGTACCACCTTGTTTTCAAACAGGTAGAACATCGTGGGCTTGTATCTGCTGAGCGCTCTAGTTACCGTTCATCCGGTGCACTTCTATGATTGGAGCGGAGCAGGCCTTGCCACCCTATATGGATACATGAGCTCAACTTCTCGTCTAAGTGGAGGCTTGATTGGAGGCCACTGGCGAGCCTGGGAGGTATGCATCTCAGTTCCCTCTTTGCACTTTACATTTTCTGCCTTACATCTGCTCAACACCTGTGCTTTCTGCTTTGCACTTTCTGCATCTGTTCATACTATATTTGATCACATACCGCTGCATTTTCTCCGCAGCTATAGGTGTATGCATATTTTCTGACTCAAGCTCCAGAGCCCATAGAGGAGCTTCCACTAACAGTCCCTTACTTACGAAGGTATGACAGCCAGCTCTAGTGCAGGACCAGCGAGACCTTCACGTTCTTCCGGCATTACTTCGACACCGTAGCTGCTCATGTGCTAACCCAAAACACAGTCATTTTTGCTTTACAACTGTTTTGATTCACATTTAGCAACTAATAATTCGTACAACTTCTATTTGCAGATTATGTGGTAGCCATGGGCCATAATGTTAGCTGAGATTCGGGACCAGTATGCCGGGGCCTGGGCCACTTCTCGCTTTCGCATCTTACTCGAGGGCCCAGTCTACCGAGCCTGGTTTCTGAGTGAGCGGTTCATGCGTCAGACTGTAGGCCTACCTGACCCGATCATTCCAAGGGCTCCTTCAGAGTCTATGCGATCAACAGATAGCATATCTATTGAGGAGGTCACTCAATTTATGGTAGGCCTGGATGCCGACTACTTCCAAGCAAAGGGTGACTATACGGCCTTCATCCAGACACATCTCATGCCACTGTTGACCAATGCTCGCAGAGGTGAGGAGGTGAGAGCTCCTGCTGTGAGAGAGGCGCCTAGAGTGACCAGGGCGACCAGAGCGACCAGGGCCCGTGCTTCCCGGGCAAGGCAGAAGACCGACTGGCCAGAGCTTCCTACCGCGTTGACATGCTGGCGACATACCAGGGATGCTTACTAGGTCCCAATTGAGCCCACAGCGGCTGGGCACGAGCTTGCCGGGGTTAGAGGCCCGACTAAGGTATGGACCACTCTTTATCACTTGCACCCCACATTTCATTTTAGATATATTCACTGCTAACACTGATCATTCAAATGCATTTGCAGGCATCCATCGAGTACACAGGGAGCGCTCTTGTGCTGATAGCCTCCTTGATGGGTATGATACAAATGAGGGAGACGCTACTTGGTCTCCACGGCATCCCGGTAATTTCTTCAATTTGCACTTTATGCTATCAAGTTTCCACTGATGCCTTATCATTTCAACTGTAATTTGTTCCAAACTGCACTGATACACTGCATTGGCACACTGTACTTACACACTATATCTGACTTTTGCATACACTCATTCTGCATACCACACTTGCATCTGATGCACACATTACATACTATGCTTGTATCTAATACACACACTGAAACTGATATGTGACAACTGTCCTTTTCAGATCCCAGCTATACCGACTGCTCTAGCGGTGGGAGTAGTAGCAGCGACAATACCTCCTCCAACAGCAGTGAGGAGAGGCGGAGACAGGAGTACCCGAGCCCGGAGCAGTCCTTCCGTGCCCATCTTAAGGGATAACGATGCTGAGACCAGCGGCTCGGAGGAGGCAGCGAGTCAGCACTCTGGATCGTCTGAGAGCGAAGATGATGACGCTGGCTCGTGTTCCGAGAGCGGAGGCGATGATACTGAAGAGGGCTTTGGAGTAGAGAGTGGAGATGATGCCGGCTCTAGTTTCGGTTCAGAGGCAGATTCAAATAGCAAAGCCGATGGAGACAGTGCCCCAAAGTCTTCTCCTCCGAGGAAAAGGACGAAGCGGGCCTCTCGGGCATGAGGCTACTGGCGCTAATTTTTGTATTTTTTGCTTAGTTTCTTTGTGTTGGTAACATTAGCACATTGTATAGCTTTAGGAAGTTTTATTGCTTTAAAACTTGTACTCCTCTTTTGTAAAAACCATGATCGGAATAAAAACTACGCAGTTTTATAAAAAGTGTTGTTATTTTTTGCATCATGAGCACCATCTATGCATGAAATGGACTTGGAATAGAAACGGCCAAGAGCACTAGATTGAAACAAAATTCTTAATTAGGTAATGAACCGGCCAACAACCAAAATACAAAATGCAACATACAACTCGATAAACAACACAATAACAACTCGATAAACAAAACAACTCAAATACAACTCAGCAAACTTGCTAAAACCAAAAAGGACTCAAAATAAGACCTTAAAACACACAAATAACATAACAAAACACATGCTTTCAGCATTATTCAGCACAAAGGTGGACAGCAGGCCTGAGAGGAAGGATGCCGGCCAGAAGAGAAGTTTACCGGCCATAATAAATGGCCTACCGGCCACCAATGTGGCCTGCTGACCACCTACCAGCCACCTGCCGGCCATCAATGTATAGAACCTCCAGATTGTTGACAGCTAGCTTCCACTCATTACCTTATCTTCTACAAAAGGTTGAACTTTGGGAATTCTTCATTTCAACTGCAAATTCTTCACAAATGGAGCCATTTTTCGCTGAAAGACTCTCAGATTAGATAGCGACTTTGGACAGCTCAGAAAAGGTAAATTTTTGGGGCTTCGACATAAATGCACTTTTTCTGTTGAGCCGAACTCCACTTTGTTTTCCGTTTCTTCATGCCGCGACTAAATACTAAAACCCGATTACACATGTTTTTAGCTTCGAGGGACAAGAAATGTGCCCGACAATTGAAGAATTTTGGGCATTAATGGAATCCCGGAGCAATGAGGAAATCATGCCTCAGTCCCGTTTTGGCCACACCCAAGCTTTGGGACGGATGTGTGAACGTTTGGCATGGACAGAACCGATGCTTCGCAGACTTTTATCCTTAAGTGCCTGGAACGCACGCTCTGGATCCTCTCCCCATCGAAAGGAACTGGATATTCCCAGTTTGATTCATCGATTTTTCGACGTTGGTGACCGCGGCGACCGTCTTTCCCGAGGTTTTTGGCAACATGCGCTCTGCTTATGTATGCTGGCTCATTTCCTTCTTGCCCCTAGTTTTGGGGGATCTAGCATTCGATTAATCGAAGTGGTGCAAGGTTTGAAAGATGGCAAGAGTTGCATTGGCTTGACATTAGCCGAGACTTTGATGGGCTTAAACGCCTTCAATCGACGAGAGACTACCAAATTCGCGGGAAGTCCACTACTTCTTCAAGTAATGTTTCCCACCCTTTCTAATATATGTTTCTCACATTGCTCGACACTCATGCTCTATTTTTCTCTCAAAGCCCTTTTCTCACTTTTCTCTCAACATACATCTCTCTATTCTTTAATCTCTCTTTTCTTTCATCCTTTCCTAGGTGTGGCTTATGGACAAGCTGAAGGTAGTGGACTCTTGCCCTGCATACTCAACTCGAGGCTATTTCTTCTGCCACTGACTAGTGGATTTCCCGAATGAAGGGTGGTAGTGCGAACGGATGTGCAACAAATCTGCTGCTGACATAGCTTGGCATTGCCCCTGGTTTAATCTGACCGAGATGAACTACAGTATGGCTCGGCAGCCTGGCATTCAGCTGATCGGCCTCACACAATGTGTGTTCTACTTCTCGTTCAGGTTCAGATGTCAATTTGGGCATGATCAAACCTGCCTAGAGAAGGGGGTAGAGTACCCGGTTTCATTCCCCATCCGAGGTTAACACTTGGCTAGGTACCTCACTACTTGGAGGACGAGAGAGCTTCTGGCCCCTACCCCTAGCTTTAGTTACACCCTTTCTGGCTAGTGTTTGGCTTGGCTCAAGGATGAGGCACAAACCGGGCCCACTTTGGCTTCAGAAGCTTCCACAAGCACAAGCAGGGGATGCAGGAGCATCTGACTCATCTATGTCCCTAGTTTATTGCTTTGACCTTTCCTTTGAAGTTTTTTCGATGTAATAAAAGCAACTTTGATTTGTATCGAGAGTTGGAGAGCTTTGTATTGAAATCAATGAAATTAAAGTTGTGAACACTGAAAATTTTCCTTTTTGGTCCAAAAATGGTCTAAGTTGTAAAAGATAAAATTTGAACAAAATCAACTTTTTTTAAAACTCTCCAAAAACCATTTTCGAAAAGGATCACCACCTGACACACACGAAATCAATCCTCGAGATATACATCCCCGAATTTGTTTGAACACCACTGCTCAGCATTGTAACCAGCTCTTCTCTCAGAGTAAAGATGTTAACAACACACACAGATGTTAACAACACACAAATGTAATCACAGCTGTAAGACTGCACTAAACACTGAATTCTGCCCCCAAAACTGATACCCAACTTGCAACTAATACGCACGTTCCTATACAGTTTCATTGTAAAGCACATACCAGTTAAGTGAGAACCAAAACACCTCTATGAGGGGGTAGTGTTACCCTATCCTAGTTTAGTCAAGAACTAGGGTTCACTATTCAAACAAAGCAGTTTCATGTAATCCTGTATTTGGGTTAGCATCATGTCCTAGTTTGGAACAGTCTCTATGGCTTTTGATATGTAACTAGGCCAAATGGTCAAAAAAGGGTACCTAATATACCTCAGCAAGACTACCTAATATACCTCTCACACCGATCATCGAGAAGTGAAAGGAGGATCAAACGGTATAGCAGTAGTCCAGATCTAAGCGTTGTGTTCCCATCATGGCAGAGCCCGTGACTAGTCAGCCTTTTGGCAAACTTTTCAAGCGAGCCTCCAGCAAACTGTCCAAGAATAGCAGATGGAAAACACACTGACTTAAAAGCACCAATGCAAATGCAATGCAAAGAAACTTATAAGTGTAGATAAAAGTTCATATCATGAGCTCAAGTCAAGTTCTCTAATTCCGTAGCAAAGTCGCCAGAAACTGTAGCCCAAATTTTTCGCGCCCCCTTTTGGAAGCTCGAATATAAGCCCTACAATTCGGACTCCCGCGGTTCTGAATCTAATCTCACTAGTGCAATCTGAAATAGATAAACACCAAAGAATCCAAATCTGGCAAATCTTTTGGAAAATCAATTTTGAATCAAATTGCCAAAAATGAACTATTTTGCCAGATACAGAGTCGCCACCTAAATATTTTGGGAAATTTAGAAAACCCATGACTCGTGCCAAAGGCCATGTGTGTGTCATCACCAAGATTGTCTCGGTTCGGAAACTTAGGTACGAGAGGGGAAAGTCATGAATTGAGCACCCCACTCGCCCGATCAAAGATCGTCCTCTACTAATTATGATATGATTTTTATCAATATTATATGTTCTTATTCCAGTTTATTAGGCTAGCATTACAATGTGATATGCACACACACAAGTATAGACTAAATTGCAAGAATTGGAACATCTTGAGTCATGTTTGTTTTGCAAAATTGTTTCGAATATGTACCACTTGAAAAAGTGATCGCATATGAACATTACTAAAATTATTCCAATTCAAGCAATAAGCCTTCATCCACAGGCATTCAAACAATTTATAGCAATTAAGCACTTAGCCTCATGGCAAGCATACAAGACATGGCAACAATCATATTCATGCGATATGCTAAAGCAAATAAAGGCTCATCTAGTACTCCAAGCCAAAATAAACAAAAGAGTTAGAAAAATGCATGATTCTAACTTATGCAATATGACTACTGCAACACATGCGATATGCAACTAAATAGGCTCGGCTACTAATATGGCATATGAAACAATGAAATAGCATGCGGTCTAAGCATGTATTCAAATAAGCATTGAAATGACAATGCAGTTAGAATGATGAACTGAGCCTCGGTGCATGCAATACAAGTGAATGCAAACATAAAGAATGCTAATTGAAACATGATGTCCCTAAACTAACCATCATAAGCAGTTTAAATAAAAGGGAGAAAGACGTGGGGTTGGAAGACATACATATTATTACATTGCGCTCTCACGAAGGAGAGTGCGAATGAATAAACTAACTAACTAACTAACTAACTAAAGCTAAGCTAAAGCTAAATATTACAAACCAAAATGAATAACTAGCTAAACTAATTTAACTAATTATTACAATAACAAATAAATTAACTAACTATTCTAGTTAACTAATTAAATAATTACAACACAAGTGCAATTAAAATAAGCAGTTAGACTAAATAATTAACTACTACGCCTGGGGAAATGAGAGACGTTCATGTGCATGCTCGGTTTCCATCCAAAAAGCCACTGTTTTGCTTCTGAATGCCTCTATTTGCACAGTTGAACACCAACACTCTGCTTTGCCAAAGGAATACACTGCTGGACTTTGCATAAATGACCAGCCGGCCACCAATGATGGCTGGCCAGCCATCAAAGGTGTTCTGCCGGCAGGTGACTAGCCATGGAAAGTGGCTTGCCAGCCACTGCTGCACAGGTTTATCTTGCTGCAACAGAGGACAAACAAAGCATATACAAGGTATTTCAAGAGTTTGTTTGTACAACTTTCCCCTCCTTTTCATGAGCAAATCAAAGGAGTGGTGTACTTAAACCACAAACTACCAACTCAAGCAATTTCATTGCATGATGGCTTGTGACTTAAAATATGCAATTTCAATAAATGCAAAACAAGACACAAACCACCTCCCTTTCATGAATGATCAAGGGAAGAAGTTGACCTTGGAGACTTGAATCATTTCATCACTAACAAGTATGAAATAGTTCAAGCTTCCATGTGTTCAATTTACATCCGATTGAACACAACCAAATTATTGTCTTTCTCACTTTTAGTTCCAAGTTTTAGTTACTCATTTTAATTTACCAACCATTCCTTAATTCAATTAAGTCCAATGGTAAATTAAAGTCCTCTAGTGGAAAGAGGGCTCAAAACACAAGTTGCTTTGGGTATGAAAGAAGTATCATACCGTTGGTAATGAACCCCATAAGGGATTAAACCATTAAGTATGAAACCTCAATTTCATACTTAGGCAAGCAATCGACTTGAAACCGCTTTCAAAGCAAAATAAAAAGCTAAGAATGGAGGGAGGTTGCAGAGATTATTAGTGTTGAAATGAAGCATGAAATGCCCAAAATAAGTGCTATCAACTCAAACAAGTGATGTCTAAGACCTAAAACATCAAGCTTATGAGGACTATGACACTAGAAGCATGCAAAGCAAAGCTCAAATGTAAATAATAACCCAAGATAGTGCTAAAATAGTCTAAAATATGTCCTAAAACATGCTGGAATGAAGCTAATAAGTCTAGAGGAATATGCTAAAACATGGCACCAACTAGGCTAGTAAGCAAGACACAAGGAGGGGAGGCTAACCCCTCCAAATTTGAACTTCAAAACATGATTTTGGCCACTGAAAAAGCTCTGAAAATCGGTGTTTAAAAGCTTGGAAAAAGATAGTAAAAAGGTGGGAAACACAAGGGAAAAGGCCTCCAAAACAAGGTATAAAGAAGGGCTATCAACCCCTCAACCTTTCATGGCCTTAAACCCAAGCATCAACCCAAAAAAACATAGAGTTTTGACAGCCCAAAACAATGGAAAAACAGTAGGAAAGAAAGTAGAGAAAGCAAAGAAATAGGTAGAGCCTTATACCTCTGGAAGAGAAGAAGCAATTCCAAGCAATAAAACAAGAAAACAACACCCTCTAGAGCTCAAACCAAGCTCAAAAGTACCTCAGCTCAAAGGTTAAGAGATTTTGTTAAGGGTGTATAGGCAAAGGTTAAAGAATTGTAAGCAAAAGTGTAGAGATTTGGAAGAGAGAGAGAGAGAGAGAGAGAGAGAGAAAGAATTGTAGAAAGAGAGGAAAATTTTTGAGTTCAAAATTTTCTAACCTCCAAAACAATATGAGAGATCTTCTATATATAGAGAACCAAGTAATTCCCTCAAAAACATCTAGCCCTACATGTGGGTGAAGATGCATTGTGCAAACATCTGGCACAGCTGGCATAAAATATCTGCAAAATACAGTGGTGGCCGGTGTAGACACCCCATTTTTGACCATCCTCAAGACTTGGACGTCACCGCTTGAACACTCGGTGATCACCCATGTTCGTGTTTCATTTTGAGTTCCCGGAGGTCTTGGTTGCGCGCCTTGCCTCAGGATCTTTCAACTCGACTGTTTTGTGTTTGGTTTTGCACCAAACACTTGTGTTTTTGCTTCTAGGGGTAGAGAGTAGCTTTTTGGCTACTCCTGGAACCCACCGGCCGTGGCTTGAGGCCACCGGCCGTGTTTTGAGGCTACCGGCCATTGGTAAAATATGCCATTGGCCGGTCGGCATTCAGTGTGGCCGGCCGACCATATGTTTGGCCGATGGCCCCCTTTTCTGGCCGGTACCACATTTTTGCCTTTTTCAAGCATGGTGCATGCCAGCTGTGCCAGCTGGAATGCACTAGACCTGCTCCTGTGCACAAGTGTGGCTGTTTTGCACCTTTGACCCCTTTCTTTGCACCCTTTGCTCAAAGCTTCTTGAGGAAGCTTTGACCCCTTGTCTTAGCTTCCTCAGGAAGCTTGCACCCCTGGGATAGCTTCCATGGGAAGCTTGACCCCTTTGCCCCTTTTCACTTAGCTTCTTTGAGAAGCTTAGAGCCTTCCCTTTGCCTATATAAGAGATCATCCCCCTCCTTTGTCTGGGTGGAGCAAAAAACCAGAGCAATATACATATATATATATATCTGTCATATACTTTCTCTCTCTATATCTCCCTCTCTCTCATCCTTTGTGTGTGTTTGGAAGCCTAAAAGTGCATTTTATCCTTAGTTTTGCTCACAAACACACACTACTACACCATACTTCAACTTTGAGAGGCTTTGAGGGTTTGTTCTTGAGGTTTTGGACTGGTTTTGACCAGAGGAAGGTGGCTGATCTTGCTGTTCTTCAAGGGTTCTTCAAGGGTAACATCCTTACTTTAGATTCCCCAATCTTGCACTAGACTTTTGCCTATCTTGCTTACTGTTTTAGACTTTGAGTATAACTGAAAAAAGTCTTGTATTTGCATGCTTAAGATACTTCATTAAGGTTATTTTGTTGTTTGGGGTCGACCTCCCCCTCTTAGGCCTTGTTTGGCCCTTTTGGTGCTTCCTTTGTTGAGCTTTGGTTACCTTGGTGTATTGGCCTTCTCACCACTGAAATCCAGTGGATTTTCAGTGGTGAAGAAGAGGGTTTGAGGTCTTGTATAGGGGAGGGACACCCCTCTTCCCTTCGTGTCCCATTTGTCCATGTTTTTGGCTCATAAGGGTAGCATGTATGCTTGGTTGTTTTAGGCCCCATTTCAGAGGTTTTTAGTTGTTGTTGAGTCATATATTGCCTTTGTCTTTGGTTAGATTTATGCCCTTTTACATGCATATTGCACTTGCTTTGTATTCCCTTATTTTGCCTAGAAGTGTATCATGCCATTTGACCACCATGCTCTCATGTTTTGACCTTGCTTTGTGAAGTTCTCGGTCATATTTTGCCATGCTTGAGGTCTGTTAGGTGCTGGTTTGGTTGTATTTGATATGCTTTGTATGGCTCCTTAGCATTCTAGCATGTTAGCATCGGGTGTGTAAGTCGTTAGCATGCATTGGCTAGGTTATTTCAGTGATTTGGAATCACTTACCATGCCATTTCCGTCCATGTTCTATGCTTAAATGTTCGCATCTATCATTCCTTCCATGCCTTGAAGAAGTCTCCTTTTGTGCCTTGAAATGAGTATTGTGCATGCTTAAGTGTTTAAACCTTTGGGATTGCCATATCATTGGGTTTTGGGACTTATTTTGGTGCCTTAAAACTCTGTTTTGGTTGTATAGCTTATGCCATGTTTGCTTAGGATAGTGGTAGTAGAATACTCTTTTGTTATGCCTTAGTCTTGAGCCTATTGGTGTGCATGCTCACATGAGTATTTATCCATCATTTTAGGCATCTTTTGTCACTGTTTTGGGGGTGGGCTGAGGTCTGCCCCTTTGTGTTTTAGGTCCATCATTGCATGATTGTATTGCATTACTTTGGTTTCATGCTTATATTGTACGATATGATGTATCACATTGCATTTTGTATGATAGGTCACTTCGCATTTGGCATGCTTTGTACCTATTAGCCTCATGTTGCATACTTGAGCCACCTTGCATACATTGCATCACATTTTACTTGGTTTGGGGTGTCAAACCAAGTATGAGGATTGAGAAGTGTTCATACTCCAAGTGATGTAACACATCTCAACCCTCGGTCGTCAACCCCCTTGACTTCAACATGATAGGGTGTTGGCATTTATCTCTTTTGTTGCATACATTTACATTGAATTGGAAAACTTGGCCTCTTAGGCCATCATGCATAATTGATGGCCCGAGGGTCGAGGGTCATGCTTCCTTGAGTCCATTGCATGATAGGGAGTGTGGCCATGCTTACATTTGCTTAAAAATTCCATGCCATACACTGTTTGCCCTCTGTTGCTGTCAAAACCAGTTTCTACAGGAAGTTTTGGCCGGCCGGCCGGCTATCTCTAGTGCCGACCGGCCATCCATAAATGGCCGATAACTTCATCAGCGGCCGGCGACCATTTCCCATGGCCGGTGGCAATTCCTCCTAGTCAGTGGTGTTCCAAAGTATGCAGAGAACCTATTCTGAGACTTGTACAGTCTTCAGAGGAGCTAGTCAGTGTAAACAGAGGTAGCAATGCTATGGCAGCGAGTTTCCGGATAGTGCGAGTCAAGCATGCATCATCCAAACATTTTAAGGCAGGGGCTGTGGCCACTTCAATTCTGTATTTAATTTGTTAATTAAAATAGGAGTTCTGTAATAATTAATTAAGTAGATAATTATTGATTCGATTGTGTAATATTTATTCGGACCCTCCGAGTGAGGGCAATTATGTATTAAGTGTGTGTGAGTGTGTGCATGTCTTCCCATCCCACGTCTTTCTTCCCTTTTATTTACCCACTTATGATGGTTAGTCTAGGGCATGTTTCAATTAGCATACAGTATGATAGCATATTTGCATCCATTCATTCGTTTTGCACGCACCGGGCTCGGCGCATCATTCTAACTGTATTTGTATCTCAATTCCAAATTGAATGCGTGTTAGTTGTAGCATCTCATATGCCATGTTTAGGTTAGCCGAGCCTATCTTAGTTGCATTTTGCGTGTGTTGCATTAGCCATCTTAACATGAACTAGGATCATGCATGTGATTACTAACTAGTTTCTGTTTTGGCTTGGAGTACTAGGTAAGCTTTTATGCTTTAGCATACCGCATGCGTGTGAGTGTTGCCATAATAGCATGATTACCATGAGGCTAGCTGCTTATGTGATATAATTGCTTGAATGCCTGTGGATGGAGGTTGAATTACCTAAATTGGAATAATGCATTAAAACTGCGAGTTTTAAGCCCACTAGATAGTGGCAAAACCACATTTTCCAAAGCCCACTTGAGGGTGGCAAAATCTGTATTTTAGCCTACTTGCGAGTAGCAAATCATTTTCAAAACAAACATGAAATGTTTTGTTCCAATTTAGGCGATTTGGTCTATACTTGTTTGCTGTGCGCACAACATAGTAATTATAGGCTAATAACCGGAATAAGAACACATAACGTTTTCAAAATAGGATATCATGGTTAGTAAGGGCCGATCTTCAGATCAGGCGAGAGGGGGTGCTCATAGCTGACCTTCCCCAATCGTACCCAAGTTCCCGAGCCGAGGCAACTCTGGTAATGACGGACACGTGGCCTTCGACACCGAGTCAGGGTTTCCTAAATTCCCCCATAAAAAAAATATTTAGGTGGCGACTCTGTATCTGGCAAAGCAGTCCGTGTTTGGCACTTCTTTCAAAAATCTGTTTTCTCAAAACGATTTGCCGGATTTGGACTCCTTTGGTTCAAGATTAAGAACTGTGACAAAACGAGTTCGAACTGTGGCAGCATAAGTCCCTCCCCCGAGGTGCGTCCACAGCCGGCAAGCCACATCAGTGGCCGGCAGCCCAAAAGTGGTGGCTGGCAGGCCACCTGAGGCTGCAGGCTAGAAAAGCTTGGCTTGGTCCAAAACTAGGACAACAAAGGTACAGGGTTTGAAAGGCTCGAAGTTGTGGCATTTCGTTGAGGACTTTAAGTGCTTGGCGAGCATATAAACTCATCATCGGGGGTGCACGCAAGGGGTCCAAGTCGTAAGGGCCGTCAAAAATGCGGTGTCTACACCGAGATAGGGCAATTGAACACCTTTTGTGTAACACTCCAAAATAAATGCAATATACCATCCTAAGTGATAAGTAAATAACATTATGAATCAGAGTATAATGTCCTTCTATTACATGATATTCGATTGTACAAAAAGGTGACACATGCAATATACATTCATAAATAGTACATCCTGAATCTAGAACATGTGTTACCAAACAGTAATAATGTAATAAAAGCTAAACAGGTAATCATATGCCCTAAAGGCTTACATCTTTCCAAGTCACTGCTTTGGTACAACAAAGGTGAATTCTCAATCCAATACAAGTCTAAGCCCGAGGCTTGTTCAAAATACAAATAAAAGCAAAATAACAGGATGAGCCTTCAACTCCAAGGTCCTCCCACGCTAAGCCATTGGCAAAGGCATATCACCAACACCTGAAAATGGTTTTCCCATATAGGGTGAGCCATAGCCTAGTATAAATATTCCAATACAACATATGAAACTTAACGAAGATATAAGGGTAATGTGCATATACAATGCCATTGATAAACCATTTCATAATTATTTTGCAAACCATGCAGTACTAACTATATATTTCAATTCATGAAATTAGTTCCATTTCATTCAGACAACCAAACTAAGAATACAACTTAATAGGTTTCTAACTAGTGCAACCATCATACAATGACTTCTATTGGCCATTTTACGGATATTTCGTCTACGAGAACCGGCACCCATGTGTACGCGCAATTTTCAGTACTTTCACCCTGGACACACAGGCCAACTTAATTTCGATGTTACACACCTGCTTCTCAAATTCATCCCCTTTCTCACAATCACATACATATACAATGTATTTAAAAACATGGTCATATTCAATGACAACGAATGAGAAATCAGTTTCAATTCACCTAATCCTCATGCAATTTCTAGAACAATCATAACTATCCTCCACCGATAGCCTAAAAAAGATATTTCTAACAGATATACAATCTCTAAGATAGATAAACCATTCAAATTTCCATAGATGAGTGATAATACATATCCAACTCCACCATTTATATATGAGCATCCATCCAATTTCACATTTTCAATACCAATTCCATTTATTTGTACAAAATAAATATTTGAGACATTTTAGGGCAAACTCCATTTTCTTCCAAAATCCAACCCAAGTGACAAAATCAACAATTTATTATGACACAACCTCATATTCACTCCCATAACCATTTTCAATACATCCATTTTTAAATCTTTCTTTTGATTTTAAACCAAAACCTAGGTTTGTTCAAAATCTTCCAAAATCACAATAGTGTTTATACAAAATAAATAACTAAGTTAAAAATCATACAGGAGTATAAAAAATCCCTACCTCAAAGCTAGAAGACGAGCAAAGCAAGGAAGAAACTTGGATGAAGCCGAAACCCAACTCTATTCAAATGGAAACGTAGCCCTTAAGATGCTCTACTTTTTTAACAAAGGCACACGAGTAGAGAAACATCTAAATCTAGGTGAAAACGTAGAGAGAGAGTAAGTTTTAGAGAGAGAAGCTTTAGATCTAGGGTTTTTGAAATGTTTAGAGAGAGAATAAATTGAAAAAGTGAAGTAAAATGTCACTTTAACGGACTGAAATATGCACAGTCCACTCGAGCACAAGAAGTGACGTTCAAGCATCTAGACATAATAAGTTGTTTTGCTCAAGTGTAAGAAGTGACGCTCAAGAGTAGAATACACACTTCTAGTAGTTTTGCAGACAATAGACCAATGCTCGAGCGCAAGAAATGTCACTCAAGCCAAAGCCGCTCGAGCGCAGAAAGCATCGCTCGAGCGTAGATTACACTCTCCTAGTAGTTTTGCAAACTTGCAAAAGTACTAAGAATTCACAAAAACCGCTCAAGTGCAAGAAGTGACGCTCGAGCGGAAATAAAATTCTGGGCAACAAAAGTTTGAAAACCAAGCTACCAACCTATTCCAAACGCAACCAATACAATCTAATAGCCAGACCCAAGGGAATATAAGGGAAGTAAGACACGAACAACAATACAAAACCATGAAACCCAATTCCAGAATATAAAATGGGTCGAGTCTAAACCAGAATCGCTATAACCTCCCCCCTTAAGGAATTTCATCCTCGAAATAATGATAATTAATCAATTCTATTACCATGACCCATTCTCCAGTCTTCTATTCTCATCAGCTCAATACACAAGTTCCAACATTAAAAGTACAGTTCACATTTTCCAAAACATATACAATGTTTATATTAAACCTGTGTTTCCAAAACATATACAACATATACAATGTTTCCATATTTTCAAAACATACTCAATGTTTTCATATTTCATTAACATAACATAATCTCAATACATGCTCAAACATCAACAAATAAGTCTAGATACTTCTCACAGACTTCCAACTCACATTTCCAAGTTGCTTCCTCAACACCGTGATGTTGCCACAATACTTTTACCAAAGGAATTGTCTTGCCTCGCAAGACTCGGTCTCGAGTATCCAAGACTCTCACCGATCTCTCCTCATATGAGGCATCCTCATCTACGTTTAAGGCGGTCGAATCCAACACGTGCAATGGATCTGGCTCATACTTCCGAAGCATACAAATATGAAAAACATCATGGACCCTGAAAAGCTGTGGCGGCAAGGCCAAGCAATAAGCTACTTCTCCAATCCGCTCAAGGATCTTAAAAGGCCTAATAAATTTAGGGGACAACTTCCCACTTTTCTCAAACCTCATCAAATCTTGCTTAGGTGATATCTTTAAAAAAGCATGATCCCCCACCTCAAAAGACAAAGGTCTCATCCTACAGTCGGCATAACTTTTCTAGCAACTCTGGGCCATAACCAACCTCTTACGGATAAGGGCAACTTTCTCCGTCGTTTCCTATACTAACTTTGGACCTAACATTGGTGCATCACCCACCTCAGCCCAACACATAAGGGATCTACACGGTCAACCATACAAGGCCTCAAACAGTGCCATGCCAATACTCGACTAAAAGCTATTGTTATAGGCAAACTCCACTAAGGGCAAGCATCCCTCCCACGACCCCTTAAAGTCAAGAACACAACCCCGAAGCATATTCTTAAGGATCTAAATAGTACACTCGGATAGCCCGTCAATCTGAGGATGATACACAGTGCTAAAAGTCAATCTCGTGCCCAGGGCACTCTGTAGGCTCTGCCACAACTGAATCAAGAAACGTGGATCTCTAATCGAAACAATCATTACAGGGACCCTATGCAACCTCGCTATGTCCCTATGATAAAGGTTGGCAAGATAATCTACCGAGTCACTCACGCGCATAGGTATAAAATGCGCCGACTTGGTCAACCAGTCAACTACCACCCAAATTGCGTCACTACCGGGTTGAGTCCTCGGAAGGCCCACAACAAAATCCATTGTGACATGCTCCCACTTCCACTTGGCTATAGGCAAAGGTTACAACAAACCTGCTGGCCTATGATGTTCAATTTTCACTTGTTAACAAGTAAGGCACCTCGATACAAACACGGCCACATCTTTCTTTATTCCCCTTCATCAAAACTGGCAACTAAGGTCATGATACATCTTTGTGCCTCCCTAGTGCACCGCAAGGCATGGATGGTGAAACTCTCGGAGTACTTCCTCTCGACAAGATTTCGGTACGAAAAGACAATCACGGTATCTAATACTCAAACCGAGATACACATTCAATCCTTTCTCTACCTTTCCACTAGAGATCTTCTCTCGGAGGGAGTCCACTTCAAAGTCACCCCTCTGTACTTCTATCACTCGGTTCACAAGTGTAGGTTGTGCAACTGGCGAAAACAATGCTGCAGACTCCACGGACTCGCCAAGATGTAAGTCAAACTCACCAATAGCACCCACCATCTCCCATTCCCGAATGGCAATATAAGCTACACTGCTAATAGATTTCCTACTCAAAGCATTGGCCATAACATTGGCCTTCCCCATGTGATAATGTAGCTCAAAATCATAATCTTTTATAAACTCCATCCACCTCTTTTGCCTTAGATTCAAGTCCTTTTGTGTAAGCAGATATTTCAGACTCTTATGATCAAAAAATACCACAAACTTCTCACCATACAAATAATTCCTCCAAATCTTCAAGGCAAAGATTACCGCTGCTAACTCTAGGTCATGAGTAGGGTAGTTCCTCTCATGTGTTTTCAACTGCCGCGAGCCATAAGCTACTACCATCCCATCTTGCATCAATACACAACCCAAACGTTCCCGTGAAGCATCACAATGCACCGAATAGCCCAAACCCCTCTTTGGAATAATCAATACTGGAGCAGTGGTAAGTTTAACCTTAAGCTCTTGAAAGGACTTCTCACAAGTCTCACTCCACACGAACTTAATTCCTTTCCTCGTCAGTCTAGTTAACGGTGAAGCTAACCTAGAGAAATCTTTCACAAACTGACGGTAATACCCAGCCAACCCCAAGAAACTACAGATCTCAAAAGCATTCTTAGGTTGTTCCCAATTTTGTACTGCCTCTATCTTGGATGAATCTACAGTCACTCCTTCCCCGAATACCACATGGCCTAAGAACTTAACCTCTCTCAACTAGAATTCACATTTCCCAAACTTGGCATAAAGTTTGTGGGCTCTAAGTAACTCGAGTATTACCCACAAGTGTTCCTCGTGTTTCTCCTTAGAGGGTGAGTAAATCAAGATGTCATCAACAAAGACGACCACAAAATGGGCTAGGAACTCATGAAAGATCCGGTTCATCAAATCCATAAATACGGCTGGTGCATTGGTTAGCCTAAAGGCATCACTAGAAACTCATAATGGCCATACCACGTACAGAATGTAGTCTTTTGGATATTCTCATCCCTTACTTTCAACTGGTGATAACCCGATCTCAGGTCTATCTTAGAAAAGCAACAAGACCCCTTCAATTGATCAAAGAAATCATCTATAGGAGGCATTGGGTACTTGTTCTTAACAGTTACCCGGTTCAACTTTCGGTAATCAATATAAAGTCGCAACACACCATCTTTCTTTTTGGCAAAGAGAGTTGGTGCTCCCCAAAGTGAAGCACTAGGGCGGATAAAACCCTTATCTAGCAACTCTTGGAGTTAAATCTTCAACTCACTCAACTCGGCAGGAACAAATCTATATGGTGCCATAGAAATTGGTGTCGTACCAGGCACTAAATCAATTGAGAACTCAATCTCACGATGAGGTAGTAAACTGGTGAGATGCTCCGGAAAAACGTTCGGGTATTCATAAACTACCCTTGGCAACTCGACTCGAACTTCATCACACTCGTTACCCAAAACGTTGGCAAGAAGACAACTAAGTTCACTCCGTCCACGTAGATTACACACCGATGATAAGACTCTATCAACCCGGTCCCCCAAGAAATAAAAGCAATTACCACTCAAGGTACATACAGTAACCCTTTGACGGTAACAATCTATGACAGCCCGATACGATGACAACCAGTCCATACCCAAAATAATATCAAAACTAGACATGTCAATCAATACAAATGGAAAAGAAAGTCGGCGACCGACAACCTCTATGTCACAACCTCGACACCCCTGCTCTAAAACAATCTCACCACCAATATGTGACTTTACACTGAGAGGAGATACTAACCGAGCCAACTCTAACCCCAAAGCCGATACAAATGCAGACGAGATAAATGAATAGGATGCACCTGTATCAATCAACACATTAGCAATGAAATTGCATAACAAGAAAGTACCTCTCACTACCAAAGGCGTTGGCAATAAGTCTAGCATAGTAACAGCATACACACGCCCAATAGGTCTCTAGTTTACTTGTTCACCCCTCTGAGCATAGGTCTGATGCACAGATTGAGCCGCAGAGGCTCCCTAATTAGCCCTCGAGGCTTGAACTGACTGAGTATGTAAATGGCTCTGTGTCTGCCTCAAACCAGAAGCACCAAGTGTGCCACCCAACTGAGGGCAAAACCTCTTCATGTGCCCTACCTGCCCATTGTAGACACCCCATTTTTTAGCGTCCCCAAAAGTTGGACGTCATCGCTTGTGCACTCGATGATTGTGACTATTTGTGCTCATTTTGGTGACCGAAGTCCTCGGCGAAATGCCCTGTCTTTGAGCCTTCAAACCCCATCCATTCTGTGCCCTGTTTTAGGCCAAAACCTTCAAGCTTGCAAACCCTGGTGGCTACCGGCCACCAATTGATCCTGTCAACCACCTAAGTGGCCTGCCAGCCACCAATGTCTTTTTTCAGATATTTTGTTGACAGTTGTTCCAGCTGTTGGCACAATTGGTCTTATCTCCATACACGTGTGCTTGTTTATCTATATATATGGGGTCTCCTCCCCTATTTTTAAGGATTAGAAATTTCGAAACAAAAAATCTCTCTCTCTCTCTCTCTCTCTCTCTCTCTCTCTCTCTCCCTCTCTCTCTTGCAAGTTTGTACACATTTGCCTACTTACACTACACTTTTGCATATATTTCCTTAACCAAAGTTAATTATCTTTGAGCTGAGGCTCCTTAAAGCCCTCTTGGAGCTCTTGAAGGTGGTTTTAGCTTGAGTTAGTGTAGACTCGACTTTCTTCGTGCGCCCCCCTTTTGGAGAGGCGTGAATTGGTCTTACTACAGTTCGGAGTCCTGTCACGGTTCTGAATCTAATCTCACAAAGTGCAATGTGAGACTAATAAACACCAAAAAGTCCAAATCCGGCAATTGGTTTTGGAAAATCAATTTTGAACGAAAAAGCGCCAAACATGGACTGCTTTGCCAAATTACAGAGTCGCCACCTAAATATTTTATTTTTGGGAAATTTAGGAAACCTTGACTCGTGCCAAAGGCCACGTGTCCTTCATCACCAAAGTTGCCTCGGCTCAAGAACTTGGGTACGAGAGGGGAAGGTCCTGAAATGAGCACCCCCGTTGGCCTGATCAAAGGATCGGCCTCTACTAAGCAGGATATGTTGTTTTATAAACACATGTGTTCCTGTTTGGATTATTATCTAACTTACTACGTGATGCGCACAGCATACAAGTATAGACTCAATCACGAGAATTGGAACAAAACAACTCATGTTTGTTTTCGAAAATGGTTTGAAAGTGCTACTCGCAAGTAGGCTAAAACGCGGATTTGTCACCCTCAAGTGGGCATGAAAACATGATTTTGCCACTTCGCAAAGTGGGCTTAAAACTCACAATCATCGAGTTGTTCCAATTCAAGCAATGAAGCTTTCAGCCACAGGCATTCATGCAGTTAAGCATTTAAGCAAATAGCCTCATGGCAAGCATGCGATCATGGCAACACTCACACTCATGCAAGTATGCTAAAGCGTAAACACTTACAGTGTACTCCAAGCCAAAACAAAAAAAAAACTAGTTAGAAAACAATGCATGATCCTAACTATGTTAAAATGCCTAATGCAACACATGAAAAATGCAACTAAATAGGCTCGGCTATCTAATCATGGCATACAAAGCAACTTGATAACATGCTTTGAAACGCGTATTCAAGTAAGTATTGAAATACAATGCAGTCTGAATGATGCGTCGAGCCTGGTGCATGCAAGACAAATGAATGAATGCAAACATACAAAGCATACGGTATGCTAAACAAAACGTGCCCTAAAACTAACCATCGAAAGCGGTAAGTAAAAGGGAGAAAGACATGGGGTTGGAAGACATGCACACACACACGCACGCTTATTACAAAATTGTGCCCTCGCAAAGGAGGGTCCAAATAAATAAGAGCTAAGCTAATCTAAGCTAGGCTAATTATTACAAATAACTAATTAACTAACTTAGCTAATTAATTATTACAAACCGAATTGAAACAAATAGCTATGCTAAGCTAATTAAATAGTACAACAAAATTTGAATAATCAACTACACTAAGCTAATTAAAGCAATAAAGTGGCATCGCGGGCGAGGGAGACATGCATGCTCGGTTGGCGTTCGCTCAGAAATCCATTGCTTTGTCGTCAATTGCCTTTGTTTGCATTCTCCTTGGTTCCCGAACATTAAACCAACCTCCACACTGCTTCTGCTTCAAAACAGGGCCATTTCTGCACAAAAATGGACTGGTGGCCGATCGGCCACAAAAAGTGGCTGCTGGCCACCTCAACTGGCTGCCTGGCTAATGAAGGTGGTCGGTCGGCTACCTCAAGTGGCTGGTCAGCCACTTGCTTTTCCAGACTGCTGGTTTTGCTGCAACAGAGAACAATAGAGGCACAGTAATGTATTTGCAAGGAAATGTATGCACTGCCACTCTCCTCATCATGTCTCAAGCTCAAAGGAGTGTGGCGCTCGGCTTTCAAGCCACCAATCAAGCATCTCGATGCATGATGGCCCAAAAACCAGGCTTGTACAAGCTTAGTGAATGCACAAACAATACACAAAGAGCCTCCACCCGATCATGCATGATCAAGGGGGTTGGCGACCAAGAAATGTGACACATTTCATCACTTCAAGTATGAAACACCCCACATTTCTTGTGTTTGGATTAACGTTCGATCCAAACACATGCAATGCAACACAACACGCTTATCTTGCATAAGTTTTACTTTGCTCATTTTGTTTACACATTTTAGCTTACCAATTAGTCCTTTAACCAGTTAAGTTCAATATGAAAGTCCTCTAATTGGAAAAATGGCCTAAGCCACAAGCACCTTGATCATGAAAGAAGCCTCATGCTTTTGGTTAGTAGAAACCCTCAAGAAAAGGCTAAAACCTTAGGCATGAGAGCCTCAATTCCATGCTCAAGCCAACAAGGGGCTTAAGACTACTTTCAAAGCAAATGAAAGAGTGAAGCATGGAGGATGATTGCAGAAATTTCAGCACTGAAATGGCATGCAAAAGACAGTAAATCATGCCAACAACGCATGCAAGGCATGCTAAAAGGCCAAAAACACCAAAGCTAGTGAAGTGCATTACACTAGGAGCATGCAACACCAAGCTCAAACAATCAAACTAGCTATGGATAGACCTAAAACATGCCAAAACAGTGGCCTAAACATGCTGAAATTGAAGCACTAGTGGCAAGAAAAACATGCTCGCATATTGGCTCGCAAGCAAGGCATAAAGCACAACTCTCAAAGGCAATGAAAGAGTGGAATACATGACCACATGATAGAGGTTATGATGCTGAAATCACATGTTAAATGATGCTATAACATGTAAGCAACTCAAACACTTCATGCTCAAAGCCTCAAAACAATGGGCTAGTGAGGACCGTTACACTATAGCCATGTAAACCAAGCCTCAAAGGACTTAACCAACCCAAAATAGATTTAAAGCATGTTAAAACAGTAGCTAAAATGTGCTGGAGTCAAGCTAACACATGCAAGAATAATGGGCTAACTCATTAGGCAAGTAAGCAAAATTACACTACAAGTGCAAGAGCAAGCAACAAGTGACTCAACCAGCCAAAAATAGAGTTTAAACATATTAAAATAAAGCCTAAAACATGCTTGAATAAGCTAACACAAGTCACAAAAACATGCTACTTTGTAATGCTAACAAGGCATGGACTAAAGAGACAAGGAGGGGAGGCCACCCCCTCCTATTTTGGACTTCAAAATAAAGTTTTTGCCACTGAAATTCCCTTGGAATTCAGTGGTTTAAAGGCCAAAAAAGGTTGACTTTAAAAGCCTCAAAAGTACCACAAATGGCTTCACAAGCTAAGGAACAAAAGGGAGAGACAACTCCCTAACACAAAATAGGCTCAAACCACCATTTTTAGGACTGAAAAACAGAGGTTTTTGTAGTTCAACACCACCCCAAAAACAGGCCCAAAATAGTTGAAAACTATGACAAAGCAAGTATGCAAAACAAGCTAAAAGGGAGAGAGTTATACCTCTTGAAGCTCAACACAAATCAGCCACTTTCTTAGGCTCAAACAACCTTCCAACAGCCCAAAAATAGGTTCCAAAGGACCTCAGCCCAAAGATATGCAACTTTGATGAAGGATGTCTAGGCAAACTAGAAGTGTTTCTCTACTTCTATGCACAAAAGGGCAAGAGAGAGAGAATTCTAAAGAGAGAGGAATGTAGAGAGAGAGGTTTTAGAGAGAGGTTCCCAAACTTTCTAACCCTTCAAACCATAGAGAATGGCCTCCATATATAGAAAAAAGAGAGCACTTGATCGAAATATCTGAATTGGGACAGCTGGCGCAATGTGAAAATAGCTGGTGGAGAAATATCTGCAAAAAATCTGAGTTTGGGACATTAGTGGCCGGTCAGCCACTTGTGGTGGTCGACCAACTACTTTTCTGGCCAACAAGAATCCCTTCTAGCCGGCATATGTCCGGCAAGCTCCATTTGTGGCCGGCACACTCCCCCAGTGGCTGACAACAAAAACTGGTCCCTGTCCCTGACTTCAAGCAAGCATAACTCCTTCATCTGGATTCCTTTTCAAGTCATGCTTGTGCCTAAATTAAAGCCCCGAAAGTCTTCTTTCCAATGGCAGTAGCCTCACATCAAAACTCCAAGTATGCTAAGAGATATGCTCCTTTTAGTGAAGACTGTTCAGTTTCGGTCCAACTGGATCGATGCCCAAATTCAACCAGCCATATCGCCCTCATCTAGACTCGACTTTAGGAGATTCTTGAGTGCAAAATGAAGCCCCAGAAGTCCACTTTCCAATGGTGGTGGCCTCATATCTGAAATCTAAGTGTGCAAATGGATAGGCTCGATTTAGCGAGGGCTGCTCGACTCTCTCTTAACCTTTTATGCCCATCTTCTTCTCCAACTTGGTTTCTTCCCTCTCTTCTTCTTTTCTTCAACTCCAAACCTCTAAACAAGATGTTTTAAAGATTTTTTCAATGAGCTCACCTTTCCTTCATTTATTTCCACTTTGTCCTTGTTCGGTTACCGAAAAGCGCAACATTTAACAAAATGCGAGCGTCGGAACATCGTAGGAACTTTGTTTCAAAAATATTTTGAAAGAGAGGGTTTTAAGGTCTAAAATCTTTGGTCAAAATAATTTTAGTCCAAAAATGGGATGTAAGGTTGGGATTTGACTCTCTCCTTACCGAAGAAATCGAACCTTTGCATAGCATAGCCTGCACCATCGAATGATCCAATCAGTGGCGCCCAAGTTTTAAGGACGGTCAAAAATGGGGTGTCTACAGTTAGTACCTAGAATTATTCTTTGCTTCAAGAGGTATAATACTTGTCTTTTAAGCTCGTTCTTAGGCCATAAAAAACTCTGTTTCTGTGGGCTGAAATTGGTGTTTTAGGTCATTTAACGTTAGGGGGGTATCTCACCCTTCTTTATTCCTTACTTTTAAGGTTTTTTCACCTTTGTTTCCCACCTTCAACCTATCTTTTCTTGGGTTTTTTAGCACTGAATTTCAGAGTATTTTCAATGGGAAAAATCATGTTTTGAAGTCTAAAATTGGAGGTTTAGCCTCCCCTCCTTGTGTCTTGTTTGTTAGCCTAGTTAGCTCCATGTGTTAGTTTAGTTTTCTAGCCTTTTGTAGCTTGATTCCAACATGTTTTAGGCTCTATTTTAGACTATTTTAACTCTGTTTTTGGTTGTTTATTGCATTTGAGCCTTGTTTTGCATGCCTCTAGTGTAATAGTCCCCACAAGCTTGGTGTTTTAGGCCTTTAGGCACCACTTGTTTAAGTTGATTGCATGCTTTAGTGCTTATCTCACTTCATTTTAGCACTTATAATCTCTGCAACATCCCTCATTTCTGTACTCTTTATTTGCTTTGAGGGTTGTTTCAACCTTAAGATAGTTTAAGCTTCAGATCGAGGTTCATTGTTTAATGGTTTAATCCTCTTTTGAGGGTTCATTACCAACAGCATGACATCTCTCTCTTGCCTTAAACTACCCCTTGTTTAACACTTCCTTCCCTTTAGAGGACTTGTCACCAATGTACTTAATTGGTTAAAGAATGGAAAGGTAATTAAAATGGGTAAACAAGTTAAAACTAAAAGTGTACAAGACAAGAAATTGGTTTTGTTTGGATGTGTTCAATCGGACGTTAATTGAACACAAGGAAAATTGGGATATTTCATACTCAAAGTGATGAAATGTGCCAAGTTTCCAAAGTCTCCATTGCCCTTGATCATGCATGATAGGGTGATGGTCTTTTTGGCCTTATTTGTGCATTTATTAACTTGTACATCTTGGTTCCTTAGCCATCATGCAATGAAATTGCTTGATTGATGGTTTGAGGACCAAGTGTGTCACTCCTTTGAGATGTTTTGATGATAAAGAGTTTTACATAGTATAAACAACCTGTGAGAATACCCTCTCTTTGCCCATGTTTGCTCTCTGTTGCAGCAAAAAAAATATGAGTCAACAGTGGCCGGCCGGCCACTGTTACTGGCCGATAGGCCACTAGTGTTGGACGGCAACCCCTCAGTGGTGGCCGACTGGCCACCACTTCTGGCCTGCCGACTACCAGTGAATTTTGAGTAGTGTGCCTGTGAAGAATGGAAAAGTTGATCTGGAAAAGGAAAACAGTGCAAGGGTTGTGCAAACAGAGGCTTTCAAGGGCAGACAGTGGATGTTCTTCGAGTGGAAACTGAGCATGTATGGGCCTTCCCCGCTTCCTGGGACTAGTTAGCTAGTTAATTAGTTTAAATTAGCATTTCATTATGCGTTTGTTGTAAATTAATTAGTTGTAGCTAATTAGTTTGTGAATTTGTGTTGTAATATTTAAATTAGCTTAATTAGTTGTAGCTAATTAGTTTACTCATTTAATTAGTTCAAATTAATTAAATTAGTTTGTGTTGTAATATTTAATTAGGTTAGCCTAGTTAAATTCTTAATTAATTGGCTTAGATAGTTAGTTAATTATTCGTTCAAGTTTTGTAATAATTAGCTTAGCTAGCTTATTCATTTGAACTTTCCTTCGTGAGAGCGTAATGTAATAATGTGTATGTCTTCCAACCCCACGTCTTTCTCTCTTTTATTTCACTGCTTGTGATTGTTAGATTAGGGACATGTTTCAATTAGCATACCTTATGCTTGCATCCATTCATCTTGTATTGCATGCACCGAGGCTCGGCGTATCATTCAAACTGCATTGTCATTTCAATATTTTCTTGAATACGTGTTTAACCGCATGTTATCAAATTGAATCACATGTCATGTTAGTAGCCGAGCCTAGTAAATACATATTGCATGTGTTGCATTAGACATTTAACATAGTTAGGAATCATACATATTTTTCTAACTCATATCTTCTTAGCTTGGAGTACTAGGTGAGTTTTTAATGCTTTAGCATACTTGTATGAGTGTGAGTGATTGCCATGACTAGCATGCTTGCCATGAGGCTAAATGCTTACTTGCTAAATTGCTTGAATGCCTGTGGATGAAGGCTTGTTGTTTGAATTGGAACGATTAAATAAATATACGTTTAAGCCCACTTTGTTGAGTGGCAAATATGCAAACTTTAAGCCCACTCGAGGTGGCAATATCAAACCCTTTTCGCAAAAACAAACATGACATTGAATTGTTCCAATTCGGGCAAACTAGTCTATACTTGCTTGTGCGCATCACATAGTAATGCTAGCCTAATAACCGGAATAAGAGCACATAATGTTGATAAAAAATCATATCATGACTAGTACTGTCACGACCCAAACCTGCCCCTGAAAGTTTGGACATGACCAGCCTAAATTAAGGCCTTAACTCAGTTACTTAATGTTTTACTCAATCTCGGGGCCTGAACGGAAGCTAGATAATGAGAGAACAAACATTCATTGAGCTGTGTCTAAATGCCAGGATTATGATGCATTACTGCACATACATAACATTCCATATATGATACACATTACTGAAAGCAAAAGGAATCAATTCGTAAGTTAAGTTTTAACAATACTTATATACATATTCGTTGTTCCCCAAAATTATAACAAAACGTTCCACCATAGGGGTTTCCAAAATATAACAAAGGGTCACTTTGGGTGACTCAGCAAAACGGGTTCAGCTACAAGCTTCTGGGCTGACCTAGGGTTGACCCGCAAGTTGGTTACCTACAAAACATTAAGGAAAATAGAGTGAGCAGGGCTCAGTGAATGATAGTAGTACAAACAAAAAAAAAAAAAAAATGAACATGGGTTAACAATGCATATTCACCAATCATAATCCCACTCGTTTTTCCCTTTTCAGAACGGCCTCGGGCCCATGTAAAACAGAACAGCCTCAGGCCCACAGATTCCAAAACAGGCTTAGGCCCATCATAATACAAAACGGACTTGGGTCCATCACAATACAAAACGGCCTTAGGCCCATCATCGTAGCAAAATGGCCTTAGGCCCATCATATAAGCAAAACGGCCTTAGGCCCATTATATTAGCAAAACGGCCTTAGGCCCATCACATTATCAACAGAATGACCTCGGGTCCATATCTCGTATATCAAAGTACAACGTATAACAAACATAACACTTATAACATAAGGCACTCACAAGAGTCCATAAGTTCTCAAATGATATACCAACACAAAGTGTGACTAAAGCATGATATTATGCTACTATCACTCACAGTGATATGGGTGATCGATGGTCCCCTCCTGTAGATGCCCTACACATAACACACAACTCGTAAGTACATCAAATATATTGTTTTTCCTTAGTTTTCTTTTATTCCTCAAATGTCTGATTCGTTAAGTTTCGAGTAATTAAACGTATTAAAGAAATATCAAATGGACATTTAGACATATCTGGAGGCTTAAACAGACTAGAAGAAGATTACAGAAATTCTCGGCTTGGGCTACACGTGTGGAAATCCCCACTGCACGTGCGCTGCACGTGCCTTTTTAGCAGTATGCTCTCAACCTTCACCCCTGTTTTCCGCACATGCGGCTGTGAGCCCCGCACGTGCGGCCATGGGCCCCGCAAGTGCGGTCGGTTGCTCTGTTTTCTGTCCGAAACTCCAACAATTCTAAGGCACAAGGGAATAATCACATAGCTAAAATCAAGACAAATTCACCCCAAAAATAGAACATATTAACATGTGAATATGTAAGTTTAGTCTATTAAGATCAAGACTTGTTCATCTTCAATCTTCCATAAATTCCTCATTCTCGCTATGTAAATATATATAGATATACATGCATATGTATCATATAAGTTCAAACATACCAAAGAATGAGTTTTAACTAATCATAGAGGTCAATTTCTATCACACACACATAAGAGAGCCATGATCATTTGTATAATTGATTAGTCACAATTAAACCCTAGTTCAAACATACCAAAGAATGAGTTTTAACTTATCATAGAGGTCAATTTCTATCACACACACACAAGAGAGCCATGATCATTTGTATAATTGATTAGTCACAATTAAACCCTAGTTTTTATGGAGGATACTTCATTTCAAGTTTAATTCAAGCCAATTGAAGAGAAATTGATGATTAAAAGTAACCTACACTTACTTTAAGTTGTATTTTTCAATTATCCCTAGCAAGATCTCCAATCTCTAAATTCTTCTCTTTGCTCTCTTCCTTTCCTCTTCTTTCTCTTTCTCTTAGGAGCCCTCCAGGATTTCCACCCAATAAAAGATAGAGATGAGTCAAACAAAGGGACTTATATAATATACACTTTAGGTCTTGGCTTCTAAACTTGCCAAACGCGCCTTAGCGAATCAGATAAAATAGATTTTCAATTAAACTTCCCAAGTAGCTATACAAATTCCCACTAGCATATTCACATAATCAATTTCAGTTTATCGCGCCTCTACAGCTTTAAATGTCCAATTCAACATTTTAATTTTAACAGATATATGCCAATAATCAACAGATAGGAAATCATGATCAAACAATTCACACATGTAAGCATAACTTTGCATGGAATTTCACATTAAACATGTAAGTTTTCAAAGATCTCGGGATATAAAGCATATAAAAGGGTCGGGTTATTACACTCTCCCCCCCTTAAATAAGTTTAGTCCGCAAACTTGATTTACCTTATGTCGTAAACAACTCTGGGTATCGTTGTCTCATTTCCTCCTCTCACTCCCACGTAGCTTCTTTTCCATAATGCTCCTGCCATTCGACTTTCACCATGGGAATTACTTTACTTCGTAATTGTTTCATTTGCTGGTCCAGAATCTGAATGGGTTTCTCCTCATAAATCAATTTATCATCCAAGGAAATTTGCTAATAATCTATAACATGGGATGGATCTTGCAAATAGCTTCGTAACATTGAGACATGGAATACGTTATGCACTTGCTCCATATTCGGTGAAAGAGCAACACGATAGGCTACCAAACCTATCCTTTCTAGGATTTGAAACGGACCTACATATCGGGGTGCTAACTTACCCATTTTTCCAAATCTTGAGTGCCCTTTTACTGGTGTAACTTTTACAAAAACATGATTACCCACTTCGAACTCCAAGTCCCTTCGCCGATGATCCGCATAGCTCTTCTGTCTACTCTGTGTAGTCTTTAACCTTTCTTGAATAATCTTAATTTTCTCTGTTGTTAATTGCACAATTTCTGGTCCAATCAATGATTTGTCACCGACTTCAATCCAACACATGGGAGAGCGACATTTTCTTCCGTATAGAGCTTCATAGGGTGCCATTCCTATACTTGAGTGGTAACTGTTGTTATATGCAAATTCCACCAACGGTAGGTGAGTTTCCCAACTTCCTTTGAAGTCCAAAGCACACATCCAAAGTATGTCTTCCAATGTTTGTATGGTTCTCTCAGATTGTCCATCGGTTTGAGGATGGAAGGCTGTACTGAATTTTAATTCTGTTCCCAAGGCCTCCTGCAGACTTCGCCAAAATCTTAATATGAACTTCGGATCTCTATCAGACACGATTGAAACCGGAATACCATGTAGTCGTACAATTTCATCCACATATAAGGTGGCCAGCTTATCTGCATTGTATTGAGTCTTTACAGGAAGAAAATGAGCTGACTTGGTTAATCTGTCAACAATAACCCATATGGAGTTCATGCCCCAGGGAGTTCGCGGTAAGCCCACAATAAAATCCATTGTTAAGTATTCCTACTTCCATTCTGGAATCGGAAGGGGTTGAAGTAGACCTGCCGATCTTTGGTGCTCCACTTTTACTTGCTGACACTGTAAACACTTGGAGACATATTCTGCAATTTCCCTCTTCATTCTCAGCCACCAAAAATTCTGTTTCAAGTCGTGGTGCATTTTTGTGTTACCCGGATGCATTGCAAATTTGGAGCTATGTGCTTCCTCCATGATTTTCTTCTTGATTTCATGCACATCAGGAACACACCATCTACCCTGGAATTTCAATACCGAATTTTCAATTATGAACCCAGGCCTTGGTTTTGTTTCCATTTCATCACAAATTTTCTGTAGAAATTTATCTTCCAGTTGCCATTGTTTAATTTCTTCTATAATTGCCAGTTGGGCTTCTATCGCTACTATCTTTGCATTTTGGTCATGTAACTCAACTCCCACATTCTTTCTTTCCAAATCACGTAGTAACTCCCTTTGCCTCGCGAGCAGATGTGCCAAATTTCCCGTACTCTTTCGGCTGAGGGCATTTGCAACTATATTAGCTTTACCCGGGTGGTAATGAATTTGCAGGTCATAATCTTTAATAAGCTCTAACCACCATCTCTGACGCATATTCAATTCCTTTTGAGTGAAGAAGTATTTGAGACTCCTATGATCGGTATAAACCTCACATCTAGTCCCATACAGATAATGATGCCATATTTTCAAAGTGAAAACCACTGCAGCTAGCTCAAGGTCATGTGTGGGATAGTTCTTTTCATGGGGTTTAAGTTGACAAGAGGCATATGCAATAACCTTCCCATTTTGCATAAGTACACAGCCCAAAACTTTGTGAGAAGCGTCACTATAAATTTCAAATCCCTCGCTACCAAAAGGTAAGGCCAGAACAGGTGTTGTAGTTAACCTTGTCTTCAATTCCTGAAAGGTAAATTCCCGTTGCTCCAACCATTCAAACAAAACACCCTTCTGGGTTAACTGAGTAAGCGGCACCACAATTTTGGAAAAGTCTTTAACAAATCGTCGGTAGTATCCAGCCAAACCCAAGAAACTACGCACTTCTAACACATTAGTAGACGTCGGCCAATTCACAATAGCTTCAATCTTGTGCGGATCAACAGCAATACCCTCCTTTGTCACCACATGTCCCAAAAATCTCACTTCATGTAGCCAAAATTCACATTTCTTTAGTTTTGCATACAATTTCTTATCCCGAAGAGTCTGAAGAATTAACCATAGATAGTTCTCATGAGCTTCCACACTTGTTGAATAAATAAGGATATCATCAATAAACACAACTACAAAGTCATCCAGGTAAGGCTTAAAAACTCGATTCATCAAATCCATAAAGGCTACTGGTGCATTAGTGACCCAAATGGCATAACTAAAAACTCATAATGTCCTTAACGAGTCCAGAAGGCAGTTTTCTCGATATCTTCAACTTTAACCTTTAATTAATGGTACCCAGACCGTAAATCTATCTTAGAGAAAACTTGTGCACCTTGTAATTGATCAAACAAATCATCGATCCGAGGTAAAGGATATTTATTCTTTATGGTTACTTTATTGAGCTCTCTATAATCCATTCATAGCCGAAGGGTTACGTCCTTCTTTTTCACAAAAAGGAATGGTGCACCCCATAGGGAAATGCTCGGACGAATAAATCCTTTATCAAGGAGGTCATGCAACTAGATCTTCAACTCCTTCATTTCGGCAGATGACATTCTATAAGGGGTTTCGGAGATAGGCTGAGTTCCTGGCACTATATCAATTGTAAACTCAATTTCACAGTCAATTAGCTCTCCTGGTAACTCTTCTGGAAAAACATCCGGGAAGTCCCGCACAATTGGAATTGCATCTATGCCCCCCATTCACTGGTTGTCCATCCAAAATACTACACAAATACCCTTTACACCATTTTTGTAGTAACTTACACGCCTTTATTGCAGAAATCAAATAGGGTGGAGAAACTATTCCCTGGCCCTTAAAAATAACCTCAGATTGTCCTGGAAGTTGGAAGGTAACTTGTTTTGACATACAATGCATGATACTTGCTTAACCAATCCATCCCCAAAATTATGTCAAAATAAACCATATCAAGAGGCAACAAGTTGGCATCTACCCAAACATCCCCCATTAGGATTTCACATGCAACATAACTAGACGCACACACCATGGACTCCCCCGAAGGTGTAGATACACACAAAATATAAGATAGTGGCTCCATTGGCCTATTTAAATGTCTAGCAAATGCTTTTGATACAAAAGAATGAGTAGAGCCCGAATCAAATAACACATGTGCGGAATGACCATTACAGAAAATGTACCTAATACCACGGCCTCGGTATTTTGCACATCACCCGGAATTAGTGCAAATACTCTTTCTTGTTTGGTGGTGTCCTTAGCATTGGTGGGTTTCGTAGTTGCCTTTATAGTCGGGGTTGGGGTTGATCCTGCTGAACTTGCGGTAGCTCTATTCTCATTATGTCGATTCTTTTGCGGACATTTCCTAGCCAAATGACCTGTCTTGCCACATCTGAAACATGCCCCTATTACCCGATAACAAATCCCATGGTGTCTCTTTCCACAATCCGGACAAATTGGTGCAGAGTCATGGGTAAAGGCGGATGCACTAGAAGTTCCTGAATTCAATTTCTTACTTAGCGGTGTCACTGAGCCCCTTGAAGTTTGGGTATTCTATCTTTTCCCTCTACATTTTAAGACCCGACTTTGAGCGGTAACATTACCTTCAGCAATCACTGCCCTTTCCAACACATCAACATACGTAGGTAATTTCAACACATTGATTTGGTCAATAATAGCAGTCCGTAACCCACCCTCAAACTTTCTTGCCTTCTTGTAATTCGTGTCCACCATATGTGGTGCGAAGCGAGCCAATTCGGCAAACTGAGCCTCATACTCTGCAACAGTCTTGTTTCCTTGTCTCAAGGTCTCAAATTCAGTCACTTTCTTATCTCGCATACTTTGGGGACAATACTTGTCATAGAACAACTCCAAAAATCTATCCCATGTTAATCCTTAATGTATAGTTCTCGTGAGCATCCACCACCTCCATGCTTCATCCTCAAGAGTGAAGGCAGCAAGTTGCACTTTTTGGGCTTCAGTACAAGGAAAAACCTCGAATAACTTTTCTATGCCCAACACCCACGCTTCTACTTTCGTTCGTTCAATTCCTCCCTTGAATGAAGGCGGCTTCATCCTTTTGAATTCCTTCGTGAGTGTAATTATCCGATCCTCAGCTTGGTAATCTCATGCCTCTGGCGGTGGTACAGGTATTGGTGGTGGTGGTTGTTGCTATTGCTGCTGTTGCTGTTGTTGCCTCAAAGTTTCTGCCATCTCCATAATCATCCTTTCCATTCTATCCAACCGTACAGCAGTAGCATATTTGGACTCATCCGTCCTTGTCCTCACCATGATCTACATAATGATTAGTCATAATACATACCAAATGCACAAATAGGCATGGATCATGATCATGATATGTGCATCGAGAATCACATGCATGTGTAACTTAAGTCTTTACTAGACACCATAAAGCACAATGAACTCATGCGTGAGGTAGCAACTCGTGCTCTGATACCAACTGTCACGACCCAAACCTGGCCCTGAAAGTTTGGACATGACCGGCCTAAATTAAGGCCTTAACTCAGTTACTTAATGTTTTACTCAATCTCGGGGCCTGAACGGAAGCTAGATAATGAGATAACAAACATTCATTGAGCTGTGTCTAAGTGCCAGGATTATGATGCATTACTGCACATACATAACATTCCATATATGATACACATTACTGAAAGCAAAAGGAATCAATTCGTAAGTTATGTTTTAACAATACTTATATACATATTCGTTGTTCCCCAAAATTATAACAAAACGTTCCACCATAGGGGTTTCCAAAATATAACAAAGGGTCACTTTGGGTGACTCAGCAAAACGGGTTCAGCTACAAGCTTCTGGGCTGACCTAGGGTTGACCTGCAAGTTGGTTACCTACAAAACATTCAAGAAAATAGAGTGAGCAGGGCTCAGTGAATGATAGTAATACAAACAAATAAAAAAATGAACATAGGTTAACAATGCATATTTACCAATCATAATCCCACTCGTTTTTCCCTTTTCAGAACGGCCTCGGGCTCATGTAAAACAGAACGGTCTTAGGCCCAACAGATTCCAAAACGGCCTTAGGCCCATCACAATACAAAACAGCCTTGGGCCCATCACAATACAGAACGGACTTAGGCCCATTATATTAGCAAAACGGCCTTAGGCCCATTATATTAGCAAAACGGCCTTAGGCCTATTATATTAGCAAAAAGGCCTTAGGCTCATCACATTAGCAACAGAACGACCTCGTGTCCATATCTCGTATATGAAAGTACAACGTATAACAAACATAACACTTATAACATAAGGCACTCACAAGAGTCCATAAGTTCTCAAATGATATACCAACACAAAGTGTGACTAAAGCATGATATTACGCTACTATCACTCACAGTGATATGGGTGATCGATGGTCCCCTCCTGTAGATGCCCTACACATAACACACAACTCGTAAGTACATCAAATATATTGTTTTTCCTTAGTTTTCTTTTATTCCTCAAATGTCTGATTCGTTAAGTTTCGAGTAATTAAACGTATTAAAGAAATATCAAACGGACATTTAGACACATCTAGAGGCTTAAACAGACCAAAAGAAGATTACAGAAATTCCTGGCTTGGACCGCATATGCGGAAGTCCCCACCGCACGTGCGGCCAGGTGCGCCGCATGTGCGGGCTGCACGTGCATTTTTAGCAGTATGCTCCCAACCTTCACCCATGTTTTCCGCACGTGCGGCTGTGAGCCCCGCACGTGCGGTCGGTTGCTCTATTTCCTGTCCGAAACTCCAACAATTCTAAGGCACAAGGGAATAATCACATAGCTAAAATCAAGACAAATTCACCCCAAAAATAGAACATATTAACATGTGAATATGTAAGTTTAGTCTATTAAGATCAAGACTTGTTCATCTCCAATCTTCCATAAATTCCTCATTCTCACCATGTAAATATATATAGATATACATGCATATGTATCATATAAGTTCAAACATACCAAAAAATGAGTTTTAACTTATCATAGAGGTCAATTTCTATCACACACACACAAGAGAGCCATGATCATTTGTATAATTGATTAGTCACAATTAAACCCTAGTTCAAACATACCAAAGAATGAGTTTTAACTTATCATAGAGGTCAATTTCTATCACACACACGCACAAGTGAGCCATGATCATTTGTATAATTGATTAGTCACAATTAAACCCTAGTTTTTATGGAGGATACTTCATTTCAAGTTTAATTCAAGCCAATTGAAGAGAAATTGATGATTGAAAGTAACCTACACTTACTTTAAGTTGTATTCTTCAATTATCCCTAGCAAGGTCTCCAATCTCTAAATTCTTCTCTTTGCTCTCTTCCTTTCCTCTTCTTTCTCTTTCTGTTAGGAGCCCTCCAGGATTTCCACCCAATAAAAGATAGAGATGAGTCAAACAAAGGGACTTATATAACATACACTTTAGGTCTTGGCTTCTAAACTTGCCAAACGGGCCTTAGCGAATCAGATAAAATAGATTTTCAATTAAACTTCCCAAGTAGCTATACAAATTCCCACTAGCATATTCACACAATCAATTTCAGTTTATCGCGCCTCTACGGCTTTAAATGTCCAATTCAATATTTTAATTTTAATAGATATATGCCAATAATCAACAGATAGGAAATCATGATCAAACAATTCACACATGTAAGCATAACTTTGCATGGAATTTCACATTAAACATGTGAGTTTTCAAAGATCTCGAGATATAAAGCATATAAGAGGGTCGGGATATTACAAGTAGAGGCCGATCTTTGATCAGGCAAGCAGGGGTGCTCAATTCATGACCTTCCCCTCTCGTACCTAAGTTCTCGAGCCGAGGCAACTTTGGTGATGACGGACACGTGGCCTTTGGCACGAGTCATGGGTTTCCTAAATTTCCCGAAAAATAAAATATTTAGGTGGCGACTCTATATCTAGAAAACCAGTCCAATTTTGGCATTTTTTATTCAAATTTGATTTTTCAAAAGATTTGCCGGATTTGAACTCTTTGTTGTTTATCAGTTTCACATTGCACTTGTGAGATTAGATTCAGAACCGTGAGAGTCCAAACTGTAGGGCTTCTTTCCAACCTTCCGAAAGAGGGCGCGAAAAAGCCGAGCTACAGTTTCTGGCGACTTCGCTGGGGATTTAGAGAACTTAACTCGAACTCATGATATGACTTTTTAACTATGCTTATGTGTTTCTTTACATTTGCATTTGCATTTGCATTTGCATTGGCATTGGTGCACCTAAGTCACTGTGTTTGCCATCTGCTATTCCTGGACGGTTTGCCGGAGGCTTGCTTAGAAAAGCTTGCCAAAAGGCTGATCGGTCGCGGGCTCTGCCACGATGGGAGCACAACCCTTAGATCTGGACTACCGCTATACCGTTTGATCCTCCTTTCAATTCTCGGTGTTAGGTGTGAGAGGTATATTAGGTAGTCCTGCTGAGGTACCCTTTTTGACTATTTGGCCTAGTTGCATATTGAAAGCCGTAGAGACTGTTCCAAACTAGGACAGGTTGCTCACCCGAATACAGGATTATGTGAAACCACTTTGCTTGAATAGTGAACCCTAGTTCCTAACGAAACTAGGACACGGTAACCCTACCCCATCATAGGGGTGTTTTGGCTCTCATTTAACTGGTATGTGCTTTTAGAGTGAAACTCTACAGGAATGTACGTATCAGTTGCAAGTTTGCGTATCAAATTTGGAGGCAGAAATCAGTGTTAAGTGCAGTTCTACATCTTATGATTGCAACTATGTCTTGTTCACATCTGAGTTGAGGTGTTGTGCAGTTTCTGATTTTCGCTTTCTTGTTGCTTTATTTCTTTTTGCGAGGTAGTTTATCACAATTGCTTCGGACAGTTCCGTTACCCCCCAAGCACTCTGGACCCATGTAAGGAGACTTTACAGATCTGGGGATCTTGTTAGGGGACAACCTGTGTTTGCTTTGCTCCCACCGGTTACGAGATGGAGGAGGGTTACGCATAATTCACCAGTTCAGCAATCACCTGCATCCAGTCAAGGACAATCTTCTACATCTAGGCCAGCAATAGATTACTCGCCTATTCAGATGACTCAGTACCCGGCAGCTAGTATGGAGGACTTGATCTGTCATCTTCAACAAACAGTGGAAACCAGGCAGCAAGATGCTACCTGCCAAGCTGAAGTTACAGCCCACCAAGCTGAAGTAATAAACAGGCTGCAGCAGCAACAACCACTGCAAGCAGCGGCTTCTGCTTCCCATGCACCTCCAATGGATATCCCAGAGCCTGGAATCACTACTAATGCTCAGGCTGAAAATCAGGGCAACCCGATAAACCCCATTCCACCAAAAGCCTCCAAGGTACCAGTGTACCAAACTGAGGTGCCATTTGAATTTGAAGTTGACCCTACTGCACTGAAGGTCAACAAGCTGGAGAAGCTTCTCAAACGAGCACAGAGTGTGAACTCAATCCCCAACATCGAAGATGGATACACCGACTCCGCAGTAACTCTGTCGGACCAATTCAAAATGCCACACATAGATCAGTTTGATGGCTCTAGGGATCCTATGGTCTATCTGCGATTATTCTCCAATATTCTGCGGCCGATGGGCCTTACTAGACTTCAAAAGCTGTCGCTCTTCGGCTGGACCTTGTCAGGAATAGTGGCTATCTGGTATGCAAAGCTGGAGGACTCTGTGAAACGGAGTTGGGAGGAAATAGATGAGGCCTTCATCGCACAATACTCGCACAACATGCAGATCGAGGTCACAACCCACAACTCGTCAGGAGCCAAGGGAGGGCTTCTCGAACTTTGTAACGAGATGGAGGGCCAAGGCTTCGATGATGACTACCAGGCCATCCGAGAAGGATCAAATCAGGATGGTGGTCCACAATCTGCAAGGGAAATTATTGCAGAAGATGATTGTCTTGCCATTATTCATATTCACTGAGCTCTACGAAATAGGGGTTTAGATTGAAGATGCAATGAAATAGGGGTTGATAACCGATGAGCAGGAGCAGCCGAAAAGGCCTTTCACGCGTAGTTCCAATTTAACCACTAGTGAAAGCACAACTACGTGGCCATCTAATGTGGATGTTGTCACTACTACAGCCAAGACCGCCAACCCTTTTGCCAGTACAAATCCACAAACCTCAAATAACCAAGCCCGACACCAAAGGGTCTTTACCGCCACTCTATATGCCTTTATCCAGAGCCCTGGGGGTGCTGATCAAAAAGGGGCATCTTAAGTCGTTAGAACAACGCCCACTACCCGATCCTCTCTCGCCGAAACACAATCCAGTCAAATATTGTGCTTTTCACCAGCAGCACAGTCATGACACCGACCAATGTTATAGGCTGCGTCATGAGATTCAAGATCTCATTGACAACAAGGTGATAGCACCACTGCAAAAGCCAAATGTAACCACCAACCCTCTTCCAGCCCACAACTAAGTTCCTCCACCCTGGCACTTAAATCTAATACATACATTGGCCATCCCATATGACCCCAGCATATATATTACCTCTTCTCACCTACCCAAACCGGTTGTGTTCATTCCTGAAAGCACGGACTTGTGTGTGATGGACATGTCCACACCTCAGCCTGAACCCGTGGTGGTGACAGTGGTAGAAGAAGAGAGGTTGGCCTTAGAGGAGAGTGCTAGTCCGCTGCTTGAGTGCTCTGAGGATTTGACTGAGGGGGAATATGATCCGTGCTTCTATATTGTGCCAGTTGATCAAGCCAAGCCCGAGGTGGTATTGCCAATAGCAGTAGAGGTCAGTGTGGTTAGAGAGGATGGTCCAAGTTAAGGTCTAGATAACCTAGCGGAGTTAGAGGAAGACTTAGACAGTCTGCAGTTCTACAACGAACAGGATCAGGGAGACGTGCAGATTGACTAGTTTGATCTGAATGGGTCGACAAACAACTCCGGGTAGGTTAGTGATGAACCTGATCGGGAGGAAGAAACTAAACCAAAACCTGAAAAGAAGGAAGCAAGAGTAGCTGCAGTGGCTGGAATGGCTGAGGAAAAGGGGAAACTGCCGAAGGGCACCGGCATCAAGAATTTGGCTTGGGAATTGGGCATCGTAAGTACTGTAAATACTGAACAAGAAACCGTATTGAAGCGGTTTGCGCAAGAAAGGGATCAAGACAAACAGAAAGCTGGAATCGCTCAACACCCTGCAGGAGATACTTTTGATGAAGGAATGATCAGACCAAAGCCGGACAACTGTTTGTCGGCTGCTGGAGGTGCATGGTGGGAGGACGATGATTTGCTTTTGGCTCACACCAATGAGGATTGGGGTGAAGATCTGCCAGACAACACCTGGTACTCTGAAGAGGTTGATCATATGACAAGGAGTGGGCGGTATTTTAAGCCCCCACATTTGGACTAGGCTGAAGCCTCCGGGAAAGATAAGGAGGTAGAGAAGCAGAGGGAAAAGCAATTGGAAGAAGAAGTAGTGCTGAAACAGCTGAAGAAGATCTAGGCTGATACTTCAATCTGGGGCCTGCTCATGGCTTCTCGCGTGCACTGACAGGTTGTACTATCAGCGATGGATAAAGCCAAATTGTCCATTGATACAACTCCTGAACAGCTTGTGGGGTTGGTCTTCCCCAGAGGTGCTGTACCGACTTTAACCTTCTCAGATAAAGAATTACTGCCAGAAGGCCCAGCACAAAACAAACCTCTGTACAAATCAGTTGAGTACAGAGAAAAATGAGTGCCAGTGGTATTGGTCGATACTGGGTCAATAATCAACATATGTCCATCTCGTACAACCTATGCCCTCGATCTGAAACTGGCAGATTTCGTGCTTACAGCCCAGATGATTCGGGCGCATGACAATACTAGCAGGAAGTGTATGGGCACAATACAAATCAGAGTTCAAGTGGGCCCAGCTCAATAGGATGTTGAGTTCCATGCCCTGGTTGTGCCAGCCACTTTCAATCTACTACTAGGAAGGCCGTGGCTACACCAAGTAAAAGTTGTCTCCTCTACCCTCCACCAAATGCTGAAATACCCCCATCAGAAAAGGGTGGCTATTGTGTTTGAAAATTCATCTATACATCCTCCACCAGAGGTAACTACATCTGTGCTGGAAATTGTTCATGGCGAGGAGGATATTTTAATCTCTGGATTCACTCTAGCTGAGGCCTGAGCAGTGCAAACCATATTGGCAGCTGATAAGGGCTCATATGTCAGTGCTCAATCAATCTAATTCATGAATAAGCTCCAACATATGCCAGGAATGGGTTTGGGAAGAAGTAGCCGAAAGGGCGTCATAGCATTAGCCGATGTGCCACATAACCCACATGCCTTTGCTCTTGGCTATACACCTACCAAGGAGGATTAGGCTAGGAAAGCAAAAGAGATGGCAAGCAAAACCAAAACTAAGTAAGCCAGGAAGCATTATGAGCTTGTGCACAGACCAATCCGGGGAACCCTGAATGGTCATTTTGTTCGGGAGGGAGAAGACTTCCCATTTTGCAGTTTTCCTGAACCCTGGTTCAATTCTGAGAAGCAGTGTGTTCTTGGCTTTGAAATCTTCTTTGACTTGCAGCTGCAAGACAGTGATACAGAGGAAAGCGTAGAGCCAATTACTGCTGAAGCTGAGCAGAGCATAAAAAGTGACCTGGACAACAACAAACTTAAAATAGGGGTAGCATTGGCATGTCTTCTTTCAGATCCTCTGATCGACTCAGAGAGCTTTGGAGATAACCCTACCGTTTCCATAATCGGGGACCAACCAGGTGTCAACCCTTCTAGCAGCATTTTGGATGCATCTGACGCACCATCCCTCGTTTGGCAGTCGGAGGAGGGCTACCTGTCTAGTAGTTCTGAGTCGGGTAGTGAACCAGAATCTGATTTCATAGAGTCTGTAGAGTCGGAATCAGATTCCAGTGCTTCTGAGTCTCAGTCCGGTATTCCTGGGGGTGATAACCCAGATGCCAGGGTCTTGTCCAGGTCGTCTTTTTCTTTTGCTTTTGAGTCAGTTGTAACTGAAGAGCTGGATGAGCTGGACCTTTTGAATGAGAATGCCACTGCAGATTCTGAGTATTTCTCTGTGCCGCTTGTTTATTGCATTGATTAGGACTTTCAAAATTTTAATGAAAACGATGAGGAAGGAATTCCTTAGGTTTTGAAAATTTTGATTAATCGGGAGGAGGAGAGGTTTACAAAACCCCTCTCTGGTGAAATCATTGCTTTTAATATGGGTACTGAGAAGGATCCGCGTCTGGTCTAAATTGGGTCCACGTTGTCTTCGGAGGAACGCGAGCGCTTAGTCACTTTATTAAAAGACTTCAAAGATGATTTCGCGTGGTCCTACGAAGACATGCCTGGAATCGATCCTGAGATTGTACAGCATCAGATCCCTCTTAACCCCGAGGCCCGACCTGTCAAACAAAAGTTGTAGAGAATATGCCCGGATTAGGCTTTGAACATTAAGGAGGAGGTCACCAAGTAGATAGACGCAGGGTTTTTGCTAGTATCTGAGTATCCCACTTGGTTGGCCAACATCGTCCCAGTCCCAAAGAAAGATGGCAGAATTCGGGTGTATGTGGACTTCAGAGATTTGAATAGAGCCAGTCCGAAGGATGACTTTCCCTTGCCGCACATCAATGAATTAGTGGACTTCACCGCAAGTCATGCATTGCTCTCCTTCATGGATGGATATTCCCGGTATAACCAGATTCTGATGGCGCTTGAGGACAGAGAGAAAACTGCCTTCACTACGCCGTAGGGAACCTACTGCTACAGAGTGATGCGGTTTGGGCTGAAGAATGCCGGGGCTACCTATCAAAGGGCTGCAACCACAATTCTGCATGATATGATCCACAAAGAGGTCGAGGGGTACATGGACGACATGTTTGTCAAGTCCAAAGAAAGAGAGGGCCACTACACCGCCTTGAAGAAATTCTTTCAACGGATCAAAGAATACAAACTGAGGTTGAATCCGCAGAAATGTACTTTCGGCGTAACAACAAGGAAAATACTGGGTTTCTTGATCACATAGAGAGGCATCGAGGTAGATCCTTCTAAAATCAAGGCCATCCTAGAAATGCCACCACCAAGGACTAAAAAAGAGGTGTGAGGCTTTCTGGGTAAAGTGCAATTCATAAGACGGTGTGTTTCTAAACTAACCTTGACTTGTGAACCACTATTTGGTCTCTTGAAGAAAGGAAAGAAATTCCGATGGGATGATCGATGTCAATTTGCTTTTGAGCAGATCAAGCAGTACCTTTAGAATTTGCCGTGTTGTCGCCGCCAGAGCCAAGAAAGCCTTTGATTTTGTATCTGTCAGTAACAAACACAACAATGGGATGCATGCTTGCTCAGGAATCTAAGGATAGGGTGGAGAAAGCCATCTATTACTTGAGCAAGAAAATGTTGGACTACGAGACCTGCTACACTCCATTGGAGAAAGCTTGCCTAGCCTTGGTATGGGCTACCAGGAAGTTGAGGCATTACCTGTTAGCTCACTCTGTAATTCTGGTTTTGAGATTAGATCCCATCAAATATCTCTTTAAGAAACCAGCACTTACGGGTAGGCTAACCTATTAGTTGCTTCTCCTTTCTGAATTTGATCTGAAGTATGTCACTCGCAAGTCGGTCAAGAGGAGAGCGATAGCGGAGTTCCTGGCAAATCTCCTAGTGGAAGGGGATAAAGCGATAAAATACCTATTCTCAAATGAAGCTATTCTGCAAGTCGAAGAAGAGACTTGGACAATGTACTTTGATGGAGCGTCTAATCAATACAATTATGGGATAGGAGTGTTGCTGATAGCACTCGACAATTCCCATATACCCTTAGCCTTTAAACTCCGGTTCAAGGTATCCAATAACGAAGCAGAATACGAGCCATGTATCGTTGGTTTGGAAGCCACCCTGGAACTAGGGGCAAAAAGGTTGGACGTCATCAGGGACTCGAACTTAGTTGTGTCTCAAGCAAAAGGAGACTGGAAGGTCAAAGAAGAAAAGATGAAGATCTATCACCAGACCTTGGATGTTCTGATTCCTAGGTTTGAAAAGCTGACTTTCACGCATCTACTAAGAGAGAACAACAGGTTCGTTGATGCCTTATCAACTGTATCTTCTACGATAGACATCCCGTTAGGAGTCCGGATGCGTCCGATCATCATTGAGCAGAGGTATACGCCAGCCTACGAGACTATCGCTGCAATAGATGAAGTGCAAGATCAAAACCCTTGGTTCTACGATATCTGAAACTTCTTGGAAAATGAGGTTCATCCACCAGGGGCAAATGCCAAAGACAAAAGGGCAATACGACGGATGGCCGTTCAATTTATCATCTGCAGAGGTAAACTGTACAAGAAGGGTCATCTGTAAATGCACAAGTTGTGTGTCGACGCAGAGGAGTCAAAGCGCCTAATGGAGGCCATCCATAGGGGAGAGTGCGGAGCGCACATAAACAGGGTAATGTTAGCCCGGAAGATTCTCAAGCAAGGTTACTACAGGTCTACTGTGGAGGAGGATTGTATCGGTTTTGTTTGGCGATGCCACAAATGCCAAATTCATACTAATCACATGAATATCCCACCGTCGAAGCTATACAACATGACTTCGCTATGGCCTTTCTCAGTCTGGGAAATCGACATCATCAGCGCAGTCACACCGAAAGGGTCAAATGGGCATGAATACATTCTGGTGGCAATTGATTATTTCACAAAGTGGGTGGAAGCTCAGTCCTACGCAGTGTTGAAAGCAGTGCATATGGCTAAGTTCATCAGAAACAACATCATTTGCCGTTATGGGGTCCCAAACGAGATCATTTCAGATAATGGCTCCCACTTCAAGAAAGAAGTGATCGACTTGTTGGAGAAATATAATGTGGCTTTTCATAAGTCATCTACGTACCAGCAGCAAACCAACGGAACTGTTGAGGCCGCCAACAAGAACATCAAGCATATTTTACAGAAGATGGTTGAGACCTACAGGGACTGGCCAGACAAATTGCCATTTGCACTCTGGGGTTATAGAACTTCAATCCGGACGTCTACAATAGCAACTCTTTATTCTCTCGTCTATGGGATGGAAGCTGTTCTGCTTATCGAAATAGAAGTCTCGTCGCTACGAGTTATGGCTGAGTGTCAAATAACAAAGGCAGACTGGTAGCAGAGCAGGTTCGAAGAATTGATGTTGTTTGATGAGAGAAGGCTGAAAGCATTGTACCATGTTCAGGGCTATCAACGCAGGATTGCTAGGGCTTTTAACAAGAATGTTAAGTCCCAGAATCTCAAAGAGGGGGATTTGGTGCTGAAAGACGACCGAGCTCCCATCCATGACCCTAAGGGCAAGTTCAGACCCAATTGGACTGGTCCTTACATCATCAAAACTTTCTGGTCAGGTGGAGCTGTTATTCTCATAGACCTGGATGGCCTAGAATTTTCCCAACCGATCAACATGGACAAGTTGAAGAAATATTATCCCCAAGAGGCTCGCTAGGTTGAAAACCCGAATGGGTGACCTAGGTAAAAGTTAGAGCACAAAAAGTTAGAAATAAAGAAAAACTAAGCTCGCAAGGTTGAAAACCCTAAAATGCAACCTTGGCAAAAGTTAAAGCACAAAAGGAGAGCGTTAATACTCGAATGGACCCGAATCGAACTACGTAAGGCTTGATTCCCATCTTCGGGATACATAGGCAACTTCATCTTGAAGTTCGGCCATAAACACCTCTAACTCAACTGTCCTTTCCATGCGTCTAATCAGGTCATCTTTGTTTGTTCTTTATCTGAAAGTTCGGTTGTGACCCTTACTCTGAAAGAAGAGCTGGTTACAATGCTGAGTAGTTTTATTCAGTCAAGGGGCAATTTGTTATCTTCAGATTCGGGGTTGTACATCTCAAGGATCAATTCTGTGTGTGTTAAGTGGTGATCCTTATCGAAAATGGTTTTGAAAAGATTTGAAAAAAGTTGATTTTTGCTCAAATTTTACCTTTTACAACTTAGACCATTTTTGGACCAAAAGAAAAATTTCCTGTGCTCACAACTTTAATTTCATTGATTTCAATACAAAGTTCTCCAAATCTCGATACAAATCAAAGTTGTTTTTATTACATTCAAAAAACCTTAAAAGTAAATATCAAAGTAATAAACTAGGGGCGCGTCACCTGCTTGTGCTTGTGGAAGCTTCTGATGCCAAAGTGGGCCCGGTTTGTGCCTTATCCTCGAGCCAAGCCGGCCACTCGCCAAAAAGGGCGCAGCTAAAACTAGGGGCAGGAGCCAGAAGCTCTCTCATCCTCCAAGCAGTGAGGTACGTAGCCAAGTATGAATCTCGAATGGGGAATGAAATTAGGTACTCTACCCCCTCCTCTGGGCAAGTTTGATCATGTCCAAACTAACGTCTGAACCGGAATGGGAAGTAGAATACACAATGTGTAAGGTTGATCAGCTGAATACCAGGTTACCGAGTCATGCTGTAGCTCATTTCGATCAGATTAAGCCAAGGGCAATGCCAAGCAATGTCAGCAGTAGACCTATTGCACATCCAGTGACACCACCATCCCTCGTTGGGGAAATCCATTAGCTGTTGGCGAAAAAAGTATGCTCAAGCTGAGTATGCAGGGCAACAGTCCACTACCTTCAGCTTGTCCATTAGCCACACCTGGGGAGGGATGAAAGAAAAGAGAGATTAAAGAATAGAGAAATGTATGTTGAGAGAAAAGTGAGAAAAAGGCTTTGAGAGAGAAACAGAGCATGAATGCGAGTGATATGAGAAACACATAATAGAAAGGGTAGGAAACATTTACCTGAAGGAGTAATGGACTTCCTGCAAATTTGGTGGTCTCTCACCGATGGAAGGCGTCTAAGCCCATCAAAGTCTCGACCAGCACCAAGCTGATGCAACTCTTGCCCTCTTTCAAACCTTGGGCCACTTTAACTAGTCGAATGCTAGACCTACCGAAGCTAGGGGCAAGGAGGAAATGTGCCAGCATACATAAGCAAAGGACGTGTTGCCTAAAACCCCGCCAAAGAAGATCGCCTCAGTCACCGACCTCAAAAAATCGATGAATCAAGCTGAGAATATCCAGCTCTTTGTTGTAAACCAAAGATCGAGCCTCGTATAGAGTAAGCCCGCACATCCGTCCCAAAGCTTGGATGTGGCCAAAACAGGGCTGAGGTATGATTTCCTCATTGCGCCAAAATTCCATTAGCACTTGAAATTCTTCGATTGTCGAGCACATCTCTTGTCCTCCGAAGCTAAAGAAATGTGTAATCAGGTTCCAACATCTAGCCGCAACATGAAGGAACGAAAAACGAAGCAAAGAACGGCTAAGCAGGAAAAGTGCATTTATGTCGAAACCCCGAAAATTCACCTTTTTCGAGCCATCTAAAGTTGCAATCCAATCTAAGAGTTTTTGGGCAAAAAATGGCTCTATTTGTGAAGAATTTACAGCTAAAATAAAGAAATCACGAAGGTCAACCTTTTGTAGAAGATAAGGCAGTAAGTAGAAGCCAACTGTCAACAATCTGCAGATTCCGCACATTGGTGACCGGCAGGCCACTGTTAGTGGCCGACAAATTTCATTTATGGCCGGCAAGTTCTTTATGTAGCCGGCAGCTTTCTTATCAAGCCTGATGTCCTCCTTTGTGCTGAACAATGCTGAAAGCATGTGTTTTGTTCTGCTCTTTATGTGTCATAAGGTCTTGTTTTGAGTCCTTTTTGGCTTTAGCAGGTTTGTTGAGTTTTATTTGTGTTGTTTTGTTTTGTTTATTGAGTAATAGTTGTGTTGTTTTGTCGAGTTATATGTTGTTAATTATCGAGTTGTATATTGCATTTTGTATTTTGGTTGTTGTTTGGTTCACTACCCTATTAAGCATCTTGTTTTAATCAAACATTCTTGGCTATTTCAATTCCCTGTCCATTTCATGCATATATGGTGCTCATGATGCAAAATACAACACATTTTTCATAAAACTGCCGGTTTTATTTCGATCATGGCTTTTTACAAAAGAGGAGTATAAGTTTTAAAAGCAAAACAGAACTTCCTAAAGCTATACATGTGCTATGTGCTAATGCTTCTAACAAAAAGAAACTAAGCAAAATACAAAAAAATCAGCGCTGGTCGCCTTAGGCTCGAGAAGCCCTCTTTGTCCTCTTCCTCGGAGGAGAGGACTCTAGGGCACTGTCTCCGTCGGCTCCGCTATCTGAATCTGAACCAGAGCCTGAGCTGACGTCATCACTGCTCTCCGCCTCAGAGCTCGTCTCGGCATCGCCTCTACTTTCGAAACCCGAGCTGGCGTCATCATCACCTCCACTCTCAAATGAATCTGAATGCTGACTCGCTACCTCCTCAGAGTCGCTCATCTCAACATCATCATCACTCAGAATAGGCTCTGAACGACCGCTTTCAGCTTAGATGCCCCTAGCTTTGCCTCGGCCGTGTATCGGAGCCTGTCTCTCTCCTCCTTGCTGTCAGAAGAGGTACTGCTGGTGTGGGTGCTACAGCCGTCGCTGGTGCCATTGGTATGGGTGGAATTTGAAAAGACAATTCTCACATATCAGTTACATTATGCATATCAGATGCAAGCACAGTGTGCAGAATGAATATATACAGAAGTCAGATACAGTGTGTGAATATAGTGTGTGAGTGCACTATGTCAGATGCAACATATCAATACGGTTTGGGAAGTTTGTAGTTGAGATATCAGTGTCAGTGTGTCAGTGGAAATTTGATGCCTGGAATGGAAAACTGAAAAAATTACCTAAATACCGTAGAGGCTGAGCAGCACCTCTCTCCTCTGTACCATCCCCATCAGGGAGGCTATCAGCTCGAGAGCACCTCTCGTATACTCGATGGATGCTTGTAAATGCATTTTGAATGATCAGTATCTGCAAATGAACATATCTGAAATGAAGTATAAGGTGCAAATGTAAAGTATGGTTCATACCTAAGTCGAGCCTCGAATCCCAACAAGTGCATGCCCGGCCGTCGCGGGCTCAATCGGAACCTGGTAGGGATCCCCGGTATGTTACCAGCATGTTAACTCGGTCGGAAGCTCTAGCCAACCGATGACCTGCCCAGCGGGAGGGGCCCTCTAGTCCTGGCCCTCGTCGCCCGAGTCCTACCTGCCGTAGGGTCACCTGCTGCTCTACCTGCATGAGCATGAACACCCATCAAGGGAGGCATCAGATGTGTCCGAATAAAGGCTGCATAATCCCCCTCCCTGCGGAAGTAGTTCGCATCCAAGCCCTCCGTAAACTGAATCATCTCCTAAAAGGAGAGGCTCTCCGTGGCCCTCATAGATGCTGGAGGAGGCATGGGCACTACTGGCTCAGGCAGGCCCATGGTCTAGCGCATAAATCGCTCGCCTAGAATCCAGGCTCGGCACACCGGGCCCTCTAGCAAAATTCGAAAATGGGATGCCCTCCAGGCACCGGCATACTGGTCTCTAACTCCAGCCGGCATCAACGCCCAAGGCTGCCAAGCGATCTGGAAACAGGGGATATATACAGATGGTTAGTCGTCGTCAGTTGTTGATAAAGCAAAAATAACTGTGAGTTTTGAGTTACCTCCTCCGCAGCTATTGTGTCGAAGTACCGACGAAAGAATGCGAAGGTCTCCCAGGTCCTCCGCAGGCATCTACCATCATACCGGTGAGAATATGGCACAACAAGAGGCATCTCCACCTCTGGCTCTGGAGCAAGGGTCGGGAAATATACATATACCCATAGCTGTAAGGAAAAGGCAACAGTGAGTATACAGTGTACAAAAAGTACAAGTGCCAATGCAGAAAGTAGAATGTGTAGTACAGCGTACAGAGTGTACAGATATAGAGGATGTAGAATGTTCAATATAGAAAGCGCAGTGTATAGATGTAAACAATGTAGTATGTAGTATGCAGTATACAGAAAGTGCAAAGTAGAAAGCGCAGAAATAGAAGACAGAAAATGTAAACTAGAGATGTAAAGCGTACCTCTTAGGCTCGCCAACAGCCTCCGACCCTGTCTTCCCTCCTACAGGACGTGGAACTCATATAGTCGTACAATGTGGCAAGGCCAGCACCACCCCAATCATAGAGTCAGACCTGAGGTAAGTCCACCAGGGCGCCCAGGAGATACAACCCTACGGTTTTCCACCTGTTCGCAAACAAGGTGGTACCGAAGAGGAACATCAAAAAGCCCTGGACGTAATGCTCGATCTCCTCTAGGGTCTCTGGCTCTCTCCCTCAGAAGTGCTCGGCGAACTAGCTATATCGTACCATCCCCGGTCAGAAGAGAGGTAGGCGTGCTCCTAACAGGTGTAGCCAGGTGGCCTCCCACTCGCCCATGTCCATATCGTAAGGGATCGGATTACCCCCTACTTCTACGCCCATGAGCATCGCGAAGTCATAGGGAGTCATCGTCATCTCCCCGGTGGAGAAAAAGTGGAAGGAGTTGGTGGTATCCCACCACCGCTCCACCAATGCACCAAGAAGCGGTCCACTCACGATATGGCACAATAACCCCGTGCAGAATAAGCTGAAGCCGGCCTCGTCGATGATGTAGCGGACACAGGCAAGGAGCTCCATATACTAGTCCCTCGCAGACGTGGCTCCATAGCCCCTAACAAAGCGAAAGTCCTCCTGTGATCAGAACAGTGATATACAGTGATATGAGAACAGGCAGACGAAAAGGCAGTGTAAGAAATACAGTGCAAAAGTGTGATTAAGGCAAGAAGTGCAATGTAAGCATTACAGTTGAAGCAACTAATACAGTTAAAGCAAGAAATGCAATGTGCAGTAAAGAAAATGTGAGAATACATTGTATACCTTGGTGGCGCCGTAAGACAAATGGGAGTCTGGCTCTTGTAGCAAGAGGTCCTCGGATGCGCGTCGCGCAAATGCTCTGAAGTGCCTGATACCCTCAGGGGGTTGCACATGTATCTGAGGATGGTATGTCGCCAGATCACACGAGCGTACTCCCAGTGGTAGTATCTCGAGCTAAGGCTCGACCTCCATCTCTGCCAGAGGTGGAATCTTGAACAGAGCTCCGTCATGGGGTAGATCATCTGCCATCTGGAAAGAAGATACGAAAGTGGTGAAAAATGAAGAAAAATGGAGGAAAAAGGGCAAACTTGAAAAAAGTCAAACCCTAGGAGAGAGAAAGTGAAAGGAAAAGTCAAAGCAAGGAAAAGTGTACCAAACCCAAGAGAAACTCGAGAAAAACAAGCCTAGAATGGTGAAAGTGAAGGAAAAGACAACGAAATCAAATTTTAATCGGTTCAAAGTGAAGGAAACAAAGAGGATTTAGCAAATAAACTTCACGTGGGGTGTTGGAAAACGCGTAGAAAGTGCGGATCTAGAAAGAAGAAGCACCTAGAGAGAGAGAATGAGCAATTTCGGGCATGGGGTAATGAGGAAATGAGACCCCATGCCCTATATTTAAAGAGCCGAGCCAAAAAGACAAAAATACCCCGAATCTGCCACGGGTGGCCAGCAACAGTTATTGAAGGCCGGTAGGTGGCCGACGGCTTCCTCTCGTGGCCGGCAAGTGGCCAGTGGGCTTCCATGGAGTCCTAATGGTGTTTTGTGTCCTTGGTTTCCAAGAAGTGTAGGGATTGTTCACTGTTGAGTTCAGAATGTCTTTACGCAAGATCAAAACCGTGTTTTCGATGTGTGATGTTCGTCACTTGTCAACATAAACGAGGTGTATCCTTTAAATATATTGTAACTCTTCTGAGAGGTAAATTGGAAGTTGTTTGTCAAATCATGCTTTTGTACATGCATTTTACGTTGTTGCATGAATACGCATTTTATGTCATTGCATTTCACCTTGTTGCATTAATATGCGTTTCATTTTGCTTCCTTGCGTAAGATATGCATTTCATGGGTATTGCATGCTGTAGACAGGGCCGCGGGGGACCTCGCTACAGCTCGGACTCAATTTGTTGTCACGGTTCTTAATCTTGAACCAAAGAGTCCAAATCTGGCAAATCGTTTTGAGAAAACAGATTTTTTTGAAAGAAGTGCCAAACATGGACTGTTTTGCCAGATACAGAGTCGCCACCTAAATATTTTATTTTGGGAAATTTAGGAAACCCTGACTCGTTGCCTAAGGCCACGTGTCCGTCATCACCAAAGTTGCCTCGGCTCGGGAACTTGGGTACGATTGGGGAAGGTCACTTCGTGAGCACCCCCGCTCGCCCGATCAAAGATCGGCCTCTACTAACCATGATATCTAGTTTTGAAAACATTGTGTGTTCTCATTCCGATTATTAGCCTAGGTTACTATGTGATGCGCACAGCATACAAATATAGACTGAGTCGTCTGAATTGGAACAAAACACTTCATGTTTGTTTGTGAAAATGGTTTGCTACTCGCAAGTAGGCTTAAAATGCGGATTTTGCCACCCTCGGGTGGGCTTAGAAAACATGATTTTGCCACTGTCTAGTGGGCTTAAAACAAACATTTGATGAATTGTTCCAATCCAAATAACCCAACCTCCACCCACAGGCATCCAAGCAGGTATATCACATAAGCAGTTAGCCTCATGGTAAGCATGCTATCATGGCAGTCACTCACACGCATGCAAGGATGCTAAAGCATAAAACTCACCGAGTACTCCAAGCCAAAACAGAAGCTAATTAGAAATCCATGCATGATCCTAACTATACAGAAATGCCTAATGTAACACATGCAAGATGCAACTATAGCAGGCTCGGCTATTCTAAACATGGCATATGAGATGCGACAGCTAACATGTATTCAACTTGGAATTGAAATACAAATGCAGTTAGTATGATGCGCCGAGCCCGGTGCATGCAAAACAGATGAATGAATGCAAACATGTTATCATACTGTATGCTAACTGAAACATGCTCTAATCTAACCATCATAAGCAGGTAAATAAAAGGGAAGAAAGACGTGGGGTTGGAAGACATACATCGCACTCACGCACACTTATTACAACATTGCCCTCGCGCAGAGGGTCCAAATAAATAATATACAGTCCCAAATAAATAGTACAGTCCGAATAAATACCAAATCCTAATTAATTAACAAATTAATCTAGGAAAGCAATAAACTAGCATGCAAGCTAGGGACTGCCTCGACTCTGCTCCGGATGATGGATGATGCATGTTTTGAGTTGCCTTGCGCGGAAATCCACTGCGATGCCCCGATTAGCCTCTGTTTTGTAATTATTCTTGGAATGCGTGCCGAACTCCGGAAGGCTGCTGATTCTTGATTTGCTGTAACAGAGAGCAAGAAAGGGGCATGGCAATGTATTTTCACATATGTATGCATGTCTCGATCCTCGTGCCACCAATCACGCATCTCGATGCACGGTGGCCGAGGAGTCGATTTGCACAACTCAATATGAGATGAATGCACGTATGAACACAACAAGACCGAGACTCCATCATGGATAATCCGGAGTGTTGGTGACTGGGAATTGAGACACGTTCCGTCACTCAGAGTACGAAACGTCCCTCGTTTCCCGTGCTCGGGCTAACTCCTATCCCAAACACAATGCAATATGCATGACATGCATGAATGCAATCCTAATATGCAAACCTAGCATACGCAATGCTACAGACTAAAATGGCATGCTCGATGCTCGATGTGACATGGCATATACGATGCTCTAACATGCAACCTAGCATACGTAATGCTATGGACTAAGACGGCATACACAATGCAATATGGGCTTACACCAACACAAGTGGACCTCAGCCACACTCACCTAGGAGGCCATTAGATGGAAATGAGACACGCGTGCACGCAAATCGAGGACCGAACCTAAGGCACGAATGCCACTCTAACAGGACATGGCAAGGCATGGAATATGGCATACAAGCATGCAAATTTCAGTAGCAAAAAGTGATGCAAAACAGCCCCGAATCATGGAAACATGGCACCCGATGCATGGAATGATCCCGAAATGCAAAACTAGGTACATGGAATGGCTTACAGCTATACAAAGCATGCATTATTTGAACATGAAGCATGAAGACAAAATAAAGGCAGTCCCAAAAAATGCATATTTACAGTTTTAAGCAAGGCCAAAAAGTGAACACAAATAGGGCTAAACCAACATGCAAAAATGGCCCTAAATATGAGATAAAGAAGCAAGTCATGGTTTCTGGCCTCAAACAGATGAGGGCACTTCAACAATGTTGAAGAGGGGCCCAAAACATGGCATTTTACAGTTAGTGACCAAGCCCAAAACAGTGCATAAGTAAGCGAAAAATACTATGCAAAATAAGGCCTAAAAAGAGGTTTAAACACAAAGTACAAAAAGGATGCCTCAAACAGTAAAAGACCCTTAATGAAACATGAAGAGGGGGTCGAAATAAGGCCATTTATAGTTTGGACCAGAGCCCAGAAACAGAAGCACAAGAGGCTAACAAATCATGCAAAAATAAGGCCAAAAGAGGGATATAAAGGCAAGTGGCAAATGGAAGCCTCAAATAGTGATGAGCCCTTCAACAATGTTGAAGAAGGGCTCAAAATAAGCCACTTTACAGTTTATGACAGAGCTCAAAACAGTTTATACATAGGCCAAAAATACTACACAAGAAATAGGCATACAAGAGAGGTAAAGAAACAAGTGCAAAAAAGAAGCCTCAAACAGTGAGAGGCCCTTAAAAAAACATGAAGAAGAGCTCAAAAAAATGCTATTTTCAGTTAGGGTCAGAGCCCAAAAGTGTAAGAAAGAATGGCTAAGAAAGCATGCAAAAATGAACTCAAAAGAGGGGAAAAATGACTCACCCTTGTAGACCAATCTTTGACAACCTCTTGGCACAAGAAATGGTGCTCCTCAGCTCTGGAAAGCAGCTCCAAGTGGCTGGAATGGAGGTGGTGGTGTGGTGCTAGGTGGTGGTGTAGAAAAGGGTCCAAGAACAAAGGGTTTTGGTGCTTGGAATATAGAGAGAGAGAGAGAGATTGGATGTAGGAGGCTCAAATCAAATTTTCTAACCCTTTAAAACCAGAGTTGGGGGGGTGTTTATATAGGCAAAAGAGTGGGGGAAAAGGGGGGGGGGAAAATGGGGGGGAAATGAAATTCAAATTTCCCCCCAAAATTGGCCTAAAAGGGAGATAAAGGGGAAAGTGATAGTAGGATATCTTAAACCGAAGAGAGCCCTTCAACAAAGTTGAAGAGGGGCTCAAAATAAGATACTTTGTAGTTTATGACAAGCCACGAAAATAAATACAAGTAGGCCTAAACTATCATGCAAGAAAAGGCCTAAAAGAGGGGTAAAGAAGCAAGTGGCAGTAGGAGATCTCAAACAGCAAAAGGTCCTTAATCAAACATGAAAAGGACCTCAAAATATGACTATCTCAAGTTCGGGTCGGAGCCCAAAAATGCAGAATGAAGGTTCGGGAGCCAAAACACGCAGTTTGGGGCCCCGAAAGTGGGCTGTTAGGCACCGGAAGTGGTGTCCGACCACGAAGCTGGTCTCTCAGACCACAGTGTCCCTCAAAAGGGAGGAAATAAGGTGTGTGCCAAAAACCGGAGCAAATAGAGGTGGTTAAGCGGTCCCGAACCGAGGCACACGGCCGACAGCTCCAAAAAATCGGGAACCGGGCTCTAAACGGGAAAAATGGCCTACGACCACAAAACGTAGCCTACGGCCACTGAGAGATGGTCTACGAGACCTCTCCCTCCCTTCGGGAAGAGAAAACAGAGAAAACAGGGCCTGGTTCGTAAACCGAGGCAAATCACAAAAGAGTCCGGAGGCAAGGCTCTCAGCCGGGACTCCGCAACCTCAGAACGAACAAAATATGCAATATCAACAAGCGCTCAATCGGTGATGTCTGAGTCTTAAGGTCGGTCAAAAATGGGGTGTCTACAGTTGCCCCTCTTTGACAGAACTCGAAAGTCATAAGTGACGGGAGTGAATGTCAAAGCCCAGAGACGACCCATTTTTGACAAGGCCGAAGACTTAGACAAACAGGTGAGATAAACAGAGATGTGCCCGCAGGGGCGCCCACAGGCAGAGGGGGCAAAATGCAACTGGCAATGCAAGACGCCGAAGGTGACTCAATGATCATGCAAATGCAACAAGCTGTAATGAAGCACATATTCACAATAGATGCAACAGTTTTAAGCAAGAATGCAAAGCAACAACTACATTTCATGCAGTTAAGAATGCGGAGAATTATTCAATTCTCACCACGTCTCATACGGAGAAGATACAATACCTGCGCGGTTCGTCTGGTCGCACCAGCCTCAAATGAACCGTACATACAATATCGTGCCTCATGGTGCTGGGGATCTCTTGCTTCTTCTTGGTCGAACCACAGGTGCTACTTTTCTCCCTGACTATGGTTGCAACTTTCCCTATTCTCCAACAGGGTGACAGACTAGGTTGGATCAGTATCCAGAATTGAGGCGCATACAGATACTATCTCAATCTATGGGGCTGCCATACAGATTTCAAGCCGAGGATATACCCCTGGGTATTTAAACCAGACTTTAGTCTCGGAAATCCCGAACCTTTGCGTTCTAGGCATGAGCCATTCGAACTCCAGTTTCCACCGTCTCAGTTGGTCTCCTAGGAACTCACCGCAAACACAGGCAGGTGGCTATACCAGACCACCGGAAGTCGTTCGGGCACGACAAACACCAAAGGAATTGCACCTTTAGAGGATTTAAGGTCTCCTAGACCAGAGAGTGCACGAGACAGTGCGATAAAATGCAAGTAAAATGCAAGTACGATGCGCAAAACAGCGCGAATGATGATGCAGGATTTAAGGTCTCCCAGACCAGACAATAAAACAGATACGATGCAATGGATGTAATAGATGTGATGCAATAGATAATAGGTGCGATGCAACAGAGAGTACAATAGATGCAAAATGGTGACATACTCCAACCACGCTGGACTCGTGAGTGGAGGAAGAACAGAGAAAATCAAACAAGAGCGCGTTCCACGCAACCTAAGATAAATTCCAAACACGCTGAAATCGTGTGAGGAAGGGGAGGCTCCAATCACGCTGAAATCGTGAGAAGAGGTAGACAAAGACAACCCGCCCAGCACGTCTACAACGCACCCTGGGATAAATTCCAAACACGCTGAAATCGTGTGAGGAAAAGAACACTCAAACCACGCTGAAATCGTGAGAAGAGGTCTGAAAACAACCGCTCAAGTGCGTGCACAACGCAACCTGAGATAAAATCCAAACACACTGAAATCGCGTAAGGAAGAGAACACTCTAACCACGCTGAAATTGTGAGAAGAGGTCCGAAAACAACCGCTCAAGTGCGCGCACAACGCAACCTGAGATAAGATCCAAACACGCTGAAATCGTGTGAGGAAAAGGACGCTCAAACCACGCTGAAATCGTGAGAGGAGGTCCAAAAACAACCCGCCCAGCTCGTCTACAACGCAACCTGGGATAAATTCCAAACACGCTGAAATCGTGTGAGGAAAAGAACACTCTAATCACGCTAAAATCGTCAGAAGAGGTCCAAAAACAACCGCTCAAGTGCACGCACAACGCAACCTGAGAAAGGATCCAAACACGCCGAAATCATGTGAGGAACGGGACACTCAAACCACGCTGAAATCGTGAGAAGAGGTCCAAAAACAACCCGCCCAGCGCGTCTACAACGTAACCTGGGATAAATTCCAAACACGCTGAAATCGTGTGACGAAAAGAACACTCTAACCACGCTGAAATCGTGAGAAGATGTCCAAAAACAACTGCTCAAGTGCGCGCACAACGCAACCTGAGAAAGGATCCAAACACGCCAAAATCGTGTGAGGAACGGGACACTCAAACCACGCTGAAATCGTGAGAAGAGGTCCAAAAAAAAACAACCGCTCAAGTGCGCGCACAACGCAACCTGAGAAGGTTTTAACCGGGGAGAATAACAATGGTGTAACCAACAGGCGTATCTCAACGTATTTCATACGGAGAGAGGGAAGGTTTTAACCGGGGGGAGTAACAATGGTGTAACCAACAGGCGTATCTCAACGTATTTCATACGGAGAAAGGGAAGGTTTTAACCGGGTAAACAATGGTGTAACCAACAGGCGTATCTCAACGTATTTCATATGGAGAGAGAGAAGGTTTTAACCGGGGAACAACAATGGTGTAACCAACAGGCGTATCTCAACGTATTTCATACGGAAAGAGGGAAGGTTTTAACCGGGTAAACAATGGTGTAACCAACAAGCGTATCTCAACGTATTTCATACGGAGAGAGGGAAGGTTTTAACCGGGTAAACAATGGTGTAACCAACAGGCGTATCTCAACGTATTTCATACGGAGAGAGGGAAGGTTTTAACCGGGTAAACAATAATGGTGTAACCAACATGCGTATCTCAACGTATTTCATACGGAGAGAGGAAAGGTTTTAACCGGGTAAACAATAATGGTGTAACCAACAGGCGTATCTCAACGTATTTCATACGGAGAGAGGGAAGGTTTTAACCGGGTAAACAATGGTGTAACCAACAGGCGTATCTCAACGTATTTCATACGGAGAGAGGGAAGGTTTTAACCGGGTAAACAATGGTGTCCTAACACGTTTCACGTGAAAGGAGGAAAAGGTGGCTTCGAAATCCAAATGCGCCTCACGCGAGTGGAAGAATGGTAGAATGATTTCTTGCTGACAAGGGGTAATCTCTACATGTAAAAGCCACAGATGTCACTTTTCTTTCTGATCATATTCACAACTTTCCCTCATTGCAAACAAAAGCCGAGATAACTCTGACGGGGAATGGTACTCAGGGAGAGCACTTCTGATCGCCATTTTGGCTTGAGGCAGACTTGATCTTAAGCTTGAGGTAGAGGCACACTCATACTTCGGAGCATTGACAAGGCCTGACAAGGTGCATACGGAATGCGATCTCGGAGCTTACTGAAGTTGGAACAAACTCTGATGCCCGACATTTTCCTCTTTTGCTTTTGCTTTGCAGTCCGGAACCATTATAGCTTCAGATAGGTCCTGGTTCCACTGTTCTCACATGACCTGAGTTGAACCCTGCAGTTTTATGAAGGAACAAATTCTGTTTTGCACAAATGCGGAGAACGGCACGGCACTCGGAGCACAAAACGATTTTATTTTTGAAATTGAGAGATGAGTTTTCGACCAGGTATTGAGCCTACGACTGAACACAGCAAAACGACTCAACAAGGAAATAAAAGGCACACAACCTAGACACATCGAGTAACACTCGAAACGACTTAAAACAAGAATCGAGATAAAACAAAAAGATACGACACTCAGTCGTGCACAGGGAGCCTATTTCACCGGGTAGTGTTTCCCACCCTTTCTCATTTGTGATTCTCACATCACTCTGGCACTCAATCTCTTGTTTTCTGAAAAAGCCATTTTCTCACTTTTTCTCTCATCGCACATCTCTCTATTCTTTAATCTCTCATTTTGTATCCCTCCCCTGGGCGGTTGATGGATAAAGGGAAAGTTGCGGGGTCTTGCCCCTAGCATTCTGCTAGATTCTTCTTCTTGTTCACAACAGTGAGTTTCTTCCACAGAGGGGCCGCGCCACAATTGGGTGTATAGCAAATCTGCAGCTGACATCGGTCGACAATGCTCTGCTAGGGAGTTTGGACGTGATCAGATCTGTCCAGATGAGAGAGTGGAATATCTGGCCCCATTCCAGTTCGTGCTTCGCACTTGGCTTGATACCTCATTGCTTGGAGGATGTGAGAGCTTTCTGCCATTTTGCTGTTAGCTTCAATTGTGCCCTCTTCTGGCAGGTAGAGTGTCCTTCTTGGCAAGTATGTTGACAATGGGGAAAAGACAGGAAACCTGACTCAACTGTGCCCCTAGTTCATCATTCTGACCATTTTTTTTGTTTTAGTTTTCTCCTAAAAAAAATTTGACCAAAATGAGAGTTAGATTAACATGCTTGTTCAACTTTTTGATTTGAAATCACACAAGTCAGGCTATGAGCACTGAAAATTTTCCTCTTTTGGGTCCAAGAAATGGTCCAGTTTTAGAAAAATGGGATAATTTTCGAGAGAATTAGTCAACCTCAGTAAAAATTCTCAAAAACTATTTTTGCATACGGCCATTGCTCAACGAGCATAGAACCTACTCTCGAGATGCACAACCTCAGATCCGAAGGAAAAATTACCCCTTGCTTGAAGAGAGCTGCATGGCAACGGAAAGTTACCCCTTGTTTGAACGGCACCGCGGCGCATTGAATGGCAACGGAAAGTTGCCCCTTGTTTGAATGGCACCGCAGCGCATTGTAGTCAGCCCTTAGAGTAATGAACACAACCAAATCCTCAGATACAGAGAAGACAAAGATGACCAAAACCATCGCATGGACACAATCGAATTGAAGTGTTTTACGGCTGAACTTCAGGATGAAGTTGCCTACGTATCCCAAAGATGGGAATCAAGCCTTACGTAGTTCGGGGTTAAGGTACACTCGGGTATTAACCTCTCCTTTTTAGGCTCTAACTTTTGCCAAGGTGCCCATCGCGGATTTTCGACCTTGCGAGCTTTGTTCTTCTTTCTTTCTCTTTTCAATTTTTTTCTTCTTTTTTTTGATATTCTTTTCTTTTCTTTTCTTCTTTTTTCTTTTTTTGCTTTTCTTCTTTTTTCTCTTTTCTTCTTTTTTTTTTCTTTTTGCTTTTTGTATATATCTTTTCTTGCTCTAACTTTTGCCTGGGTCGCCCTTTCCGGGTTTTCGGCCCAGCGAGCCTCTCAAAGGGTAAAAGTGTAGCTTGGTCCACGCCAAATGGTTGTAGGGTTTCAAAGCCATCCGTATCCAGGAGAGTGGCTGTTGATTTGCAAGAGGACTCATCTTCAGCTCTTCGAGCATGTCTGATATCTTTGCCCCTAGTTCGAAGGGTACTTCTGTTCCAGCTTTGCAAGCTTCTTCTAATCTTCTTGATCCGACTTTCCTAGCCTCTTGTTCGAGGGCTGCTTCAAATCTGGCCACACAGGCCTCACATCGTAGTTGACCGTTGAACCTTCTGAATTCAAGTTCAAGGTTTGGAAGCGAAGGGGTTGAGTCTTGAGGCTGAGAGTGATCCTAGGCTGCACAATCTCAAGAGCGATTCCACACAGGTCTTCGCAGGACCGCGCAAAACATTTTGTTTTTGAAAATTTTTAAGAAAGCGACAAATCGCTCGCGCTGAAGACAGTGTAGAACCAATCTGGATAAAAGCTAGGGTCCTTCTCAGTACTCACACTAACAAGCATGTTTTCATTCATTAAGGGCTTAGCACGCCTCTCTTTCTCTCAGTTTGATCAAAGTTTTGCAAATCCCGAGGAATTCCTCCCTCTTTGTTTTCACCGCAGTGTTCACAAAGTTTTGAAAAGCTCAGGTCATTATAATGACTTCAAGGCACAGAAAAGATAGAGTTCTTAGTCAAATACTGCCATCTCATTCAGAACTTCCGGCATAACTGGCACAAGGCAGAAGCGAGCATAAGAATGTGAAAATCACTGCTACTCATTCAAATCTGTTGGCATAACTGGCTCCACGGCAGAAACAGACTCAAAAGAAAGAGAAAAGACAATCACAAAACAGGAAAGTGGCGTCCGAGGTAACACCCCCGAAATCACCCGACTTCAACACAACAAGACTGACTCGATACGACAAGACAGACTCAACGGGATTGACTCGATACAACAAGACAGACTCAACAAGACTGACTCGATACAATAAGACCGACTCAATAGGTTTGACTCGATACAACAAGACAGACTCAATACCCAAGTCAGAGAGTACAAAAACCAGCATTCATAAATGCTCAAAACAGTGCGTGCCATACGCCACATCTGGAGCAAACTGAGTGCCACCTGCAGGTGGTCCATCCCCTGATCACATAACAACACAGGTCCAGAGTACCTGAGGGATATTAGACCCTTCTGAAGCTATGGTTCCAAGACTACTTAGCAAAAGAGAAAACAGACAGCATCTCAGCCTGATTTCACCAGAACCATCATGAGCGAAGCTGAATGATTGCGCTCCCTACAGAATTCTGCCCAAAATTCAGCCTGTAAACTGTTACCCTCAGGTAAACTGAATCCCAAAATACTGAATTGGTGCCCGCAGGCCTGATGCCCAAACTTGTAAACTGATACATGCATTCTTGTAGAGACGCACTCTAAAAGCACATAACAGATAAGTGAGAGCCAAAACACCCCTATGTTGGGGTAGGGTTTCCCTGTCCTATTTTGTCAGGAGCTAGGGTTTCACTACACACGCAGCGGTTTCAAACAACCTATATCGGGTAAACAACCTGTCCTAGTTTGGAATGGTCACTATGGATCCGAATATGCACTAGGTCGAATGGTCAAAAAGGGTGCCCCGGTAAAACCGGGGTTTGTGTTCCCATACTGGCAGAGCCCACAACCGGTCAGCCTTCTGGTCATGCCTTGACAAGACAAGCCTCCGGCAAACCGTTCAGGAATAGCAGATGGCAAACACGGTGTCCTAGGCGCACCAATGCAAATGCAATGCAAAGAAACACGTAAGTGTAGTCAAAACAAGATATCATGAGTTCGAGTCAAGTTCTCTAAATCCCCAGCAGAGTCGCCAAAAACTGTAGACAAGGCCGCGGGGGACCTCGCTACAACTCGGACTCGATTTGTTGTCACAGTTCTTAATCTTGAACCAAAGAGTCCAAATCTGGCAAATCGTTTTGAGAAAACAGATTTTTTTGAAAGAAGTGCCAAACATGGACTGCTTTGCCAGATACAGAGTCGCCACCTAAATATTTTATTTTGGGAAATTTAGGAAACCTTGACTCGTTGCCTAAGGCCACGTGTCCGTCATCACCAAAGTTGCCTCGGCTCGAGAACTTGGGTACGATTGGGGAAGGTCACTTCGTGAGCACCCCCGCTCGCCCGATCAAATATCGGCCTCTACTAACCATGATATCTAGTTTTGAAAACATTGTGTGTTCTTATTCCGGTTATTAGCCTAGGTTACTATGTGATGCGCACAGCATATAAATATAGACTGAGTCGTCTGAATTGGAACAAAACACTTCATGTTTGTTTGTGAAAATGGTTTGCTACTCGCAAGTAGGCTTAAAATGCGGATTTTGCCACCCTCGGGTGGGCTTAGAAAACATGATTTTGCCACTGTCTAGTGGGCTTAAAACAAACATTTGATGAATTGTTCCAATCCAAATAACCCAACCTCCACCCACAGGCATCCAAGCAGGTATATCACATAAGCAGTTAGCCTCATGGTAAGCATGCTATCATGGCAGTCACTCACACGCATGCAAGGATGCTAAAGCATAAAACTCACCGAGTACTCCAAGCCAAAACAGAAGCTAATTAGAAATCCATGCATGATCCTAACTATACAGAAATGCCTAATGTAACACATGCAAGATGCAACTATAGCAGGCTCGGCTATTCTAAACATGGCATATGAGATGCGACAGCTAACATGTATTCAACTTGGAATTGAAATACAAATGCAGTTAGTATGATGCGCCGAGCCCGGTGCATGCAAAACAGATGAATGAATGCAAACATGTTATCATACTGTATGCTAACTGAAACATGCTCTAATCTAACCATCATAAGCAGGTAAATAAAAGGGAAGAAAGACGTGGGGTTGGAAGACATACATCGCACTCACGCACACTTATTACAACATTGCCCTCGTGCAGAGGGTCCAAATAAATAATATACAGTCCCAAATAAATAGTACAGTCCGAATAAATACCAAATCCTAATTAATTAACAAATTAATCTAGGAAAGCAATAAACTAGCATGCAAGCTAGGGACTGCCTCGACTCTGCTCCGGATGATGGATGATGCATGTTTTGAGTTGCCTTGCGCGGAAATCCACTGCGATGCCCCGATTAGCCTCTGTTTTGTAATTATTCTTGGAATGCGTGCCGAACTCCGGAAGGCTGCTGATTCTTGATTTGCTGTAACAGAGAGCCAGAAAGGGGCATGGCAATGTATTTTCACATATGTATGCATGTCTCGATCCTCGTGCCACCAATCACGCATCTCGATGCACGGTGGCCGAGGAGTCGATTTGCACAACTCAATATGAGATGAATGCACGTATGAACACAACAAGACCGAGACTCCATCATGGATAATCCGGAGTGTCGGTGACTGGGAATTGAGACACGTTCCGTCACTCAGAGTACGAAACGTCCCTCGTTTCCCATGCTCGGGCTAACTCCTATCCCAAACACAATGCAATATGCATGACATGCATGAATGCAATCCTAATATGCAAACCTAGCATACACAATGCTACAAACTAAAATAGCATGCTCGATGCTCGATGTGACATGGCATATACGATGCTCTAATATGCAACCTAGCATACGCAATGCTATGGACTAAGACGGCATACACAATGCAATATGGGCTTACACCAACACAAGTGGACCTCAGCCACACTCACCTAGGAGGCCATTAGATGGAAATGAGACACGCGTACACGCAAACCGAGGACCGAACCTAAGGCACGAATGCCACTCTAACAGGACATGGCAAGGCATGGAATATGGCATACAAGCATGCAAATTTCAGTAGCAAAAAGTGATGCAAAACAGCCCCGAATCATGGAAACATGGCACCCGATGCATGGAATGATCCCGAAATGCAAAACTAGGTACATGGAATGGCTTACAGCTATACAAAGCATGCATTATTTGAACATGAAGCATGAAGACAAAATAAAGGCAGTCCCAAAAAATGCATATTTACAGTTTTAAGCAAGGCCAAAAAGTGAACACAAATAGGGCTAAACCAACATGCAAAAATGGCCCTAAATATGAGATAAAGAAGCAAGTCATGGTTTCTGGCCTCAAACAGATGAGGGCACTTCAACAATGTTGAAGAGGGGCCCAAAACATGGCATTTTACAGTTAGTGACCAAGCCCAAAACAGTGCATAAGTAAGCGAAAAATACTATGCAAAATAAGGCCTAAAAAGAGGTTTAAACACAAAGTACAAAAAGGATGCCTCAAAAAGTAAAAGACCCTTAATGAAACATGAAGAGGGGGTCGAAATAAGGCCATTTATAGTTTGGACCAGAGCCTAGAAATAGAAGCACAAGAGGCTAACAAATCATGCAAAAATAAGGCCAAAAGAGGGATATAAAGGCAAGTGGCAAATGAAAGCCTCAAATAGTGATGAGCCCTTCAACAATGTTGAAGAAGGGCTCAAAATAAGCCACTTTACAGTTTATGATAGAGCTCAAAACAGTTTATACATAGGCCAAAAATACTACACAAGAAATAGGCATACAAGAGAGGTAAAGAAGCAAGTGCGAAAAGGAAGCCTCAAACAGTGAGAGGCCCTTAAACAAACATGAAGAAGAGCTCAAAAAAATGCTATTTTCAGTTAGGGTCAGAGCCCAAAAGTGTAAGAAAGAATGGCTAAGAAAGCATGCAAAAATGAACTCAAAAGAGGGGAAAAATGACTCACCCTTGTAGACCAATCTTTGACAACCTCTTGGCATAAGAAATGGTGCTCCTCAGCTCTGGAAAGCAGCTCCAAGTGGCTGGAATGGAGGTGGTGGTGTGGTGCTAGGTGGTGGTGTAGAAAAGGGTCCAAGAACAAAGGGTTTTGGTGCTTGGAATATAGAGAGAGAGAGAGAGAGATTGGATATAGGAGGCTCAAACCAAATTTTCTAACCCTTTAAAACTAGAGCTGGGGGGTGTTTATATAGGCAAAAGAGTGGGGGAAAAGGGGGGGAAAATGGGGGGGAAATGAAATTCAAATTTCCCCCCAAAATTGGCCTAAAAGGGAGATAAAGGGGCAAGTGATAGTAGGAGACCTCAAACCGAAGAGAGCCCTTCAACAAAGTTGAAGAGAGGCTCAAAATAAGATACTTTGTAGTTTATGACAAGCCACGAAAATAAATACAAGTAGGCCTAAACTATCATGCAAGAAAAGGCCTAAAAGAGGGGTAAAGAAGCAAGTGGTAGTAGGAGATCTCAAAAAACAAAAGGTCCTTAATTAAACATGAAAAGGACCTCAAAATATTACTATCTCAAGTTTGGGTCGGAGCCCAAAAATGCATAATGAAGGTTCGGGAGCCAAAACACGCAGTTCGGGGCCCTGAAAGTGGGCTGTTAGGCACCGGAAGTGGTGTCCGACCACGAAGCTGGTCTCTCGGACCACAGTGTCCCTCAAAAGGGAGGAAATAAGGTGTGTGCCAAAAACCAAAGCAAACGGAGGTGGTTAAGCGGTCCCGAACCGAGGCACACGGCCGACAGCTCCGAAAAACCGAGAACCGGGCTCCAAACGGGAAAAATGGCCTACGACCACAAAACGTAGCCTACGGCCACTGAGAGATGGTCTACGAGACCTCTCCCTCCCTTCGGGAAGAGAAAACAGAGAAAACAGGGCCTGGTTCGCAAACCGAGGCAAAGCACAAAAGAGTCCGGAAGTCCGGAGGCAAGGCTCGCAGCCGGGACTCCGCAACCTCAGAACGAGCAAAATATGCAATATCATCGAGCGCTCAATCGGTGATGTCTGAGTCTTAAGGTCGGTCAAAAATGGGGTGTCTACACATGCGCATCTTGCATTATGTTATGAGTAACGTTTAGAATATGCTCTCGTTACGAATCACGTATAGAATATGCTTCTGTTTTTGTTTCTCGCATAGAACATGCCATTAACATTGTATCTCGGTTGTTTGTCTTGCATTGAACATGCATTCCTACTGAATTGCACTTGTTAGGTTTCTTTCTTACAAGTGCACGATATTGTATATATGGTTCATTCCAGGAAATGCATGATATTGTATGTACGGTTCATTCAGAGGAGTTCCAGGTAAAATCATTTGTGCCCTTCGGATCACTTCCTTTTACTCTTCCTCCTCGCACATGAGACGCGTTAGGATTGCAACTCGGTTAAAAACATTCGGGTGCCTCCTGGTGTTCACACCACCAATCGGTTAAAAACATTCAGGTGCGTCCCGATGTTCACACCACCCTTCGGTTAAAAACATTTGGGTGCATCCTAGTGTTCACACCACCCTTCGGTTAAAAACATTCAGGTGCATCCCGGTGTTCACACCACCCTTCGGTTAAAAACATTCGGGTGTGTCCCGATGTTCACATCACCCTTCGGTTAAAAACATTCGGGTGCGTCCTGGTGTTCACACCACCCCTTTCTCCTCTCGCGTGCAACGCGTTAGGATTATAACTTAGTTAAAACTATTCGGATGCATCTCAGTGTTCACACCACCCCTTCCTCCTCTCGCATGCAACGTGTTAGGATTGCAACTCAGTTAAAAACATTCGGGTGCATCCCGGTGTTCACACCACCCCTTCCTCCTCTCGCGTGCTACGCGTTGGGATTGCAAATCAGTTAAAAACATTCGGGTGCGTCCCGGTGTTCACACCACCCCTTACTCCTCTCACATGTAACGCGTTAGGATTGCAAATCGGTTAAAAACATTCGGGTGCGTCCCGGTGTTCACACCATCCTTTTTTTCTTCTCACGTGCAACGCATTAGGATCTCGGTTGAAACCTCGGGTGCACCCGATGATTACGTCGCCCTTCACCTTTCCTGCGCGACGCGTAGTTAAGCTTGCATAATTTTCTTACACCCTTTCTATATGAAATGTGGTTCGGCTCGTGATTCCCACACGTGGCGTGTTTATTTACTCTTCTTTTCATGATTGAGGTTACGGTACCTTGTTTTGGTTTGTTTAAATGTGGCATTTTCATTGCATTGCATTTGCATTCAAATGTTTCATTGCACAACCTCATTACATGATCATAAGTTATGTTCTTGCATTTTGCATTGTTTGCATTTCACCCTAGAACTACACTGGTTTGATTCCTTGCAAAGGGATACGTAGGCAGCCTGCGGGTGCAACCATTTGTTTTCTGTCTTGTTTGTTTGCCCAAGTCTTTCGGCCTTGTCAAAATGGGTTGTCTCGGGACTTTGACATTCACTCACGTCATTTCGTGACTTCTGAGTTCTGTCAAAGATGGGCAACTCTAGACACCCCATTTTTTACCATCCCTAAGACTTAGACTTCATCGCTTGTGCACTCGATGATTATGACTATTTGTGCTCGTTTTGGTGCCCGAAGTCCTTGGCGGAATGCCCTGTCTTTGAGCCTTCAAACCCCATCCATTTTGTGCCCTGTTTTGGACCAAAACCTTCAAGCTTGCAACCCCTGGTGGCTGCCAGCCACCAATTACCAATGTCTTTTTTCAGATATTTTGTTGACAGTTGTTCCAGCTGTTGGCACAATTGGTCTCATCTCCATACGCGTGTATGGATGGATTTTTCTCAACCAAATGCTTGTTTATCTATATATATGGGGTCTCCTCCCCCATTTTTTAGGGTTAGAAATTTTGGAACAAAACATCTCTCTCTCTCTCTCTCTCTCTCTCTCTCTCTCTCTCTCTCTCTCTCTCTCTCTCTCTCTTGCAAATTTGTTCACATTTGCCTACTTACACTACACTTTTGTATATATTTCCTTAACCAAAGTTGATCATCTTTGAGTTGAGGTTCCTTGAAGCCCTCTTGGAGCTCTTGAAGGTGGTTTTAGCTTGAGTTAGTACCTAGAATTGTTCTTTGCTTCAAGAGGTATAATACTTGTCTTTTAAGCTTGCTTTGTATACTTGTTTTTCTATCTCTTTCCACTGTTTTTGGGCTGTTCTTGGGCCATAAAAAACTCTATTTTTGTGGGCTGAAATTGGTGTTTTAGGCCATTTAAGGTTAGGGGGTATCTCACCCTTCTTTATTCCTTACTTTTAAGGCTTTTTCACCTTTATTTCCCACCTTCAACCTATCTTTTCTTGGGCTTTTTAGCACTGAATTTCAGAGTATTTTCAATGAGAAAAATCATGTTTTGAAGTCCAAAATTGGAGGTTTAGCCTCCCCTCCTTGTGTCTTGTTTGTTAGCCTAGTTAGCTCCATGTGTTAGCTTAGTTTTCTAGCCTTTTGTAGCTTAATTCCAACATGTTTTAGGCTCTATTTTAGACTGTTTTAACTCTGTTTTTTGGTTGTTTATTGCATTTGAGCCTTGTTTTGCATGCCTCTAGTGTAATGGTCCCCACAAGCTTGGTGTTTTAGGCCTTTAGGCACGACTTGTTTGAGTTGATTGCATGTTTTAGTGCTTTTCTCACTTCATTTCAGCACTTAGAATCTCTGCAACCTCCCTCATTTCTTCACTCTTTATTTGCTTTGAGGATTGTTTCAACCTTAGGATAGTTCAAGCTTGAGATTGAGGTTCATTGCTTAATGGTTTAATCCTCTTTTGAGGGTTCATTACCAACGGCATGACATCTCTCTCTTGCCTTAAACTACCCCTTGTTTGACACTTCCTTCCCTTTAGAGGACTTCTCACCAATGGACTAAATTGGTTAAAGAATGGAAAGGTAATTAAAATGGGTAAACAAGTTAAAACTAAAAGTGTGCAAGATAAGAAATTGGTTTTGTTTTGATATGTTCAATCGAACGTTAATTGAACACAAGGAAAATTAGGGCATTGCATACTCGAAGTGATGAAATGTGCCAAGTTTCCAAAGTCTCCATTGCCCTTGATCATACATGATAGGGTGATGGTCTTTTTGGTCTTATTTGTGCATTTATTAACTTATACATCTTGGTTCCTTAGTCATCGTGCAATGAAATTGTTTAATTGATAATTTGAGGACCAAGTGTATCACTCCTTTCAGATGTTTTGATGATAAAGAGAGATACACAATATAAACAACCTGTGAGAATACCCTCTCTTTGCCCTATTTGCTCTCTGTTGCAGCCAAAAAAAATGAGTCATCAATGGTTGGCCGGCCATTGTTACTGGCCGGCAGGCCACCAGTGTTGGACGACAACCCCTTAGTTTTGGCCTACCGGCTACCAGTGAATTTTGAGCAGTGTGCTTGTGAAGAATGGCAGAGTTGATCTGGAGAAGGAAAACAAGGCAAGGGTTATGCAAACAGAGGCTTTCAAGGACAGACAGTGGATGTTCTTCGGGTGGAAACTGAGCATGTATGAGCCTCCCCCCGCTTCCCGGGACTAGTTAGCTAGTTAATTAGTTTAAATTAGCATTTAATTATGTGTTTGTTGTAAATTAATTAGTTATAGCTAATTAGTTTGTGAATTTGTGTTGTAATATTTAAATTAGCTTAATTAGTTGTAGCTAATTAGTTTACTCATTTAATTAGTTTAGATTAATTAAATTAGTTTGTGTTGTAATATTTAATTAGCTTAGCCTAGTTGGATTCTTAATTAATTATCTTAGATAGTTAGTTAATTATTCGTTCAAGTTTTGTAATAATTAGCTTAATTAGCTTAGCTAGCTTATTCATTTGAACTCTCCTTCGTGAGAGAGTAATGTAATAATATATATGTCTTCCAACCCCACGTCTTTCTCCCTTTTAATTAACTGCTTTTGATGGTTAGATTAAGGACATATTTCAATTAGCATACCTTATGCTTGCATCCATTCATCTTGTATTGCATGCACCGAGACTCAGCGCATCATTCAAACTACATTGTCATTTCAATACTTCTTTGAATACGTGTTTAACCACATGTTATCAAATTGAATCACATGCCATGTTAGTAGCCGAGCCTAGTAAATACATATTGCATGTGTTGCATTAGACATTCAACATAGTTAGGAATCATGTATATTTTTCTAACTCATATCTTCTTAGCTTGGAGTACTAGGTGAGTTTTTAATGCTTTAGCATACTTGTATAAGTGTGAGTGATTGCCATAACTAACATGATTGCTATGAGGCTAAATGCTTGCTTGCTAAATTGCTTGAATGCCTGTGGATGAAGGCTTGTTGTTTGAATTGGAACAATTCAATAAATATACATTTAAGCCCACTTTGTTGAGTGGCAAATTCGCAAACATTAAGCCCACTCGAGGTGACAAAATCAAACCCTTTTCGCAAAAACAAACATGACATTGAATTGTTCCAATTCGGGCAAACTAGTCTATACTTGCTTGTGCGCATCACATAGTAATGCTAGCCTAATAACCGGAATAAGAGCACATAATGTTGATAAAAAATCATATCATGATTAGTAAAAGCCTATCTTTGATCGGGCGAGCGGGGGTACTTTATTCATGACATTCCCCTCTCGTACCTAAGTTCCTGAGCTAAGGCAACTTTGGTGATGACGAACACATGGCCTTTGGCACCAGTCATGGGTTTCCTAAATTCTCCTAAAAATAAAATATTTAGGTGGCGACTCTGTATCTGGAAAAACAGTCCAATTTTGGCATTTTTTATTCAAAATTGATTTTCTAATAGATTTGTCGGATTTGGGCTCTTTGGTGTTTATCAATTTCACATTGCACTTGTGAGATTAGATTCAGAACCGCGAGAGTCCGAACTGTAAGGTTTCTTTCAAACCTTCCGAAAGGGGGCACAAAAAAGCCGAGCTACACCCATACTAATAACAAGTGAGCGGCTGCCCTCTCCCCTGACTCTGGCTCTAACTCTAAAAGTGAACCGAAGACGATGTTGACCACTACCATCTTCCTCTCTACGGGCAAACTGAAGACTTGTGACCCAACTAACCACACTTGAAGCAAGTGAAATTGCCCTGACCACCTCTCCCAAAACCAGAACTCGGCACTGGAAAAGTGGACCTCGACTGTGCTCCCTGGGACTGCTGTAGGTTACAACCCCTCTGTCTCTTACTGTCCCCCTGAACATCCTGACTCCTCCTGGAGCCCCTCATTCGCTCCTCCTCCATCTGCGTCATGGTCTCAAGATGAGCCGCTGCCTCTACAAGCCATCCATAATCTCTAATCATTGACCTGGCTACTTTGAACATAAGTCCGATCCTTAACCTCTTCTCAAACTCTAAACAACGGCACTCCTCAGTCGCCATGAGTTCTAGTCCAAACCTCAACAAACTAGTAAATGTCGCCTCAAATTCGGCCATCGGTGTTGTCAACTACTTGAGCTGAGAAAACTGATCCCTCAACTTCTCCCTAACACTGAAAGGAAAAAACTTGTCCTGGAAGGTGTGGGAGCCGAATATATGGCAAAATTAGAAGGTGCGTACCATTGGAAGACTGATATTAATCGGCTGTATCCTACAAGAATGGGAAGCCGAATATAATATACGTGCTGAATAAGTGTAGATCCTTAGAGCCGAATAATAGAAAAGACAATGATTAAAAAGTAGGCCCTGGCCCCAAGGATTGAAAGGAACAGGTATAAATACATGAACAATGGATTGAGAAAGGTATGTAAGAATCACTTCACTTAACTTAGTAAACAAGCTATCCTGAGTGTCTGAACTGACTTGTCCGTCGGAGTGCTAATTCCAGCACCCCCGACCAGAGTGTTTGTATCTTTTCAGGTGACTAGCTGAGGATCACTAGCGTCTCCCAGGATCTGAACAGTATTTCCAAACCACTTCTCCACAACTGGCGCTGTCTGTGGGAATACTCAAATGCATCCATGGCAGGCGTGACTGAAGATCCTCCGATAGCCACTGACGAGACCGCACAGAGAGATGACCTCACTCCAGCAAATATGCTCGGAAAGGAAACCATCGTTGCAAGACGCGCCTTGAACTTCGACTCACCAACGACTTCAGCGCAAGAGACAATGCAAGCGATCATGGAACAAGCAAAGTAGAATGAACAAAGGCTGGAGAACATGATCACTGAAAATAAACGTCTCCGTCAAGATTTGGCCCTGGAAGTAGCAAAATCCAAAGAAGCCGTGCGCCAAGATCCCGAACGACCTCCAAGGGCAGGTGGACAACGACCTTGAGCCCGACCAAAGGATATCGATAGCGACTCCAACTCATTACCCACGGAGCTCAACAAGAAGGGACGATCCGAAACTTCCAGGTCTTCCGAAAAGAGTCTACATACAAGGAACAAGCGCAGAAGAAGCAGTTCAGATGAAGAGGACCAGCACGATCCTTTTGTCTGACGAATTGCAAGGGCAACCCTGCCCAAGAAGTTCAAAGCTCCGTCATTCACTCTTTACGATAGAAAATCAGACCCCACTGATCATATCCGTCACTACAAGCAAGCCATGACATTGCATGTAGACAACGAAGCCCTCATGTGCCGAATATTCCCCAGCAGCCTGGGGCCATTAGCTGTCAGGTGGTATTACAAGCTGGAGCCAGCTTCGATCAAAAGCTTCCATCAATTACAGAAATCCTTCAGGGCCAGGTTCATTACCAACGAGGTACAGCCAAAACAGGCGAACTCTCTCTGGGCTATGCAGGTCCAGCCAGGAGAAACGCTCAGAGTGTATTCGGCGCGCTATTGGGAGTGCTTCAACCTTGTCGACGACGCTTGCAACGACTCCATGGCCATCACCGCCTTCAAATGGGACTACATCCTAACAGTGCTCTTCGCAGTTCCCTAACCAGAAGACCCCCCAAAACAGTCTAGGCGTTAATGAAGAAAGTTGAAGAGTATTGCAAAGTGGAAAATAATGCCTTGAGAATAAAAGCCGGACAAATGTCCAACAAAACGGGCCCCCCTGAAATTGCTCAACCAATAAGTTCCGTGCCACCTCCGAGCCCTGAGCCACAGCAACGCGCTAAACGAGACAAAAGGCGGGGCTCTCGCCGATCAAGTGATCAATGCTCCCACCGGACGAATGAACAACTGCAAGTCGACAGCAGGCGCTCGAGGTGTGCCGACAAGAAGTACACAGAGTTGTCAGAACCAATCACTGCAATAATGACCAAAGTCCAACACCTTCCATTCTTCAAATGGCCGTCAAAGATGGTGGGGCCACCCGACACGCGAAGAAGGGATAGGCGGTGCGAGTATCACAAAGATCACGGCCACGAAACGGAGAATTGTTACGCATTAAAAGATCACCTGGAAGAACTGGTGCAAGACGGCCGACTGCAATAGTACGTGAGAAAGGGAAAGCCAATCAAGGCACTAGCCTTGAGGCAGGACTCACCTCCACTTGGCGTGATCCATATAATCTACAGCCTACCTGCATCCCCAACCATGCATACAATTCAATCGCATCCAATCCCCCAAAAGCAACGTATTCCGACCGAATGGCCCAGAGAAGCTCCGACAATTACTTTCAATGACTCCAATCTTAGCGGCACAACAGCCTCCCACATCGATCCGTTGGTCATCAAATTACGCGTAAATCGGTTCACCATTGAACGCATTCTCATAGACCCAGGGAGTACTTCAGAGGTTATGTATTACAAAACTTTCATCAAACTCGGCTTCAACAAGTCAGATCTGTCTCCGGCGCCTCACCCATTGTTCGGCTTTAATACGAATCCTGAGTACCCGTTAGGAAAGATCATACTACCTGTTCGAGCGGGCTCCAGAGCCGTCGAAGTAGAATTCCTGGTCGTAAAGCTCCCTTTGCCGTACAATGTCATCATGGGGCGAACCTGGTTACATATTATGAAGGCCGTTCCAAGCACTTATTATCAGCTTGTGCGCTTCCCGACAGCCCATGGCATTGAAGAAATCCGTGCCTCCCTGCAATCGGCACAAGCAGAGATTTTATGAAAACCCTATCACTGACCCGACCTATGGGCTTTAATATTTGTACATATATCACTTCTGCAATGCAAACCATTTTTTCTTCGTCGCTCAATTCATTTCTCAAACCCCATTATAGCGCTCGTCATCTCGACGATTCAAAGCCCCCCTTTGGTGCATGACACCTTAGGGCCGATTAAGTCTCCGAATTCGGAGCGCCCTCCGTGGATATCACGATTGGCCACGTTAAGTCTCCAGATTCGAAGCCCCCTTTGGTGCATGACACCTTAGGGCCGATTAAGTCTCTGGATTCGGAGCCCCTTTGGTGCATGACACCTTAGGGCCGATTAAGCCTCCGGATTCGGAGCGCCCTTCGTGGATATCACAATTGGCCACGTTAAGTCTCCGGATTCGGAGCCCCCTTTGGTGCATGGCACCTTAGGGCCGATTAAGTCTCTGAATTCGGAGCCCCTTTTGGTGCATGACACCTTAGTGCCGATTAAGCCTCCGGATTCGGAGCGCCCTTCGTGGATATCACGATTGGCCACGCTAAGTCTCCGGATTCGAAGCCCCCTTTGGTGCATGACACCTTAGGGCCGATTAAGGGTTGGTTTGGGGTGTCCTAAAAAAGTGCACTTTTTGTCTTTTTACGAAAAGATGTGCAGAAAAGTAGAGAGGTGATGTGATGGAAAAAAGATAAAAAGATAAAAAGATGGATTATGTAGTATATGCCAAACCAACCCTAAGCCTCCGGATTCGGAGCCCCCTTTAGTGCATGACACCTTAGGGCCGATTAAGTCTTTGGATTTGGAGCCCCCTTTGGTGCATGACACCTTAGCGCCGATTAAGTCTCTGGATTCAGAGCGCCCTTCGTGGATATCACGATTGGCCACGTTAAGTCTCCGGATTCGGAGCCCCCTTTGGTGCATGACACCTTACGGCCGATTAAGCCTCCGGATTCGGAGCGCCCTTCGTGGATATCACGATTGGCCACGTTAAGTCTCTAGATTCGGAGCCCCCTTTAGTGCATGACACCTTAGGGTCGATTAAGTCTCCAGATTCGGAGCCCCCTTTGGTGCATGACACCTTAGGGCCGATTAAGTCTTCGGATTCGGAGCCCCCTTTGGTGCATGACACCTTAGGGCCGATTAAGTCTTCGGATTCGGAGCCCCCTTTGGTGCATGACACCTTAGTGCCGATTAAGCCTCCGGATTCAGAGCGCCCTTCGTGGATATCACGATTGGCCATGTTAAGTCTCCGGATTCGGAGCCCCCTTTGGTGCATGACACCTTAGGGCCGATTAAGTCTCCGGATTCGGAGCCCCCTTTGGTGCATGACACCTTAGGGCCGATTAAGTCTCCGAATTTGGAGCGCCTTTCGTGGATATCACGATTGGCCACGTTAACTCTCCGGATTCGGAGCCCCCCCTTTTGGTGCATGACACCTTAGGGCCGATTAAGTCTCCGGATTCGGAGCGCCCTTCGTGGATATCACGATTGGCCACGTTAAGCCTCCGGATTCGGAGCCCCCTTTGGTGCATGACACCTTAGGGCCGATTAAGTCTCCGGATTCGGAGCGCCCTTCGTGGATATCACGATTGGCCGCGTTAAGTCTCTGGATTTGGAGCCCCCCTTTGGTGCATAACACCTTAGGGTCGATTAAGTCTCCGGATTCGGAGCCCCCTTTGGTGCATGACACCTTAAGGCCGATCAAGTCTCCGGATTCGGAGTACCCTTCGGCACGAACAAAACAAAACAAAACAAAACACGCCAACATCCGAAATAAGGTGCTTAACTAAGCATATAAAATTCAGAATAAGACGCAAATGTTTGAAATAAAACTTTTTATTTCAAACAGTTGTTACATAAACGCAACCCGCATTTGAGCATTACAATTTTTATTCAATCAAACAAACAATAAATTACATAGTTTTGAACGTGATCTGCGTTTCAACCTTACAATAGGTACACTTATACGGCGTCACCCTCATCCTCACTCTTCTCGACTTCAAAAACGGAAAACGAAAAATGTTTACTGTGGTAGAGTGGCGATGCCGAATCAATGCCCGACGTTCGAAGAGCTTTCGCGGCTTGAGATGCCTTGATCCAGCCGTGCCTAAATCCACAATTTTCACATCGGCAAACTTCTTCGACAAGTTTCTCCTTGGTCTTTTCGATTCCAACTTTTTGGCCTTCATGAAAACCTTTTTCATAGGCCCTCCCCTTCGCAGTCTCCATTGCGAACATACTCGCCGTCTCACGATCAGCGAGCGCGGTACTGATGAGCCGACTGGTAACCCTTTCTTCCACAATTGGGTTTCCCTGCCCGGCGGGTTGTGCCTGAGCCGCCTTGGTCTTCCTTAACTCGCGCTCAACCGCCTCCGCACGAGCCTCTAAACTTCGAATACGTTCCTCCTTCTCCATTTCTCGGCGGGCAGCGCGCAACCGCATGCCGATTTCATAGGCAGTGTAAAGCCCCTTCACCGCCTCGTGAATGCCTTCACGGCCTCGTGAATGCCTTCACGAAATACTTCGTAGTCCTGTTGACCTACCATCGATTGCTGAACCTCATGAGGAAAAATTTGTCGAGCAAACTCGACCGCTACATTTGGGTCTCGAAGGATCGAGTCCGCCTCTGTCATGGGTCTATTCCCCACAAATACCGCAAAGCTTAATGGGCACGGATTCGCGTCAGATCCCCTCTCGACTCGAGGTTGAAAAGATCTGCCCTGCGACTGCTTGTCCCGCCTGGGCGACCTGCTTCGACGTCGAGGAGACTGATGCCTCTCTCAATCCCTGGAACTCCTACTCACTGTGCGCGAAGGGTCACTACCTCGATTCATGTCTCCACCCAGCTCAGCTAGCGTCCTCGCTTCCCTTTTGCTGTTAAAGAAGAGTCTGTTCGACATTCACACGATACCTTCAAAAGCTGGAGTCAGTTGTTTACTGTGCTCATAAAAGTTGTACCTTTAATCATTTATCCTTTACAGAGGCAGCACCCTCGAGGCAATCTCATTAATTATGAAAACCTCAATCGCCCGGCGCCGACTGGATCATGCACCGCCTGGGGCAAGGGCAGATAGATTAATCAATATATTCGGCTCAAGTGCCCCATCCGGCCCATGAATCAACTTCAAAACTCCCAAGTTCATCTCATCCGACGCCCGAATGATCATGCACCGCCTGGGGCAAGCGCAGATAGATTTATCAATATATTCGGCTTAAGTGCTCCAGCCAACCCATGAACTGACTTCAAAACTCCCAAGTTCGTCTCATCCGACGCCCGAATGATCATGCACCACCTGGGGCAAGGGCAGATAGATTTATCAATATATTCGGCTTAAGTGCTCCAGCCGGCCCATGAACGGACTTCAAAACTCCCAAGTTCGTCTCATCCAGCGCCCGAATGATCATGTACCGCCTGGGGCAAGGGCAGATAGATTTATCAATATATTCGGCTTAAGTGCTCCAGCCGGCCCATGAACCGACTTGAAAACTCCTAAGTTCGGTTCATCCGGCGCCCGCATGATCATGCACCGCCTGGGGCAAGGGCAGATTAATCAATCTATTCAAATTAAGTGCCCCAGCTGGCCCATTCAAAACTCCTAAGTTCATCTCATCCGGCGCCCGAATGATCATGCACCGCCTGGGGCAAGGGCAGATTAATCAATCTATTCGGCTCAAGTGCCCCAGCCGGCCCATGAATCGACTTCAAAACTCCTAAGTTCGTCTCATCCGGCGCCCGAATGATCATGCACCGCCTGGGGCAAGGGCAGATTAATCAATCTATTCGGCTCAAGTGCCCCAGCCGGCCCATGAATCGACTTCAAAACTCCTAAGTTCGTCTCATCCGGCGCCCGAATGATCATGCACCGCCTGGGGCAAGGGCAGATTAATCAATCTATTCGGCTCAAGTGCCCCAGCCGGCCCATGAATCGACTTCAAAACTCCTAAGTTCGTCTCATCCGGCGCCCGAATGATCATGCACCGCCTGGGGCAAGGGCAGATAGATTTATCAATATATTCGGCTTAAGTGCTCCAGCCGGCCCATGAACGGACTTCAAAACTCCCAAGTTCATCTCATCCGGCGCCCGAATGATCATGCACCGCCTGAGGCAAGGGCAGATAGATTTATCAATATATTCGGCTTAAGTGCTCCAGCCGGCCTATGAACCGACTTCAAAAATCCCAAGTTCGTCTCATCCGGCGCCCGAATGATCATGCACCTCCTGGGGCAAGGGCAGATAGATTTATCAATATATTCGGCTTAAGTGCTCCAGCCGGCCCATGAACGGACTTCAAAACTCCCAAGTTGGTCTCATCCAGCGCCCGAATGATCATGCACCGCCTGGGGCAAGGGCAGATAGATTTATCAATATATTCAGCTTAAGTGCTCCAGCTGGCCCATGAACCGACTTGAAAACTCCTAAGTTCGGTTCATTCGGTGCCCGCATGATCATGCACCACCTAGGGCAAGGGCAGATTAATCAATCTATTCGGATTAAGTGCCCCAGCCGACCCATTCAAAACTCCTAAGTTCGTCTCATCCGGTGCCGGAATGATCATGCACCGCCTGGCACAAGGGCAGATTAATCAATCTATTCGGCTCAAGTGCCCCAGCCGGCCCATGAATCGACTTCAAAACTCCTAAGTTCATCTCATCCGGCGCCCGAATGATCATGCACCGCCTGGGGCAAGGGCAGATAGATTTATCAATATATTCGGCTTAAGTGCTCCAGCCGACCCATGAACGGACTTCAAAACTCCCAAGTTCGTCTCATCCAGCGCCCGAATGATCATGCACCACCTGGGGCAAAGGCAGATAGATTTATCAATATATTCGGCTTAAGTGCTCCAGCCGGCCCATGAACCGACTTGAAAACTCCTAAGTTCGTTTCATCCAGTGCCCGCATGATCATGCACCGTCTGGAGCAAGGGTAGATTAATCAATCTATTCGGATTAAGTGCCCCCTGCCGGCCCATGAATCGACTTCAAAACTCCTAAGTTCGTCTCATCTGGCGCCCGAATGATCATGCATTGCCTGGGGCAAGGGCAGATAGATTTATTAATATATTCGACTTAAGTGCTCCAGCCGGCCCATGAACGGACTTCAAAACTCCCAAGTTCGTCTCATCCGGCGCCCGAATGATCATGCACCGCCTGGGGCAAGGGCAGATAGATTTATCAATATATTCGACTTAAGTGCTCTAGCCGGCCCATGAACCGACTTGAAAACTCCTAAATTTGTTTCATCCGGCGCCCGCATGATCATGCACCGCCTAGGGCAAGGGCAGATTAATCAATCTATTCGGATTAAGTGCCCCAGCTGGCCCATGAATCGGTTCAGCATAATACCCACGAACTATTCCGCATACGAATGATAAGTCAATATTGCCAAGATATTCAATCATAGAAAGCTCAACAGAGTAATCATTTTATCTAAAGTAGTGAAAGGCAAAAATTCTTCACCAACATAACATCACAAACTGCGCGTAAGTAGTAGTGAAACGACAAGATAATTTTCATTAATAAATTGAGCGCAGACAGTGACCAATTTATACATGAAAACTACTCAGAACCAACAAAAGTCCTTAAAACAAAAACATACATTAAAAGGGAAAGCATTTCATAAAATTTGAATGACTCCCAGATCAATTCTCGGGGTCAAACTCAAGTGGCTCAACGTCCACCTGCTCATAAGGAATTGGCAAGGCCAATGTAACCCCAGCGGCATCAAGGGCCTTAAGCCACCCATGTTTGAACCCTCGATTCTCAAACTTGGGGACTTCATCTCCGTATTCCTCGAAGGTGGCGCCTTTTCCTGCTTCGAATGCGGTAGAAGCCTCAGATTCTGCCTTTTCCTTGGCCGCCTTCAACTCTGCTAACTCAGTCTCCATCTTTTTAAGCGCCTCCTCGGCTAGCCTAAGCGATTCTTTGCTCGCGTTTGCCCTATCTTCGGCATCAGAACGGAGATGATCGGCAGTCCGAGCCCTTTCTACTTCGGCTTCGGCTCGCGCAGTCTCCATTGCGGCTCTCATCATCTCAAACTCGGCCCTGCTCTTTTGATCGCCCACTTCTAACTGCAAACGGTCAATCCTCTCAAGGGCATCGTGTAGGCGGCAGCCCAAGTCGGCGATCCTGCCGACCGTCTGCAAAACGAGTTGGGATCGTTAGATGCCATAGGCAACCAAAATCAAAACAAGTCAAATTCACCTACCAAAAGGGCCGACTGCGCAGATAGGGCTACAGCCACCAAATTCGGCATGGCATGAAAGGAGACTGAAGCCGCCAGGCTCAAGGCTACCGCTGGGTTGGTAATGATGGATGCGTCAGAGGAAATCGGCGTGTCTCTAATCTTTGGCTGAACAATGAAAGGAACAACCACGTCCGACTCTTCTAAGCGAGGCCTTTTGTCAACAGGACTATCTTCTGAACCGGCCTCTCCCTCGGCGCTACGCTTCTTGCCCCGCTCTTCCGGAATCAACCGTTCTTCAATGACCGGTTGTTCAACCTCTTTCGCCGTTTCGGCCGCAACAATTTGAGCCGGCTCTTCAATAACGGGTTCAAAAGACTCAATCAAGGCAGGTCCAGAACGGGCGGCCTCGGCCTTTTTCTCGAGCGGTCATTCGCTCGGCATTTTTCTTTCGAGCCATCTACGTGAGGTTTTCCCCAGCCATACCTTCGAAAAAATAGCCGAGTAGGTCTCCCAAACTTCCAAAAATATCTCCAGAAGAAAACTCCACCCGACCCGAAGTGGACGGTGAGGTAGGCTGACTAAGTTTGGCTGCCTCAAACGCCGAGTTTAGGGCCTCGTTAACCTCTTCGGCCTCCTCAGCGAACTCTCTGGCTGGTTCGGCGACGACCTCTACCACTGGCTCCACGTCTTCCCCCGAATCAGAAGCTTCGAGACCAAATTGCCTAAGGCTCTTGAAGCTAGGGAAGATAAGAGCTGCAAGGTGTTGATCGCCGGATGGAATCGGAATATTGTCAGCAGCCGAAAAAGTAGTATAAGTAGGCTCGTATCGAAGAAGTATGTGGGCCGCTCTCCCTTGCTTCTGTACGTTTGGACGGCCGAAGTATCCGAGTGCGGTCGCAATCTGTGCAAGTACTGCGTCGTCAGTAGAAACTAGAATCTTCTTCAATTTACTGCCTGCAAAGAGAAAGGGTTAGACACGGAGAGAAGGCCGAGTAAAAGAAAAGTTAAATAAACGCAAGGAGACACATGGCAACCTGGTTCACCCCTCCGTCTGGGAATAGGGTCTAGACGACCCTCGCCTTCACCAAATTCCCAGTTCCCTCGGACATTGACCATTACGTCATCCACACGCTTACTAGAACTAGCAAGCATGGTTACCAAATGATGGTCAGTATCCTTGGCCCTAAGAAAGTACCGCCCAAGCCGACCGGAAGATTTGGCTAAAGCATAGCAGTGCCGAATGGCCGGAATGCCAAGATCGATCCTGAGGCACCGGTTCAACTCTACGATTCCCATTACGATTCAAAAAAAGTTCACGTTGGGCTGAGAAGGAATCAAACCCCAATAGCGGAGGACAACCCTAAGGAATGGATGTAGGGGAAAACGGACCCCGCCCTCTGTAATGGATAGGAGAGGAAAGACGATTGAATTTCGATCCTCTCTCTCCATATCCAGAGTATTGTCCGTCACTAGAGATAGATGGACATCGTCGGGGATGGAAAAGTGTCGCCGGAATCCGGAAATACGACCCTCAGAAAGGAGGTCTTTCAAGTGTTTAGCCATTTTCGTGAGGAATAAAGGGTTCGCCAAAATTAAAATAACAAACAGAAAGTAGGATTGCAAAGAAAAGAGAAGAAGACTTACGAGGAGCAAGGGGGACGAGGGTAGACGGAGAAGAGTTGCAGAAAATACGACTCAGAGAAGGGATACCCGCTGGCAGTCCAAGAGTCTCGAATACTCGACGAAATGTGCATTCGAAAGGACTGAAATTTCAAATCGCAATAAATGCGAGACGCACGAATGAGGCGGGAAAGTGTAATGATGACCGAAAAGGTATGCGCATTCTGACATCTGTATTGGGATACGCGAAGCCGCCTGACCTATTTTAACGTTTCCAATTCAAGACCAAACACGCCGATTAACTACCGTCAATGGGGAGTTCGGGGGGCAATTGTGGGAGCCGAATATATGGCAAAATCAGAAGGTGCGTACCATTGGAAGACTGATATTAATCGGCTGTATCCTATGAGAATGGGAAGCCAAATATAATATACGTGCCGAATAAGTGTAGATCCTTAGAGCCAAATAATAGAAAGGACAATGATTAAATAGTAGGCCCTGGCCCCGAGGATTGAAAGGAACAGGTATAAATACAGGAACAATGGATTGAGAAAGGTATGTAAGAATCACTTCACTTAACTTAGTAAACAAGCTATCCTGAGTGCCTGAACTGACTTGTCCGTCAGAGTGCTAATCCTGGCACCCCCGACCGGAGTGTTTGTATCTTTTCAGGTGACTAGCTGAGGATCACTAGCGTCTCCCAGGATCTGAAGAGTATTTCCAAACCACTTCTCCACAGAAGGTGTTAACAAAAGCCTCTCAAGTCACTCCAATGTGCTCACGCGCGTATTTCCACCATTAACCCGCGTTTCCCTTCAGCTGGAAAGATGTCAAGTTCACTCTCAGTCCATCAACCTCTATGCCAAGCATCTCAAACATCTTCACTATCTGTTCTAGCCACTCATCCGCCTTCAGTGGCTCCTTGGGATCACCTAAAAACTCGTCCAAATTTGACCAAAAAAACTCTCGTTTCAAGAATGACTGTCCTGCCTCAGCTACTTGGGCCTAGATTTGATTCTTAGCCCTAAGAATGTCCATAGATTGCCGCAATGCTTCGGTCATTTCGTGGGCAAAAGTGCCCATGGCCTACTGACCAGTCAACTTAGCCACATTGGCCTAACCAACCCCTTCCTCTTGTGCCGAAATATCATCCGGTAAAGGCACCTCATGCCTTCTAGGCCTACCACGCCTGCTACCACCACATCCATGTCCTAACATCCTAATAAAGGTAACAAAAGAGATTAGCACATTTACAAATATGTTGAAGCTTATTCACTCATGTCCTAATACGATGGACAATAGTAATTCACTCTATGTAAACACGTAGTCACATAAATACATATGAATTTCCTTTCTAGATAATGACCATCCAACGGCATTGCCCGAGTTCCGATTAGAAACATCAGGACTTCTAGAAACCCGTAGACCTAATCAATATCTTAGGAATTAAATCTCATACCCATATAATCATATAAGCATGTTATCACATAGCATACCATACATACTAATGTCTCTATCAAGCGAGACAAAACCATTGTGGTAATAACCACTTCCCACGTACCCAAAGTATTCAAACCTGGTACACTTTGATACCAAGTTATAACGCCTCGAAATAAATGCAATATACTATCCTAAGTGATAAGTAAATTATATTGTGAATCAGAGTATAATGTCATTCTATTACTTGATATTCGATTATACAAAAGGGTGACACATGCATTATACATTCATAAATAATACATCTTGAATCTACAACATGTGTTACCAAATAGTAATAATGTAATAAAAGCTAAACAGTAATCATATGCCCTAAAGGCTTACATCTTTCCAAGTCACTGCTTGGGTACAACAAAGGTGGATTCTCAATCCAATACAAGTCTAAGCCCAAGGCTTGTTCAAAATACAAATAAAAGCAAAATAACAGGATGAGCCTTTAGCTCCAAGGTCCTCCCATGCTAAGCCCTTGGCGAAGGCATATCACCAACACCTGAAAATGATTTTACCATATAGGGTGAGCCAAGCCTAGTATAAATATTCCAATACAACATATGAAACTTAACGAAGATATAAGGGTAATATGCATATACAATGCGATTAATAAACCATTTCATAATTATTTTGCAAACCATGCAATACCAACTGTATATTTCAATTCATGAAATTAGTTCCATTTCATTCAGACAACCAAACCAAGAATACAATTTAATAGGTTTCCAACCAGTGCAACCATCATACGATCACTTCTATTTGCCATTCTACAGATATTTTGTCAGCGGGAATCAGCACCAACGTATGTGTGCGGGTTTCAAGACTTTTACCCTGGACACACAGGCCAACTTAATTTCGGTATTACACACATCCTTCTCAAATTCATCTCCTTTCTCACAATCACATACATATATAATGTATTTAAAAACATAGTCATATTCAATGACAATGAATGAGAAATCGGTTTCAATTCACCCAATCCTTATGCAATTTCTGCAACAATCATAGTTATCCTCCACCGATAGCCTAAAACAGATATTTCTAAATAGATGTACAATCTCCAAGACAGATAAACCATTCAAATTTCCATATGTGAGTGATAATACATATCTAACTCCACCATTTATATAAACATCCATCCAATTTCACATTTTCAATACCAATTCTGTTTATTACACAAAATAAATATTTGAGACATTTTAGGGCAAACTTCATTTTCTTCCAAAATCCAACCCAAGTGACAAAATCAACAATTTATTACAACACAACCTCATATTCACTCCCATAACCATTTTCAATACATCCATTTGTAAACATTTCTTTTGATTTTAAACCAAAACCTAAGTTTGTTCAAAATCCTCCAAAATCACAATAGTATTTATACAAAATAAATAACTAAGTTAAAAATCATATAGGAGTATAGAAAATCCCTATCTCAAAGTTAGAAGACGAGCAAAGTAAGGAAGAAACTTGTATGAAGCCGAAACCCAACTTTATTCGGATAGAAACGTAGCCCTTGAGATGCTCTACCTTTTTAACAAAAGCACACAGGTAGAGAAACCACTAAATCTGGGTGAAAACGAAGAGATAGTGAGTTTTAGAGAAAGAAGCTCTAGATCTAGGGTTTTTGAAATGTTTAGAGAGAGAATGAAATGAAAAAGTGAAGTAAAATGTCACTTTTACGAACTGAAATACTCATAGTCCGCTCCAGCGCAAGAAGTAACGCTCGAACATCCAGACACAATAAGTTGTTCCGCTCGAGCGCAATTTTTGAAAACAATTCAACATTTACTGGCATCAAGCACGGAGTGGCAATTGGACACTCATTAATATCCCCCACATTATCCATCATCAAGCTTGCGATAATTGGGGCACCCAACAATATACCCCACATTTGCTAACTTTATACGACAGGGCAGTGGGAACCTAAAATATACATTGATTTCCAAAATATTTTTCCAAAACACTTGTATCTCATTAAAGACTCGACATTGGTCCAAAACCATGCAAATGCAATGCTATGTATGATGTGCAACTATTATAATCGTTTAAACAGTAAATCACAATATAATTCTATCAACGAAAGCTAAAACAATAATTAAATAATAACATAACCGTATTACCAAAATCTTTGTGACTATCATCATCATCCATAGTTCATTATTTCCAAACTTTTCTCAAATCGTTAGCATCAACTCCTTCTATTCTTCATTCAACTCTGTACCACTTCCCATTAACAAAACATAATAATTTCCATTTCAAGGTTCTCAACTCTTTTATATTCAATGAAAATTTTCAATATAAATATGAAGATTCAATTTTTAACAGCACTTTGAATTTCCAAAACAATCATAACTCAAGTTTCACAACAACCATCAATTTATTTCAAAACCTTCTTCTAAATCAACATTTCCATCTTAGGGTTTTTACAAAAATTTGGGGTTTTCCTCTCATCTTTCAAAAAATCTCAAAATCATCAATTTATAACACATGCAAGTAAAGATCTAAAAGATTATCTTAAAACTTGAGTGAAAACTCCCTTATTTTTCATAAACATCTTCAAATCAAAACTATTTTAGTTAAATCATCATGATCTTAACCAAATTCATACACAATCATTTTAAAACATATGTATACGAAGCTAAGAGAACTCATACCTCAAGGATGAGAGAGAAAGGTTGAAGACCTAAATTTTGACAATGACGAAAACATGATCAAGTCGGTCTCACACAAAGCTCTCGAAGTGATCTAACTTTTATCCTCAAGTACTAGGGATAGATCTTGCTTCTAGATAAATGAAACCCAAGCTTGAAGCTCCGAAATGGAGGTATAGGAAAGAGAGAGAGAGAGAGAGAGAGAGAGAGAGAGAGAGGTGAAAGAGAGAGAGAAGTGAAGAAAATGAGAAAGGATGGTTTTATTTACAATGGAGGGATATAATAGGTTGTGGGGTCCAAGAATACACAAAAATATAAAGTCAAAAATCATAAAAAGTAGGGCCCAAGACGTAGCTAAGTGTGTTTAGTGTCGACACCTTGAAAAGAGGTGTCGACACCCGCATACAAGGCAGCGAAGGAATAAGTTCAAAACAAGTAGGGTGTCGACATTGAACTACTCCAGTGTCCACCTCCAAAAGCATAATACACCAGGTCTTTCTCTAGCCTAGCGGTGTTGACACCCAGAAGGAGGTGGTGTCGACACTAAGAAGTAGAATGTTACACCAGAACTGACAAAGCTGTTGGTGTCGACCCTAAGCCATTCCGGTGCTGACACTTCCAAACCAAATGTTGAGAAACAAAAGAGGAAAAGCAAGTGTTGACACCCAGAACAAAATTTTAAAGTTCTAAAACATAATTTCGCCAACTCTAAACGTAATTAAACATTCTAATCAATGTATAGATCAAATTTTACACTCAACCAACAACAAGATACATCAACTAGAGGATTTCAATAGTAAGATAACGGAATTAAATATATCCCAAAGCATTATAATTCACAAGCATCATAGTCCATCTTCGGAAAGATAGGTTTCCAGTGGGAACTTACAATAAGTTGAAGCAAAAGAAGATTGGTCATGTTCGTGTTTTACAGAAGATTAATGATAATGCTTATGTGGTTGACCTACCCGATAACTTAGCTATTTCAAAAACTTTCAATGTTTAAGACTTGTTTGAGTACCATGCAGTTGAGTCTCATGTAGTTCCTATATTTATCTTGTGGACGAGTTCTTTTGAAGGAGAGGGGACTGATGTAGAACAATGCGCTCAAGAATTTCTAGAACAAATGGATATGCAAAAGCAAAAGCAAAAAAAAAAGAAAAAAAAAAAAAGAAAGATCACAAGTTAAGAGATTTTGAATTATTTTAATTCCATGTTTGGTGCCGCTTGTTTTGGCATGTTTCATTTTCTTGATTAGCAAGATAGGATCTCTTATGTTTGGTTATTCTTACTTAGGAGGTGTTTGGGAAGCCAATCTTAGCTTCTTCTTTTTTTTCTTTTTTCTTTTTTGACTAAAATCCACAAAAAGACAAAATAAGCTAAAATAGTCAACAAGACAAAATGTCACATCAAATCAAACTCATAATTATTTTACTTTTTCTCTCACAAATATCACATCCAACTAAAAAAAATCTAACCCCTTTCCCAAACACAAATATTTTAGCCTACTAAAATAGCTAAAAACTAAAATAGCCTACTTCCCAAATGAGGCCTTAGTGAGCTTCTTTTACTAACAAGATAGGATCTTTTTATTTTTGGTTTAGCATGAATCAACTTATTTGATCATTTCCTTTATTTTGTGTTATTTGTTTTCCAAGGTTTAGTGTTTTATAAATATAGATGTAAACCTATTGGAAAAACCAATTTTTTCATCAATAAAAATTTAAGTTTTCTTAATCACTTGTGGATTCAAGCTTGTTTTTCTTGTGGATTCGAAAAGTCCTCCCTAGAACGATATCTAGCCCTTAAATCGCAATACCACTGCGTCATAATGGGTCACATGTTTTCCTTTGGACTTCTTACTTAGGCCCATCTTGTTATGACCCAATCCAAGTTAAAAGAAATTTCTCCATCACAATTCTTTTGTTGGAGATGTTTAGAGTTATATAGAGAGGTAGAGAGAATGAGAGAGGATAGAGCGGTGATGGTAAAGGTGGCGTGTGGAAGAGAAAGGGTGGTGGTTAGGCATAGAAGGAGAAGGGCGATGATAATGGTTGACAGGATATGTATATAAAGAAATTATTTTTAGTATTAACATAAATTATATACTCAAAAGTAATTTAACTTAAGGTTAATGGTATATTTGTAATCAGAATAGCGTAAACTACCAATAAGTCCTAATAGTTAGACTTAATTTCTATCAAACTTATTGAAAATGGTAAAATCGTTGCTAAAAATAATTTTTTTGTGACGATTTTTTACATATGTCACTAAAAATTAACAATTAGTGACTTTTTGTTATTATGGTTTTATAAATTGTCGCTAAAACTTACAATCATTGACATTTTTCTATGACGAATTTTTCAAATTGTCACTAAAAGTTGTGAATTAATGACACTTTTTATGACGATTTTTTTAAACTGACACTAAAACTTATAATTAGTGACATTTTTTGTGACAATTTTCATATTGTCGCTAAAAATTAACAGTTAGTGACATTTTTTTAATAGTATTTAATGAAAAATGTCATTAATTATCATAGGACCTATTGGACAATAAGTCCACTTATTAAGACCTACACGTAAGTCCCTCATCAGAATATTATAATTTGATGAGTATAATAGTGTGGTGTAAATAGAAACTCCCAAGTAACCGAGGCCTTTTTTTTATGATTGGGTGTCTGAGCCATTTTACGTTCATCTTGACTAATCCTGAGATCCACGCAAAGTGTTCCCTCCACATAGATCGGACAAATATCAAGCAGAACTCGCAGGCGTAGGCCTAAAGAGTTATATAGCACCTAGTGGGAGTTGAACTTGAGATTTGGAGGGAATAGACCCCTAAGCCCCAAGCTGCACCCATTAGGCCAATCCCTTGGGATTAAGTAACCCCAAGGCCTTTGACAACACTACTTTGTGGTGTGAGGGTGTGGATTCAACTTTTATGGAAAGAAGTTTAATATATTTTATGGTGTTTATTTCTTTCAAATTACGGGGTTATACATAATTATTTTTTCCAAATTTAGACTTGATGTATTGTTGGATGGGCAATTATGGTTGTTAGGCTTGGTGTAGTGTTGGATTTTGATTGTTCAATTTATTATAATGGTTCATATATTTGTAATTAATCTCTTATTGATTAATAAAAAGAAATAAAAGCTATCAAAGTCTATTTTAATTTTATTTTTTTGATTATATATATGTTATACCACATAATTAATACAAAAAAAGTTCAAACCAGAGAGAGAACTCTTGAATTACTGTCATAATAATGAATATTAAATATAACACATAATCCATGAGTTGTGGCTAAATGGGCTAGCCTCCTTGGTTAATGTCTATATATATTTGAACGAAAAGATTTGTATTAAATGGTTAATTGGGGGAAAATATTTTTACAGTAGTATATGACATAAGATCCAATGATTGATTTGGTTTGGATATAAGGATGTTGTTAATTAAATATGATGATACAGTTCGTTCACGGTAGATGGACTGGACTGATCCAAGCTCCCCAAGCCCACGTCCGAGTGATGAAGCCCACTGGAAGACCTGTAAACAAGTTCAACGGGGTACAAGGTAGTCCCCCAGTGAACCCTCCAGCGTGTGAATTAGAAGTGGAAGTAGTGAATGTAGATAGAGAGAGAGAGAGAGTTAGAGGAACGGAAAATGCTTAACCTTCTTCTTGCCTTCCATGCTTGCTTATATTCCTTGGTAATCATTTCACTGTCCCTTCCGACGTGCCTCCCTCGCCGAAAGCTTGCGATGTAGCCTACCTTGTTCAGGGTAAGGAGCGTTGTTCCGACGGGAAGGTGTTGTCGTAATAAATGCTGTGATGTGTCGCATTAATGGCGATGTATTGTGGCAATAACTTTGCAGATCTTTGTCTGCTGACGTGGCCCGTTCTGCACCTGCCATGTGTCCGAGTATCATTGGCCTTCCCTGCTCAGAGGGCCGATCGCGAGGGTGGCCGAGCGGGAGAGGCCGACCGTGGAGAGGGCCGATCGCGAGGGTGGCCGAGCGGGAGAGGCTGACCGTGGAGAGGGCCGATCGCGAGGGTGGCCGAGCGGGAGAGGCCGACCGTGAGGAGTGCCGACCACGAAGGTGGCTGAGTGGAAGAGGCCGACCGTGGGGATTGCTGACCACGGAGGTGGCCGAGCGGAAGGGCACGAGGCTCAAAAGGCGGCGTGTCGCGTGGTGATTTGAAGTGGAAAAGACAAGGTAAGGGTAGGAGTCAGTGCATCGTGACCATACACGTGGCAGGATCGTGGGGGAGGAAAAGTGAGGCGTTGGAGTAGAGATGAAACGATAGGTCACTTCGGGGTTGAAAAGACAATTTTGGCGAAAAATTTGAAAAGTTTTCAAGCTGGCGAACATTAATTGGGATCCTTGGAAGACGGGCAAACCGTGGGCTTTTGGTGTTGTGAGATTCACTTACTTGTTGACAAAAAACCAAAAAAATCCAAGTCTTGCTTCATTTGTCGCTCACGATACCCCTTTGCAGCATTTCTTCAACTTTCTTGTTCCCGCATCAGAAGCGATTCGCAAACATACCCTAGAAATGGCACAAGAAGGGGCTGTGAATGTGAGGGTAGACCCCCTTGGGAACGACGATGCTGAGGAGCTAGCGGCACAATATAGGTCAGAGAGGGTGGGGGAGCCGGCGGTGCGATCCCATGGTTCCACCATAATAGCAGCGCCAACGCCAATCAGCCAGGTAGAACCAAACCACTGGCACACGAAGGCTGACAAGTCCACGATTACGGCGGTGGAGTTGGAGGTGATCCATGAAAAGTACCAGATCCCTGCAGAAGTGGAGCTATCGCTGCCGGCATCGACGGAAAGGCCGTCTGACGCCAGGCCATGAGAGTTTTCCCTTTATGAGGAAGCTCTAAAGGGGGGATTGAGGCTGCCACTGCCGCCAATCGTGGTGGACGTGCTCAACCGCTTGGAGGTAGCACCAGGGCAACTAATGCCGAATGCATGGAAGATTGTGCTATCTTGCGCAAGCGCATGGCCGAAGGCGAATGAAGGGGAGGCTATGACAGTGGATGAATTTTTCGCCTGCTATAAAGCCTCAGGACAACAAGAGACATGGGTCACCTTGCAGGCGGCAATGGGGAAGGGGTTGGTGGCGGGTCTACCGTCGTCAATAAAGGGGTGGCGGCCAAGATGGTTCTATGTGTCTGCCAATGGGGGGCCTGGGGTTCGCACCATCTGGAAGGTGCCCAGCAGGTCGATGGAGACAAGACTGGGGGCAGCGGCGGAGGAGAGGGTGAAAAAGGTGAAGGAGTGGAGGGAGAGAGAAAAGGTCAAATGGGACGAGCTGGTTCAGCCATCCGCGTTGTTTGAGGCGGGATTGGGGCCGTTGCCGACCGGTGCAGACCTCGACCAAGCTGAGTTGGAGGCGAGGAGGGCAGCGCAGGAGGCAGAGGATCGTGCCACCCTAGCAAAAGCCAAGAAATTTAAGGAGGCGCAAGAAGGCCGACCGGCTCAACCGATCGCTCGGGAGAGAATCCGTCCGCGCCCAAGGCCGCTGGGGGGGAAGGACTTAGGCAGTTTTGAGCCACGACCACCCCCAGTCGATCCTGTGAAAGAACAAGCCATGAGGGATGGGGAGGCTCTGAAGAAGAAGAAAAAGAAGAGGAGTGCCCCAAAGGAGAGTGTAGAGGAGCCTAGGTCCAAAAAGGCCAAGGTCGTTCCAGGCATGGCGGAGACCTCCGTGGTCAAAGATGCCCCAGAAGCGGCGAGGGTTGCCCCAAGGTCGGAGGTTGGGGAGATTGGCCCACTAGTACAAGGGGGAGTTGGGGTAACTGGTGCAGAGCCCAGTGTGGGGCAACAGACCCAAAAGAGCTCTGATCCCCAGGAAGGAGGGGTTAGTCTCGCCACAGCGATTTATCACGCCCGTGCGGTGGCTGGACGGTTGGAAGGAGAGGAGGGGCCAGCCAGGGCAGGAGCAGACCGCCTAGTGAGGATCGTGAAGGAGTCGGCTCTGCGCTCGGCGTCCAAATTCAGTGAGGCCGACCTGCTGAGGGGGTTATGTTCTGCTCAAATGGAGGTAACCACCTTAGCAGGGGCCCTTCTGACGAAGGCGGGGGCTGCCAAACTGAAGGCGGAGGAAACCAAGGCTGAGCTCACAAAGTTGAGGAAGGCGAGTGCAGGCTGGGAGAGTGCTCACGCCGATCTGCAAGCGGCCAGGGTGGAGCTGGAGAACGCCAACCGCCAGGTTGTGTCGCTCGAGTTCCAACTGGCTGGCGAGCGGAAGAAGGTGGAGGAGGCTCAGAAGGCTTGCGACGTCGCAGTCGAGTGCCACGAAGAAGCGATGATCAACAATGAGGAGTTGGTTAGGCAGAAGGATGAGGCGGATGTGAATGTGGGCGCTCTGGAAAAGGAGTTGGAGGGAGAGCGTGCCAAAGCAATGGAGCAGATGGAAAATCTGCGTAAAGAGTTAGAGGTAGAGAGAGGAAGGGCGACTGTTGAGAGGGAGGCCCTGCAAAAGGAGTTGGAGACTGAGAGGGCCAAAGCTTCTTCTGAGAAAGCGATCCTGCAAAGGGAGCTGGATGAGGAAAGGGCGAAGGCAGCCTCTGAAAGGGCTGCCTACCCCGATCTGTGCATCACGGCAGTTGATCAATTCAAAGGATCGCCTGAATTTCAGATGGCGGTTGATGCTGCGGTCGCCGCCAGCTTGGCTAGGGAGGAATCTGGTGGGGCTAGCCCATCAAGGGCGACTGTTGGGGGGAGATCTGAGGCTGAAGTCATTGAAAGCTTCCAACAATCAGACTTCTATAAGCACGAAATGGCCGAGTACTGGGACAGCGGGTGGAAGATGTTCAAACGTAGGGCTGAGGAGCTGTTCCCAGAGCTTGACCTGAGTAGTGTCACAATTGGGGAGGGTGACATGGCCCAGACTCCCCTGGATGAAGGAATTGAAGAAGCGGATCTGGTCTCCAGCAAGGATGAGGAGTGAATTGAAATAATGTTTTGTTTTGTCTTTGTATACACATTGTAATTGTGTTTTTTTTTTTTTTTTGGAGTACTGTAGTGAACTGATATACATATTTCTGAATAAATAAAATTTCCTTTGAGTTTCTATGATTCGATTGTGTTTGCTTGCGTACTCTATGATTCGATTGTGTTTGCTTGCGTATAAGTCAGTGAACCATATTTGGGACTTTCTCCATACGGAGGTGTAACAAGAATTCAACGTTGAGGAAAACTAAAAGCTTGCTTAGGCATAGTGAAACTGAACCTGTACAAAAGCTTGTATAAAAATTGACTAAGTAAAATTAACAAGAATTCAATGTAGGTTAAAATGGGACTTGTATAAAAATTGAATGGATGAGAGTGACCGATCGGAGTTAATCTGATTAGTAAATGAAGACATCTTTGGAATTTGACTAAGTAAAGGGTAATGTAAAAACTTTGATCTGGAATGTCCCTGATGATAGAAATGAGGTTGTAAGTAACGCATTCTGAACCTGCACTGGTGGCATTTAGTCTGGTTGAGACTTGGTCTGTTTATTATGGTTGAGTCTGTTGAAGAGTTCGATCTGGACGAGGGCTTTGGAAGTGCTCGGTCTGGCTGAGGCTTTTGAAGTGCTCGGTCTGACCGAGGCTTTGGAAGTGCTCAGTCTGGCTGAGGCTTTTGAAGTGCTCGGTCTGGCCGAGGCTTTGGAAGTGCTCAGTCTGGCTGAGGCTTTTGAAGTGCTCGGTCTGGCCGAGGCTTTGGGAGTGCTCGGTCTGGCCGAGGCTTTTGAAGTGCTCAGTCTGGCCGAGGCTTTTGAAGTGCTCGGTCTGGCCGAGGCTTTGGGAGTGCTCGGTCTGGCCGAGGTTTTGGGAGTGCTCGGTCTGGCAGAGGCTTTTGAAGTGCTCGGTCTGTCAGAGGCTTTGGAAGGGCTCAGTCTGGCTGAGGCTTTGGAGTGCTCGGTCTGACCGAGGCTTTGGAAGTGCTCAATCTAGCTGAGGCTTGTGAAGTGCTCAGTCTGGCTGAGGCTTTTGAAGTGCTCGGTCTGTCAGAGGCTTTGGAAGGGCTCAGTCTGGCTAAGGCTTTGGAGTGCTCGGTCTGACCAAGGCTTTGGAAGTGCTCAGTCTGGCTGAGGCTTTGGAAGGGCTCAGTCTGGCTGAGGCTTTGGAGTGCTCGGTCTGACCGAGGCTTTGGAAGTGCTCAGTCTGGCTGAGGCTTTTGAAGTGCTCGGTCTGGCCGACGCTTTGGGGGTGCTCAGTCTGGCTGAGGCTTGTGAAATGCTCAGTCTGGCTGAGGCTTTTGAAGTGTAAGGTCTGCAAGTAAAAAATGTTATTGAGACGACAGGTGTAGCTGGAAGTGCATTCCAATGATCAAAATTTACATTATGCATCGAACAGAGAGTACAATAATTGAGCAACACAAAAGCAAAAGCCTATTGAAAGTAGCGTTTCAAATGTTCAGCGTTCCATGGGTGGGGAAGGTCTCAACCCTCCATGTCTTGAAGTCGGTAAGTGCCCGGGCATGGACGGGCTTTCACAATGTAGGGTCCCTCCCATTTGGCGGCCAGTTTTTCCTCGGTTGGATTTTTGGATTTTTGACCGACGATGAGCTGGGAGTCACTGAACACGCGGATGTGGCTAACACCAATGTCTTTGGCCAGGCAGAGGCCTGCTATCAACGCTTCATATTCGGCCTCATTGTTGCTGGCCTCAAACAAGAGACGGAGAGCGCATTTGAAATAACCACCTTCGGGGGAGGTGAGGATGAGGCCCGCCCCACTACCTTCCCTCCGGGATGACCCGTCAACGTTGAGAGTCCAAGAATGGGGGTCTTCTGGTTCGGCAAGGGTTGGTGGAGGTGGAGGAGTAGTGGTTGGGGTGGTGTTGGTGAATTCCAGGATGAAGTCGGCTACAGCTTGCCCTTTGATTGCTGTGCGAGGGCGGTAGGAGATGTCAAACTGGCTGAGTTCCACTGACCATTGCATAAGTCGGCCGGAAAGCTCTGGCTACTGGATGATCTTCTTCAGGGGTTGGTCGGTGTGGACCACTATGGAGTGGGCCTAGAAGTAAGGACGAAGTCGTCTGGAGGCGGTGACCAAGGCCAGGGACAGCTTTTCTTTAGTGGGTAATTCTGCTCTGCCCCCCTGAGAGCTCGGCTGATGTAATAGACCGGTCGTTGGACTGGGCCATCTTCCCGTATAAGGGCCGCACTGACGGCGGTGTTCGATACTGCTAAATAGAGGAAGAGGGGCTCGCCCGTTATTGCCTGTGAGAGAAGAGGGGGTTGGCCATGCACTGCTTTAACTGCTGAAAGGCCTCTTCGGATTCGGGTGTCCATTCAAAAGTCTACCAAAGAACTTTGAAAAATGGTAGGCACTTATCTGTCGCGCGAGAAATAAAACGGTTGAGAGCCGCCACTCTGCCGGTGAGTCTTTGGACTTCTTTAACAGTTTTGGGTGACTGCATCTCAATCAAGGCCTTGATCTTTTCAGGGCTGGCCTCAATGCCGCGCTGACTGACCATAAAACCCAAGAACTTTCCAGATCCTACGCCAAAGGCGCACTTCTCTGGATTGAGCTTCATCTGATACTTGCGAAGGGTGGCAAAGGTCTCTCGTAGGTCGGTCAGATGGTCAGCGGAGATTTTGCTTTTGACTAGCATGTCGTCCACATACACTTCCATGTTCTGACCGATCTGATGGTGGAAAACTGCATTGACTAACCGTTGGTAGGTGGCCCCGGCATTCTTCAGCCTGAACGGCATCACACGGTAGTGGTAGGTACCTCGGTCGGTGATGAAAGATGTGTGTTCCCGATCGGATGAGTGCATCATGATTTGGTTGTACCCGGAGAAAGCATCCATGAAGCTGAGCATTTGGTGACCGGCCGTGGCGTCGACCAGCAGATCTATGCGGGGGAGTGGATAGCTATCTTTGGGGCAAGCTCGGTTCAGGTCAGAGTAATCGACGCAGAGGCGCCACTTGCCATTGTTCTTGCGAACTAGAACCACATTGGACAGCCACTTAGGATAGTCTACATTTTGGATGAATTGAGCCTCAAGGAGTTTGTCAACTTCTGCGGCTATGAGATTATTACGCTCTGGGTGGAAAATACGCTGCTTTTGACGGTAAGGCCGGAAATGAGGTTCGATGCTGAGGCGGTGAGTTATGAGAGAGGGGTCAATGCCGGGCATGTCTGCATGGGTCCAGGCAAATACGTCATTGTGCTCGATCAGAATGGCAGTGAGGTCGGCTTTTGCCTAGGGGGATAGTTGGCAGCCAATCTTAGCAGTTTTTAGTGGATTGGTGGGGTCGATAGGGACCTCGACGAGCTCCTCCACAGGTTCTCCTCTGACCAGCTCGTCCTCATCCCTGACGTCAAGTCCTTCGATGATCATCGCCTCCTTCAGCTTGGTTTCTTTAAGCGAGGCAACATAGCACTCCCTGGCCATGGTCTGCTCCCCTCTGACTGTTCCGACCCCGAGATCAGTGGGAAACTTGAGGGCAAGATGGTAGGTGGATGTGATGGCTTGGAAAGTGTTGAGGGCGGTTCGGCCAAAGATGATGTTGTAGGCAGATGGGCAATCAACTACAAGGAAGGTGAGCAACTTCGTAGCCTGCCGTGGGTATTCGCCGATGGTGATAGGGAGGTCAATGGAACCGATGGAGGTCACACGGTCGCCAGTGAAACCGACCAGGGGGGTTTGGAGTGGGGACAAGCTTTCTTCTCCAATCTTGAGTTGGCAGAAGCAGTTGAGGAAGATGATGTCTGAAGAGCTGCCATTATCGATGAGAACCCGTCTGACCTTGTAGTTGGAGAGGATGGCCGAAATGACAAGGGGGTCATCATGCGGGTAGCGGATGCCTGTACAGTCAGCGTCCGTAAAGGTGACGGGTTCTGCCCACTGTTTAGGCTGTTTGGGGGGTCAGTCCACTGTGGCGACTGTTTTGTCTGAGCCCTACCGTATCTTTCTAAGCTCTGCCCTCTGAGCCGAGCGGGATGGCCTGCCACAAGCAAGACCGCCTGCAATAACTCTAATTTCACCAACTGGCGGAGGTGGATGACCTTGTGGCCAGGGTTGTTGCGGAGGTCGATCATGGTCTTGGTTATGTTGGGCTGGTCGCCGGGGCGGGGTGCGCCGGCGGTTATCTCTGCGGGGCTCGGTCCTTTGCCTCTGCTGGGGGCGGGTATCTGTGAACTGGCTGAGGCGCCCCTGACGTATGAGGGCCTCCACCTGGTCCTTGAGGTTGATACAGTCGTCAGTGTTATGGCCGTGATCCTGGTGAAAGCGGCAGTATTTGGACTGGTCTTTCCGATTGGAGGGGGTTTGGGAAGGTAGTGGCCACTTGAGAGGGTAGTCCCGTTGGATCTGATGAAGGACATGTTCCATGGGAGAATTAAGGGGCGTGTACCGCTCGAACCGACCGGTCGGTCGAGTTTGTGCCGACCGGTCGGCACGAGGGGGTCGGTCGGTATGGTGGGGTGTTTGGTTGGTGTACTGGGTGCTTCGAGGTTCCGAGTCCTTTCGCTTGTCTCTGGGGTTCGGCTGTTTAGTGAGTGGATCCTGTCGGGCAGCTAGGGAATCCTCGGCATTCATGTATTTCTGGGCTTTGGAGAGCAGGGCGGCCATGGAGGTCGGGGGGTTTTTGGAGAGAGAAAAAAGGAAGTCGGACGACCGTAGGCCGGCCATGAAGGCCGTGAGGATGACCTTGTCATCGTTTTCCGCCACTTGCAGGGCTTCGGTATTGAAGCGAGTAACGAAGCTGCGCAGTGATTCCCCCTCGGTCTGACGGATGTTGAGTAGTTGGGTGGCCGGGCGTCGTTGGCGCTGAGCTCCAATAAAATGGCTCAAGAAAGAGTCACTGAGATGCTGAAAAGTGGAGACCGAGTCTGGTGGTAACTGGCTAAACCACAGCCGAGCCGACCCCTTTAGTGTCACGGGAAAGGCTCGGCACATGATTTCGTCAAGGAAGGCATAGAGGATCATGAGGGTGCGGTAGGTCTCCAAATGGTCGACCGGGTCGGTTGTGCCATCAAAGGAGTCAATGGTGGGCATTTTGAATTTGGCAGGCAGGGGTTTGTCTCGGATAGAGGCGACAAATGGCGAGTGTGCGGTGGTGGAGGGCTTATGCTGGATATTCTGCATAACTCCTCGGAGCTGGAGCTTCATGGCGCGGAGTTCAGCGTCCCAAAGGGGGATGTTGTCGCCACCAGAGAGAGACAGGTGTTGGACGCTGCTGGCTTCTCCCTAGGGGACTAGTGTTACGACCGATGGACGTGGGGGCGGAGGTGGTGGATTTACATGTGGGTGAGGGGGTTGGAAACCTCCCGAGTTGAGTGGGTTGGGTTGTGGGACAATATGGCTCGGAGTGTGTTCTGGATGGGGTGGAATGTCTGGAGGCGGTGGTGGAGGATTGGGGAGGTTTCTCTGGAGCAGAGCATTTATTAAGGACTGGTTTTGCTCGGCCATGCGGTTGATGCTATTGGTAAGCTCGATGAAGTACTATGGTGGGTTGTTTGGATTGGGAGGATCGGTCTGATGATCGGCAGCATTATGGTGGGAAGCCATGGATCTAGTCGTGACCATACACTTGACGGGTGGGACGTAAAAGGTTACGGGAACGGGGTCTCCGGCGGCAATGAACACAACTGGCGCACGGACCAACCAGTTCCCACAGACGGCGCCAACTGATGATACAATTCGTTCACGGTAGATGGACTGGACTGATCCAAGCTCCCCAAGCCCACGTCCGAGTGATGAAGCCCACTGGAAGACCTGCAAACAAGTTCAACGGGGTACAGGGTAGTCCCCCAGTGAACCCTCCGGCGTGTGAATTAGAAGTGGAAGTAGTGAATGTAGATAGAGAGAGAGAGAGAGTTAGAGGAACGGAAAATGCTTAACCTTCTTCTTGCCTTCCATGCTTGCTTATATTCCTTGGTAATCATTTCACTGTCCCTTCCGACGTGCCTCCCTCGCCGAAAGCCTATGATGTAGCCTACCTTGTTCAGGGTAAGGAGCGCTGTTCCGACGGGAAGGTGTTGTCGTAATAAATGCTGTGATGTGTCGCATTAATGGCGATGTATTGTGGCAATAACTTTGCAGATCTTTGTCTGCTGACGTGGCCCGTTCTGCACCTGCCATGTGTCCGAGTATCATTGGCCTTCCCTGCTCAGTTGGCCTCCAGCTGTCCTGGGTTTTACTAACCGGGTTATGCAATGGGGTCTAAATGGTGGGCTTGGGTTTGTCCACTGTGGGTTGCGGTCCTTGTGGGCCTATCCATGTCAAAATATATTGGTGAGAATACAATTGTAGGAAAAATCGATGGAACTGAACCGACGAATCAAAATTGACTCAAATTTTAATTTTCGGTATGTTTTTCATAACATGTGGACTGTTTCGGTTTTTAAACTTTTTTTTACCAATGCAAATCGAACTGACTGAATATTATATTATATTAAAATATTTTTATATTTTAGTTCTTTGAAAATTATATGATAAATGACTAATATAATACACTTTTTTGGATAAAATTAGGGAAAGAAACATTTATAGAACAATTTTGATACATTTTTTTCATTTATTTTTAATGTAAGATTCTATAAGTTTTTATGAAACTCTTTAACATTTAAGCAAATCCTTCTTCTATATCAAATCCACAAAATCGATAATATCAAATCATAATATACGGTCCATATTGGTTTCTCAACCATCAAAACCAAATTAATCAATTTGGTGATAAATTTACTCTCAACACCATCTCTCAACACCATTCAAATCAAACTGTTTATACCCCTAAGTGAGAAGTACAAATTATTATTTAACAAACTTTTTAATTTTTTTTACCCATATTCTTTTTTTATTTCTACTTTTTCTCTACATTACTATCAATCACTTCTGCAACTTGCTGAAAAAGTTACTGGACAGATAAATTGACAGGCAAGGGTATTTGGTCTTCCAAATTGTTGTTGTCACTATGGACCAAAAACTAAATAAATAAATAAAGTTTGGGGTAATTGCTTCCAAAATTTTACTTCCGGCCCAAGCACCCCATAGTTCTTATTATAATTTAAAAATTAATAATCATAAAGCAAAAACAAAAGTATCACCCCTTCAACTTCTAAGTAACTATTAATTTTTTTCAATTTATTTAGGGTTGGTTTGGGATATCTTAAAAAAGTGTACTTTTTGACTTATTGGTGGGTTTGGATTAGGTTTGGGTTGGGTTTGATGTGATGTGTTAGAGAGGTGATGTGATTTAAATAAGATGATGTGACTTAAATAAGATAGTGACTTTTTGACTTTTTAACTTATTTAGTACATGCCAAACAAGGCCTTAATCACAAACTATATCAAACAATCTGGCACAAACTTTCAAATTAAAATAATTATAGTCAATCCATTTAAGCTGCAACAAATAGACCCGATACGTCATATGATTTGATAAAAAAAAAAAATAGAGGATAAATTACAGTTACCTCCCTTAAGATTTCTGACAATTACAGGGACCTCTTATGTGATTTTAATAATTACAGAAACTTCCTTTACTTTTTCTGATGTTGTCAAGATTTCCTCCTCCTATTAGTTTAGCCCAACCGATGTTAACTTGATAGTGCAAATGACCATAATACCCTTTAAATACTATTCATAATCTCAAGGGAACTAAGTGCAATTTACCTATATATTAAATTATCATTTTATTTCTCACAAATTTTTTTTATTTCCTGGACGTTGTATTTATTTTTTGAACATTTATAAGTTTAAAAAAAAAAAATCAACCATTAATGAAAGTAAAAAAGAATATATATGTTTCTTGTTTAAATTAATTTTAATATTTAATTTAATAAAAATAATTTAAATGAGAGAAACCAAGATGGAGATATAGACTTTAGATGTAATACATAACAAATTATTTGAGTATTTTATTATTTTCAAATAATTTCTTTCTTGAAGTAAAATTTCATTTTAATTAGATGTAAGAAATGACAAATTTAAATAATTTATTATTCTCAAATAATTTCTTTATCTTTCATTCCCTATCAACTATTTTTAATTTGGGTAAATTACACTAACACCCCCTGATGTTTCTATTTAATACAGATCCCTCCTCACATTTGAAAAATTATACTTACCTACTGTTAGATTAAATTGACATATTTGTCTCTTAGCCTTTATACATATAAAATAATAAAATAATATAAATATTTTGTTCATGTCATTTCAAGGGAAATAACAATCATCTTCTTTGGTTTTACTCACACAAAAAATTGAGTTTTTTTTTCATGTTTTTTTAATTTTTACTAATATTTTGCGATTTTTTTTTAAAATTCACCAATTAAAAAAATAAAAATAAAATCTAATACAAAAATTCAATACATTATCTTATTTTGTTGTATTCAATGGATTTTTTTATAAAAAAAAAATTGTACAAATTTTGTACTTTTTAAATATATCTAGATTAAATTGATCTATCTAGGTATAATGGTGGAAATAAAAATGAAAAATTATATTCATATATAAAAATATTATACAAAAAAAATATCATAAAAATATTGTGATAGTGATATTATTGTAAATATAAATCATGTATATGGTTGTTTTGTTTTAAAGTGAAATGTTACCATTAAGTTACATTATTATGTTTGAAAATTCTATATAAAATTTAGGGTAAATTACACTTACACCCTTGAGGTTTGAGTTTAATACAAATCATCCCATGACATTTGGGAAATTACACTAACCCCCTGACATTGAAATTATTTAGATTGAATGAACACATTGAACTCATGCACTATCTCTTTTCTTGCTTTGCTTTATTTCCTCTATTTTTTTTTTCTTTTTTCCTTTCCTTTGCTTTATTATTATTTTTTTTCAATGTAATTTTCTCTATTTTTCTACTAAGAGTTGTTACCTTTTATATAAGTAGGAGGTTTGTGAAATGAGACTATTAACCACATGGGTGTAAATGTAATTTCCAGAATGTTAGGAAGTGAGATATAATTGGACCAAATCTCAGGGGTGTTAGTGTAATTTACCCTAAAATTTATGCTTATATATCATCACTTAATAAGAATATGTTCAGGTAGAATTTAATAATGGAAAGTTGTCAAATGTAGTCATGTTGATAGGAAGAAGAAATTGTAAGAAAAAAGGCAATATAGTCATTTAGAAAATTTTAGAGCATGACATCAGTAATCCGAAGGGCAATTTGTAATGAGATTACAAATCTCAAGGAGATGAATGTAATTTTCCAAATGCAATGGGGAATTTGTATTAAACAGAAATCTTAAGAGGTGTCAATGTAATACCCTTTTAATTTATTGTAACATGTTTAGACATTTTTTCACTTTTATATTTTATTTTAATAATTTTGTTAGTAGGGTAAGAAATATTGACCTATTTTTTTTAATATCTATCTACTCGAAATTGAAAGACTCAAAAATGAAAATTAAAATTTAAGAATAATATAGGATTGTGAAAAAATAAAAGTGATAATTTTTTTTTAATATATATTTTTGAGATAACATTTGGTAATTTTTATAAGTCAATTTTTTTTAGGGGAATTTATTTTTAAAATCTCTGGTATTAAGATTTTATAGGATAAATAACATGCAATATTGGGGTCCATCAATATTTTTTTTAGAGAAATTTTGATTTAGAGAAATTTCAAAACACAGAGAAATTCAGACAAATTTATCTGGTTTGCTCAATTTCTTTCATTTCCTCTATGTTTTCAAATTTTTATGGATTGAAATTTCTCTAGTTTGCTCATAAAATTTTTTGTGTTTTGACCAATTTTATCTGATTTGTTCATAATTTTTTCTGTGTTTTTGACCAAACCAGAGAAAATTGAACCCCAAAAAAAAAAAACCGAGAAGAGAAAAATAGTCTGATTGTAGAATAGAAAAAAAAAATTAAAAACAAAAAAAATAGAGTAACCAGAAACGCACAAAACATGGTATGCATTATGATTGCAACCCATTCTTGCCTGCCCACCATGAAATATCTGGTCGGAGCTCAAACCATAGTCGCCACCATGATATATATATATTTTTGCAATAAGTGTTCTTCTCATTATTCTTTCTTCATTTTCACTACAACCAAACAGTTTCTCTTCCAAATTCAATTCACCCAACAAAAATCTTTCCATACATGAGAGAACACAAGCATGAAAAAGCTCAAGAAAAGGTAGCAAAATTAAAGAAATCGACAATTTTCATACATGACACGCTGAAATCTTCACAACAACTAGGAATCCATCGATACAGGTTTGGTATACATCTTCATGCTTTGCATCTTCAAATACCACAGAGATAGCAGCAATGGTTGGACCCGGCATTATAACAAACATATCATGGTCAAGGTAGGCTTTAGAATCCGACACAATGAACGGAGCAATTTTCTTGGATTTGTGCAATAGATCAATCCAACGGCTTGGGTTCATTTTAGGGAAACCAGTGTTGGAACAATCTTCTATGTAAATAAAATAAACTGAAAATAATTCAAACAAAATAAAATAAACTTACAGAAATTATTTTGTTGAACCGAATTAATAATTAAAGACCAAGTCGAGTGTGTGACACTCTGTCCTTAAGACAAATTCGCCCCGCTACGGTGCTTACGGTTGAGTGGCGTCTATCTCCCAGGATACAATGATCTTCACAAACTTGTAGTAGCACTCCACACAAATTTGTACGGCGAACTAAAACTTTGTGTTCTTATACTCTCTTTATTTTAATTCTAAAACTAGAATGTAGAGAAATGCAAACAAAAATAGTTTGGATAGCAAATAGAAAGTTGGAGACTGAATTTTTTGGATTCCAACACTGCTGGAATGAATTGTATTTATAGGCAAACAAAATTATCCGAACAGGTACAAAACATGTAATGAACAGGTGTAGTAAGGACTGAACAGGTGCACCACTAATTCAAACATTTGATTTGACCGTTCCAACTTGGAACATATTTTCCAAATTAATTGAAAATAGTACCGTTGGAGCCGTTGGTGAAATAGTCAAACCTGATGGAACTTAATTTATTTAAACTATTGAAATATATATATATTAAACTATTTGAATATATATATATAACTATTTGAATAGTTTAATCATTTTTAGGAAACCACTTAAGGAAACCAAAAAATAAATTTAGAATTAAATTAAATTCCCACAATAATTTTTATTGAAAAAATTCAAATGAATTTTATCTAAAAAATTAATGTTAGACTCGAAAACAATGTCAACTTCCCATTCACTCATAAATGGTTTTGACGTTCCGTCTTCACCGTGTGACTTGCCACGCGGCAAGGAACACTTTATCTCTTCGGACCCGCCCCAAAATACGTTCGGGGCCCACTCAATTTTGGGCTCAAAAATATGCCTATATTAAACCATTTTTTCCAACAATCCCCCACATGAATGGAATTTGACGGAGAGAAAATGCAACAACATGATCTAAATACAGAGAGTACAGAAATTGGAAATATTCTGCAAAGGATAGGTAGCTTTTGGCTTTGAACCTTCCCGTGTGAGACACTATCGGATTTACTAGCTAACCAGAAAATATGATGTCTTGAACTGTTCAACCGTTTGTGTAAACCAAGACAATAGAACTCACACAGTATATCCCCAAACACAATTTAGTTCTCACTATTGTGTTCATTTTGGCCCTGAATAACCTGGTCTTTCATGAGTGATCTAAAGACTTGTAGCCCTTCACATATCTTATAGAACCGGCCCAGTTCATACTCACATAGGTGATTCTTATGAAGAGTATCCAGCCATACTCCACTAGGTATACCTAGATATAAGAATCATTAAAATTTTACTTAACCTCAAACGCTGCAGTCATCACTATTTCATCAAAGAAATGGGTAGGAGTTAGACTCCCCAGTGATCCTTCTGAGTCATTCACAACTCGGTTGTCCCTTTGAACCTAGATCTTGGGATCTCCAGCCAACTAGGTTGGGTTGCCGTTGTGGTAACTCTTATTTAATAGGCTTAAGTCCCATTCCCCTCGATGAATTCTCAACTAACTCTCTTGCTAACCCTTTGGTTAGTGGATCCGCTATGTTGTCTTTAGACTTAACATATTCTATGGAAATAATTCCATTAGAGAGTAGTTGTCTTACGGTGTTATGTCGACGACGAATGTGTCGTGACTTACCGTTATATATATGACTCTGTACTCTACCTATAGCTGATTGACTATCACAATGTATATATATAGCAGGCACCGATCTTGGCCAAATTGGAATATCTTCAAGGAAGTAGCGAAGCCATTCTGCCTCTTCCCCAGCTTTGTCTAAAGCTATGAATTCAGATTCCATAGTAGACCTAGCAATACAAATCTGTTTGGAAGATTTCCAAGATACAGCCGCCCCACCAAGAGTAAAGACATACCCACTGGTGGACTTCGAGTCTCTAGTATCCGATATCCAATTTGCATCACAGTATCCTTCAAGTACTGCTGGATATCTAGTATAATTCAGTCCAATGTTACTAGTGAATCGGAGATATCTTAGAACCCTTATAATTGCTTTCCAGTGTTCTACTCCCGGATTACTCGTATATCTACTTAATTTACTTACTGCATAAGCTATATCTGGGCGAGTGCAGTTCATCAAGTACATTAAGCTTACAATAATTTGGGCATACTCTAATTGAGAAATACTTTCCTGTACATTTTTAAAAAGATGCAAATTAACATCTACAGGTGTTCTAGCAAGATGATCATCATCTTTGCTGAATTTGTCAAGTATTTTCTCAATGTAATGAGATTGTGACAAAGCATATCCTTCTGATGTTTTGGTAATTTTTATACCAAGAATTACATCAGCAATGCTCATGTCCTTCATGTCAAAATGTTTATTCAACATTTTCTTGGTAGTTTTAATCATGTCATTATTACTACCAATGATGAGCATATCATCTACATAAAAACATACAATGACATAACCTTTGTTTGTGTTTTTAATATAAACACATTTGTCACATTCATTAATTTTAAAACCATTTGACATCATTGCCTTGTCAAATTTCTCATGCCACTACTTTGGCGCTTGTTTTAAACCATATAATGATTTAACCAATTTACACACCTTATTTTCTTTTCCGGGAACAGAAAAACCTTCTGGTTATTCCATGTAAATTTATTCATTTAACTCACCATTTAAGAAAGCGGTTTTCACATCCATTTGATGAATTTCTAGATTGTATAGAGATGCAATGGCAATTAGCATTCTAATGGATGTTATTCTAGTAACCGATGAGTATGTATCAAAGTAATCAAGACCTTCTTTTTGTCTAAAACCTTTGATCACAAGTCTTGCCTTGTATTTGTCTATTGATCCATCCGCTTTCAATTTCCTTTTGAAAATCCACGTGTACCCAAGAGGTTTACAACCTGGTGGCAAATCCACCAATTCCCAAGTGTGATTTTGCAAGATGGATTCAACTTCACTGTTGACAGCTTCTTTCCATAAAGGAGCTTCAGGACTGGACATAGCCTCTTTAAAAGTTAAAGGCTCATTTTCTAACAAAAATGTTAGGAAATCTGGACCAAAAGATTTTGAGGTTCTAGCACGTTTACTACGCTTAGGTTCCTCTTCCTCATTTTGATCTAACTCTTGTTCTTGATCATGTTCTTGATCCTTACTAGTAATAGCATCATGAGATCTTTTATTGTTACTAGTTTCCTGTCCAGTCTTATTTGGAAATACATATTCAAAGAATGATGCATTTCGAGACTCAATAATAGTATTTACATGCATTTCAGAATGTTCTGATTTATGAATCAAAAACCGATATGCACTACTATTCTTGGTATAACCAATGAAAATGCAATCAATGGTCTTCAGACCTATCTTAGTCTTTTTAGGACTAGGAACAGCCACTTTAGCTAAACACCCCCACACTTTTAAGTATTTGTAGGATGGTACTCTTCCATGCCACAATTCATAAGGTGTTTGATTCACTTTCTTTCGGGGTACTTTATTAAGTATATAATTAGCAGAAAGTATTGCTTCCCCCTACAAGTTCTGAGGTAATCCAGAACTTATTAACATGGCATTCATCATTTCTTTTAAAGTCTTATTTTTCCTTTCAGCAATTCCATTTTGCTGAGGTGAGTAAGGTGCGGTGGTTTGATGAATTATTCCATGTTCTTTACAAAACTCACCAAAAGGTGATTCATATTCACCACCTCTATCACTTCTAAGTTTCTTGATTTTCTTACTAAGTTGATTTTCAACTTCATTCTTATATTGAATGAAAGTTTCCAAAGCTTCATCCTTGGTTCGAATTAAATAAACATAACTATATCTAGTATAGTCATCTATAAAAGTGATAAAATATTTTTTCCCACCCCTAATTTGAATTGATTTAAAATCACAAATGTCACTATGAATTAATTCAAGTAGTTCCGTACTTCTTTCAATTGAATGAAAAGGAGTTTTAGATAATTTTGCCTCAACACAAATTTCACATTTATGATTTAAATCAATGTCAAATTTAGGTAAACATTCCATATTAATTAATCCACGCAAAGATCCATAATTAACATGTCCTAGTCTACCATGCCATAAATTTGAAGACTCAAGCAAGTAAGAAGAAGATGTAGTATTATTAATAACTGAGGGTACAACAGTCATTACATTTAACTTGAAAAGGCCATCAGACATGTAACCTTTTCCTACATATATCCCATTCTTAGTAAGTACAAATTTATCACTCTCAAATACTAGCCTAAACCCATTCTTACTCAACAGAGATCCGGAAACAAGATTCTTGCGAATATCCGGTACATGCAGTACATTGTTGAGAGTGAGTTCCTTTCCAGATGTCATCTTGAGTACAATCTTCCCTTGTCCTTCAACTTTGGAAGTTGAGGAGTTGCCCATAAAGAGTTGTTCACCATTGTCCACTGTAGAATAAGATGTGAACATCTTTTTGTTGGCACAAATATGGCGAGTAGCTATCCACCCACCATTCTTTAGGATTTCCGACAAGATTTACCTCGGAAATAACTGCAGAAAGATTGATGTCATCGACACCATTGGAAATATTGTCCACTTCGGTCATATGGGCTTGAGCAGCCTTCTTGCTTGTTCTTTTTTTGTTTCAATCGCGATTGGGACCTCGAATCCGAGGTCCCCCGAATCCCTCGAATCCCCGTTTTTTTCTTTTGCAGGTCAGAAGAAGGAAGACGAAGAAGGAGGAGGGAGGAGGGGGAGGGAGAGGGGGAGGGGGAGAGGGAGAAGGAGGGAAGGACTGGAGGGGGCCCTAAAAATGGAGGAAGAAGACGGAGGAAGAAGAAGACGAAGGAAGAAGACGAGCAGAGGCGGAGGCAACGAGCAGAGGCGGCGATCAGCGACGGAGGCGCAGGCGACGCGATCGGCGGCTGAGGCGACGCGATCGGCGGCGGACTCCCTCTCCCTCTCTCCCTCTCTCTCCCTCTCCCTCTCCCTCACCGTTTCAGAGTTGCAGACACGAGGAAGAAGAAGGAAAAAAAAAATGTGAAACGACGTCGTTTCACGGATTTGGGGGATTCGGGGGACCCATTTTCGAGGTCCAAATCTTTTTCCTTTTTGTTTTTGCCTTTGCTACGGCAATCTTTGGCCCGATGTCCCTCTTTGTCACAGATGTAACATTTGCCATTAAACTTGTACTTTTTATTTTCCCTCCCTTTAGAGCCTTGTGATGAACTTTTTCCAGAAGACTTTCGTTTCTTGGTTTTTGAAGCATGTTCCACCACATTTGCCTTAGACTCCATAGGAAGCTTACCAACCCACTTTTCAGAATTGCGGTTATCCTCCTCAATCCTCAAACGCACAATTAATTCGTCCATAGAAATTTCTTTGCGCTTGTGTTTGAGGTAGTTCTTGAATTCCTTTCAGCCTTTTGGTAATTTTTCAATTAAGGCTGTAACTTGGAAGGATTCACTGAGAGACATGCCTTCTGCGTGAATATCATGCAGAATGAGTTGGAAATCTTGAGCTTGGCTTATCACAGTTTTTGAATCAACCATTACAAAATCCAAGAATCTGCTAACCACAAATTTCTTTGAGCCGGCATCTTCCGTTTTGTACTTTTTCTCCAACGATTCCCAAAGTTCCTTTGCTGTCTTGATTAGACTGTAGACATTGTATAATGTGTTGTCAAGTCCATTCAAGACGTAATTCCGGCAAAGGAAATCGGCATGTTTCCAGGCATCAACCGCAGCAACCACTTGCCGGTCGGTTTCATCCTCTTTCAGGATAAGAGCATCTTCATGGAGGAAACGAGCCAGGTTACATCTTCCAAGAACATTAAAGAATAGAAACATATTGGTTCCCATTCTTCTCCTGTAAAACATTTGGTGCCTTCAATGGATCTCTATATGAAGTACAAAACAATTATGTTATAGAACATATTAGAGGCAGACCAATAGTTCAGAAACCAAAAATAATTAAAAATTGAGGGAAGAAAAAGAAGTATGGAATTTTAGTTCTTGCTTTGGTATGAAGTTGTCGACAAATACATCCATTCTTCGAATTGCCATCGTGTGATATGCCAGACATTAATTAACCATAACTATTGGCCGTTGTGTTCCAAGTCCAAAGGAGTTTCTCATTCGAAAAATTACATACACAAGTCTCTAATCAAACAATACAAAACACCTCTAGGCCTTTATACTCCAGCTATGTTTTTGAAATTAACAACCATTATTGCCATTTAAATGCCGAGGCATTATTCAATATTGTCACTGTTTCACCCCATTTCAAACAAAAAATAACCCTGCTTTGAAAAAAACTTTGCCATTTCTCATATCCAGAATAACACTAATGTGATTTCTCATATCCAAAATAATGTGCTCAAGTACATCAATGTATTTCTCATATCCAGAATAACTTGAGTACCACATGAGACTACATCTGTGATTAGCACCTGGCTGCTATGTTTAATTGGTATTTTCACATCCACTAGCTGTACTATTGACAAGCAATTGAACAAATAGATGCATGCAATCCAGAAAGTGAATCTCTATCTAGAGCCAACAATCAAGATATGAACCTAAAGGCAATCCATATCGTTTATACATAAACATGCTTCTTAGGTATAAAAATATAGAATCACATTAATGGAAGCTTTTAGAGTAACCAATCGTTAAAAGGGTTTCTCTGCCATCATAACAATTTAATACAAGCCAGCTTTACAATGCAATCCATATCAGTTTCTCTGCCATCATAACAATTTAATACAAGCCAGTTTCAAATTCAAAACAATTTAATACAAGCCACTTAATGGTTTAACAAGTTGAAAACTACTCAAAACACAACAAAAGCTAAGTTGTAGCTTTCTCTGCCATCATGCTTTCCCTTTGTCTTTGTCAGTTTGCCTCTGACTTGTAACTTTTGCAGACCCACCTCCTCCTTTACCTCTTCTAATGAAGCTACCTCCCAATGCAGATCTGGACATAACCCTGCCACCTCCAACTGGTTCACCCTTTCCTCTGCCATAACTAGTAGGCTGCAAAATAACACACACATGTATCCAATTACATTTTGTCAAATACTATAAAAGCAAATGAACTTGCAAATGTAATTTGACTATACCTGAGATGAGGAGTAATCAAATTCTGGAGAACTGTATTGAACTCTACTGGGATGCAATGATAATGGTCCAAGTAAGCAATTATATGTTGTCAACTATGTCAAAAACCAAATGACACCCATTTAGAGAGAGAGCTTACCTGAGATGCTGATGTCTTGCCTGTCATACTTGGAAATTCTTCAAATGTGTGGCCAATTCTAGTGGGCTACAATGATGTAACAAGTATGCAAATTAAAAATAGAACTGGGCTGCAATGATGTAACAAGTATGCAAATTAACAATAGAACTGGGCTGCAATGATGTAACAAGTATGCAACTTAAAAATAGAACTGATCTGCAATGATGTAACAAGTATGCGAAGTGGACAAATCTTACTTGAGATGAGGATGTGTTGGCCCTCCTATTAGGGAGCTTCCTTCTGGGCTGCAATGATTTATATCTGTATTAAGTCATTGTTGTGGAACGTATTGCAAAATGAAATTAAATTGGAGGTTCAGGTTACCTGATATGCTGTTGCTGTTGCTGTTGTTGTAGTTGTTGCTGTTGTTGGTGTTGATGAAGCTGTTGCTGTTGCTGCTGAAGATGGTTGTTGCTGGTTACTTCTTGTTGGCTTAAAAAGCTTGGACTTGGGATGGACAGGATCCTTACAAGACCTCTGGTTGTGACCTTTCTGAAGGCATCTAGCACAAACAATGAACCTATGCTGCCTTGAAACTCTGATAGGGTTTATTGGCTCATCTATAGCCTTCTTTCTCATTTTTGGTGGTCTTCCAGGCTACTTTCTGTACAATGGAGGAGCCACTGCTGGCATTCCTGTTTCAACCCAATCATACTGGCCTGGAACAGGGTGCATCATTGAGTTGTAGGCTACAAGATAATGTTGCTTACTGTAATAAGGGTGCACATAGTCCTCTGGCTTCTCTCTTTGAACAAATATGGAACTGATTGCATGTTTACAAGGTATTCCACTCAAATCCCACATCCTACAACTGCATTTCTTTTCCTCCAAATCAACAATGTGTGTGGTATCACCACAATCTACTTCAAATTTTCTATCACCACAATAGGTTGCAAAACAATTCCTAGCTTGCAATTTCAGTGCTTCTAAATCTTTGACAATGTTGGGACAAATTTCACCAGTGTATTTTTCCATCCCTTCCTTCTTGATTTGGATCCTGTGCATTACCTTCCTTCTAATCCATTCAAGCATGCTGATTATGGGTTTGTCCCTAGCTTTCAAGATGTTGTTATTGAATGACGCACACATGTTGTTGACCAATGTATCACACCTACTTCTTGGGCTAAAATGGGACCTAGTCCATAAAGTAGGATCCATTTTCCTTAGCCAATTGTATGCTTTCTCTTCTGGATCCATCTCTTTCAACTTGTTCATATGAAATTCAAATTCCCTCACAGTCCCAGCTGTAGCTGCCTTCCACAGTAGGTCCCTCAATTCAATCCCTTTGAACTTTGCTCTAAAATTGGAGTAAATATGCCTTATACAGAATCTATGTTCCACATTTGGCATTACCTCCTTAAATGCAGGTACTAACCCCTTCTGTCTGTCAGAAATGAAGACCCTTCCCATGTCATCAGCACTACCAATATCATCCAGGAGTTGCCTTAAAAGCCACACCCAAGAATCTTTACTTTCTGCCTCAACAGCTGCCCATGAAATTGGAAAATAGTTGTTGTTCCCATCCCTTCCAAGTGCACATAATAATTGTTCACCATAGATTCCTTTCAAATGACACCCATCCAATCCTATAATGGGCCTGTATCCTCCAACAAATCCTGCTCTAAGGGCTGCAAACCCAACATATAACCTCTGGAAAATTGGGGGCAATTCAAAGTTGGGCCTAAGCATGTCTTCATTGGGCCTATCCACCACTACTTGCATTACACTGTTTGGATTATGTAGCCTCACTGTTTCACAGTAATCATACACCTTTGCATATTGGACCTTTTGATCTCCTTCAATAACTTCTCTTGCTTTTTTTTTAGCCCTATACAATTGAGGCCTACTAATATTAACCATTAACTCCCTCCAAACTGTCTTCTGCATAAGCCCAACTTTGATGCTAGGGTTATCCCTTAATTTGTTCATATACTTGTGTGCCAAGTAAGTTGAGTTCACCAAGTGATTATTATATGACCTTCCATATGCATGCTTTGGCTGGAATGATTTTATTTGAAAAGTTCTCTTACCTTGCATGGGAGGAGCATGCAATCTCCATCCACATCCATGCTTGCACACTACAGTAATCCTAGAGTTGTCATTCCTTATGTACTTGATGTCATAACCATGTTGGATATTCCACTCTTTCATTGCCTTTCTAAAAATTTGAGGGTTGGCAAACTTCATTCCAAGTTTCAGTTGTGGTTTCTTCATGTCTACTTCTTCAATGAACTCAGGATATTTATCTTCACATTCCTCATCTGATGAGTTATGTACACTATGTAAATCTTCATCCTCAGGATCAGAACACCACCCTTCATCTGCCTCTTGATCACATGAAGGAAGTTGCCTCTTTCTTTTCTTTACAGTCTCCCTTGGTGAGAAAATATCATCATCTTCTAGCCCCTCTAAACCCTCATTCAACCAGCCAGGTTCATCACTTTCATAGTCTTCATCTTCTGAACCACTATCAACATTCCCATCATCTATGTAATCAGGATCATCACTATCTTCTTCATCCCAAGCTCTGTTATCCATTTCCTCATCTCTGGCATCTTCATCTGCTGCTCCTTCATCCCTATCTCCGTTATGCATTTCCTCATCACCTATATCTTGCATTCCATCTCTACAATCCATCTCTTCTTCACTTATATTTCCCATGTCATTCCAAGTCAGTGCCTGCTTAGCACTAACAGGTACTCTTGGGGGTACCAAATGTTTCCTTTTTGGACTTACCACTTGTAATGGGTCCTGACCCTTCTTCACATATAATTGAATCACATCTAAACCTTCATGCTCACATATCATGGTATATACATCAACAGCTTCTTCAATTATTGTCAACCCATCATCCAAACTTTTTCCAGATTTCCTATACCACAAAACAGAAGTACTATACTCATCTATTTTCATCTCTCTCAAGATGGTATGAATCTCAATAAAAGATAGTCTGTCAGGATCAACATCATATATATATTCCACTTTCCCTTGTTTATAAGCAATATTAGGAGGCTTACTGAAGTACCCATTATAGTTTATCTCAAAAATCATTTTTTTTACCTCACTGCAGAAAACAACAAAACTTCACAATATTACATTAGACAACTCAAACTCATTGGAACCACATAACAACAATCATAAAAATATCTAAAGTTAACATCATAAAAAAATACCTGTTATTTATGAACCTCTATACCCCACCCCACTTTAACCAATATCCCAAAAAAATAAAGTAATTAAAGGCATGAGTACTAAAGTATAACAAAACAAATCCGTGAATAAAAAATACTCAAAGTTAACATCATGAAAAATATTCCCCATTACTTACTTATGAAGCTCTATACCCCACCCCGCTCCACTTTAACCACAATCCCCAAAAATTAAAATAATACAAGCATACCATGCCTAAAACATTACAAGTTTTGTGAATCGAAGTCAACACATACCTAATCTAGTAAATTAGGGTAAACAACATCTAAGGATCAAAATTAGGGAAAATCAACATACAAGGATCAAAATAAATTAGGGTAAACAACACATATCTAATCTAGTAATGGCGTTCGCGATATGATGGTGAAATTGATGATGAAACCCTAGTTCAATCCAATTAACCACGGCGAGAGAGAGAGAGAGAGAGAGAGAGAGAGAGAGAGAGAGAAAAAGCAAATAGAGATGCGAATACTGGTGTTAGTCAAATGAAACGAAACGACTGAGAGATGTAAAATATCTAGGGGCATTCCTGACTTTTTACAACTTCTGTTACATCCGTTGGATTTTACACTCTGGTATGAAATATAGGGGTTTAAGTGTTACAACTGAAACTATAAGGCGGCTCCGTGTTTTTGAGGTAAACCACAGGGGGTTAAATTATAATTTACCCAAAAAAATTATACAGTTATTGAAACCACATCACAGAATTGTCAAAAACCTCAGAGTAGATAAGTGTAATTTATCCTGAAAAATAAAGGGTAAATTAGAAATACACATCCTAAGGTTTGCTTAAAGTACAGATTGTCCCCTATGATTTGAAAAATTACAAATATCTCACTGTTGATATTTTTTATTTAACAGAATTAACTAAAAAAATAAAATTCATAATTGCTCTCCTACACAATCATAAAATTACATAAATTATTAATTAAAACACATTTCTAACATTATTAAAAATTGTTAATTGACTTGATTTATTAATAAAAGGAATTATTTATTATGAAATTAGAAACCTTAGGGTAGAACATAATTTTCAAAATTATAAAAATAATTCATATTTTAATCAAACCTCCAGATATATTTGTAATTTATCAAAAAATAAAATAAAATTATGTATCAATTTTTTAATTTCTACACCATCACGCTACTTGAAACAAATAAAAAAAAAAAAATTTATAAAAAATGTGTAGCATAAATAATGTGCAGAAATTTTGTGGCCTTTTTCGTTACGAAATACAAAACACAGGCGCGGCACTACGACCACTGCCAACGCTTCGAGATGAGCAAAACCAACCTCCATTTTTAGCCCTTTCTTCCAAACCCCCAAACAATCCTCTCTGACATCATCATCTTCGGTAAGTTTCATTCCCATTTACTCAATCCGTTTTCCATGTGGACTTTCTGCACCTGATTTTCTCTCTCTTTCTCGGGAAAATCTGCCCAAATAGGCTCCCTATGGCGACCCAGTCTGCGGCTCCTCTCAATCCCACTGATGATAAACCTCAAAACCCTGGTGATTTTTTCTTTTCCTTCCTTTGTTGTGTGTTTCAGTTTTACTTTCCGTGGTTAATCTGGTTGATATACTGAAATTTGATTCTGATGCTCTCTATTTGGTTTCTGAGAAAAAAATATTAAAGGTGAAAATTAACATTTTTTTTTTCCGGGAAAAAGTAAATTTCATGTCAACTCAGGATTGACTGAGAGGTTGTTTTTTCCTTGCCTTCCGTTAGCAGTTCAACTGAGCAATTAGCTTTTATTGGGTTAATTTAGAGCTGTACGATTCACGCTAACAAGTAAACTATTTCGCAGTTTGCACTGATCATGTCATGATATGGGTTTGTATCATATGATCACAAAGTTCCATAATTGTTTTACTGTACTTTCACCATTAACATCCTTTGTTTTTTTTTTAAGTGATAGGAGCAGCAATTGAGTTAGGGCTTGATAAGAATTAGATATGAGTGAATCATTTGGGAATTGATCAGTTTAATGTTGCAACTTACCATATTTGGGGTTTCAGTTAAATATTGGCTTATCAAACTTGAGGTTTTGGGGGCAGCCTCTTTGTACAAATAATGTCAAAGATTAGGTCTTTGCCCAATCTTCGCCACCCAAAACCCCATCCAATGGGTACTAAACTGGGTGTATCTTTTTTATATTTAGGAAACTTTTATATTTAGGAAATTGTAAGATTAAATGGTAAAAATGAACTGATTTGTCAATTTCCAATGATGTTGCAAATCATTTACTTATGAAATAAAAAAAAAAAAAAAAAAAAAAAAAAAAAAAAATTGATGTTTGAAGTCACTTAGCAAAAGGAAAAAGATGCTTTCACGTTACTCCCAGCTTACCGTACTTAGTAACAGTTTTTAGTTGCATTACTTGTATATATATATATATATGAATTCATACTATCTGCAAAGTACAAGATAAGACATGGAAAGGAAAAGGCGAGGGAAAGGAAGAAAAAAAATTAGCTTATATTTCATTCACCTTTTCGCATTTTCCTTGTCTTTTCCCTTTTTAATTCACTATCCAAATCTCTGATCCAAACACAACCTTAGCCGAGTAGTTCTTGGGATTGAGTAAGGTTTTATAATTGGAAGACCAAAGATTAACTGCCAAAATGAAATGATTTATGCATTTTATCACAATCATGTTGCAAATCACTTAACGAAAGGGAATTAATTTTTTTTGGTTTTATTTCTAGCTTATTGTCTTAACGAAAGGTTTTCAGTTGTATTATCTGTAATATACAATTCCATGCTCTGTGCAAGTAAAAGATAAGATGTGGAAATTTAGTGTAGTGGTTGTTCAAGCCATGATCAATGGCCGTCCTATTATAAAACCTTAATCAATTCCAAGAATCCAGTAGTTAAGCCAGATGTAGTTATGAAACTAGCTGTTTTTTTCTCATTGTCTCAGATGTTTTAGAAGTCATGGGTCTGTTGTTCCTGTTTTAGTTAAATCTTTTGGCATTATTTGATAGTTCTAGTACTCTTCTTGTTATCTTTGCACACCTTTTCTGCGAACATTTCATAGAAGTTTGTTAACCAGCATGACTATATGATACACATGATATTGTCATAATTCTTTTTAAAGTAAAGTAGAGTATATTGAAGAATGACAAAGGGGGCACTGCTCATTTTCGTGGTGTAAACTGTAAATTGAACAATACTAGTTGATGATTTTTTGGTTTTTAACTCACCGTGCTTTTCGGATTCAATATTCTTTTCCTGTCCATGCTAAAATGCTTTTAGTTTGTTTGTCTGCATATCAAGTGAACTAGATCAAACATGATTAGTTGTTCTTGTCACAGTTCTTTTGAGTTAATTTTGTTAGTTGGCTTGTAAGCATGTCAAGTGATTTAGACCATTTTTCAAATAGTTTTTCTCATTAAAGCACTTCTTAGGTTCTTCTATTGTTGTTAAGCCTGCGGTCGTCGGGCCTTTGATCAGAACCATACCGGTGAAGATGGTTGACAATTTGAATTTTATGAATTCAAGTTCACAAATATTTAACATTTAAGTTGATTTTGTAAATGCTTCTTATACTTTCAATAATTTTTTTTATTCTTAAATTACAGCTTTGGAGGGTGTGCAACCAACAATTGAGGATCAGCATGACACCAACGCAGAGGCTAGTAGAGGAATTTCTTCCACATCTGTGTTTGTGAACTCAGAACCAATGCGAGAGGAACAAGTGCAAAATGCTGTAAAGTTCCTTTCACACCCAAAAGTGAGGGGATCCCCAGTCATCTACAGGCGATCATTTCTTGAGAAGAAGGGCCTCACAAAGGAGGAGATAGATGAAGCTTTCCGTCGTGTGCCTGTGAGAAAATTATTCTTTTTGGTTCACACTTTTCTGATTGCTAGAGGATTTTGAAATGTTTATGAAGCCTTTATTGAAAATCAATATATCCATACGTGTGTGTGACGTGTCTGTGTATTTGGTGTTTGAGTTGTTGACATTTGGTGTTAATTACAGGATCCACCCCAGAATGTTTCAAGCGTGCAGCCTGCTGGTACTAATCAAGGTAAAAAAAACTTTTGTGTCCGAGTGTGATTTTCTGCGTGTTACTGATTGAACCGCTTTTTTGATTTGACGAAAGTTTGCTGTTTGTTGCAATAATGTTTTTCCTGTTTGCTCTTTCGTGTTGATACAGATGGCGAAATGAAGCCTTTGTCAAATGTTCAGCCACAAGTTTCAACTCAAACTCTGCAGCCTTCAGCAGCGGCTCCTGCTGGTGTTGTTTCTAAAGTGGGGACCTTGACACAGTCCCGATTTCACTGGTCCCATGCTGTTTTTGCTGTAGGCTTACTTGCTCTTTCTGGTGCCGGAACAGCTGTACTTTTCAAGGTATTATAAAACTTATATTTTATTATGCCATGTAATACAACGCACTACATTAGCCAATGCTTAACTTTATGAAGCTTGCAATTATATTTACTATTTTGTTGCATCCACAGTTCTTGCATGCAAGTGGCTGGATATTCCCATTCTCTCTGGCTAGCTATCCTCTCACTAAACTATAGCCTAGGGTTTTTGTTCCTATTGGTATCCTCCCCTTAAAATGTGTCAAATCCCTTGAACTGTTAGATTGTTAATCGAATTGAAGGAGCTAAAGCAGATTATGAGTATATTTATAACATGAAACGTTTAAATCATCAAATTGTTATTCCAAACTCTAGATATTGCCATGCTGAATTCTTTGTGCAGTTGAACATTTTGAACACACTACGCTTGATGACAAGCATATAAAGAGGAAAAACAGCCAATATAGAATTTACAAGGAGTGCATCTGGGGCTTTGTGTAATCATGTATAGGGTTAGTTTGAGTCTTAATTTTATGCATTTTAATGATTTTATAAATTAGAATGCTGCTAGACAGAGTTAAGCTTTTTATTCAATTTTAGTGTTCGAGATATTTAGGTAAATTTGTGAATTGTTGGACATGAGCTATAGGGTCATCAATAGGTCTTCTTATGGGTTGAAACTATGTTATTGGGCCTTGTCTGGAGTCTTTATTAGGTCTAATCTAAAGGAGTCTAATTGGTCAAAAATTTCTTAACTTCGTAATCATGGAATCATAGTCCTTTTACGAATAGGAAGAGCTTAGCACCATATATACATATGCATGTAATCTTTTTCTTTAGGAGAAATTGAGTTGAGAAAATTTGAGATTGTGTTTCTATGAGCCCAACCCTTGCTAGGGTGAACCAACTCTTTCCTTCTCTTTCTCTTGAGACTAATGCCAGAAATCATGCAACCTATAACTTTTGAAAGTCAAGCTCAAATTAACCTTTTCAACCTGGAAATCTCAAAAAAATTTCTATCCCATGTATATCTAACCTAAAACCTTTTGACAACCAAAATCCACCACAATGCCTATTGTAGGCAACAATACGCGAACGCTGAATACATGATACATGACTTCAGCTCAGACCCCAAGGAAGTTCATTGCTGTACTGGCATTATTTTAGCAACTCTTTGCTTCCCTTGCCAATCAAGCTGTCATTGCAAATTACAATCTTTTTTTAATGTTATTTCACTCTCCTGTTAATCAATGAGCCTGTGTGCAATCGTTCATGCACATGAATAAAGCAGACTTAAAACTTATTTGGAAGCTAATTTATGAATTTCAGGCAAAACATTGAGATCAAGGCTGCCTTCATTGTGTTGCTAGGTGGTTTTGGCTCTGATATCTGATATCAGTTATTTCCCACTTACATGTTTTAAACTAATGTCATATTACAATTGCCAATACTACTGAATTAGTGAAAATTAAAGTTTGAGGAGACCAGGAGTAAAGAAAAAGGGTTAAGAATGGTTTAAAAGTAAATGGGAGGGTTAAACAGTCAATCTAGAATGTTGAACCCATCTTGTGTAGCTAAATACAGAAGTTTCATTAATTTAAACAAATAACTATTTAAGAGAGAAGGGTATAAGATAGCTTCTTAGCAGTATAGAAATTTGGGTGAAAATTAATGTATTTGAAAGCTTAGGGGGTGAAATTTATACTGGCACTATAGTTCAGGGGTTAAATATTTAATTATGTAATGTTTAAAGATGGTTACACTATCAGATGACACATTCCTCTTTTCAGAATGTTATTGTCCCTAGGTTGAAGTCTTGGATTCGTAAGGTTGTATTCGAAGAAGAAGAGTCTGCCAAGAAACCCAGCTCCAAACCGAGTTTGGAACAAGAAGCAGCTGCTGCTGCAAAAGCTGCTGCAGCTGCAGCTGCTGATGTGGCACGAGCAAGCCAGGAAATGTTGATTTCAAAAACTGAAGGTGAGTTTGTAACTGATTTAACCTAAATTTTCATTATTACTAAAAACTTGTTTATTTCCTTTTTCCTTTTTATGTCTTTTGTATGCTATGTTGGATTCTTTAGCAATGAATAATAAATACCTTCATGATGGATGACATTTTTTTTTGTTCTTGTCAGAGAAGAAACACTTCGAGGAGCTTATGAATCTGATAGGGTTGCAAGTCCAGGAAATGAAGTCGATGAGTAATGCCATACGGAAATTGGAAGGTGGTATAGAATCGCTTCCTTGTTGAATAAGTTTCATCGTAAACATGGTTTCCATCATCATTATACGTCAAGTGTCTGATTATTTTAGTTATAACACCATTGCCTATCTCTGTACTGCTGCATATTATAATGTTTATAAGTTATGTGTATGTTTGGACATTTCGCAGACTTTAGGTTAGAAATGAAACATAGTTCATTACTAAGAAGCATGGACACGAATGCATACACGGATGTAGACACATACACGGGACATGGTAATTAAAAAAAGTGTTGATAGATACGGCGGGGACAAGACAATAAATTATATATATATATGTGTGTGTATTTGCTGTATAAATTAATATTACATTAATAAACAATCAAAATTAACAAAAACTAATACTAATTTAATATTTTCTTTAAAAAAAATACTCACTCTTAAATTAACTCTTAGTGTTTATGTCTTATTTATGGATGATCTATTAATTATTTAAATCTAAGAAAAAAGTAATAAACATTCAATATCCAATATCCATCAAAAGCACTAAAGAAGAGAAGAAAAAAAACTAGTTGGTGTGTCTTCCTGAAAACAAATTAATTAAATAAAAGGACTCATCATGTCCCCGTGCCTGGCACCTCTACAACACTTGTTTTGAAGTGTCGGTGCTTCATAGGTTCATTATGTATAGTGATATTTTTGGTTTGGATTGTTAGAAGTAACATAAAGTATTATATATATGTTTGCCAGACATAAAGTATTAAGGCCTTGTTTGGCATATATTAAAAAAGTCAAAAAGTCACCATCCTATTTAAGTCACATTATCTTATTTAAGTCACATCACCTCTCTACTATATCACTTCAAACCAACCCATATTTCATAAAAAGTCAAAAAGTGCACTTATTTAGAACATCCCAAACCACCCCTAAATTTTTGGTTTTTTAATTTTAAATATTTCTCTCTTTTCTTTTTTTATTTATTTATTGATCAGCAACAAAAATAAATAAATAAATAAATAAATTTAAAAGTAGAGAAGTACAAGAGAGAAGGAGAACAAGGAGTACGAGAACAAGTAAAAAACTCTCACTACACTGTCCTCAAATCTCTAGAAATTAAAAAATGTGAGGTCCTTCTAAAAAGAGGGGAAACTAAAATCCAAAAAGATGACAAGTAACAAACTTTTTCTTGATAAAGACTCAACATCTTCAGTCTTATACTAAAAAATCCTTGCGTTATGAACCAACCAAATAACCCAAAAAATTGTGACACAGATACCTCCCACAAGGCTCTTTTGTTTTTGCATTGAAACCCAAACCCTGAAATCAATCAAAGGTAACTGGGAGATAGAAGTCCGGGATGCTCAACAAGTCTCCACCATTTGAAAGTGCTGGGACCATAAAGAAAAAGTCAGTGGGCAATTTCAAATATTTCTTTCTTTTAATTGCTAAATCAGAAACTGGTTTAATCACATTGGTGATTAAGTATGGGAAAATGAATTAAACCAAACATAGCTCAATTAATTGCACATGCACACACAAAACACACCATAATATCTCATTTCAAGCATTTGCACCCAACTCAATTAATTTTTGCATGCCCTTGTGTAATCCTAGGTTGCAACTTTTGCAATGCTTGTTACATACAAATTGTGCTCGAGACCTTTTCTAAAGTTCCATAACTGCTTGTTACTAGGTACAAGATTTAGAGTGAGGAAGTGTAATATATTTTTCCTATTCTATTTTCCCTATCTACTCTTCCCCCGTTTTTCAGAGTTGGGGAAGAGTTGAGGGTATGTTGAGTGAGAAGGTTTGATCAAATCAACTAGGTGATATTTTATGGAGTTCATGTTCTATGCTTCATTACCTTCAACTCTTTACATTTGTTTTTGACTTGTATCACTCTAGGTTAACAGCAAAGAGCCAAAGTATGTGTTTGTTTGACTTAGTTTGAGTTTTCTTCTGCATTTGTTTATAATCTGGCATATGGATTCATTGATGTGAAGAATGGCACATGATACTATGTTTCACAGTAAAATCCTTTATAGATATTATAGCTGAAGCCTTGTTCATTGTCAATTGAAGGTGTTTTAATTTCTTGAAGTCCCTTACTTGAATAAAGAGTGGTTTTCGCTTTTTTGTATGATGATGTGTTCCTTTGTGGAGTTTCCGAGAACAGACTACTAATATCTATTAACATAATCTTACAATTCGTGCTTCGATTCACGATTCATGCATAGATTGATATATATCTTTGGATGAATATATTTTGGGATAGAATCTATGGCGAATCATTCACAATCAATTCACTTTTTATGATTCATGCAATTCTTGAAACTATCATATTCGACAGATTCCAACCCTTTTTCTAATCTCTTTTTGTTTAAATAAAACAATACAACTTTAAAGAGTATGTAGTATGAAAATAACCAATAAATATATACAATTTGTTGTTATTTTGTTGATGGAGGGGGTTTTTAGGATCCAATCAGATCCAGTCAGACCCAACATGATTATAACTTTTTTTTTCCCCCTAAAAAATTCTTAATACATCTTCTTTGAATGTTTAAGATTAAAGTGACTTGCACCCATGAATTATCTATTGCTATTTAGTGAAATAAATTTGGTTTAATATTACAAGGGTCAGGCCGGTTTGATTTATGATAAGATTCTCAATTGGTACTGGTGAAGGAAGCCCATTAAATATCTTTTGTGCATGAATCTATCAGAACTTGATAGAGATTATAATATGATAGTTATTTCATATCGATGTTTATATAAACCTCTGCAGAAGATGTCTTACTCTCGCCTATACTAATCATTGTTTCTCATGCAATTATCAGGGCAAGGTAATAACCCTGGGAAAATACCTCTTGTTGAACAAGATCATCAAGTCTCATTCACTAATTCGAGGGTGAGCTGAATTTAGGCATAATTTGAAAGCTTTATAGATGATTTGGAGCCGAGATTTTCTGGTCTGTAGTTGCAATTTTTCAATTTTATTTTTTACTTGTTTCTATTGATTTTGCAGCCATCAAATGGGAATGGCAAGGTGGACTATGATTTGTACTCGGGAGGTTTGCTCAGCGATGAGTACTGATTCTCTATTGTTTAATTTCTCTAGAGCTTTAAATACTGATTTTATATCCTTGGAATTTCTGTGTAGCGAGATCTTCATCACCACCTGCAACTGTGGAACCCTCTGTTGCACCTCACCCAAAAAGTTATATGGAGGTAAGTTATATTTTTATTTATTATTTATTGTTTTTTCTGTAATATATGTGCATTGTTAAAATATCCTCAAAAGAGTAATGGTTGTTATGTTCATGAGTGCAATTACTTCTCTCATGTGCCATTTTATCATTTAAGCTGAAAAGGGTGCAGCTTTGTTGTCTACAACACAAAGATAGATGCAGTCAGATGTTTTAAAGAAACTGCTTCAATTTTCTTTTGGAAGTAGGTAAAATCCTTTAAAAGTAATCCTTTAGAGGTGAACTATTGTTGTGCGGCAATCAGAGAGGAATCCCGATAGCTCAACCAACACCACCCCCTCCCCTCCTTTTTCCCCTGCAGAAAAATTAATAAATAAATAAAATTCTGGCTCACCCTGTGCATTGAGGTGGTACATGGGTCATGGGTTACGACCTAAGAAACATGGACACGGACACAAATACTAACAGAGGCTAGAAAAGTTTCCACCTATTGATTTGATGTCAGGATATTATGAAATTGCTTGCAAAAATAAAAAATAAAAAACGTCATCATTTATGTTTTTAAAATAGAGGCTAGAAAAGTTTCCACTTTTTGATGTTGAGAATCATGTTGCAGATCATGGCTATGGTCCAAAGAGGAGAGAAGCCTCCTAACATCAGAGTAAATTCACTCCTCCTAGTCTCTATATTTGGTTTTTCTTGTTGGGTATTACTGCTGATCCTCTCTCTTTCTGGGTTTCTTTCAGGAGATAAATGATCTACCACCCAATCCTAATCAGCCATTACCAAATCCTCACTCAGCACCAAGAGCTAAGGTTTGTTTTTGAGTGTTTCATTCTATTACAATTTCCATTTTTAGTTTTTCCTGCAATTATTTTAGAGTTGCACAGACCATTTAGCGTGGAAGGTTTTTTATTTTTTATTTTTATGAATATAAAATTTTGAAGAATTATATTTTTTTTTGCAATTTTTATTCTTTGAATACTATCTTCCTTCCACCAAGCCCAGGCCACTCCACCGACTTCAATGCCCATCACTGTAAGTCTGTAATAGGCAATCACACTATATCAATTTGAATTATTCACAACTACAGCTCAAGTAATAAGTTGATTGTCAAAATCTTAGCTGATCTAGTGATTTATTGCTATCTAATTTGGCTTGGAAGTGTGCCCACCAAGTTGTGTTTTTTGTGAGATGCTCCCCAAAAATTTGCATGCATTAACTTATTCAAAAAAAAAAAAAAAAAAGAAGAAAAAAGAAAAAGTGCATGCACAATATGTTACATAGACTTAGGTACGACTATCAGGTGCGGGTGCATGTTCGAACCAAAAAATAAAAACATAAGATATGTGTATAATGGATACTTAAATATTGCATATTGTATAATAATATTCTTAGATAAGATGTTGTAAATTCTATAAAAAAATGTTTTTAGTAGCAAATGTGTGTTTCTCTTCTTCAAACATGAAAAAAATTAGAGGATCAAGTGTTTGAATTGGGTACAGGTGTCGGTCACATATATTCTTAGATAAGATGATGTAAATTTTGTAAAAAATGTACTTGAAAAATGTTTTTAATAGCAAATGTGAGTTTCTTTTTTTTCAAACATCAAAAAATAAAATAAAATAAAAAATGGAGGATCCAAGTATTTAAATTGGGTATGGGTATTGGTGACATCCCACACTTATTCTCGTCATATACATACTGGTGGACACAAGTACTTTTGGAGAAATAGAAGAGTCCATGTAATGAATAATGCACTAAACCTTCCCCAATTGTCCTAAATTTGAATGTCGATTATTTTAAAGTAGTAAATATCCCAGTGCAAGTGTTGTGATATAGGCTTTTGTATTCACACATTTACGCTAGATGCAGCTGAATACTGTAATTATTTTGATGATTTGTTTCTTCTGATAAGCCCTGGGAGGTTGGTCAGACTCAAAGCAGCTTTAGCCAGGTTCTTCAGTCTCGCGAGACCAGTAATGGGTTAAATTCCAACTTCCAAGATAATGGACTTGTCAATCAGTTGAACGTAGATAGTTCGGTGCCTTGGTGGCAAAGAAAAAATGTCAGAATCACTGAAATTGGAAACGAAGATGAATCGAAGATCGGGTATTCTGGTGTGCTGACTGAGCGACCAGTTCAGCGGTCATGGGTCCCTCCCCGGCCACCCCCGGTAGCAATGCCTGAAGCTGCTGCGGCCATCCGACAACCCAAAAAACCCTTATCTCAGAAACAACTGGCTGATGATGGGATGGTGGCTAATCCTTCAGATTCACCTGATGAGTTGCAGCGGATCACTAAAATATCTGAATCAGGTGGTGTGGTGGATGTCAATGGTGGGTACCCGGGATTGGACAGACAGTTTTCTGAATCAGGAGGCGTAGCAGATCCAAATGGTGGGAGCTTGGGGATGCACACAAGTGAGATTCAAGAAGTACAAGAGGAGTATTAATGAAGAGAACTGAAGAGGGATTTAATGATTTGATCTGCTTAATATAAGGTATGGATATCAAATAGTTCCTCCCGGAGTAGAAAAATAATTGCTAATAGTTCCTCATGTAAATTTTGTGATGAATCCTCGCATTATGTTTTTAGTTTACATGCAAAAAAGAATTCAGATCTTAAGTTTGTGTTTGTCTAATTAGTATGTGAAATTAATTTTGAACACCTTTTCAAGCATCGAAGAAGATGAACATAATTAGATCAATTTGAAAAGAGTAGCTAGTCTAAAATTGTCATTCAGACCAATCATAAAATCGAGAGTACTCAGCTCAAATTTCGTTGACAATACCTTGATTTACTTGATACTTGGTAGTATAAAATTGTCACTCAGACCAATCATAAAATTGAGTCCTTACCTCAAATTTCACTAACAATATCTTGATTTACTTGATACTTGTAACTTGTAAATCATTACAAAAAACCCTAGATTTTGTGTGATTGTACTTTGGAGGGGTTTCACTTTAAAATAATAAATCAAATCAAATTTTAAGTCGCATCAAATGGGGTCCGTTGCATAAATATTTTTTCTCTACTTGATTCTATCAAAAATTATTTTATTAGTCAAATTAAGGAGATTTATATCTTTATTTATTATACTAGTTCATGTCAATCTAGATTTACTCCTTCTCCTAACATTATCATCTACCGTCATTGTATCGCATCTCTTCACTATCGCTTCTGTTGGTCTCCATTGTATATTACCAAATCATCTCAATTTATCCTCTCTCAATTTATCTTTTATCAGTACTATTATATTCTCAACTATACTTATTCCTAATTTTGTCTTTTCTAATCTTGTCACACATCCACTTTAGCAACCTCATATCAGCAACACTCATCTTCTCTACATGTTTCTTAGTTACCTAACATTTCATCACATAAAACATTGCTAGTCTAATAGTCGTTTTATAGAATCTCTTTTAATCTAATAAGTACTTGTTTATCACACAATACTTCGGACGCACTCTTCCACTTAAGCCCTGCCGCCTTAATTCTGTGGACCGCATCCGTTCCAATCTCTCTAATCGTTGTGATAATCGATCTTATATAACGAAAATGTTCACTCTTAACTAATTCTTAATTCTTGATCTTCACTTCTCCTTTACGTCCATTGTGACTATTACTAAAATTACATTTTATATACTCTGTCTTTCACATTAAAATAATAATAATAATAATAATTACTTTTTTTTAAATGAAGTTAGAGATATTCCGCTTTATTGCCTCATAAATCTTTTCAAGAAAAGAAAACTTTTCCAAATATATTTATAATTTAGATCAATTATTATTAATGGTTATAAATTACAACAAATAGAGAAGCATGCAGATTTATTTACCTACATAGCGTGCAAGCACACTCCATTGCAGCATTCACATTAAAAAATGTAGAGCAAAAATACACTTCCGTGCAAGAAAGCAAAAGCAAATACACTCATTTTTTTCATCAATGATCAAATTAAACAAAAACAAAAGGCAACCTTCAAATACAATTAGAACAACTCCAGTGCTCAAAGTCAAAATGATTTTGCCATAGCCTTTTTTGGCATTCAACAGTATCAAAAAGTCATATTTTGATTATTATCATTTTGATACAACCAATTTTGACATCACTATTATTAAAGTAATTTCTACCTGCTTTAACTGAACTTTCTCTTTCACTTATCCAAATGAGTATCAATTTTTTGATTTCTTATTTCTTTTTTTTGAATATGGATCAATTATGATTGTTGGGCATTTAACTTTTGTCATTATAATTTTTAGTATTGTTGAATTTTTGTAATTTGCATATTTTTTTTGAGTCTTAAAATTTGTAGTTGTCAGTTGTGATTTGTAGGAGAAATGAATTCTAATTGGATAAACAATTGAGTTTTTAATCGAAAATCTTATATGGTAAAAAATAATTTTATCAAATTTTGCGTTAAATTAATTTAAGATTTGATTTTGTCATTTTCTAGTAATGGTCTTGCCTCGCCATTAGAATGGGATTTTTGTGAAGTTAGCCATTTAACTTTGACAAGTCTTTTTTTTTTACCATTAAAGTTTCTTTTAGAGTGTCATATATTTCTTTCTCAAATGACATTATAGAAGACCAAATAAAGGAATAGCCCAAGTGGTAAAAGTTCCCTTCAAGTTTGAATTTTGAATCTTGTTTAACTCCCTTCCCTAGATTATAATATATATTATGTCGTAAATAAACAAAGCATTTTTAAAAAAATGACAACAACAAAAAAAAAAAGATGATGACACTATAAAAAATTATTTGTCTAACACCCGTAGCAGATCAATTCTCTGTATTACAATGGTTTTTTAAGTTCATATGCAAGAACAATTCTTCTAAAAATTTGGGTTTTAATGTAAATGTTTGGCCCTATTTTCCTCTCCACACAAAGCATACATACAGACATCTTTATGTTTTATGATTCAAAAGTCATTCGTATATTCACTACAACAAAAACATACTTTAGTGGCATTACACTAGTGGCATATTTTTAGAAAATGCCACAAAAAATAATATTTAGTGGCACGTTTTTGAAAAATGCCACAAAACGACAAACATAAAAGGCTCTAGTGACATTTCAATGAACAAGTGTCACAAAACTACAACAAAAACATACTTTAGTGGCACTACACTAGTGACATATTTTAGAAAATGCCACAAAAATGATATTTAGTGGCACGTTTTTTAAAAATGCCACAAAATGACAAACATAAAAGGCTCTAGTGATATTTCAATGAACAAGTGTCACAAAACTATAACAAAAACACACTTTAGTGACACTATACTAGTGGCGTGTTTTTAGAAAATGCCACAAAAATAATATTTGGTGACACATTTAGATAAATGCCACAAAACTACAAACATATAAGGCTCTAGTGGCATTTCAATAAAGAAATGTCACATCAATTTTATGTCATTTTATAAAATAATGACACAAAAAATTATATTCGTGACATTTACCAACAGATGCCACTAAACTTTAGTAGCAATGAGATTTTTAAAAAAATGTCAGGACACTAGGTAGGTGCAAATTACTTTTTATAGCACTTAGGTGAAAAGTTTCATAAACAAATATTTTATAGCATTTTGAGAAATGTCACTAAGTCAAAAACTTTCCAAGCTTATAATGGCATTTTTTAAAAAACAAAAAAAACCAATATATTTTTAAAATTTTTACAATGCAGTAAATGATTAAAAATAAATAAATTAAACTCAATATACACTACAGGAAAAAGCATATTCGGCGACTAAATTTCCTGACCAAAAAAAGTTTGGTCGCTGAAAGTATAGATTTCAGCAACCAAAACAGTATTAGTAGCCAAAAGTAAAGCTTTTTGGCAACTAAACAATTTTAGTAGCCAAAAGTCTACAATTGGCGACCAAAACTAAGTTTGGTCGCTGATTATATGGGTTTTAGTGACAAAAAAAATTTTAGTAGCCCAAAATAAAGCTTTTTGGTGACTAAAAAAATTTTAGTAGCCAAAAGTCTATAATTGGCGACTAAAAAATAAGTTTAGTCGCCAAAAGTGGTTATTTTTAGCGCGGGAGAACTAAAATCCTAAGGCGGGAATTAAATTTTTTGGCGACCAAAATTTTGGTAGCTGAAAGTGCATCTTCGGTGACCAAATTCGATTTTGGTCAGCAAAAGTTAAGTTTTTTAGCAGCTAAAAAACAATTAGTAGCCAAAAGTATAGAATTGGCGACCAAAAAATATTTTTAGTCGCTAAAAGTGGTCTTTTTTTATTTTACTAGTAAATAGTTTATTTTACATAAATTATGTTCAATAAAATAATTATGTTTATACATATACTTTTATATTAATATAGATGTATGTACTATATAAATAATATATGTTGCATATATAATCATATGGTGCTATAAAGGTGTAGTGGGAAGAGTGTGGTGTATAAGGTTTATGGTGCGGGAGGTTGGCGGTTCGAGTCTCTGCAAGAGCAGATCAAATTGTTCTACAACGAATTATCGTCACGAATAGGGCCTACCATGACATTAAAGTGTCACTGAAAGGTTTTAGTCTTGATAGTGTAATGATACTTATAAGTGTCACTAACTCTTTTTTTAATGGCGCTTAATAGTGCCACAAATAATATCTACCATGACATTAAAATGTCATTGAAAGTTTTTAGCCATGATGGTGCAGTGGCACTTGCAAGTATCTACCGTGGCACTCGTATCTACCGTGGCACCGATAGAAGTGGCACTTGTTCAAAATGCCACAAGACCAAAAAATGTCATTAGAAGAATAGTTTTGTGGCACTTTCAAATGTCACTAAACTAAGAAAATGTTGTAGTGATTTGGTGGACTAAAAATAAAATAAAAATATATTGTAAATAGAATTATTACTCACTATGGTAATAAACGATCATTTTATTATATTCTATCTCATTTTATTGAAACAAATAATGTTTTATAAGTAGAATTATCATTCATATTGCAAGGGAATAATAATTTTATGAGAGATTTTAAGGGATAAACCCTCTATTTATTCTATCTCACTCTGATAAATTAAATAGAACATTAATAAGATCAATCAAGAAATAGAAGGCACGTGTCGTGTTACAATTTAATTCAAGAATTGAGAATTATTACCTGGTGTAAAACCCCACATGTACTTTGACGTTTTGTCATGAAAAAACACTAGAAACAGGTTATTTTAGTTATTTTTTGACTTTTTATGAAAAGATATGTAAAAAAATAAAAAGAGTGATGTGATAACTTAAGATGACTTTTTGATTAAAATAGTTACGCTCTAAATGAGACCTGACCAATTGAAGAAGTCCCGTTTTGCTCCAAACAAAATAAATAATAATTGAAGAAGTCCTGTAATTTATTTTTCCCCTCTTGCTTTGGAAAATTTTTTGGCGAACGGGCTCATATTTATGGGTTGTTGCCTGCTTGTGTTGCACCTGTTTCTCAACAAAAAGTGGGCCAAATCATTGTTTTTCATTATTAGGAGCATTTGTGAAAGAGTAATCTTAGAGGTTTCAAAAATTTTATAAAATTTTTACCAAATGTTTTACATGGGTGTGGGACTCGTTGGTCTCATGTAGGTCCCACACCCATATAAGACATTTAGTAAAATTTTTGGTATAACTTTTGGGATGTCTAACATTTTTATTTGTGAAAAGCCAAAAAATAAAAAAAGTAGAAAACAGTAGGATTTTTTCCCTTTGTGTGTGTGAGCATGTGTTTGATGTTTGAAGTTTATTTGGTTATTTGGTAGATGTATGTTGTTGTGTGATGTTTGATAAGTTTGGGAGAGTTTGGGATATGAAAAAAAGTAAAAACCATGTGTTCTTCAAATTTGTGTTTCAAACATGTTTTTTAAATTTGTGTTTGATGTTTGAAGGTGTTTGCTTGTTTCGTAGGCGTAAGTTACTGTGTAATGTTTAATAAGTTTAAAAGGGTATTTTTGAAATACAAAAAAAGTAGAAAATATATGTGTGTCTTCAGACTTTTCCGTTTGTTTGTGTGTGAGCATATGTTTGATGTTTGAAGGTGTTTGGTTATTCGGTAGATATAAGTTGTTTTGTGATGTTTGATAAGTTTGAGATAATATTTTCGGGATATGAAAAAGTAGAAAACATATGTGTTCTTCAGATATATGTTTGATGTTTGAAGGTATTTGCTTGTTCGGTAGATATGGGCTGCTGTATGATATTTAATAAGTTTAGAAAGATATTTTTGGAATATCAAAAAAATAAAAAAACATATGCATTCTTCAAACTTTTAAAATAATAAAAGATATGTATATAGGTATTATTTGGCCCTTTACTTCAATTTCAGATCTCTAGTTTATTGTTGTGAATTACTAAAATGTTTTTTTCGACAAAGTCTTAAGTTTTGTAAACAAGTTGAGTTTGAGTTGTTTTTGTTTGTTTTGAAAACTAACAAGTTTTAAAATTGTGTACAAGTTTAGTTTATTTATTTTTTAATTAATTTTAAAATTTTCAATCCAGGTTTGATTAGTTTGATTTTTATTTTATTTTTTCAAATATAGTTTTATGGTGGCATTTGAGCTTTGTTGAACCAAGTTTGAGTTGAGTTGAGTTTTGAATTAATAAGTTTTAAAATGTATTTAAATTTGATTTGTTTTAATAATAAGTTAATCTTGAATAATTTTTAATTTGCCGAACAGGGTAGAGATTCTTTGGTTTGTTTTACCGTTTTAAATGTAGCAAATACTTCAACAATAATGCTTTTATGGATAGAATGATTCATTTGTAAAATATTTTCAAATTCATCGCACTGATTTTAGTTTACACAAACCATTTTACCAAAGAAAAATGATTTGTGGCACTAAAACTGTTGGCACTAATGGCACTAATTTCCTGTTTTGGTAACTTTGTTTTTTTTTTTTTTTTTTTCTTTACCTGATATAGAAATTAGTGTCATTAGTGCTCAACAAATTAGTGCCACAAATCAAAGCCCTTTACCAAATTCCGTAAAATTCTTCTTAGATTTTGAATTTGCTGTGGTGTTTGGGAACTTGGTTCTCAAATTTTTTTTTTCATTTTTTCCACTAAAAGATAAAAGTTTTGCAAAATTAAAAAAAAATACATTCAAACAAAATATTACATCCAACCCTATAATCATTTCACTTTTTCTCTCACAAACATCACATCCAACCACAAAAAAATCCAACTATCTTCTCAAAATTTTTTATCTAATAATATTCTACAACTAAAAAAACCTACATAAAAACCCACTTCCCAAACACCCACAATTATTATAATTATTACTGTTATCATCATCTTCGTTTCTTTGCTTAGATTAAGAAAATGAAAAGAATATGGGATAGAGTTTGGTAGAGTTTTCTAAATATGATTTGAAAATAGAGTTATATTTTAAATTTGTGAGTTTTGGAATTATAATTTGAATGTGAAAAATTTGTTTGGTTATGAATTTTGAAATGAGTTTTGAATTAAGTTTGAAATGAATGATGTGACATATAATATTTAATGCAAAAACTTATAACTCATAACCAAGCACATAACCTAAAATCCTATTTAAAATTCATAAAAAATTTTAAAAAAATTCTAAAAATATTTTTTATTTAAAATATAAAAATAACAGGTGCAAAAAAAAAAAAACAAACACTGTTTCAATTAACCAACCGGATGTTCGAGTTAGCCAAATTTTTCCGCCCCAGAAAGGAGTTTTCAAAAATGGGTGTGGAATTATAATTTGAAAACTCAAAACAAAAACTACACTAAAATCAATGGGTAAAAATGTGTTTAGAGAGCTTCTCCAAACACGGTATATATTATTATTAGGATAAATCACAAATATATTCTTAAAATTTATTTAAAATACAGATTATCTTTTGTAGTTTTGAAAATTGCATTGTGTCCCTTCAAGTCAAATAAAAAAATGACTTATTTTATTAATAAATTATCAAGTTAATTAATCATTTTTAATGATGTGATTTCTATTATTATTATTATTATTATTATTATTATTATATTTTATAGGATTTGCTTAAAATATAGATTGTCCTATATAAATTTTCAAAATTATATTCTTGCCCCTTCACCCCTTCAGATTCCTGATCGCATAACAAAATGACTCATTTTATTGATAAATTATCAAGTCAATTAACAGTTTTTAATGATGGTCATGAATATATTTAAATTAACAATTCATATGATTTTATTGTTGTATAGGAGAGTAGTAATAAATTTCATATTTTCTGTTAATTCTGTTAAATAAAAAATTCTGACAAAAGAATAATTATAATTTTTAAAAGGATAAATTACAAATACACACCCTAAGGTTTAGTTAAAATACGAACCATCCCTTGTGATTCTGAAAATTACATTCCACCTTTTAAAGTTTCTAGTTTCATAACAAATCACATTTTTTATTAATAAATCATCAAGTCAATCAACAGTTATTAATGATGTTTGAAATATGTTTCAATTAATAATTTAGATAATTTTATTGTTATATAGAAGAGCAATTATGAATTTCATTTTTTTAATTAATTTTGTTAAATAAATTTTTTTGATAATGGGGTATTTATAATTTTTCAAATCACATGACACAATTTGTACTTTAAGCAAACCTCAGGGGTATATTTGTAATTTATTCTTTTTAAAATTATAAAAAACAATTCATATTTTAAACAACAAAAATGCTAGAGATCCCAAAAAATTTTACCAAAATTTTTACTAAATGTCTCACATAACTATAGAACTCACATGAGACCCATATAATGTGAATCTCATACCCATGTGAAACATCTGATAAAACTTTTAAAGTCTCTAACATTACTCTTTAAACAAATCTCATAAAATGGTATTTTGGAAAGATGGTAACAAGTAACTTTTTAACTGTTAGCTAAACTTTTAACTTTTTTAAACAAGTGATTTGAGAAGTTAATAAAAAGTTACTTTTGATTTTTTTTTATTAATATTTGTTATGATGTCAAATCACAATAAAATGATCAAACTACCCCCATTCAATTTAAAATATTTATAATTTTACCCCACATAGCACATTTTAACCCATGAAAGATAGAATTGTAATTTCAACGGTGGTTAAAAACCAACTTTCTAAATATCTTTAAATATAAAAAAATCAATTTTTAATTTTTGCTACAAACACACGAAGATAACTAAAAATCAAGTACCAAAAGAGGCCAAATTGTATTTGTAATTTACCATTATTGTTCTGATTTTCCTCTTAGGATCTAGACATACACAAATCCATTGGTCGATTACCGAAGTGTGAATCATGATGATGTAACTTGATCACTAATTCGGTTTTGTCGCTAGTGTTGAAATGTAACTTTAAAACAAGTCATTAATTTGGGAGTCAATAATACGCTTTCTTTAATTGGTGTGAAATGATTACATTTACAATAATATTAGCGATCTTAAAATTCTTATTTTTTATTAAATATTTTATATAGATATAAGACTCATATTATGTGAATTTTATGTGAGTCCTATATTTATGTGAGATATTTAATAAAAAATTTAATAAAATTTTTGAGGTATTTAACATTACTCCTACATTTATTTTTATATAAAATCTACTATTTGGACTAATTAAAATCTTGGAGCAAGTGGAGTTTTGAATGAGTTTGATGATAATTTGGATCTGATTTTTTTTAAAAATTTTAATTTGTTAATGTAATAATCTTTCATGTGTAGAGATTTGTTTTCCTCCCTTGTTGGGAGCCTATTCTTTTCCTCCATAGATGTTTAGATTCTTCATTCTATGGAGATTGTTTCTCTTTTCAAAATATTATAATATCGCTATATCAGATTAATCTGATCTTTTATTAATTTTACAATAAAAATTTTCTTCCTAATCGAAAAAAATAAAATAAATCTAAGAGTGAATAATTTAATTTTTCTTAATTGAATATGGTTTTATTTGATCAAAAATGTTTTGGATCATGAATATATATCTTGAAAATTTTCCAAAGTGTGTATATATGATATAAATTTAAAGTTGATAAGTTTCTTAATTAATTTTTTTGAAGTAATTTTTTAAATAAATTATTAAAATTTGTAATATGTTTGTTTTTGTTTGACGATTGATGAGTGATGATCATGACATGCACCTTGGTTTGACCTAATCTATCGTGGATCACACTAGTGTGTCGTGATTCACATGGGTTAAGCGTGTAGTCTTATCCGTTAATGAGAAATTGAGAGTTTATCTTACAACATAAAAATTTAAATTTATAATTATTTTAAATTAAGAAATACCATTATAATCATCATTAGATAATGTAATAAAATTTCTTCATTATAAATACGTAATGGAGATGATCAAAATGTTATTAGGAGTATTTTGCTTCTTAGGCCTCGTTTGGAAACCCTCTTTTTTAGCCAAAAAGTCAAAAGTTACTAAATTAGCCAAATAGCCAACAACCCATACCAAAAAGTCAAAGATTCTCTTTTCTCTCTACTTTTTGCATATCTTTTCGTAAAAAGTCAAAAAGTCATCCCAAACATACTAGTTTTTTTTAGCTTATATTTTAGCCAAATAGCCAAAAAATTACTAAATTAGCCTATTCCCAAACGAGGCCTTAATAATTCTTTTTCAAAGACTGTGCATTGGTTAAAAATTGAATAATGATAACAAATTTAAAATTTAATTATATATTTAATACATTTTTATATATTTTAATATAATTATTATTTATTTATTTTCTGTGCATACCAACATTCACAATTGTTCATTGGATTATTTTATTAGATTTTTCATTTCTTAACGTGTGACATAATTATTTTTTAAATATAGTAGTGGGCCTATACTGGCATATAATGCTTGTTAGGTAAATCCATACAGAAAAAGAAAAATGACAAATGGCGACAGATATTATTTTTTATGTATGTAATTATAATATTCAATGTTCAAGTTTTAATCTATTAGAGTGTAATTTAATCTAATTTTTTTAATTGAATAATTTAATGGGAAAAATGCACTTTAGTGATATTTAAAAAATATATATATAGAATAATAAAAAGCTTATAAATTTAATTATTAAATTGTATAAAATTTACGATGAAATTGAAAATTCTTTTAAAAATTACACTGGATTGTGGTTTTTCCCTAATTTAGGAGTTGTTTGGGATGTTCTAAATAAGTGCACTTTTTGACTTTTTATAAAAAGATGTATAGAAAAGTAAAGAGGAGATATTGATTGATGTGACCTAAAAAAGATAAAAAGATAAAAAATATAAACTTATTTAGTCTTCCCAAACTTGACCTTAATCCATATTTAAGTAGCCGTGGAACATGCTTTGTCGCTCCTATTGCTGTCTATGACAACCCAGCAACACCACACATAATAAAAAATGATACTGGTGTTATTTTTCATTTTTACAATCTTATTATATAGGGGTATTTATTTATAAATTCATTTTTATCTATTTATATTTCATTTAATTTAAATTATTTTTTTTATATTTTAATAAGTCTTATGAATGATATAGTTATCAAAATACCCTGAATAATAATTGTAACGCTCCGAAATAATCCCAACATATATAAGGTACATAAGACCACATTCATTAAATAAACATAACCATTCTCCAACCTTTACATCATAAATAGGGCTGCAAACGAGCCGAGCCGAGTCGAGTTTTGCTGGGCTTGAGCTCGGCTCGTTAAGTTATCGAGCTTGTTTATTGAGCTCGAGCTCGGCTCGATAAGGGACTGGGCTTGAGCTTGGCTCGGCTCGTTAATTTTTATCGAACTCGAGCTCGGCTCGGCTCGGCTCGATAAATTTTTTTTAATATTATTTATATTATTTAAATATAAATATTTAAATAAAAAATATTATTTATATTATTTAATATATAAAAATTGCATTTATATTATTATTTATATATATATTTATATATTTTTAATATATAAATAATGTATTTATATATATTTATATATTATTTAATATATAAATAATATATTTATTATATAATTTAATTAAAGATAAACGAGCCGAGCCTACCGAGCCGAACACATGCGAGCTCGAGCTCGGCTCGTTAACGAAACGAGCCCAATAATCGAGCTCGAGCTCGGCTCGTTTAGTAAACGAGCCGAGCTGAGCCGAGCCCTTACCGAGCCGAGCTGAGCCTGTTCACGAACAGTTCGGTTCATTTGCAGCTCTAATCATAAATCTCCAAGGTTTAAACAAAAGTTCCACATGCAATTTATACATTCAATGATCTCAAAAATACATCAATCTATAGCATGTAGAGCGTTAAGTTTCAAATAAACAAGATGCCCTTACGGGCTACAACTTCCGGGGCTTAAGTCCGGTTATACAAAAGTGGCCTCTTGGACCATACAAAAATAGCATTTGGTTAGCAATTAAATCTCAACAAAAAAGAGCTATGTGCTCTTCACAACTATCCACGCCCTCAACTTGACGGGATCACCACGTCTTTACCTGCACCAAAGTCCCATAGGGGTGAGCATAAAGTCCAGTAGAGAATTCTTACAAAGTATATACAGTTGTGCAAACTCTCAATAAAAATACAAATGTCAATGCCATGCCATGCTTGTTTAAAGAAATTTCATTTCATGTTCTTCCTGAAGATTTTCATTTTTTAATAAAAGCTTACAATCTCAACACATTTCAAAACTTTCAATTTTAATCAATAGGGGCGGTAAATACGGCACAAGTAATCCCTAGATTGGTGTCTGCAAGTAGGCTCAACAAGCACTACCAATAACCCCACTTTACCGGTTGCTAACCGGAAGGGAAGTGGTATCTCCTCCTCGCGTATTTTCGGTCTTTCACCACAGACACTCAGGTCAACTTAACAACTTCATCTACACCTCATATCCGGACTTACCAACGTATTTACCCCTTAAACACTTCCATAGTTCTCATTACCACATAATCTTTCTCAAAGTAAACGTTTTCCAATTCATTTCAAGATGTGCAATAATGATAATAAATCGAATGAGAACATGATGCAATAATATCTCATAATATTTCTCCATTTCAAACATCTCTACAACAATATCAATTTACCACTTTTTTTTTTTTTTTCTTCTTCTCAATATTATTTCACAAATAACCATGCCATCAATTTATAGCAACAACAACCTCTCATCATGTCCAAATCATAACAAGCTAGCCTCTTCAAGGCTACATGTGCTGTTTTCAACATTAAACTATAAGATTTTACAATTCACACATTCCATGGTGCACAACCATTTGTCACTTCACAACAATACATGTTTAAATATTTAGTAATAATGTAAAAATACCATCTCATTTCTCATGTAACAAGTAGATGGCCATTTTACTACCCATATGATGAAGTTACCCTCATTCATTCTCTTGACACAAGAAAACAAGGAATTTCATAGGCATTTTTCTTATTTTCCAAAATTCCCAAAATTACCTAGGGTTTTCATCAAACCAAACATTTCTCATCCCCTGAAGAAACCCTATCAAACCATCTTTCTTGAGTTTAATAATTAGGCAAACCCACTAGGATTAGTAAAAAGATTTGAGCTTTAGACCCATTTTGAAAACTCTCTACATTTTAGATCACAAAATCAAAATCAACACCAATACTTCAAGGAAACTTTTAAATCAACAACAACAATGCAAAACATGTATATATAACTCAAGAAATCCCTACCTCAAGCCTTGATAAAGAGAGGAGAGAAAACCCTAGATTCAATATGGAAGATTCTTCAACCTCTCCTACACCAAGGAAAGCCCTAACTTTGATCTTCAAGAAATCACAAGAAATCAAGGGCTTGGAGTGCTAGATGAGGGTTTTTAGAAAAAATGGAGAGAAAATATGAGGTTTGGAGTGAGAAGGAGAGGCCCCAAATGTGAGACAAATTCGGCCAAAAGACATAAAAAAAAACAGAGTTTTGGATTGCCGTCTACCGCACGTGCGGCGCCCCTCTCCGCACATGCGGAGCGCCTTCCTCGCACGTGTGGTGCTCATTTCTCGTACCTCATTCCGCTCGTGCGTATTAGACAGAATGCAATCCACTGAAGCTCAACCCTCATTGTACGTGCGGTCTCACTCCCCGCACGTGTGGCCTAGGGCCCCGCATGTGCGGCCCTAGCCGAGTAGCCCAGAAATTTTCCGCTTCGCTCCCGGGCACTCCGGACCTGACCCCGCACCTCCCGGAACAAGTGATATTCAACATCGAGCACAACAAGAATAAAGACTTTAATTTCAAGAATTATTTCCGGACGTTTTAAACTCATCGGGAGCAAAAGAGGATGAAGTGAAGAGGAAAATAAAGACCTGGTCATCACAATAATTGAGTGAAACGCATATTAATATTCACATTGACAATGTGAATGTTCCATAATATGAATATTCACATTGTAAAATTTATTCAATATAAATATTCACATCACCAAGTTACTAAAAATTCAAAAAATATTTCTAAGGATAAAATTGTTCATAAATGCCTTAAATATGAGAATTATGATTTAGTAGATTAAATGTCAAAAATAATAGCACTTATTAGAAAACAATAATATCTTATAAACTAATTAGGATACATATACTTGAAAAGATGATTTTCTAATAAATTTTCCATTAATTATTGTATTGCATAGTGGGGATGTTTTGTGTAGCTTTTTCTTTGTTTTTTTTTTTTTTTTTTGGGCCAACTTATAGATTCTAGTTTTAGAAAATTTATTTTAAACTATTTGGTTAAACTTATTTCAAACAGTTTATGATTCTAGTAACTTATTTTAACTCAAAAAAATTGATTCTGAGAAGCTGTCTACCCCTTATGTCTGATTATTAGTTTCTGCTATAAGCATGTTAATTTATGATTATACCATTAGATTTTTATATTTTTTTTTGGTAAAAATAAAAAAGGATCCAAATGGACTATGGATTAAATTTATTTATTTATTTTTTGAGAAATGTGGATTAGCCGTAAATAACAAAAAATGAAAATTAATTCAATTTATAACTAACAAAGTTAATATAATTTATAATTAATAGGGATAAAAATGACATGTATACATCAAAAAATTATTTCACAGCTTATTTACTAAATACTACTCAACAACTTAAATGTACAATCCAACAATTGCACCAAATAAATTAATAATTTCTAATTAAAATTATAATATATAATCTATTAATCAAAATCTGTTTTAAAACTATACAAAACACCCATCCAGTAGTGGCTGATCCAAATTGAGCAGTGATTGGTACCATTAATTTTAGGTCATGTTTGATTCACAAAATCAATAGTAAAGTATTAATAATCCTATTAAATTAGTGTGGTATTCACTATCCAATTAGATTAATATCTATTGGATTAATAATCTCACCTCTACCCTATTACTAATAATCCTACAAATTTGTTGGATTAATTATCCATTGGATTAATAATCTTAAACCAAAATATTAAAACAAACATAGGATAATTAGGCCCACGGATTAATAATCTCAATCCCATGCTCTAATCCACCCAATCAAACATGCTCTTAGAGTACTAATAGTTCTATGAGCTGGAAAATAAAATAATAAAACTAAAATATAAAGTCAAAACATTTTACCATATGAGCCTCACACCGATATTAAAGTTATTAAAGCTCTTGAATTAGTGGTATAGAACATTTTCCGACCCAAATTACGTCCAACTGGTTGCGTTAAGAGCGCGCACTTTAAACCCGACCATTTTTTATTTTTTATTTTTCAAAGGAAAAAAACCGACCACTGTTTTAGTGAACAATGAGACACTCACATGTGGACGTCTCCAATTTGTTTCTTGTTTAGTTTAAGAAAAAAAAATATTAATATACAAAAATTATGTAGAAATGATTTAACAATAAAATTTTTATAATAATTATGAATGCTAGTGATGAACTATTTGTTTTTTTAATGACAAGATATAAATAGGATTTTTTTTTAAAAAAATTTAAATTTAAACTTGTTCGTTACTTATAAATTTTGATCAAATTAATTGTTCTATATTGATTTATATTTTAATAATTATTAATTATTTTAAACTCGAACTAGCTGCTCTAAGAAAAATTTAGCCATGCCTTTCTTCCGCCCCAGTTATGGGTGTGCATAATACCGCCGAAACTACCGAAACCGCACCAAACCGCACTGCCAAGGCAAATTCGTTATTATTTGCCAATCGAACCGTCGGTTTTTTGTAACAAAAATGGCAAATTCTAGTGACACTTTTATCAATCCGCCGGTTTCTATTTTTCTTCCAAACCGCACCGACCCGCACCGCTATTAAATCATGTTTTATAAGATTCTAAAAATTCTTTTTTACTTAAGTTTACTTGTTGTTCTATACCTTAGAATATAGTATTACATTACTGCTCGATGGGAAATCAAGATATCAGTAATCCAAAATAAAGTTGGATTCCAATTCACTTTTCAATCTTTTTTTTTTTTTCTGGCCATGTTGCAAACTTGCATCAGCTCACTTTTCAATCTAAATACTTTTCAACAGTAAACATTTTCAATATATTGTAAATCCTGAATGATATTAATTTTATGTATTGTATTTGATCATTGTAGTTTCCACAGATGCTTGTAATAAACTGATGGCATAGTCGTTAATATTATCATGTTGTTGCTACACTTGCTGCATCAGAAGAAAGTTTCACAAGATGCTTAATATCACGGTATCTCTCGTCTTTTTTTTACTCTTTGATTTAAGTTCTATAATTTGAATTATAGTTTTTATAAACCGCCAATCCGCCCGAACTGCCAAGGCAAATTCACCATTATTTGCCAACCGAATCGCCGGTTTTTTATAAAGAAAATGGCAAGTTCTAGTGACACTTTTATCAATCTGCCATCCGCCATACGGTTTCTATTTTTCTCTCAAACCGCACCGACCCGCACCGCGCACACCCCTATTTATTATTTTAAACTCGAATTAGCTGCTCTAAGAAAAATTTAGCCATGCCTTTCTTCCGCCCCAGTGGAAGAGTCTTGGCTCCACTTATGGGGTTTATCATTAGTGCCGTTTTGATTATTTGAATTGTTTATTTTGTAAGATCATCCTTATATATCATTTATGAAAAAATTAAATCGATCAAATTATTATAATATTTTTATTTTAATGCATTTATTACCAAAAAAAAAAAAAAAAGATAGTCTATTTTCAAGAATACACTTGTCATTCATTTTTTCAGATATAAATGAAATAAAATGAAAATGTTCAAATTATCGAATCCACCTAATTTTTTTTTATACATAATACATATACTATGTAAACAGTGATATTGTACATGTTATAATATCTAAGAAAGAGAGAAAAAGAGAAATATGTATCACGTATTGAATGTTGTGTATACAAGATAAGATGAGAAAAACTTAAGTACCATAATCTTAAGTATAGTAATTAATATAATTTGGTATGTATGATAAACAAAATATATAGTTGCTATATTTAACACTCCCTCAAACTCAAATAGGGAGACCAACTTGAGTTTGGAAAGAGAATTAGAAAATAATAATAATAATAATAATAATAATAGAAGGAAAACATGATAGTGGAATGGGTTAGGTTTGGTAGGTGGCAAAAACAAGATTGTCACCTGCCCACGAAGCTAAATTACTAAGTAGTTAATCTAACTCTGATACTATGTTACAATATTTAAGAGAGAGAGAGAGAGAGAGAGAGAGAGAATTATATTATTTGTATATTCAATATTTTGTATGTCTTACAATACAATGAAAATGTCTATGTATGAGTAAGGTAAGAGTGGGCAAGAAGAAAGTTATGAAAATATCCTAAAATCTAATTACATCATCTAATATATAAAGTGAATATAATATATATATACACCATATTCACTAACAACCCCCCTCAAATTCAGGGTGGTTGCCAAAAGATCAATTTGAATAAACAACATGAAAAACGCATGGGGTAGGTTTTAAAAAAAATTACAAAATAATGGTCAACTTTATAAGTATTAATAATTAAAGACATCGATTTTTTTATTAACATGTAATAATTTATTTACAGGTACACTGATTAGTAATTTTTTCAAATTAGTATATATTTTTGGAATCTCATGTGGAACTGTTAAATAATATGTTCTAGTCACAAATTTTTTTATATGATTGATTTTGAACAACACGTAACTAATATCATATGATATTTTGCGATTACTAAATAACTATGGGCAAACCCACGGAAGCTGAAGGGGGCATAGCAGGCTTCCAATTTTGGGAGTGTTTGGAATGAGAATTGAGTTAAAATAGTTCACCAAAAAATAAAATAGATTAAAATAGTTAATAAAATAAAATATCATAATTAATTCATAATCATTTCACTTTTTCTATTACAATCATCAAATCAACTATACAGAAACTACTACTACTACTACTACTACTACTAATAATAATAATAATAAAAGAATCAACTAACTTTCCAAACATAATTATTTTAACCAAATTAAAATAATCGAAAAATCGATAACCAACTAAAATAGCTACTTTCCCAGACAAGCCTCTGCATGCAAATTTACTGCTTTTAAATTGGTTTGTGATCTTTAAAGGTTTGGCCCCTCCAATCAAAAGCCAACGCCTTTAAAGATTTGAAATGAAACTTATCAAGACATTAATTCCATAATTTACACTATATTAATAAAATTTCAACAACACTAATTCTTTATCTTATCTTATTTATTAGTATAATATTAGTGTAATGAATTTCATTATTAAAGTATATTTCTAATACAATGCTAATAACTAAATTCACACATTAGATTATAAGATAAGATAATAGATGGCAATTATAACATTACTCAAACTTCAATATCATTTCAAATAAAGAAGTAAAAATCATTAATGCTATAATCATCATCTTTTTTCTACTAGAGTTTATATATTATTTTATGTGTCAAAACTGTGTTAATTTAATGTGTTTCATCACTCATGATTGTTACTAATGCAGTATTGACACAAAATCATAAACAAAACATGATAGCAAAATATAATCATTATATCATTGTTTGGTCAAAAAAAAAAAAAAAAAAAAAAAAAACAAGAAGTGTCCATCAATAAAAAGATGGCCTCACAATTTTATTTATTTATTTTTATATAATAAATATACAATCTCCATATAACTTATCTCACATAACACAATGTTTTGAAGTAAAAAAGACTCATAATACATGTTTACTAATAATAAATTATTATTAATTTTAAACATATACAAGTTGACCCTCTATATAAAATTTTTGCATCTGCCACTGTAAATAACTATCCATTTTCAAACTATGTGGTCTGTCACTGAACGTGATGAAACTTATTACACTCTTATATTGTGTTTAGTTGGAGAATTTGAGAAGAGATTTGGAAAGAGAAAGAGAAAAGATAGGTGAAATATGAATAAAATATATTTATATTTTACCTAATTTGATACACCTTTTCCCTTTTCCTTTTCCAAATTCCTTTCTCAAATCCCCCAACCATATATAATCCTAGAGTACCTACAGTATATTAGTATGCGAACTTCTTACTCAGCCCCTGTTCTCTCTCTCCTTCTCCTTTTCTCTCTCTTTCTCACTCACATTCCAGTCGACTCAAATAAAGGAAGAATTTTTATTTTTTATTTTTTTTCATTTTCCCTGCAACTTCATTTTTGGCAAGAGAGTTCTCAACCCTTCACTCCTTTAGTGGGACAGGTGTCACACCCAAAACAATCCATTCCACCGGATCACTTCACCAAATCACTCTAGGGAATCCGAATGGTATTAGTATTGTGTAGGTAGTAGTCTCGGCCAAAAAAAAATCACAACAAACACTAAGTGAGAGTCATCATTTATTTTTTTACTATTTAAAAGTTTAAAGTATGATTAATAAAATTTTTGGACGAATAAATTTTTTTATATAATTAGTTTAAAGTATCATGTGAACAATATCACATAATGCTCAGAGACTACTAAATAATTGGTGGAATGTGTTATTATCAACTAACAGTGTCAACTAATTTGGACCATTTAGAGCATCTCTAATCCTGTAATAATCCCGACCTCTGATTAATGCTAAAACATGATTAAGTACGCCTAACAGTAATTTAGAAGAAATTTGGGATTTATTTGCGTATGTATTGCATTACTTATGTGTTCCTATCTGTCCGGTGTAAAATGATCTGTTCATGTTACGACTTTAAACTGCAAATTGAAAGTCTTATTGGCGCCCGATTCCGAAATTGATAAGTGTTTTAGACTAGTTAGATTTTATGTGATTTTATGGTAGATTTAATTTAAATTCGATTTGGAATGTTTAAATCAGATTAAATAATGTTAGACTAATTGAACCTAGGTATTTACGCTTTTGCCATTGTTAGTGGGCTACTTGTTTCATCTTGTTTGGGACCTATTTCACACCACTTCATTATCTTTTGAGAGACCAAAACCGTGGGTTAGAGCTAGAGATAGGAGAACATTTGATTTCAACAAAATTCCTTAGAGAGTTGGGGAGATTTTGAAGCATTGTTGAGTAGCTCAAGAATTTTGCTTAGTGGAGCTTAATTAAGGTGTGTAGGTAAGAACTCAATCCCTTGATCTTGTCATTGAGCCATCTAGAACTTGTTTACATATGAAATAGGTGAATTTATGGGTTAATTGGGCTAGAATTCAAGGAACCTTAATTAATTCATGCATGCATGCATGCATAAATTTCTATGCTTTGAGTTTGAATTCTAAGATTTCTTCCATGCATGTGTTAATTTCACTCACATTGTGGTCATTCACCTTGTTGTCCATCAAATTATCAAGTTTGATCATGTTTTGGAGGATTTGGTTTCAAAGAGATTCATGCATGTTACATTTAAGCTATGTTCTTGAAATTTTATTTGAATTTGTATTTAATTGACTCACCCTTGGGCTTTAATTTTACAAATTGAGCTTTGAAACATCTTATACCTTGAGTTTGGAGGTACTTTCCAGAGAATGAGCCCAAGAGGTTGAGTTTTGAGCTGTTGAATACTTGGTTTTAGCTTGGGAGGCAAATCTGGAAATTCCAAAATTTGGCTTCCTCGCTCGAGCGAAGGATTCCACGCTCGAGCGACCATCGTTTGTTCTGAGCTCCGCTCGAGCGAAGGAATGGTGGCTCGAGCGTGAATTGCAAGCTCTCAGATCTTTGGTGCACGCAGACGCACGCTCGAGCGACGAGACCTATGCTCGAGCAAAGAACTGTGTCTTATGCTCGAGCGAGCATCGAGCGTAAAATTCCAACAGCCAGTACTTTTGCATTTTTACAGACCGCTCGAGCAAAGGAATCTACGCTCGAGCGACCCCTCTGTTTTGACAAGCTTGCTTGAGCGAAGAAAGCCTCGCTCGAGCGAGACCTCTATTTTTAGCTAGTTTTGCAAAATATTTTCTAAGGCATTCTTGCATCCTCATTCCATCCTAGGCATTTATAGGCCATGTTTAAGACTCTATAGTGAGGATTAAAGGGTAGAAACACACTAAGAACCAACGACATAAGTTTTGTATAATTAGAACGTGTGTTTCAAGTGTGTGTCTGTTATGTGCTATGTAGGTCACGTGCCGCGTCCTGTTTGACCTATCTGCTTCGTCTGTCTGATTCAAGATCAACTGTGAGTAATAACTTAGTAAAGTTATGTTCAAACTGTATCTACTTTTTGTGTGATGAAACAAGATTTGCTTTCTGAAATGATATTTCTGTATAAATGAATGGTTGTCTAATGTTTTCTGAAATGTATTCGTGACATTCTTAGCCTAAAAAATGTTCTGTTTCGTCCCTTTATGGGCCAACTGTACGTCTCATGAGCCAACTGTATCGTCTCCGTGCACGTGAGTCAACTGTTTGCCTTTATGGCCGTCCCTTTATGGGTCAACTGTTTGCCTTCATGGCCGTCCCTTTATGGGTCAACTGTATCTGTGAGAGCTAATGAATGTATCACGTATGTTTATGCATGAAGTATGATTTCTGAACTATGATTTTTGAATTATGATTTTTGAACCTGTATGGACTCATTCATTGAAACCTCTTTACTCTGTTATTGTTCACTGGGCTTTCGCTCACAGTTACTATTATGTATATAGGTGAGCCGGCACATGACCAGGGCCAGAGTTGACGGCCTTCTGTACCGTTTTGTCAGCCAACCGTTGTGCCTCCCGAGGAGGTTCCGATTGAAGTTTAATGCCATGGCTGTTTTTGTATATCATGCTAGTCTCTGTATATACTTGTAAGGACAGGTCTTGGGTTGTACACTTTGTAAATATTGTGTATCTAGACTAGCATGTTTATGTATATATATAAATAAGTTTTAAATCTTCTGTCTCATGTACGTTATTACAGCTCATTAGACCTTGTCTATTTTGTATTCTTGCTTCCGCAGCCCCTTATTATTTGCTAGTCTGTACAGAGGCCTTTGGTAATCTACGGATTACTGACCGGTTACGGCGCTAAACCTACAGGGGCGGGATTGGGTCGTGACAAATCCATTCTCTATATCTTCATATATGAAGAAATTTTACCTCAAACTCATCCTTTAAAACCATCTCTATTTGAGAGGAGGATAGGTTAATCCTCCAAATATAGAGGACGCATGAGAAATAGAGGAGAGTCTCCATAACACTATTCATTTTATATTTTTTATTATATTACAAATAGCTTTTACTATGTAAATTTAATTTTTATATAATCAATACCTTTAAAATGAGTATAATATTAAATATATTTAAAAAATTGAAAATTAAATATTTATTGAGGAACAAAAATTATTCTTTTTTTGATGAAAATATTGTGGAGAGAAATCCTTAGAGAAGAAAATGATGATTTATTATTGGAGTTTAGGTGAATAGTAAGAGACTCTCTATTTATTTTTTTGAATAAAAAATATATTTTCGTCCTGTAATTGAAAGTGAATGATACTTGGGTGACAGCTGCACAATAACCACATAATATCAAACTAAAAAAAAATAATAATAATAATTTTGAGGACCCCATTCACATCCATTCTAACCTAAGCTTTTCATGGAGAAAAATGTGGAAAGCATGTTGATGTACAGTTAAACTTGAACTCTTATGTTTTGTGTGATTGACTGGAATGGTATGAAAATAATAACCACATAATATTAAATTTAAAAAAGATAAAATAAAAAATTTGAGGACCCCATTCACATCCATTCTAACCTAAGTTTTTCATGGAGAAAAATGTGGAAAGCATGTTAATCTACAGTTAGACTTGAACTCTTATGTTTTTGTGTGATTGACTGAATGGTATGAAAAACAGGGTGAGGGAACATGACCAAGGTGTACGGTAGAGAGTATGCTCCTACTTTTCTTTGTATTAGTGGTTGGATATGTGTGTTGCACGTGATATGTGATTTTTTTTATCAACTATTAATACTGTAATTATACGTGCGTCTTAAATTAGAATGTGATATGCATACAAAGTATGAAAATTTGTATAGGTAAATTGATCTGTTTCCAAAATACAATTAAGTAAGAAATGAATATATATTCGGTTAAAGAATTTAAATGATAAATGAATTTTTTTTAAACATAAATAGTAATTTATAATTAGATTGTTGAGATCACAATCTTATTTTAAATAATAAATAATAAACAATAAACAAGTCCTTTAAATATATAGTATTATATAAATATTTTTCTATCAATTTCCTACTTCAATTTTTCATAATCTATACCTGTAATACGATTGAAGGTATGATCTAATAATACAAATTCATTGGTCCCACTAATGCATATTATTGATGTAAGAATGTATTAATATCAATATGTAATATATTTTTATATATTAAGAGTTGTTAAATCTCGTTTTCTATGTCACGAATATCTTGAATTATGAAAAATATAACATTAGCCATTAGTATATTTTCATTTATGTAGAAAATGTGAAATAGTTTTGTTAAGAAAATGGAATGATATTGTACCTTAATAATTTGATCGATATAGAAATTTCATAATTGTTTTCACGATGTTCATAAATCCAAGATTATAAGTGTTTGCAGGGTCACTTTCATGAAACTGTCAAGTTACATAATTTATCATGTCATTTGTAAATAGTCAACATATGACAAAATTTGATTGAAGTTTTTTATTTGATGTAGTTACTTTTTGCATCATTGAGTTGTTGCAATAATGTTTGGCATCATGTACATTCTTTTTCTTGAACTTCATAACAGATAGGACAATTCACGGTTCAGTTTATCTACCTTTGCTTGGAGACATGTTGCAATAGATCTTATGTAGTTTTTGTTTCACCATCTTCTTATTTTTTTCTTGTTCACAATTATAACTCATTGTAATAAAAATGTTATAGCGGCCTAACTTAAGACTCAATCCTTTTATCTTCTTGGTATTGAGTTTGTAATTGTTTTGGATTGTATTGTCTCTTCCTTGAGTTTATTTGTCGTAGGGAGTCTTGGTTTATACTTGGCATTTTTGGTAGATTTTTTTTCCTCTGCTTGCAAGAGCGCGCCCACGACTATTTTTGTCGCGCCCACAAGGTTCTATGTCGTGCCCGCAAGGGGCCGCGACCAATTATGGCCTTCAGGCCTATTGGCTTAAGAGAATGCGTTGCTCATAGTGACCTGCGAAGGAGGTCGCAATCTGTGTGATTGCGCTCGTGATGTTCGCGGTTGCAACCAAAGCACACCTTCAGGTCCTTTGTATGGAGAAGTTGCGTGGCTCGCGAAGGGGCTGCGAAGGTAGGCCAAGATTTAGGATTGCTCTCTGCGCCCGTGATTGTGTTTTAAGCACCAACGATATTGAATTTGCACTCGTGATGCAACTGACTATAAATATCACCCAAAAGTCAGAAATATCTACTTTTTGAGCTCATCTTCTTCTCTTCTCTCTCCAAATCGCCATTTTTGAACTTGTGAGCTCTAAACACTTGGTTTCGTCTAGTTCCATCCATTTCCTACCCCTAGTACTTAAGGCTTTAAGGTAAAGCACATTGAGGGCTACATTTTAACTTGAAAATTTCAAGTTTCCGTCCCTATTTATTTTTGGGTGTTGCACTTTTCTCCTTTTTGCTTTGAGGTAGGGATTTCTTTAATGATTTGCATGTTTTTAGCCTTGTTATGTGTTATTTGGATAAATTAATACTTGGGAAGATTAAGGTTTGATTGAAGTATGTTTTAATGGTTTTCTTAAAGTTTTTCTTAAAAACCTTTTTGGGTTGTTGATAATTATGTTTGGTATTGGAAATTTTAAAAAATAGCCTTTAAAATGAGAAACTCCAATATTTTTACCAAAATCCTTGATTTGTGCCCAAGGTTAAGAAATAAATTATGTAATTAGATTATTGTGGATTCATGGTTTTGAGTTATATGGAAAGGAATGCGATTTCTTTTGAGGAATGTTGAGGCAAGACAATATTTATTGCGTAAATCTTATGGAAATGGTTGGTTATGCTCTTGATGTATATTGTTCATTATTGGAATATATTAAATAGAAATAATTATTTTGGCTATCTGTGGAAAATACCATTGACTTCTTGTAGAAATTGCATGAGAGTTAATTAGGTTAACTGAAATCAATTCACTCATGCATTCCATTTAATCAATTGTTTCATTCTTATGCATTTTAAAAGTATTGTTTTGAGAAAAATGGATGAATACCGTGGCGAATCTGGTTAGGAGGTGTGGTTGTGATTTAGGCCTCGTTTTGGAATAGGCTATTTTTTTAACTTTTTGACTTTTTGGCTAAAATATAAGGTAAAAAAAATTAGTATGTTTGGAATGACTTTTTAGTTTTTTATGAAAAGATATGCAAAAAGTAGAGAGAAAAAGAAGTCTTTGACTTTTTGGTATAGGTTATAGCATTTTTGGTTTTTTAGTAACTTTTTAACTTTTAGACTAAAACTGTTGCATGCCAAATAAGGCCTTATTAAGTTGGCCTATGTCTATGGTGAAAGTTCAAAAATCTGCGAGGTTAGGATGCCTTCCTTTCGATCAGTTGCCGGTAAAACGGCTTTTCGTGGTGCTTTTATAACCTACTTGCAAACACGTACCTAGAGATTATCAATGTGTGTATTTACTGCCCTATTTTTAGTTTTAAAGGAAGGACATAAATTGTGATTTGAACTCTGGCATAGCATTATTTCAAAAAGGAAAAATGCATGATTGTAATGGCATTTCATATGCATTCACCATATAATGTTGTTAAATGTCATATATGTCATTAAACTTGTCTTTATTGGGTTTCAAGTCACCCTACGTGGAAAAACATTTTAGATGCTGCTGGTATGCGTCCACCAATAGGATAGCTTGGGAGGAAGCTGGAACTGAACGCTCATTTTTGTGTTTTACTTTGTATAAGCCTTGGGCTTTTATGTATTGGGCTTAAGACCCACTTTGTTGTAACCAAGATAAATCTTGGAAACTTGTAGCCACTATGCCATTAAATTGTAATAGTTTAAGTGTTAATCTTTATCACTCACATGCTATAGATTTAGGATTTTAGAATCGATGAATGTATCAATGCATGTGATATGATATTGTAATCTTAACAAGGATGTTATGAATATATAGTGTGTTAGGATTTAATTAAGCTTCTGTTGGTTGAATGAATATTGCATATAAATGAGATATAGAAATGGATTGTTCGAGTCTAATATTTTGGGGCTTGTGGATGCTATTAAAGGTTACCAAGCACTCCCAACAGTTCGGACTCCTGATCTCCTAAACTAGTTCCATAAGTGCAATGTGAAACATAAATGAGAGTCCAGATCCAGCAACTTGTACACAAAATCTATTTTATTGCAAAACCTTTGCTAGAAAATGGACTACATCGTCAGATCTTAGACAAGCTACCTAATCTTTTGGAAAAATTAGGAAAACCATGACTAGTGCCAAAGGCCATTGTTTGTTATAACCAAAGTGTCTTGGTTTGGAAACTTAGGTATGAGAGGGAAATGTCAGGAATTGAGCACCCCACTCACCCAATCAAAATATCAGCCATTACTAAGTCATGAAGTGGTTTTTATAGTCTATATATACTCATGTTCTGATTATTATTGATAAAGCTAGCATTACTATTTGGGGCAATCAATTATAGATTGTGTCATTAATTTTGGTTTATCCTTTGATTTCGTGCATTTTGAAAAACCATTTTTGTACAAACTCAGAAGCATAGGAATTAATTACACTCCAATACAAGCAACACAACCTCCATCATTCACATAGATATTTCATTTAAGCATCTAGTCTCATGGTATAGCAACAGGTAAGATAAATAACATACACACACAATATGTTAAAGCATAAATGGTCACCTAGTACTCCAAGAAAGCTGAAAGAATATATTAGAATATATGCATGATTCTATATACAAATGACTAATGCAATACATACATAAAGTGCATCTAAAGGTTCCGGCTACTAACATATGACATTTGTATCATCTCAAGATATGAGGTAGCGCACATAATCAACTTTGAAAAGGATAAAACCCATGAATGCATATGAGTTGAACCCGAGTGCATGAAAAATGGATGCAAGGCATGGATATGATAAATAAAACATGATTCTATACACATACATAAAAAGCATAAAAATAAAAAAGGAGAGAAAGATGTGGGGTTGTGAGTTATTACAACAATTCAAATGAATAAGAAAGGAAGACGGAAGAGAGAGAGAGAGAGAGAGAGAGAGAGATTATTACAACAATTGGATAAATAATAAAAAGAAAAGACATGGGATTGGAGGTATTATTACAACAATGAATGTATCTAGCCAAATTATTGTTGAATCTAACAAATCATATTAAATAAATAAAGGAATTTAGTCAGCACCTCCAAAACCACTCGGGAGAGCACTCTTCAAAAACTGTCTACTCGGTTCTTGGGAAGATCATCTGGTTAGCCATAAAAATGGTCCAGCCAACTACAAAGGTGACCGACTGAACACTTCCTCTGGGGAAAATTCAAGTTGGTGCAAAAATTTCAAAACAAAAGCCAAGGACATCTTCTAATGGATGCTCATTCATTTTACTTCTTCTACTCACAGAAACCACTTCAGGGGGAAGATAGACGAGCCTCAACCCTTAACAATAGCATATATATATACAATAGGTATTTTGCAATGATTCAACAAATTAAGGAGACCAAAGCAAAAACAAATTCAAGCCTAAGAAATAGATAGGAACCTACATCATCTCTCTGTGAGTAAGGGCAAGTTAATACCCAAATCCACACTATTAATTGAAGGGAGTAGATTAATGCGCATCATTTCTTAGTGGAAGCTTTGTTTTTAAAACAAGGGATTCAGCTAAAGTCATTGAAAACTCATCTTCTATTCATGGAACAAGGATGTTTCCACCCCTTTCCAAGTTCACAAATGATCGAGAAGAGAGATTTCAACCCTCTTGGCCAAGAACCTCTTGTTTTACTTTCAAAACAATCAATAAAATAGAAAGACACAATCTTCTCAACATTAAACCCTAAGCATCACCCAAGTAATCCTATGAAACAATCACTATTACTCATTGATATAGCATAGGTTGAAACACATGGATTAACATACTTAGATGATAAGATATGTGAGGAGACGATGTGCAACAAGAAAGAAATCTATTCTACATATCAAACTTGTAAATGGATGGCTAGTTTTTACTCCCAATCACATCCACAAGGTTCCAAGAATGATAACAACAATGGACTTTAGTTATGTAAAGCAAGAAAGTATAGATAAATTATGGAAAGAAAAGAAAGAAAAACTATCAACTCAATGGATAGGTAGCTAATCTACCTCAAACCACATCCATGAGGACTTATTACATAGTTAAAACAATTATAGAATGAGAATAGAGTTAGGAATGAAGAACAAGGGGGGAGAAAATATTAAAAAGTGCAAGAATCTCACCTCTTGAAGAGGGTGAGTCTTTTAGTTTTCCAAACCCTTTCTTGGTCCCCTCAAAATCTTCTAGATGTGTCTTAGAATGTCCAAGAATCTCAGCAAGATGCTTAGGATTGAGCTTCAATGGTGTTTGAGTCTTAAAAGTTGAAGGAGGTAAGTGGGAGGTAATGAAGAGAGGGGGTCTTAGTCCATTGTATAAGCCTTGGGTCAAAGTTCTAACCCTTTGAAATGACTTTTTGAACTCTATTTATAGAATTTCGGATATAAATACCTGAGATATTTGTGGAAAGTGTGCAAAACAAGCTGAAATTCTTGAAAATACTTTGTATCTGGACAATTCAACCAGCTGTACCCTTTGGTGTCCGGCTGAATGTATTTTGAGTCGGCATGACATGTTGTTTGGCCAGTTAGAAAATACATTGTTGGATCAACAAGGTAAAGTTACCATAAATTCAAAGGAAAAACAAGTATTTCAAAGGATTTCACCCATTCTATTCGTTTCCCTTACATCCATTGCTCGGTTTGTTTGAAAGAATACAGCATTTTGATTTTGAAAAGATGAGCCCTAGGACATATTGGTAATGTTTGGAACTACACAACTAAACTCATTTTGAAAAAGGTTTTCAATTGATCGAAAAATATTTTGGCTAGAACAAGTGCTTGGTTAGTTTCAAGGCTTGACTCCTAAGCTTCCTGCTGAGAGATTCATAGAACTAAAACATCTTAGCTTTCATCATTGAGTACCCAAGAAAGAGCGTCCAAGTCTTAAGGTTAGTAAAAAATGGGGTGTCTATGTGACGACTCCGACATGCATATTAGTTTTTAATATTATTTTAATATTGTTAAAATACCAACTTTGAATTAGAAATTGAAAACCCAAACGGATTCAGAAACTAAAATTGACTAGTTCAATAGGTTAATTAGAATATTTAGAATCATATGGTAAGTTTGATTAAAATTTAATTCAGACTGAAATAATTAGAATAAATCAATTAGAACTAAACTAGATTAATTAACCCTAAGCTAGATTAATTAGTCTAACTTAATCCACCCTATATATATATTATAAGCATGTTTATGAACTCATTTTCATCATCTTGTGGCTAAGATTATAGAGAGAGAGAGAGAGAGAGAGAGAGCAATTTCTAGAGAGAGTGTGTGTGAAGAATTGTGAGGATTTGAAGGAGAATTGAAAGAATTAAGCAAGCAAACTCTCAAATTCAAGCTCTAGATATGAATTACAACCATAATTCTTGTAAATAATCCATGTAGATGTTGAATTCATGAAGTATATAGGATCATTCCTATGTAACTGTTAAGAAGATGTTAGAATCAACTTAAATATGGTAGAAATGAGTTAAATTTGGACATGCATGTACATTTCATCATCTTCCAACTTAATTTTTCAACAATTCATACATGCATAGAGTTCACACTTGATATCTTAAAGGATTCTTCATGATTTTTCATTCATCACTTCATATATTCATCTTTTGAAGAAAAAAAAATTGAATTCATTACATGCATAGCAAGATTGTAGAGTTTTGGGTTTTGTTTTGGAAAATTTAAAGAGATTCTACAACTATGGTTTGAAAATAATCTTATATCTAGGAGTTACAAAGTGTTTCTTCATGTTTCTACTAGTCGTGCAAGCTTTTGGGCATGAAACTCATGTTTTGGAACTCAAAACTCAATTCACCCAGAATTCAACCACTTTACACATTTTGCATGCTCCTAGTATTTTTTTTTATAGACCTTTGCAGTTGGCTCGAGCGACCAAGTGTGCACTTGAGCAAATCCAACCTAGCATTACACTTGGCTCAAGCAGCCAAGTTATGGCTCGGGCCCACTTTAGCACCATCCAGTACTTTTGCAGTCAGGCCATACCACTTGAGTGATCAAAGGTGCGCTCGAGTGAACACTCTCATGTGTATATTTACAGCCTCATGCTCTTTTAGGCATCCTTGGGCATTGTTTAGGCATCCTTAATGATGGAATAAGCTAGAAATACACTTAAGAGGATTGAAATAAGAAATTATATTTGTTTAGTCAATGTACTTCAATGTGTATCTTTGTTATGTGTTTTATGTAGGAGGTCACCCGAAGCATAACACCTATACCAGGCCACTGTGAGTAGTATCTTTGTAAAGATATGTTCAAATGTATTTTGAATAACTTTAAGAATGTTATTTTGAAATCTTATTTTGAATGAGTGAACGAATGTCTTATTTGAAAATTATTCATGGCATCCTTTAGTGAGGCCCTCGCCTGGGAGAAACAATACTATGGACCTTCATTATTTGATTATAGAGATTTCTAATGTTAGACCCATGTGGTCCTGTTGCTTGACCTATATGGCCCCTTTGTCTAGACCTACGTGGTCCCTTCGTTGACCATGAGGGTCCCTCTGATATAGGCCTTCGGGCCCTGTGGACTCGACTTTCTTCGCGCACCCCCCTTTCGGAGAGGGTGCGAATTGGTCGTCCTACAGTTTGGACTCTTGTCACGGTTCTAAATCTAATCTTACAAAGTGCAATGTGAGACTGATGAACACCAAAGAGTCCAAATCTGGCAATTGGTTTTGGAAAATCGATTTTGAATCAAAAAGTGCCAAACATGGACTGCTTTACCAGATTACAGAGTCACCACCTAAATATTTTCTTTTGGAAAATTTAGGAAACCCTGACTCGTGCCAAAGGCCACGTGTCCGTCATCGCCAAAGTTGCCTCGGCTCGGGAACTTGGGTACAAAAGGGGAAGGTCCTGAAATGAGCACCTCCGCTCGCCCAATCAAAGATCGGCCTCTACTAAGCATGATATGTTGTTTTATAAACACATGTGTTCTTATTCCGATTATTAGCTAACTTACTATGTGATGCACACGGTATACAAGTATAGACTAAAATCGCGAGAATTGGAACAAAACAATTCATGTTTGCTTTCGAAAATGGTTCGAAAATGCCACCCTCAAGTGAGCTAAAGCGCGGATTTTGCCATCTCAAGTGGGCTTAAAACATGATTTGCGACTTTGCAAAGTGGGCTTAAAACTCACATTTGATGAATTGTCCCAATTCAAGCAATCAAGCCTTCATCTACAGGCATTCATGCAGTTTATTACTTAAGCAAATAGCCTCATGGCAAGCATGCTATCATGGCAACACTCACACTCATACAAGTATGCTAAAGTGTAAAACTTACAGTGTACTCCGAGCCAAAACAAAAGCTAGTTAGAAATCACGCATGATCCTAGCTATGTAAGATGCCTAATACAACACATGCAATAATGCGACTAAATAGGCTCGGCTATCTAAGATGGCATATGATACAATTTGATACACATATTCAAATAAGTATTAAAATACGATGCAATTTGAATGATACACCGAGCCTGGTGTATACAAGACAAATGAATGAATGCAAACATGCAAGTATAAGGTATGCTAATCGAAAATGTCCCTTAATCTAACCATCGAAAGCAGATAAATAAAAGGAAGAAAGACGTGGGGTTGGAAGACATACACACACGCACGCACACTTATTACAACATTGCGCCCTCGCGAAGGAGGGTCCGAATAAATAAGCTAAGCTACTTATTACAAAACAACTAATTAACTAACTTAGCTAATTAATTATTACAAACGAAATTGAACTTAATAATTAGCTACACTAGCTAATTAAAGCAATTAAATGGCCTCACGGGCGAGGGAGAGATGCATGCTCTGTTGGCGACATCCGGAAATCCATCGCCTTGCCGTCGGTTGTCTCTGTTTACACTCGCCTTGATTTTCTGAACATTGCACCAACTTCAAGCTGCCTCTTCTTGAAAATAGGAACATTTTTGCACCAAAAATGGACTGGTGGCCGATCGGCTACCAAAAGTGGCTACCAGCCACTTCAACTGGCCGGTCGGCTAGTGCTTGTGGTCGGTCGGCTACTGCATGTAGCCGGTTGGCTACCTCTTTTCCCAAAATGCTGGTTTTGTTGCAACAGAGAACAATAGAGCCAAGGCAATCTATTTGCAAGGAAATGTATGTACTACCACCTCCTTATCATGACTCAAGCTCAAAGGAGAGTGGCACTCAGCTCTTAAGCCACCAACCACGCATCTCGATGCATGATGGCATGAATACCAAGCTTGTACAAGCTCGGTGAATGCACAAACAATACACAAAGAGCCTCCACCCTATCATGCATGATCAAGGGTGACGGCGACCAAGAAACGTGACACGTTTCATCACTTTGAGTATGAAATGTCCCATATTTCTTGTGTTTGGATTAGCGTCTGATCCAAACACATGCATTGCAACACGAATGCTTATCTTGCACAAGTTTTACTTGGTTCAATTTTGTTTACACATTTTAGCTTACCAATTAGTCCTTTAACCAGTTAAGTCCAATGTGAAAAGTCCTCTAATTGGAGAGGGGTCAATCAAAAGATGACTTAAGACATGAGAGAGACCATGCCTTTGACTAGGAGGAACCCTCAAAAGAGGGTTAAAGCCATTTAAGCACCAGCCTCAATCCCAAGCTTAAACACAACTTAAGGCCAAACAACCCTCAAATCAAATTGAAAAATGAAGAAATGGGAGAGGTTTTGGTGCTAAAATAGCATGACAAATAAGACTATAACAAGCAAACAATTCATGTGCAGGATGTTAAGAGCCCAAAATATTGAAACTAGTGAAGGACACAACACTAGAAGCATGCAATACAATGCTCAAATGATCAAGCTAGCTATGGACAAACCTAAAACATGCCAAATCAGGGGCCTAAACATGTTGAAATTAAGGCACAAAAGAGTAGAAGATCATGCGCACATGTTGGCTCGCAAGTAAGGCATAAAGCACAACTCTCAAGAGCCATTAAAGAGTGATATATGTGAGAGTGTGACAGAGGCATATGCTCTGAAATCACATGTGAAATGATGCCGTATCATGCAAACATCACAAATAAAGCATGCTAAGAGCCTTAAAACACAAAGCTAGTAAAGGCCATTTACACTATAGCTATACAAAGCGAAGCATATGTGACTAAGACCAACCAAAACAGAGTTAAAGTATGCTAAAACATTAGCAAAAACATGCTGAGATGGAGTTAACACAAGCTAGAATGATAGGCTAAATCATCAAGCACATAAGGCTAGTGAGAAAGATTGCATTACAAGTACAAAAAGCAAGCAAGAATTGACCCAACCAGCCCAAAATAGAGTTAAAGCAGGTCAGAATAGAGCCTAAAACATGCTTGAACTAAGCTTCAAAAAGGTAGAAATAGAAGCTCACTTATTAGGCCATCAACACATGCAAAAAAGACACAAGGAGGGGAGGCTACCCCCTCCTATTTGGGACCTCAAAACCAACTTTCTACCACTAAAATTTCCCTGGAATTCAGTGGTTTAAAGGACAAAAAAGAATTGTTTTAAAAGCTTTAAAAGATGGCACAAAGCTTAGCAAACAAGCTACAAAAGAGGGTGGATCACCCCTAACTCCAAAAAGGCCTCAAACCAACATTTTTAGAACTTAAAAATAGAGGTTTTTGTAGTTGAAAAGTAAGCCTAAAACAGCATGCAAAGTTGGCCAAACAAGTAACTAAATAAAGCTTTAAAGAGGGTAAAGCCTTACCCTTAAAGCACAATAGCAAAGAAGCAACTTCTGAAGCCAAAACTAGCCTTCAACAGCCCAAATAAGACCCTCAAGCACCTTAGCAACAAGGTAGTCCAATTTGGTTAAGGGGTTGTATGCAAATATGTGAAGAAAACTCACTTTCAAGCCTAAAATAAGAAGAGAGAGGATTCTAGAGAGAAAGAGGGAAATTTTGCTTCTTCAAAATTCTGAACCCTCAAAATGGGGGAGGGACCTCCCCTTATATAGAAAAACAAGCAAAAAGCTTGTTTTCATCCCTCCATATATGGAGGATGGCTTCAGTGACCAACAGCTGGCACATAAAATATCTAAAAAAGGAGAAAAATGGCTGTCGGCCACTCTAGGTGGCCGACCAGCCACCTCCCCTAGCTGACCGACCACCATCTCTAGCCGACCGACCACATTAGGTGGCCGACAAGAGGAAAAAGTGGCCGACAAGGCCTCTCCTCCCTCCAAGCAAGGGGCACCAAGGTTTGGTCCAAAAACAAGACCAAAACACAGAGAGTTTAGAGGCTCAAAGACAAGGCGCTCGGCCAAGACCTTCGGGCACTCAAAACGAGCACAAACATGCACAATCATCGACTACACGAACGATGGCGTCTGAGTCTTAAAGTTGGTAAAAAATGGGGTGTCTACAGTTTCCCTTCTTTGACAGAACTCGGAAGTCATGAAATGATGGGAGTGAATGTCAATGCCTAGAGACGATTCATTTTTGACAAGGCCGAAGACTCAGACAAACAAGCAAGATAACAATATAGAGATGCGCCCGCAGGCCAGGGCAAAATGCAAAGGATATGTACAATGCCGAACATAACTTAGGATCATGTAATGAGGGCTGTAATGAAATACTTTAGATGCAAATGTTATGTAAAGAAATGCTACAGCAAACTCGTACACAAAAGTAAGCAAACACGCCATGCATGGGAATCACAGACCAAACTACATTTCATGTAGAAAGAATGTAAGAAAATTATGCAATCTTGACTACGGCTCACGCAGAAAAAGATAAAGAACCACAACCATCGGGCGCACCCGAGGCAGCAAATAAGATCCCAACGCGTGGCACATGCGAGGATAGAAATGGTGTGAACCTAGGGACACACCCCAAGGCCCCGAACCAAAAAGAACACATAAAAACAATTGAAACACATCCAAGTATTATGCAATGAAAACAAAGAGCGGCATAAGCATCGAGATCCATCCAAATGCACTTAACCAAAGCGTCCTAACGCGCCGCATGCGAGAGGGAAAAAAGAGCGGTGAAAACACCGGAGGGTGGTATAAACATCAGGTACACGTTCTAATGTTTCTAACCAAAAACAAGGTATGAGCGTCAGACATATGTCCCAAATGCTTCTAATTGAAGGGGCGGTATAAGGGTCGGACGCACATCCCAAACGCTTTTAACCGAGGAGTGGTATAAGTGTTGGGCACACGGTCTAAACGCTTCCAACCAAAGGAGTGGTATAAGTGTCGGGCACACGGTCCAAACACTTCCAACCAAAGGAGAGGTATAAACATCAAGCACACGACCCAATGTCTCTAACCAACAATGTATCGGTGTAAACACCAGGCGTGCCCGAGTGTTTCTAACCAACACAAGGTATAAACGTCGAGCACACGATCCAAACGCTTCTAACTAGAGGAGTGGTATAGACATCGGACGCACAACCCAATGTCTCTAACCAACATGGTGGTATAAACGTCGGACACACGTCCCAAACGTTTCTAACCAAAGGAGGTGGTGTAAACATCGGGTGCACAACCCAACGTCTCTAACCAACAAGGTGGGCAGGTGTAAGCATCGGGCGTACCTGAATACTTCTAACCAAAACAGAAAGCGGTGTAAACACTAGGCGTACCTGAGTGTTTCTAACCAGCGAGGATTTCAAAGGACAGGAATGATCTTACCTGGACTTCCTCTGAATGAACCGTACATATAATATCGTCTAGTTGCATCAGCTTTGAATGAACCGTACATACAATAGCGTGCCTGCACAAGGAAGAAACTTTGACAAGTATAATACAATTGCATGTTCTATGCAAGACGAATGACTTATAACACAATGCTTAGAGAGGCATATTTCACGTACATCATGCAAGAAGAGAGAGAGGATTCTAGAGAGAGAGAGGGAAATTTTGCTTCTTCAAAATTATGAACCCTCAAAATGGGGGAGGGACCTCTCCTTATATAGAAAAACAAGCAAAAAGCTTGTTTCCATCCCTCCATATGGAGGATGGTTTTATTGACCAACAGCTGGCACATAAAATATCTGAAAAAGGAGAAAAATGGCCGACTGGCCGCCTCACCTAGCCGATCGGCCGCCACCTCTAGCCGACTGACCACACTAGGTGGTCGACAAGAGGAAAAAGTGGCCGACAAGGGTCAAAAGTGGCCGACAACGCCTCTCCTCCCTCCAGGCAAGGGGCACCAAGGTTTGGTCCAAAAACAAGACCAAAACACAGAGAGTTTAGAGGCTCAAAGGCAAGGCGCTCAGCCGAGACCTTCGGGCACTCAAAACGAGCACAAACATGCACAATCATCAGGTGCACGAACGATGACATCTGAGTCTTAAGGTCGGTCAAAAATGGGGTGTCTACAGGCCCCTTTGCTTTGCTCTATTAGATTTACTACTTATGAAATATGATCAATGAATTTTTAATATGTCAAATGTTCGATTATGATTCATTTTGGAATTTGTAAGCTATGTTTTATACTGTGCTAGACATCATTCAGTTAACCTCTTTATTCTGATATTACGGATTGGGCTTTAGCTCACCTCTCTGCATTATATATAAGTAGGTGAGCAAGTGGAATGTCAGGTCTAGAGATGCCTCGGCAGTCCACCCTTTGTGAAGCCGTTTTGGAGTACGTCGTGATAGGATGTACTTGGACTCAAGTAGAGCCAAGCTTTGTCAACCCTTTTACTTTTGTTTGGTTTTATTTTTGTTAGTTGGAGACTTTGTTTATGTTGTGGGAGTTATACAAATGTTTAAGTTTGTTGGATGTGTACCTATGTATAAAGAACGAAGTTTTAAATATTTGTGAAATTTGCTATGTATGCATCACTTAATGGACTTAATTATATTTTATTATTGCTTCCACTAAGGCCCGTTATTAATTATTGTTTGTTTGTTTGTTTTTGAGGCTGAGTAATTTGGAATTACGGGCCGGTCATTACCTAAACCTCTAGGGCAAGTTTGGGTTGTGACAGTCTACAAGGCGTGACAAATGTTTTGATGAATAACAGTTTGAGGCGATATCATATTGTTATGAATTTCATAATCTATTTTCCCTCAATAATGTGATTTTTTCTATGAAGGAGAAAAAATACAATTATTGTCATGATGGAGATGTTTTACAAAGTCTTAATTTGTTATTGAAAGTGTTCGATGTGCACACTTGTTTGCATGATATGTATGTATATATGTATTGAACATAAGTTGATAGGAGAATAATACACAATTACACCGTTTTTTTCCTAACAAATATAACTATATTACTAAAGCAAGATATGCTGGAAAATTAAAGTATCCAATGGTAATATAACATTACAGATTGGCAATATATGAATATAGTAACATATATAAATTTACATTTATATGTTTTTTTTATATAATATATTTATATATGTAGACACTGACATATATAAGATATTATAAAAGTAATATGTGAAATCTTAATAATGAGAAATTAATTAATCATAACCGAATAATTGGTCATAATGTAGATGTTTAGTGTTATATTTTTGTGTGTATGCACCATTTTTTAATTAGATTGTTAAATTCACATAAAAATTGAAAGGAATTTGTGAATAATTTGTGTAAAATTAAAGATTAATGAAGAAAGATTTAAAAAAAGAGAAATTTACAGTGTTTGGTTTGATTTTTTTTTTAAAACTTTTGTATTGAATTTTTTGGTTTTCATATATATATATATATATTATCTTTGACATTGTTTATTTATTTATAATAATCCTTTTATTTTCTTTTTAGATTTGCTTAATTTAATAATAAATTTTTATTTTTATTTTTACTTTTACATTTAGATTCACTTAATCTAAATACTCTTAGAAAATAATTTTTTGTGTATTCTTTTTGAAAAAAAATTATTAATATTAAATAATAATAATAATAACAAAAATAATTTTAAAAAATCAGTGCATTTTCGAATTTATAAATGTTTTTACCAATATTTTACTTTTTAATTCTATTTAGATTATTAGATATTAGATATTCATGTAAAAGTATAATTTAAATATAAAATATGAACAAATTTTAGTAGTTTTAATTACCAAAACTGAGAAAATATGAAAAATGAACAACAAAATATGAAAAAATAAAAAACTTGAAAACATATTTAAAAAATGAAACCAACAAAAGTGGTTCTTATTTAGAATTTTAATATCATACATTGGTTATTAAAGTACCATGTAAAATATTACAGTTCAGAAAATCTAATCTAAACAAAAAGAAAGTGTATGAAGATATCTTACGAATTTTTGAGATGCAACACAAATCTCTGTTTTAAAAATGCATGCACTTTTCTCTATCTAGATTTGAATGGATACATACAATTTTAAGATTCAATCAAAATTATTCATAGTGATTTGATCCATGATAGACAATTGTAAATATTATGTATATCAATATAGGAGCAGACATAGGAAATAAGAAAGAGTAATTATTTTGTATTCTTTAATCATCATCAATGTAAAAAATAGGTGAACGATTTATGTACTTTTTATTTTTATTTTTTTTTTGGATAAAAAGGGAGATGATTTGTTTATATTTATATAGGACTCTTGAAAATAAATATATCGTTTTTTAGTGTTCAACTCCAAAAATAAAGAGATAGTTGATTTATATAGGATTTTCATGATTTTTAGAAAACATAGTAAATTTGAGGGGGTAAAATTAAGATTTAAAAAAAGTAAAAAAATATGGCAGGCTTTTCACATTTTTAAAATAGTAGTAGATTAAGGGTGGACAAACATCAAACCGAGCCAAGTTTGGGCCAGACAACACTACATGATAAAGGATTTTGTGTCTGCTCAAACCCGACCTTGCTCTAATATTCGGCCTCTATATCTGCCTAGGTTCGGTCCAAAAAATAATTATAAATCCCAAATCCACTCATTGGGTTATATGTTAAAAAAATTTAAAATATTTTATAGTTAAATTCAATCACATTATATTTCTTAAATAAATATATTAAAGCATTATAAATTGAAAGATTTTATGTATAAATTGAAGGATTTCTTAAATAAATTCAGTCGCACATCACCACAAATATGAGTTTTAATAAAATCAATAAAGATAAAATTTAAATCCCAACAAAAAATATATATATATAATTAATTAATTAATTAATTTAATAATGGACCGGGCTAGGCTGGGTTAAATGTATAAATTTCAAGTCCGGTCCATTAATATTTCGAACTGAAAATGTTGGCTTAGTCCCTCCTTATAGGCTAAAGCAGCTTTCCCAAACTCTACAAAAATAGAGCTGGGTTAGACAGACCAATAGGTCGATACCAACCTCTACTTTGTATACAACCCCATAGCTAATTATCACCGCCTTGACACCTTAATATCAAGGTGGAAATGCTAACCACATGTAGCTCACTTACTCTCAACCACTACTTAGAAGTAAACCTCTTGACTTCACTTATGTCCATAATGGGGCCAAATATGTTATGTATAAAAACTTCAATACATAATGCAAATTATATTTAAATTTTTTCAGACCCTAGGGTAGACACCCCATTTTGACCGGCCCAAGGCATGGGTGCTTTCTTTTGATTACCCGATAATGAAGATAAGAATGTGTTTTTCACAAAATCCTCAGTAAAAAAGATGGAATTTGAGCTTACTCTCCACGCTAAGCCTATTTGGCCAAGTTTTTAGGTCCCATCGGGCACCGGAGCAAAGCTGCACTGAACCAGAGCAAAACGGCCAACTTTCTCTCTGGTCGGTCGACCGCCTGGTCGTCTGGTTGGTTTACCGGTTGGTCGACCACCCAATGACAGATTTGCCCAGATTTTTGTTGGTTCGGGTGGGGCATTTCGCAACCCCCCCCCTTTTTTTTTGGACCCATTTATGCATTGAATGCATATATACTTAGCCTCCATTGCCTATTGCTTGATCTATTGAAGGTAATGCTCTTTTTTTTCCTTCCGTTAGCTCCATTAGTGCTCTATTTGCTCCATTATCTTCATTAATGCTCCATTCATGTCTTCCACCATTTTCTCCACTTGCATTGCCTATAAACACATCAGATTGTTTAGAGAAAGAGGACTAGAGACTAAAGAGAGGGGATGAATTTGAGAGAAGAAGTTTAGAGAGAATGTTAAGTTTGAATTAGAGTTTGAGAAATAAAAGAAGGCTTTGAAAACAAGAGAGTTGTCTTGCCAAAATAGTGAAGTTGTCTTAGCCTCCGTATATCTCATCTTCTATATTAAACCACCCAAGAAATTCATTGAAACCAAGCCCTAAAGCTTTGATCAAAGAAAGTAATCCTTGACAAGTTTAAAAAGATTAGAGAGTGATCATCTCCTTGTCCAAATACATCATTTTAGCTCAAATTCCAAGCTTTCCAATGAGGATTGAGAACATAATTCATAACCTTGAGGGTGAACAAAAGAAAGTTTGGAAATCAAGAAGTTCAATTTTTCTTTGGAAGGTGAATTTTCAATTCTTTCATTTTCTTGTATTTTCTATTTTATATTTGTTTTCTTGCTTTAATTTCATACTAGTTTTGTTATAGTCTAACCGGAAGTGGTTAGTTGAGCCATCTACATATTCCTTATTTGTTCTTTTCTCGTTGTTGCAACAAGATAGGATTTGCTAGACCTAGTTGGCCGGCCGACCTAGTTGGCCGGCCTGCCTAGTTGGTCGACTGGCTAACTTCTTTGAGACGAAATGGTGTAGTCTTCCAGTGTTAAGTATAACAATTTCTAGTGGTCTCCAAGGCGCATGAAGATTTTATTTTCTTTTCATTTGAGAGTTTGGCGAGTATTTTTATTGTGTTGTAATATTTTCCTCCTCTCTCTCTCATTTAGTTTGTAATTATTTATTCAAGTTGTTGTAATAATTTTCTGCCCCGCTTCTTTCTATCTTGTTCTTTTACTTGCTTTCCTTATTTGTATATAAATATCATGTTTTGTCTTTTCATCATATCCATACTTTACATCCATGTTTTATGCATCTTGATTTAGCTAAGTTCGCATATATGGATTTAATCAATTCTTATGTGATTATGTGTGCGACCTTATATTCTTGAGATGATTCACATGTCATATGTTAGAAGTCAGATCTTTAGTTGTATTTCATGAGTGAATTGCATTAGAATTTTGTATATAAGATCATGTATGTTTTGCTAACTTTTTTTTGTAGCCGTTTGCAGAATGTCAGTAAATATGTAAGTTTTTATGATTTAGCATCCCGCTTTTGTGTGTTTTTCATACTATGTTTAAGCATCCTACCATGTGGCTACTTGCTTACTTGATATAACTATATGAATGTCGGTTGATAGAGGTCATGTCGCTTAAATTGGAATGATATTGATTTTCATGTTTGTAAACTCAATTTCTTTGAGTTATACATCTTCAAAACTCTTTCAAAATACATGAAATCAAATTCTTTCAAAATGAATGACATAGTCTATACTTGTATACTTCACATAGTAAATTTTAGGATTTATTAAGTAAATCAGAATATGAACATATAAAGTAAATAAAACTTATATCATTGTAGACACCCCATTTTTGACTGACCTTAAGACTCAGACGTCACCAGTTGAGCGCTTGGTGATGTTGCATGTTGTGCTCGTCCAGAAGTTTCAGAGTCGCGGCCGTGAGCCCTGCCTCCGGACTTCTGGACTTTTCTGTACCTTGCCTCGGTTTGCGAACCAGGCTCGGTTTTCTCTGTTTCTCTTCCCAAAGGGTGGGAGAGGTCTCGTAGACCATCTCTCGGTGGCCGTAGGCTACATTTCGTGGTCGTAGGCCATTTTGCCCATTTCAGAGCCCGGTTCCCGGTTTTCGGAGCCGTCGGGCCGTGTGCCTCGGTTCGTGTCACGACCCTAACCCGCCCCCGTGGGTTAAGGACGTAACCGGCCAGTAATCATGAGATTACCTACGGCCTCAAACTGATCTAAAGATATTTTAACAGAGTTAATGGGGGCCAAGCGGAAGTAAAAATTTAAAACTTTGTCCATAGAGCCGTGCTTATATGCACCTCAAACAACCATACTCAGATACGTTAATAACCCACATTAAAAGTACTATATCACAAAGTTCGTTACAGACAGGATCATACAAAACGAGTCAACCTATGACAGACTATGTACAGACATACACAAGGCCCTTGCCAACCAGACAAAACATAAGTACATAAGAAGGGCAAGGATGGTCTCATGCGTGAGACACAAGGCTGACTCTCCAAAACTCATGTTGTTCCTGGCAGACTTCACTGGGGTTGGGTTTGTGCTTCTCTTGGCTCACCTACAAACACACGAATGAGCGTGAGCGATAGCCCAGTGAATAATATCAAATACAAAATATACATAACAAGGTAAATCAACGTGTTCTAAACGGCCTTGGGCCCAATTCATAATTTGAATAGATACATATAAGTATATGAAGTTCCAAACATTCTGGCCTTTGGCCCCTTTAGATTTCCATTCATGTCAAAACGGCCTTTGGCCCATTCACTTATGTCAAAACGGCCTTTGGCCCATTCATTGATTTCAAAACGGCCTTTGGCCCACTCATTCATTTCACAACGGCATTTGGCCCATTCACTTATGTCAAAACGGCCTTTGGCCCACTCATTCATGTCAGAACGGCTTTCGGCCCATACATTTGTAGCAAAACAACCTTTGGTCCATTCGTGTTTAACAAAACGACCTTGGGTCCATTTATGTTTATCAAAATGACCTTGGGTCCATTTATGCTCATCACAACGACCTTGGGTCCATTTATACTCATCAAAACGACCTTTGGTCCATTTATGCATTCATATCAGACTTACGTCCACAATCCCAATTAGCAATTCGTAAGCTTATAAGGGAATAAACAATTGGACATTCAGAAGCATTCATATATCGATATTACTCACAGTGATCGGCTTGTGGATTTGCCCTGGAGCTTGACCCTACACATTTCATGAACACAAAAGGGTCATTAATAGTTCAATCCGTTCTTTAATTTACATATTCCTCTTTAGGCTTTATTATTATCTCATTAACTCATTTACAATGCTTAACATATGCCTAAGAGTGCTTGCAAGTGAAAGAGAACGGGAAAACAGAACACAAAATGCAAAACAGGATTTCAGAAAATAGGGTCCCCGCTCGAGCGTGGACTTCCCCGCTCGAGCGGACCCTCAGTTCTCAAAAGTACTGGTTGCCTTCTATTCCAGCTCGAGCGTGAACTCGGCCGCTCGAGCGGACTTCCTGTCTACATAGCTCCCCACTCGAGCGTCAACTTCCCCGCACGAGCGGGAACCATGTCTGCAGAAAATGCTGGGAGCTCGATTTCTCCGCTCGAGCGACACTTCCCCCGCTCGAGCGGACGTCGAAAATTCTGGGTTTTCCAGAACACTCCCTTGAGTTCAAACTCGACATTCAACCAATTTTTCTTGCATACAAGGCTCCAATCTCACATATATTTGTACTAACATGAGACAGACACCAAGACACATCACAATGGAGCTCAATTCCTTGTATTACTTACATGCATGCCTCAAATTAACCCAAATTCATCACCAACACATCACATTCAAACATGAAAAGCTTACTCTTACATGATTCATTCTTGCATGTGAGAAATATGCCTTCATATCAACTAAATTGGTGAAGAGGGGTCCCAATACATGGTTTTTAAACAATATTCAACACAAATCATACACATTGTGCTCAAACATGAAGATTCTTGGCCACTTCTTACATGCATGTACATATTAGGCTTCAATTCAACAAATACAACCCAATTTCATTTCAATCTCACTCTTGATCACCAATTTAGCTTGAACACACAAAATTACAAACTATAATTCATGAATTACTCACCTAGAAGCTTTGATCTTTCAAGCTCTAGACAATTCTTGAGCTAAACCTCCAAAATTATCAAGCTTTGAGGCCAAAATCCCAAATTCCCTCACTCACTCTCTCCCTAGCCGACCCTCTCTTTTCCCTTTGAGTTTTTGATCAGCCAAATGAAGTGGAGGGAAGGGAATTGAGTATAAAATGCCTTCACATAAATCCCCACTCACAATATAATAATAAGAATAAGGCAATTTGGCACTATTCGTCAATTTAATCGATTTAATCTAACCCGAATCAATTTTCAATTAAATTTCACCATAGGCTCTAAAAATTACGCTAATCACAAAGGCGTAATCAATTTCAGGTTCTGTGGCCGATAAGGCCCTCAATTTAATCTCTGAAGCGGATTATTCAACAGATATTCCTACGGTGAACAGATAGAATTCCAAAATCACATATATCCATATAATGGTACGCAAAATCATATCAAAACATACAACCACATACGTATTAGGGACCAATTAACATAATATAGAACAGGGGTATCACAATTCGGGACCGCCTAACCATCTCCGTTTGCTCCGGTTTTCGGCATGTATCTTATTTACTCCCTTTCAAGGGACACTGTGGTCCGAGAGACCAACTTCGTGGTCGAACACCACTCCCGGTGCCCAACGGGCAGTTTTCGGGGCCTCAGACTGCGCGTTTCGGCCCCCGAACCTTCATTCTGCATCGGTTTTCGTTCATTTTTGGCAGGGACCTCTGTTTCATCACCAGGAAGGTCATAGAAGGGTAGGAGGCCAGTAATTGTTTCAGCAACCAGTTATATTCCTTCATCGCCTGCCGACGCCTGTTTTTCTCACTTCCAAGCCAAAGTTGACCACCCTAGGGCCACTTTCTTCAACTCCAAACCACATATTTGTGTTGTAGACACCTGGGAGGACACAAATATCACATGGCCGGCCAGTAATTGTCATTGACCCTTTTGAACCCCTCCTCAAAATGGTCTATTCTCTCTCCTATTTTACAGTTGCCAATTTTGGACCACAGGGTTGTGTTCAGGACACCTGGGAGGCCACCAATTTGTGGTGGCCGGCCACTAATTCAACTTGGCCTTTTTGACCCCTGGCCGGCCGGCCATGGGGGGTGGCCGGCCGGCCACCTGCAGCTTCAAAACCTGGCCGGCCTTGCTCCTCAGGGTGAGTACATTACAGCTGTGCATTGTTTTTCCCTCCAAAATCTGTATCCGGAGGGAACTTTTTTGGAGGGAAACTTGATGCAATTTCCCTCCCTTTTTTCCCTCCTTTTCTCCCCCTCTCTTGGCCATATAACCAGCCTCCCAGGTCTGGTTTGAAGGTTACAAAAAATCCCTAAGAGCTTTGCATACACATCTCCCTCTTCCTCTCTTCCAAACCCTCAAAATCTTCCAAGTTCTACACCCTTTCTTCATCATCACCTAGCACCACCACCACTACTCCATTTCCAGCAGCTTGGGGAGTTTTTCAGAGGCTAGGAGGCAGCATTTCTCAAGCCAAAAGGGAGCCAAGGATTGGTCTACAAGGGTAAGTTCATCTCTCCCTCTTTTGAGCTTTTTTTTGCCCCATTTCTTAGCCCTCTTTGCTTGCTGTTTTGAGCTCCGACCAAAACTAAAAGTGTCATTTTTTTGAGCTCATTTTTCTATTTCATTGAGGGTCCTACCCTGTTTGGGACCCCCACCTTGCACTTCCTTCTTTACCCCTTTGTATGCCATAATCTTGCATAGTATTTTTGGCCCATGATTAATCTGTTTTGGAGCATGAGGTAAACTGAAAATAGGCTTATTTTGAGCCCTTATTCAATATTGAAGAAGGGCTCAACACTGTTTGGGACCTCCATATATCACTTGTCATTGTACCCCTCTTAGGTCCCCTTTTTTGCATGATTTATTAGGCTATTGTGCTTCTGTTTTTGGACCTTGGTCCGAACTGTAAATGGCCCTAAAATGACCCCCTATTCATGTTTTATTAAGGGTCTAGGGCTGTTTGAGATATCCTTGGTATACTTCATGTTATAGCCCTCTTGTGGCCTTAATTTTGCATAGCATTTTGAGCATATTTCTACACTATTTTGGGCTTGATCATCTACTGTAAAAAGCCATATTTTGGGCCCCTCTTCAACATTGTTCAAGGGCCCTAACCTATTTGGGGTCAGCATATATCAGTTACCTCTTTGCCCCTTTGTTGGCCCATTTCTTGCATGAGTTGTTTGCCATACTTGTATCTGTTTTTGGGGTCTGTCATAAACTGTGAAAGGTCATATTTTTGGTCCCTCTTCAATGTTGTAGAAGGCCCTTTCTTTGTTTGGGGCCAGCATTTGTGGGTTGTCTCATACTCCTCTCTTGGCCCCTTTTTTTTGCATGCTAATTTAGCCCCACTTGTACTTGCTGTTTGGCCATGTTTAAAACTGTAAAAGTGCTTTTTTTGGGACTGTCTTGAGTCTGTCTTAACACTTCATGATCAAATTATGCATGCATTGCATAGCTATAGGCCATTCCTTGAGCCAAATTTCATGTTTCGGGATTGATCCCACGCATCGAGTGTTGTTTTGCCATGTTTCAGGGCTGTTTGGCATCTCATTTTGCCTCTGAAAATTGCATGATCATATGCCATATTCCATGTTTCGCCATGTCTTGTTAGAGTGGCATTTTGGTGCCTTAGGGTAGGTCCTCGGTTTGCGTGCACGCGTGCACGTATTTCGAGTTGTCTCATTTTCATCTTATGGCCTCTCATGTGAGTGTGGCTGAGGTCCACTCATGTTAGTGTAAGTCCATATTGCATTGTGTATGCCATTTCATTCCATGGCATTGTGTATGCTAGGTTGTACATTAGCGCATTGTGTATGCCATCTCATCTCGTGCATCGTGTATGCCATTTCGTAGCATTTTGCATGTTAGGTTGTACCTTAGTTGCATTTCATGCATATCATGCATACTGCATCGTGTTCGGGATAGGAGTTAGCCCGGGCATGGGAAACGAGGTACGTTTCGTACTCCGAGTGACGGAACGTGTCTCAATTCCCTAGTCACCGACACTCCGGATCATCTATGATGGAGTTAGGTCTTGTTGTGTTTTCATGTGCATTCATCTCATATTGAGTTGTGCAATTTGGCTCCTCGGCCATCATGCATCGATATGCGTGATTGGTGGCACGAGGATCGAGGCATGCATACATTTGTGAAAATACATTGCTATGCCCCTTTCCTGCTCTCTGTTGCAGCAAAATGAAGAATCAGCAACTTTTCGGAGCTTGGCACGCATTTCAAGAATAGGTGCAAACAGAGGCTAATTGGGGCATCGTCATGGATTTCCGCACAAAGGCAACCCGAACATGCATCATCCATCATCCGGAGCAGAATCAAGGCAGTCCCTGGCTTGCATGCCAGTTTATTATTTTTCTTAGTTAATTTGTAAATTAATTAGGAATTTGTACATTATTTGGACTGTATTATTTGGGACTGTACTATTCTTTTATTCGGGACTGTATATTCTTTCGGACCCTCTGCGCGAGGGCATAATTGTAATAAGTGTACGTGAGTGTGATGTATGTCTTCCAACCCTACGTCTTTCTTCCCTTTTATTTACCTGCTTATGATGGTTAGATTAGGGCATATTTCAATTAGCATACAGTATGATAGCATGTTTGCATTCATTCATCTGTTTTGCATGCACCGGGCTCGGCGCATCATACTAACTGCATTTGTATTTCAATTCCAAGTTGAATACATGTTAGCTGTAGCATTCCATATGCCATGTTTAGAATAGCCGAGCCTGCTATAGTTTGCATTTTTGCATGTGTTGCATTAGGCATTTCTGTATACTTAGGATCATGCATGATTTCTAATGTAGTTTCTGTTTTGGCTTGGAGTACTCGGTGAGTTTTTATGCTTTAGCATCCTTGCATGCGTGTGAGTGACTGCCATGAATAGCATGCTTACCATGAGGCTAACTGCTTATGTGATATAACTGCTTGAATGCCTGTGGGTGAAGGTTGGGTTATTTGGATCGGGACAATTCATCAAATGTTTGTTTTAAGCCCACTAGATAGTGGCAAAATCATGTTTTCTAAAGCCCACCCGAGGGTGGCAAATTCACGTCTTAGCCTACCTGCGGGTAGCACCATCAAACCATTTTCAAACAAACAAACATGAAATGTTTTGTTCCAATTTAGGCGATTCAGTCTATACTTGTATGCTGTGCGCATCACGTAGTAATCTAGGCTAATAACCGGAATAAGAACATATAATGTTTTCAAAACTAGATATCACGGTTAGTAGAGGCCGGTCTTTGACCGGGCGAGCGGGGGTGCTCACGAAGTGACCTTCCCCAATCGTACCCAAGTTCCCGAGCCGAGGCAACTTTGGTGATGACGGACACGTGGCCTTTGGCACCGAGTCAGGGTTTCCTAAATTTTCCCATAAAAAAAAAATATTTAGGTGGCGACTCTGTATCTGGCAAAGCAGTCCATGTTTGACACTTCTTTCAAAAATCTATTTTCTCAAAAACGATTTGCCGGATTTGGACTCTTTGGTTCAAGATTTAGAACCGTGACAAAAATCGAGTCCTTGAACTGTAGTGAGCCCAAATGAACAGAACAGGACTTAACCCTCCCGGGGCGTTCGGGGACGTCTACAGTTTCTGGCGACTCTGCTGGGGAGTTAGAGAACTTGACTCGAACTCGTGATATCTTGTTTTGACTACACTTGTGTGTTTCTTTGCATTGCATTTGCATTGGTGCGCCTAGGACATAGTGTTTGCCATCTGCTATTCCTGAACGGTTTGCCGGAGGCTTGTCTTGTCAAGGCATGTCCATAAGGCTGACCGGTTATGGGCTCTGCCAGTATGGGAACACAAACCCCGGTTTTACCGGGGCACCCTTTTTGACCATTTGACCTAGTGCATATTCAGATCCATAGTGACCATTCCAAACTAGGACAGGTTGCTTACCCGTTTATAGGTTGTTTGAAACCGCTGCGTGTGTAGTGAAACCCTAGTTCCTGACAAAATAGGACAGGGAAACCTAACCCCAACATAGGGGTGTTTTGGCTCTCACTTATCTGTTATGTGCTTTAGAGTGCGTCTCTACAGGAATGCATGTATCAGTTTATGAGTTTGAGCATCAGGCCTGCGGGCATCAGTCAGTGTTTGAGAATCAGTTATCTGCGGGTATCAGATTCAGTTTTCGGGGACAGTGATTCAGGGATAATGATCAGTGTTTGAGGACAGTGTGTATTCAGCTTATCAGCCGTGTGTTGTTATGCCCAGCCGTGTGTTGTGTATTGAATTTAAGCTGTTATGCTGTCTGTTTATCTGGTTATTTATTTCCTTTTCGCTTTATTTATCTTTTTGCTAGGGGCAGGTTTTTAGCACAATTGCTTCCGAACCAGTAGATATTCCCCAAGCACTTTGGACAAGAGGTCGTCGGCTCAATCGATCTGAGGATCTGGTTGATGGACATCCAGTGTTCTACTCCCTACCCCCAGTTGTTAGGAGAAAGCCAAGGGGGCGCAGTGTGTTAGAGCAGGGATTACCGGGGTAGTGGGGTACTTTAGCAGCAAACAGTCAGGTTGGGGTTTCTGTTTCCGCCATAGAGATACACTTACCAATCAGTCAGCTGGACCAACAGAATATGGCCGGGATAGAGGAAATGATGCGTCAAATGCAACAGAGCATGAGACAGATGCAGGAAGATGCCATCCGCCAAGCGGAATTTTCTAAGCAACAGGCCACAGTCATGGCCCAGCAGGCCGAGCTCATTACTAGGCTGCAACAGCAGAATGCAGCGTCAGCCTCACACTCAGTCCCTCCTCCACCAGGGGTCCCACTACCCGAGCAGGCACCGACCACCCAGAACACCTTGCCGAATGTCCAAAACATCCAGGAGGACACAGGCCTTCCAACGGGGCCAACTCCGCCCCCGCTTCTGCCTCAACTGTCCAAGACCCATACACCCAACCACTCGGACTCTCCCTTCTAGTTCAAGATAGACCATACAGCTCTGAAATTGAGCAAGCTTGAGAAGCTTTTCAAGAAATCCCAGGGGGTGAAGGCTATTCCGGATATCGAGGACGGATATACCGATGTGGCCGTGACATTGCCAGACAGATTCAAAATGCCCCAAATCGATCGCTTTGATGGATCCGGGGACCCCATGGTCCACCTCCGGCTATTTTCAGATATACTGCGGCCAATGGGCCTAACCAGACCGCAAAAACTTTCGCTATTCGGCCGAACCTTGTCAGGTGTGGCCGCCATCTGGTATACAAAGCTGGAAGATGATGTCAAAAGAAGCTGGGATGAAATGGCTGAGGCCTTTGTTGCACAATACTCGTACAATACCCAGATCGAGATTACAACTCGTGATCTTGAGATGACGAGGCAGGAGCCCAAAGAGAGCTTCTCAAATTTTGTGACCCGGTGGAGGGCAAAGGCATCGATGATGACTTTGAGGCCTACAGACAAAGACCAAATCAGGATGATTGTGCGCAATCTCCAACCGAAATTGATGCAGAAGATGATTGTACTCCCCTTTCCCACCTTCTCAGACCTACACGAGATGGGGGTACAAATCGAGGATGCAATGAAACAAGGTTTGATCGACCAGGACCGGGAGCAACCCCGGAGGACATTTAACCGCAACAACAACGCAGGCCCGAGTGGCGCTGCAAACACAAGAACTTCGGAGGTCAGTATGGTCACCACCATTCCCCCTCCCTATTCAAGGCCCACGACGGCCACACCCTTCTCCGGTGCATCCGGAAGTAATACCCAAACCACAAAATATCAGCCCAAAGGCCAAAGAACCTTTACACCCCTCTATATGCCCCTGTCCAAGGCTCTGGGGGTATTAATCAGAAAGAAGCATTTGACGCCCCTAGAGCCGAGGCCATTACCAAATCCACTTCCTCCCTCTCATGACCCGGCAAGATACTGCGCGTATCACCAACAGCACGGTCATGACACCGACCGTTGCTTTAGATTGCGTCATGAGATCCAGGATTTTATCGACAAGAAGGTGATCGCGCCTCCCGAAAAACCCAACGTCACAACAAATCCCCTCCCACCACATAACCAAGCCCCTCCTCCCAACAGAATCAACTTCATCCAAACTGGGGTCGTGTCTTACGATCCCAGTATCTATATCACCCCATCCCACCTACCTAAGCCGGAGGTGATCCTTCCTGTCTGCACTGACTTGTGCATGATGGACATCTCCACAACCCAATCTGAGCCAAAGGTGGTGACCACCGAAGATGGGACAGGGCAGATTTCAGGGAAAAGTGGGGTTGTTGAGTTTGGGATGGGACAGTCTGGGAATCTCGCCGCAGGAGCCTATGATCCAAGTGAATACATCCAGTCAGTGGGCCAGTCTGAGCCGAGTGTGGGACTGCCAGATAAAGATGAACTGTGTGTGATTCAGGGGGACAGACTTGAACGGGGGCCGGATGACCTGACAACAATGGAAGAGGACTTTGCCAACCTCCATTTCTTCAACGACCAAGAATCAGGTGATGCAACAATCAACTGGTTTGAATATGAGGAGTCGGCAGAAGTTACCGGATGGTTGGATGATCAACCAGACATTGTGGAATATCAACCAGAACAAGGCCCGGCAGGGGCGAAAGTATCAGTGGTGGCCGGAAGGGCCGAGAGTCAGAATACACCGCCGGAGAGCGCCGGCACTAAGAATTTCGCTCAGAATTTGGGGTTTGTAAATACAGGGAATATTGACCAACCAGCTGTACTTACGCAGTTGGAACAACAAAGATTTGAGGATTCCGAGAGAATCAGAAAAGCTAAGGCCCATGTGGGGGTCGAGAGTGCTGTGTGCACAGGAACAGGAAATGCTGCGAGCATGAAGACTGAAAGTGCTGCGAGTACGATCATACCGGAGCCGGACAGGTGTCTGTCGGCTGCCGACGGAATGTGGTGGGAAGACGATGACTTATGTCTTGCCCACACAGACGAGGATTGGGGAAGTAGTCAACCAGATGATACCTGGTATATTGACGAGATCGCTCATATGACAAGAAGTGGGCGGTATTTCAAGCCTCCGCACTTAGACCAACCTGAGGCATCCGGGAAAGACAAGGAAGCTGAGAAACAGAGAGAGAAACAGATTGAAGAAGAAGCTGTGCTCAAGCAATTGAAGAAGATACAAGCAGACATCTCCATCTGGGGACTGCTTATGGCGTCGCGAGTACACAGACAGGCTGTCCTATCTGCTATGGACAGGGCCAAACTCTCTATAGACACTACACCAGAGCAGCTGGTTGGGCTGGTTTTTCCGGGAGGAGGTTCCCCGGCTTTAACCTTCTCAGACAAAGAACTGCCGCCTGAGGGCGTGAATCATAACAAACCTCTCTACATCTCCGTGGAATGTAGAGACAAGTGGATACCGGTAGTACTTGTTGATACCGGGTCTGCTATCAATGTCTGCCCAGCCAGAACAGCATATGCAATTGGGTTGAAGCCCGCGGACTTCATCCCGACAACTCAGGTGATCAGAGCATACGATAATACTAGCAGAGAAGTGATGGGGACTGTCAAGATTCAGACAAAGGTTGGACCTGGACAACACGAGATAGATTTCCATGTCTTGGAGGTTCCCGCAACTTTCAACCTACTTTTGGGGCGACTGTGGTTGCACCAGGTGAAGGCCGTCTCGTCCACTCTGCATCAGATGGTGAAATACCCCTATGGAAAGGGAGTAGCCATTGTGTTTGGAAATTCATCGATCTATCCCCCTCCGGAGGTATCTACACCAGTCCTAGAAATCGAGCACGGCATGGAGGACGTGTTTATATCAGGATTTACTTTGGCTGAGGCCCGGGTAGCGCAGAACATTATGGCTGTGAATGAAGGTGTGTACATCAGTGCTCAATCCGTCTACCTCATGAACAAGTTACAACACATCCTCGGGATGGGATTAGGAAGAAGCGGCCGGAAGGACGTCTCAGCATTGGCCGAAGTGCCACACAACCCTCATACCTTTGGATTGGGTTATCTGCCCACCAAAGAGGACTGGGTGAGGAAGGGAAAGGAAATGGCCAGAAGAGCCAGAGCAAAGCAGGCTGGGAAGCCTTTTGAATAAATGCATAGGCCTATTCAGGGTACCCTGAACGGACGCTTCGTCCGGGAGGGGGAGGACTTTCCATTTTGCGGCTTCCCGGAGCCGTGGATAAACGCGGAGAAGAAGCGCGTGCCCGGTTTCGAGATCTTCTTCGACCTGCAGTTACCCGGGGAGGATGTTGCCGAAGAGCAGACGGACCCGTTAGCTGAGGTTGAGCAGTGTAAGGCAGGGGATTCCGAGGGCACAAAATTTGAAACGGGGGTAGCGCTGGCATGTCTACTCTTTGATTCTCTGATCGACCATAAGTGCTTGGGGGATAACTTCGAGGTTTCCATGATTGGGGATGAAACGGCTGCGAGCCGACCAGCAGCTATCTTGGATGCATCTATCGCACCCTCTCTCACTTAGCAATACGAGGAGGGATTTTTGTCCCGCAGCACCGGGTCAGGTAGTGAGCCGGAATCTGATTCCACCGAGTCTTGTGAGTCGGAATCAGATTCCAGCTCGACTGAGTCTGAGTCTGGTACTCCTGGGGATGTTAACCCGGATGGCACAGTCCTGTCTAGGTCGTCTTTTTCCTTTTCATTTGAGTCTGTTGTAAATGAATCGGACGATTTGGATGTGCCTAATGAGAATCAAGCAACTGTGGTTTCTGAGTACTTCTCTGTGCCTTTAATTTATTGCATTAATTCAGACTTTCAAAATTTTGAAAACGACGAGGACGAAGTTCCTCCGGTTTTACAACGATTAATTGAGCAGGAGCAGGAAAGATTTGTTAAACCCCTAGTGGACGAAATCACTACCGTGAACGTTGGTACTGAGGAGGACCCGCGGCTGGTCCAGATCGGGTCCACGTTGTCTTCGGAGGAACGCGAGCGCTTAGTCGCTTTATTAAAAGATTTCAAAGATGTTTTCGCGTGGTCCTACGAAGACATGCCTGGAATCGATCCTGAGATTGTACAGCATCGGATCCCCCTTGACCCCGAGGCCCGACCTGTTAAGCAGAAACTCAGGAGGATCCGCCCGGATTGGGCTTTCAAGATTAAGGAAGAGGTCACCAACCAAATCGACGCAGGCTTCCTGCTAGTATCTGAATATCCGACTTGGTTGGCCAACATCGTTCCGGTGCCAAAGAAAGATGGCAGGATCCGAGTATGCGTAGACTTCAGGGATTTGAACAGAGCTAGTCCGAAGGACGACTTTCCCTCACCACATATTGATGAGTTGGTGGATTTCACAGCAGGGCACGCATTACTTTCATTTATGGATGGCTTCTCAGGTTACAACCAGATAGTAATGGCACCAGAAGACAGGGAAAAGACTGCATTCACCACCCCGTGGGGGACATACTGCTATAGAGTCATGCCGTTTGGGTTGAAGAATGCTGGAGCTACTTATCAACGGGTCGGGACCACAATATTACATGATATGATCCACAAGGAGGTTGAGGTGTACGTGGACGACATGATTGTCAAGTCCAAAGAAAGAGAGGGCCACTACACCGCCTTGCATAAGTTTTTTTAAAGGATCAGGGAATTCCGGTTGCCGCTGAACCCTCAAAAGTGTACATTCGGTGTTACAGCGGGAAAAATGCTGGGGTTTCTGATTATACAAAGAGGCATCGAAGTCGACCCTTCCAAAATCAAGGCCATCCTAGAAATGCCCCCACCAAGGACTGAAAAGGAGGTGAGAGGCTTTCTGGGTAAAGTGCAATTCATAAGACGGTTTATCTCAAAATTAACCTTGACTTGTGAACCACTTTTTGGTCTCCTGAAGAAAGGCAAGAAATTTCAATGGGACGACCGATGTCAAGCTGCATTTGAACAGATTAAAGAATATCTGCAGAACCCGCCCGTTTTATCACCACCAGAACCGGGGAAATCGTTGATTTTGTACCTATCAGTGACTGAGACCACGATGGGCTGTATGCTTGCACAAGAGTCTGAAGACAGGGTGGAGAGAGCCATCTACTATCTGAGCAAGAAGATGCTAGAGTATGAGACTCGGTATACACCGCTGGAAAAGGCTTGCTTAGCTTTGGTATGGGCTACCAGGAAGCTGCGGCACTACCTGTTAGCTCACTCCGTAATGTTGGTTTCACGTCTCAATCCCATCAAATATCTTTTCGAGAAACCAGCACTTACGAGTAGGCTAGCTCGTTGGTTGCTGTTGCTCTCCGAATTTGATTTGAAGTATGTCACACGCAAGTCAGTCAAAGGAAAAGCAGTAGCAGAGTTCCTTGCCGACCATCCGGTTGAGGGGGATGAAGCAGTCGAGTACTTATTCCCAGATGAGGCCATTTTGCATATCGACGATGAAACCTGGACGATGTACTTTGACGGAGCGTCAAATCAGTACGGGTACGGGATTGGAGTGCTGCTGATAGCACCCGACAATTCCCGTATTCCCCTAGCCTTTAAACTCCGATTCAAAGTCTCGAACAATGAAGCAGAATATGAGGCGCGCATTGCTGGCCTAGAAGCAGCCCTAGAACTAGGGGCAAGACGACTGGACGTCATTGGGGACTCGAACCTTGTTGTGTCTCAAGCAAAAGGAGACTGGAAAGTAAAAGAGGAAAAGATGATGATGTATCACCAAACCTTGGATTTGCTAATTCCTCGGTTCGAGAAGCTAAGTTTTACTCATCTACTAAGAGAAAACAACAGGTTCGCAGATTCTTTAGCAACTCTATCTTCCATGATAGACATCCCATACGGAGTCCGGATGCGTCCAGTCATTATTGACCAGAAGTTTGCGCCAGCCTACGAGTCGATTGCTGCTATAGATGAAGTTCAGAACGAAAACCCCTGGTATCATGACATTTGGAATTTCCTGGAGAAAGAAGCATATCCGCCAGGGGTAAATGCCAAGGATAAAAGGGCAATAAGAAGAATGGCCGTTCAGTTCATCATCTGTGGGGGTAAGCTGTATAAAAGAGGTCATCTGGGAATGCATAAGCTGTGTGTCGATGCCGAAGAGTCGAAGCGTCTAATGGAGGCCATCCATGGAGGAGAATGTGGTGCACACATGAATGGAGTAATGCTAGCACGGAAGATCCTCAGACAGGGTTACTACTGGTCTACCATGGAGGAGGATTGTATCGGTTTCGTCCGGCGATGCCACGAGTGTCAGATTCATGCAAATCGCATGAACATCCCGCCGTCAAAGCTGTACAATATGACTTCGCCATGGCCATTTTCAGTATGGGGAATTGATGTGATCGGGGCTGTCACTCCAAAGGGGTCAAATGGGCATGAGTTCATCCTGGTCGCGATAGATTATTTTACAAAGTGGGTTGAGGCCCAATCTTATGCAGTGTTGAAGGCTTCGCACGTTGCAAAGTTTATCAGAAACAACATCATCTGTCGCTACGGGGTCCCAAATGAGATAATTTCAGATAACGGTTCCCACTTCAAGAAGGAAGTGATAGACTTGTTGGAAAAATACAACGTGGCTTTTCATAAGTCATCTACCTACCGGCCGCAGACTAATGGAGCAGTTGAGGCTGCCAACAAGAACATCAAGCACATATTGCAGAAGATGGTGGAAACCTACCAGGACTGGCCAGATAAGCTGCCGTTTGCTCTGTGGGGCTACCGGACTTCAATCAGAACTTCTACCGGGGCGACTCCGTATTCATTGGTTTATGGAATGGAGGCTGTTCTACCCATTGAGATTGAGGTTCCGTCATTGCGAGTATTGGCCGAGTGTCAAATAGCCGAGGCAGATTGGCAACAAAACAGATTCGAGGAACTCATGCTTTTCGATGAAAGAAGACTGAAAGCGCTGTACCACATTCAAGGCTATCAACGCAGAATTGCCCGGGCTTTCAACAAGAAGGTTAAGTCCAGGAATTTAAAGGAAGGAGATTTGGTACTCAAGGACAACCGAGCTCCCATCCACGACCCTAGGGGCAAGTTCAGACCTAATTGGACTGGTCCTTACATTATTAAGTCTATCTGGTCAGGTGGGGCTGTGGTTCTGATGGATCTAGATGGCTTAGAGTTTTCACAGCCGATCAACATGGACAAGTTGAAGAAATATTACCCTTGAGAGGCTCGCTAGGCCGAAAACCCGAAAGGGCAACCTAGGCAAAACTCAGAGCACAAAAAATTCGAAAATATAAAAACTGAGCTCGCAAGGTTGAAAACCCGCAAAGGGCGGCCTTGGCAAAAGTTAGAGCGCAAAAGGAGAGTAAAAATACCCGAGCGAACCTAAGCCTGAACTACGTAAAGCTTGATTCCCATCTTTGGGATACGTAGGCAGCTTCATCCTGAAGTTCAGCCACGAACATTTTCCCCGATCAACTTTGTCCATTTTGATCATCTCAGTCATCCTTGTCCATCAGCATTCATCGTAATCTCCGGTGCAGTGCTATTCAGACTAGGGGCAACTTTCCGTTGCCAGGAGGTGCTGTGGTACCATTCAGACTAGGGGCAACTTTCCAGTTGCTAGGATCCGGGGTTGTGCATCCCAGTGACAAATCTTAGGCGTGTCCAGTCCTGATCCATATCGAAAATAGTTTTGAAAAGTTTTAATAAAAGTTGACTTGGTTCAAATTAATCTTTTTACAACTAAGACCATTTTTGGACCAAAGCGGAAAATTTTCAGTACCACAACCTTCAATTTCATTGATTTCCAAAACAGAGTTCTCCTGCTCTTGCATACAATTGAAGTTGCTTTTTATTACACTCATAATGAAAACTTGAAAGTACTAATAAAGCAATAAATCTGGGGCATAGTCAAGTCAGGTGTCCCTATGCCCCCTCCCAGAGCTAGTCGAAGCCTCTGATGCCAAGCTGGGCCCGGTCTGTGCCTCCTCATTGAGCCAATCCCAGCACTCGTCAGACAAAGTGCAGTTGAAAGTAGGGGCGGGGGCCAGGAGTTCTCTAGTCCTCCATGCCATGGCATATCGGGCAAGTTGTGCGCCTCGGACCGGGAAAGCAGCCGGATACTCAATCCCCTCTGGTGGGCAAGTCTGATCATGACCGAACTGACGCAGGAACCGGAACGGGAAGTAGAATACACAGTGGGTCAGACCAATCAACTGAATCCCGACCAGTCGGGACATGCTATAGCTCATCGCCGGGAGATTGAGCCAAGGGCAGCGCCAAGCAATGCGATCTGCAGACAAGTTGCACATCCAGTCAAACCACCATCCCTCATCAAGAGCATCGACTAGACATTGTCGAAAGAAGTAGCCGCGAGCTGAATAGGCTGGACAAGAGTCCACAACCTGCAATTTATCCATCAACCATACCTGGGGAGGGATGAAAAATGAGAGAATAAAGAATAGAGAGATGTACGATGAGAGAAAAGCGAGAAAAGGGTTTTGTGAGAAAAACCGAGCCTGAGGGCCGAGTGATGTGAGCAAATACATATGTGAGGTTGGGTGGGAAACATTACCTGCAACAGCAGTGGACTCCCGGCAAATCTGGTCGTCTCCCGGCGATAGAAAGCGTCCAAGCCCATCAGCGTCTCGGCCAATGTCATGGCGATACAGCTCTTCCCCTCTCTCAAGCATTGAGCAACTTCAATCAGACGAATGCTAGATCCACCAAAGCCTGAAGTGAGCAGAAAATGAGATAGCATACACAAGCAAAGGGCGTGTTGCCGAAAACCTTGCCAATAATGGTTGCCGCGGTCACCGGTGTCGGAAAAGCGATGGATCAAGCCGAGAATGTCCAGTTCCCCATTGGAGATCAGAGACCGAGCATCGTGCATGGTGAGTCCACACATTTCCCCTAAAGCTTGGGCATGGCCAAAGCGAAACTGAGGCAAGATCTCTTCCGAACGTTCAGACTCCAGCAAAACCTGAAAATCTTCAAAAGTAGGACATACCTCTTGCCCGCCAAAGCTAAAGACATGCGTCACTGGGTTCCAAAACCTCGCCGCGGCATGGAGGAAGGGAAAGTGCAGCGGAGTGCGGCTCAACGTGAATAGTGCATTCAAGCCGAAACCCCGGAAATTCAGCTTTTCCGAGCCATCTAAAGAAGCCATCCAAACTGTGAGATTTTCGGCAAGAAAGGCTTCCATTTTGGTGAAAAACTAAAATGAAATGAATCAACCACGGGTTTGAGGCTTTTAAAGGGGATGGGACACTATTCGGGGACACATGTCAAAAATTTGGTGGCTGCTGGGCAAAGTGGTCGGCCGGCCACCTTTTCTAGTAGGCCGGCTACCTTTTCCCCCCTCAGATACAAAAACTGGCCAGCCGGCTCCCAAAAGTGGCCGGCCATGCTCCAATGTGTGCCATTGGTCCTGTTTTACCCTCCAGAGGAAAGTTCCAGGCATTTCCAAGCATCGGGTGTATCGAAGGCCTCCATTTCCCTCTGTTTCGGATGCGTTCCGTTGCCCAGATCGTCCGAAGTACGCTTTGTTTTGTTTATCAAGTTGTAATTTTTGCTTATCGAGTTGTCGTTTTGTTTATCAAGTTGTAAGTTTTGTCGAGCTGTCGTATTTTGTGTTTTGAGTTGTTACTCTTTGTTTACGCGATTTTGTTAAGTCTTGTTTGTTTATCGAGTCGTTAACATTATTGTATTTTGCTTATCGAGTTGTAAACTTGCTAAGATTCTGTTATTCCTTAGTGAGTCAAGTTATTTGATTTGTTGTGTCGGTTCATTACCTGACCCGGTAAATACACAGTGCACATTTCCATTCAATCCCATTTTTGTGCAAAACGATGCGATGCGATGCTGAGAGCATAAAAATACAACACTTTTTCAAAAAGCTGTTTCACCCCATCATATTTCCTTTTACAAACAAAGGTACAAGTTTTACGGAAAATAAAACTGCCTAACAACATGCAAAGTGCTACAAACTACTAGCAAAAAGGAAAATAAAGCAGGGAACAGCAGCATCAATACTCTCGGGAACGGGAATGAGAGGCCCTCCTCATCCTCTTCTGCGAGACAACCTCTGCACCACTATCACCATATGGGTCGGAGCTGTCATCCTCAGGATCCCCCTCAGCCTCGCCTCCACTCCCGGAACCAAGACCGGAATCCCCCTCCTCAGCGGATGTCTCCGACTGACGGCCTGCGACCTCCTCCTCCTCATCCTCATCGGGCTCCGCCTCTATAATATGTGCCCTGCGTCTGCGAGAGGACCCTCCTCGAGCTCCTCGAAAAGGCCTGGATGGCCCAGCTCCTCGAAAGGGCCCAGATGGCCCAGCGCCTCGAAAAGGTCCAGAGGATCGACCTCCCTGAGAAGGCCTGGGCGGCCCAGCCCGCGGCGGAGCATATACAGGAGGCATCTGAAAGTGAAGAGTTCAATACATCAGTTCCAATATGAAAATCAGATGCAAGTACAGTATGTGAGTGGGGTGTGTGTCAGATGTGCTCTACACAAACAGCCTATCAATGCAGTAGAATGTTCAAAACCAGCGTGTCATCAGAAATATGATAAATGCAAGAAAGATGAACAGCACCTACACACCCATAATGGCCAGCTGTGCCTCCCTCCGCAGGATCATGCCCTCAAATGCGGCCATCACTCCAAGCATCTCATCCACGTACTCAACAGGAGGTTGTAGATACAAATGCGAAACTATCAGTAAAGGAATGAATGTCTAAGTATCCGACTGATAAATCAAAGCTGTAAAACACAACGGTGGCGAATCAGGATCTCTGACATATCTATGGTCGGGAAGGGGAGGCTCCAGCGAGATCTGATAAGGAGTCCCAAATCGCCAACTCGTCAACTCAGTCGGCATGTCTGGCCACCCAGGATGATGGAGAGTCGGAGGAATCGGGGGAACCAATCCACCCCCACCTCTGGATGTACCGGCCCCGCTGCTGGAAGGAATATCTGTAGCCCGAGCCTGGCTTGAAGATGGCACACCAATAGGCCTCATCGAGGGAGTGCGCACTCCCGTCAAGGGAGGCATCAGATATACGTGGCGATAAGTGACATAGTCCCCCTCCTCAAGATGTAGCAAAGCATCAATGCCCAGCATAGCACTAACAACATCCCGGGAAGAGAGCCTATCAGCAGTTCGCATAGTAACTGGGGGTGCTGCGGGAGGGTCCTGAGAAGTATAGCCCCATACCTGACGCAAGAAGCGTTCCCCCAGAAACCATGCTCTACCAACTGGTCCCTCAAATAGGATCCTATACTGGGAAGCGCCCAATCCTCCAGCATACTGAAATCGGAGACCATCACCCAAGGGCGCCCAGGGCTGCCAGGTAATCTGCAGATAACCAATGCATGAACCAATCAGAAATCAAGAATATACGGGACAGATCAAAGATGAAAACGGAAAGGACTGAGAGTTCTGAAATACCTCCGTCGTCCGCACAGTGTCGAAATACTGCCGTAGATAAAGGAGAGTCTCTCGGGGTCTCGGCCGGTGCTGACCCTCGAATACCAGTGAGTACGGGGTCATGAGGGGCCCTGCCACCACCAACTCTGGGGCTAACGTCGGGAAATATACATAGACCCATAACTGAGGAAAGCAGTGCAAATACAAAGTGCTGAGGGCAAAATACAGAGTGTAAAGTGCGTTGTGTGTGCAATGTACAAGTAATGAGGAGCAGAAATGTAAATCAAGAGGATAGAAAGTACCTCCCAGGCCCTCCAATAACCGCCAAGTAAGTCTCCGTGCCCGCGGGAAGTCGCGCTCATGTAGCAGTAAAGGGTAGCCAAGCCGGCGCCACAGCAATCATACCGCCTAACCTGTGATAGGTCCACCAGAGCGCTCAACAGATACAGCCCCACCGTGTTCCCTCTATCGGCAAACAGCGTAGTCCCGAAGAGAAACATAAGAAAACCACGGGCATACTGCTCTGCCTCCTCAGGAGTCCCGGGCTCCATCCCCTCCCTCCGAAAATGGAAAGAGAACCAGGTGTATCGAACTCTCCCTGAAGCTCTATCGACAGGCGGGCGGGCCCCCAGCAAATGTATCCAAGCGGCCTCCCATTCGCCCATGTCCTCGTCGTAAGGAATGGGCCGACCTCCTATGTCTAGGCCAGTCAATACAGCAAAATCCAGCGGGGTCATAGTCAAATCCCCAGTGGCAGAAAAATGAAAGGAGTTGGTGGTGTCCCACCATCTCTTCACCAAAGCTGCCATCAGTGTCCTCCTGGCAGGACAACGCGATAACCCGGCGCAGAAGGACCCGAACCCTGCCAAATCAACTAAATCCCGGACGGCCTCCGGGAGCTCAGCGTACCAATCTCTAGCAGCGGTGGAGCCGTATCCCCGCACAGTACGAGAACCAACCTACATTCAGAATGAATACATGTGTCAGTATAAAATGAATAAGCTGTGTGCAAATGAAATGAATGAGCTGTGTGCAAATGAAATGAATAAGCTGTGTGCAAATGAAATGAATGAGCTGTGCACAAATGAAAAGAATGGGCTGTGTGTTCATCTCAAATGATAGGGCTGCGTGTTCTACTCTCAATCAGTGTGTGCTGCGTGTTCACCCTCAATCCGAGCTGTGTGTTCAGAAAATCAGAGTTTGGGCTGCGTGTTCTACTCTCAATCTGTGTGTGCTGCGTGTTCACCCTCAATCCGAGCTGTGTGTTCAGAAAATCAGAGTTTGGGCTGCGTGTTCTACTCTAAATCAGTGTGTGCCGTGTGTTCACCATCAATCTGGGCTGTGTGTTCAGAAAATCAGAGTTTGGGCTGCGTGTTCTACTCTAAATCAGTGTGTGCCGTGTGTTCACCATCAATCTGGGCTGTGTGTTCAGAAAATCAGAGTTTGGGCTGCGTGTTCTACTCTCAATCAGTGTGTGCTGCGTGTTCACCCTCAATCCGAGCTGTGTGTTCAGAAAATTAGAGTATGGGCTGCGTGTTCTACTCTAAATCAGTGTGTGCTGCGTGTTCACCTTCAATGTGGGCTGTGTGTTCAGAAAATCCGAGTTTGGGCTGCGTGTTCTACTCTAAATCAGTGTGTGCCGTGTGTTCACCATCAATCTAGGCTGTGTGTTCAGAAAATCAGAGTTTGGGCTGCGTGTTCTACTCTCAATCAGTGTGTGCTGCATGTTTACCTTCAATGCGGACTGCGTGTTCATCTCAAAATGTTAGGGCTGCGTGTTCTATTCTAAATCAGTGTGTGCTGCGTGTTCACCTTCAATGCAGGCCGTGTGTTCAGAAAATCCGAGTTTGGGCTGCGTGTTCTACTCTCAATCAGTGTGTGCTGCGTGTTCACCTTTAATTTGGGCTGTGTGTTCAGAAAATCCGAGTTAGGGCTGCGTGTTCTATTCTCAACCAGTGCGTGTCGTGTGTTCACCTCAAAGACGAGCTGTGTGTTCAACATCAAAATATGGGATGCGTGTTCATCTCAAATGTTTGGGCTGCGTGTTCAACTCTCAGTCAATGTGTGCCGTGTGTTCACCTCAACAATGAACTGTGTGTTCGACATCAAAGAATGGGCTTTGTGTTCATCTCAGAATTCAAGTATTGGGCCGTGTGTTCAATTCCCTACCGGTGTGTGCCGTGCGTCCACAATCAATTTATGGGCCAAGTGTTCAGAAACTCAAGTGATTGAACTGTGTGTTCAGAATGCAAAAAGGATGCTGTGTCATAAACTAAACATTCTAAATAAGCCGCTTACTCAAAATGAGCAGACAAACATGGCAAAGACACGAAGTGCATGAAAAAACACAGAATATGTTGCAGAAAAAGGTAAAAACGAAGTAAATACCTCTCGTGCCTCATATGAAAGGTGATACTCTGGCTCCCGCAGAAGCAGATCTCCGGGCACTCGCTCATCAAAGTCAGTGAAGTGACGAAAAATGGCCCGCGGAAGAACGTGTGCCGGCGGGGCGTATCTCTCGGGAATGAAGGGTCGAACCCTCAGAGGCAGAGTCATGACATCAAAATCATCCCCGGCACCCGGAGGACCTCCGCCATGGGGAAAATGACCGGCCATTTCAGAAAATTTGCAAAAGGAGCAAAAATGAGCACAAATGAGCCAAAATTGGAAAAAGTCAACAAAAGTCAACTCCCGGGAAATGAAAAAGTCAACAAAAGTCAACTCTCGAGAAAATCTTCCAAATGTTGAGACAAACTCACCTCAAGTGGCGAAAATGAGAAAAGAGGCATCGAAATCAAAATTTAATCGGTTCAAAGTGCTTGAAACGGGAAGTTTTCGCGAAAACAACTTGCGTGGGGCGTTGGAAAACGCGTGTGGAGCACAGATCTGAGGGAGAAAATGGTTTGGGAAGCAAGAGGAGAAGATTTCGGACCTGATGTTATGAGCTCAAAGTGTTTGGGTGAGTGTATTTAAAGAAAAGAAGGTGAAAAGACCAAAATGCCCGCGGATCTGGGCAGGTGGCCGGCCGGCCACCTTTTCGGGCTGGCCAGCCATTCTCTTTTTGAAACCTGGCCGGTGGTGTTCCCCACATGCCCCCCAAGGTCTCTGCAAATTTTGAGGAAGATTGGAGTTCCCGGGACCTGAAAAAGTTCAAGAAAAGTGCACTTTCTGTCGCGAAATCGCTCCGCCGGAACTTCAGCTTCAATTTCTGACATGTGTCTCATCATCATTCATCAAAATCAAAGTGTATCCTTTTGTAACCTCTCCGGGAGGTGAACCGGAGGCCACGATCGAGTCGCCTTCGCCGAAACGCGCGTTTCCTTGCTCGCCGTTTCGCGACAAACACGTGTCCTGATTTGCGATTGTTCTGCATCATTGTGCATCTAACTTACATTCTCATGAACATACTTGCATTGTCATGCACGTCTGTTTGATATTACCAGGCCTCTGTGCCTAAGCTTGTGTTGTCACGCACGCTCCTTTCTCGCATTGCGATGCACTCACCCACCGGCACCGTTTTTGCCGAACTTTCGATATCACATTGGATATATCTTGCTAAGCATGTTGTGCTTGTTGAGTTCCTCTCTTTTGCAGGCACGATATTGTATGTACGGTTCATTTGAAGCTGGTGCGACCAGACGAATCGTGCAGGTATCGTATCTTCTCCGTGTGAGACGCGACGAGAATTGAATAATTCTCCGCCTTCCTAACTGCATGAAATGTAGTTGTTGCTTTGCATTCTTGCTTAAAATTGTTGCATCTATTTGCGAATACTTGCTTCATTACAGCTTACTGCATTTGCACGAACATCGAGTTACATTTGGCTTCCTGCATATCGCTTTGCGTTTTGCCCCCCCTGCCTGCGGGCACGCCTGCGGGCATATCTCTGTTTATCTTGTATGATTGTCTAAGTCTTCGGCCTTGTCAAAAATGGGTCGTCTCTAGGCTTTGACATTCACTCCCATCACTTGTGACTTTCGAGTTCTGTCAAAGAGGGGCAACTGTAGACACCCCATTTTTGACCGACCTTAAGACTCAGACGTCACCAGTTGAGCGCTTGGTGATGTTGCATGTTGTGCTCGTCCAGAAGTTTCAGAGTCGCGGCCGTGAGCCCTGCCTCCGGACTTTCAGACTTTTCTGTGCCTTGCCTCGGTTTGTGAACCAGGCTCGGTTTTCTCTATTTCTCTTCCCAAAGGGTGGGAGAGGTCTCGTAGACCATCTCTCGGTGGCCGTAGGCCACATTTCGTGGTCGTAGGCCATTTTGCCCATTTCGGAGCCCGGTTCCCGGTTTTCGGAGCCGTCGGGCCGTGTGCCTCGGTTCGGGACCGCCTAACCATCTCCGTTTGCTCCGGTTTTCGGCATGCATCTTATTTACTCCCTTTCAAGGGACATTGTGGTCCGAGAGACCAACTTCGTGGTCGAACACCACTCCCGGTGCCCAACGGGCAGTTTTCGGGGCCTCGGACTGCGCGTTTCGGCCCCCGAACCTTCATTCTGCATCGGTTTTCGTTCATTTTTGGCAGGGACCTCTGTTTCATCACTAGGAAGGTCATAGAAGGGTGGGAGGCCAGTAATTGTTTCAACAACCAGTTATATTCCTTCATCGCCTGCCGACGCCCGTTTTTCTCACTTCCAAGCCAAAGTTGACCACCCTAGGGCCACTTTCTTCAACTCCAAACCACATATTTGTGTTGTAGACACCTGGGAGGACACAAATATCACATGGCCGGCCAGTAATTGTCATTGACCCTTTTGAACCCCTCCTCAAAATGGTCTATTCTCTCTCCTGTTTTACAGTTGCCAATTTTGGACCACAGGGTTGTGTTCAGGACACCTGGGAGGCCACCAATTTGTGGTGGCCGGCCACTAATTCAACTTGGCCTTTTTGACCCCTGGCCGGCCGGCCATGGGGGGTGGCCGGCCGGCCACTTGCAGCTTCAAAACCTGGCCGGCCTTGCTCCTCAGGGTGAGTACATTACAGCTGTGCATTGTTTTTCCCTCCAAAATCTGTATCCGGAGGGAACTTTTTTGGAGGGAAACTTGATGCAATTTCCCTCCCTTTTTTCCCTCCTTTTCTCCCCCTCTCTTGGCCATATAACCAGCCTCCCAGGTCTGGTTTGAAGGTTACAAAAAATCCCTAAGAGCTTTGCATACACATCTCCCTCTTCCTCTCTTCCAAACCCTCAAAATCTTCTAAGTTCTACACCCTTTCTTCATCATCACCTAGCACCACCACCACTACTCCATTTCCAGCAGCTTGGGGAGTTTTTCAAAGGCTAGGAGGCAGCATTTCTCAAGCCAAAAGGGAGCCAAGGATTGGTCTACAAGGGTAAGTTCATCTCTCCCTCTTTTGAGCTTTTTTTTGCCCCATTTCTTAGCCCTCTTTGCTTGCTGTTTTGAGCTCCGACCAAAACTGAAAGTGTCATTTTTTTGAGCTCATTTTTCTGTTTCATTAAGGGTCCTACCCTGTTTGGGACCCCCACCTTGCACTTCCTTCTTTACCCCTTTGTATGCCATAATCTTGCATAGTATTTTTGGCCCATGAGTAATCTGTTTTGGAGCATGAGGTAAACTGAAAATAGGCTTATTTTGAGCCCTTCTTCAACATTGAAGAAGGGCTCAACACTGTTTGGGACCTCCATATATCACTTGTCATTGTACCCCTCTTAGGTCCCCTTTTTTGCATGATTTATTAGGCTATTGTGCTTCTGTTTTTGGACCTTGGTCCAAACTGTAAATGGCCCTAAAATGACCCCCTCTTCATTTTTCATTAAGGGTCTAGGGCTGTTTGAGACATCCTTGGTATACTTCATGTTATAGCCCTCTTGTGGCCTTAATTTTGCATGGCATTTTGAGCATATTTCTACACTGTTTTGGGCTTGATCATCTAATGTAAAAAGCCATATTTTGGGCCCCTCTTAAACATTGTTCAAGGACCCTAACCTGTTTGGGGTCAGCATATATCAGTTACCTTTTTGCCCCTTTGTTGGCCCATTTCTTGCATGAGTTGTTTGCCATACTTGTATCTGTTTTTGGGGTCTGTCATAAACTGTGAAAGGTCATATTTTTGGTCCCTCTTCAATGTTGTAGAAGGTCCTTTCTCTGTTTGGGGCCAGAATTTGTGGGTTGTCTCATACTCCTCTCTTGGCCCCCTTTTTTTGCATGCTAATTTAGCCCCACTTGTGCTTGCTGTTTGGCCATGTTTAAAACTGTAAAAGTGCTTTTTTTGGGACTGTCTTGAGTCTGTCTTAACACTTCATGATCAAATTATGCATGCATTGCATAGCTATAGGCCATTCCTTGAGCCAAATTTCATGTTTCGGGATTGATCCCACGCATCGAGTGTTGTTTGCCATGTTTCGGGGCTGTTTGGCATCTCATTTTGCCTCTGAAAATTGCATGATCATATGCCATATTCCATGTTTCGCCATGTCTTGTTAGAGTGGCATTTTGGTGCCTTAGGGTAGGTCCTCGGTTTGCGTGCACGCGTGCACGTATTTCGAGTTGTCTCATTTTCATCTTATGGCCTCTCATGTGAGTGTGGCTGAGGTCCACTCATGTTAGTGTAAGTCCATATTGCATTGTGTATGCCATTTCATTCCATGGCATTGTGTATGCTAGGTTGTACATTAGCGCATTGGGTATGCCATCTCATCTCGTGCATCGTGTATGCCATTTCGTAGCATTTTGCATGTTAGGTTGCACCTTAGTTGCATTTCATGCATATCATGCATACTGCATCGTGTTCGGGATAGGAGTTAGCCCGGGCACGGGAAACGAGGTACGTTTCGTACTCCGAGTGACGGAACGTGTCTCAATTCCCTAGTCACCGACATTCCGGATCATCTATGATGGAGTTAGGTCTTGTTGTGTTTTCATGTGCATTCATCTCATATTGAGTTGTGCAATTCGGCTCCTCGGCCATCATGCATCGATATGCGTGATTGGTGGCACGAGGATCGAGGCATGCATACATTTGTGAAAATACATTGCTATGCCCCTTTCCTGCTCTCTGTTGCAGCAAAATGAAGAATCAGCAACTTTTCGGAGCTTGGCACGCATTTCAAGAACAGGTGCAAACAGAGGCTAATTGGGGCATCGTCATGGATTTCCGCACAAAGGCAACCCGAACATGCATCATCCATCATCCGGAGTAGAATCAAGGCAGTCCCTGGCTTGCATGCCAGTTTATTATTTTTCTTAGTTAATTTGTAAATTAATTAGGAATTTATACATTATTTGGACTGTATTATTTGGGACTGTACTATTCTTTTATTCGGGATTGTATACTCTTTCGGACCCTCTGCGCGAGGGCATAATTGTAATAAGTGTGCGTGAGTGTGATGTATGTCTTCCAACCCCACGTCTTTCTTCCCTTTTATTTACCTGCTTATGATGGTTAGATTAGGGCATATTTCAATTAGCATACAGTATGATAGCATGTTTGCATTCATTCATCTATTTTGCATGCACCGGGCTCGGCGCATCATACTAACTGCATTTGTATTTCAATTCCAAGTTGCATACATGTTAGCTGTAACATTCCATATGCCATGTTTAGAATAGCCGAGCCTACTATAGTTTGCATTTTTGCATGTGTTGCATTAGGCATTTCTGTATACTTAGGATCATGCATGATTTCTAATGTAGTTTTTGTTTTGGCTTGGAGTACTCGGTGAGTTTTTATGCTTTAGCATCCTTGCATGCGTGTGAGTGACTGCCATGAATAGCATGCTTACCATGAGGCTAACTGCTTATGTGATATAACTGCTTGAATGCCTGTGGGTGAATGTTGGGTTATTTGGATTGTGACAATTCATCAAATGTTTGTTTTAAGCCCACTAGATAGTGGCAAAATCATGTTTTCTAAAGCCCACCCGAGGGTGGCAAATTCACGTCTTAGCCTACCTGCGGGTAGCACCATCAAACCATTTTCAAACAAACAAACATGAAATGTTTTGTTCCAATTCAGGCGATTCAGTCTATACTTGTATGCTGTGCGCATCACGTAGTAATCTAGGCTAATAACCGGAATAAGAACATACAATGTTTTCAAAACTAGATATCACGGTTAGTAGAGGCCGGTCTTTGACCGGGCGAGCGGGGGTGCTCACGAAGTGACCTTCCCCAATCGTACCCAAGTTTCCGAGCCGAGGCAACTTTGGTGATGACGGACACGTGGCCTTTGGCACCGAGTCAGGGTTTCCTAAATTTCCCCATAAAAAAAAAATATTTAGGTGGCAACTCTGTATTTGGCAAAGCAGTCCATGTTTGGCACTTCTTTCAAAAATCTGTTTTCTCAAAAACGATTTGCCGGATTTGGACTCTTTGGTTCAAGATTTAGAACCGTGACAAAAATCGAGTCCTTGAACTGTAGTGAGCCCAAATGAACAGAACGGGACTTAACCCTCCCGGGGCGTTCGAGGACGTCTACAATCATGGTTTAGTAGAGATCGATCTTTGATTGGGTGAGTGGGGGTGCTCAGTTAAAGACCTTCCCCCCTCGTACCTAAGGTTCCAAACTGAAACATCTTTGGTTATGACGAACAGTGGCCTTGGCATGAGTTACGGTTTTCCTAATTTTCTCAAAATATTAGGTGGCGACTTCAAGATCTGGTGATGCAGTCCATTTATGGCAATGGTTTTACAATAAAATGGATTTTCTATAAAAGTTGCCAAATCTGGACTCTCATCTATGTTTTACATTGCACCCGTAAGACTAGATTAAAGACATCGAGGGTCTAAACTGTCTAACGTGCACGGGTACCCCCCAAGCATGTTATAGTTTTTGGCGACTCCACTAGGGATATTATGAAACCTTTACTCGAACTCCATGATATGATTTTTATACAGTTATATGTTCATTGCATTGCATGCATTGGTGCACTTAAAGTCCCTGTGTTGCCCAAATAATGGTGGGAACACAGGCAAGCTTTTTGTGACACTATACCTATCTTCGCGTTACTTTTGAGACCTTATGTTAATACTTTTTAAGATCTGTCCAAAAGGTAGCTCCACTATCTAAGGTTATTGGACTTTGAAGAGAGGCTATATTGACTCTTCCGACTTCCTAGGATCTTAACTGGTTATTAACCAAAGAGCTCTTTCGTGATGTCACCTTGATTTCAACCTGTAGAGTAGAGCTAACCTTGTACATATATAGTGAGCTATAGTACCTTCCAAAATTAGGACAGGATGCTACCTCATTTCTAGGATATATGATACCACTTGTTTTGAATAGTGAAACCCTAGATCATTTCAAAGCTATAATAGGGTAACCCTACCCCCCCTTATAGGGGTGTTTGTTCTCTTTCCTACTATGTGCAATGCATGGGATCTACACAAGGATTCCCAAATTTGAATGAATGGTTCAGACATATCATTTTGAGGGGTTGAATTCAGTGTTTCAGCATGTTATATAATGATCAATTACACCGAAATGCTGATGAAATTTTGATTAGGAGTTCCGTTTTTATTTTTGCTAGGAAGTCGTAGCACTATAGCTTCAAAACAGTCTGATATCCCCCAAATTTTATGGACTTGCGATGGTAGACAGATTTGGTTCAGGGATAGCTAGTGTTATTTTCTCTTCTGCTAGTTTCAAAGAGAAAGGTTAAAACCTCACTGTCAGTGCTTCTCTAGCCGAAATTTCTAGAATCTGTGATGGATCCACCTCTAGTGGTGATAGATAAACAATCTCCAATAGATATAGCAAACTTGTTTTTATTCCTTCAACGAAGTGTGGATGCTCTTACCAATAGGGTTGTTGCCAATAGTGAGGCTTTTGCCAGATTGTAATGCCCATCTAGGGCATCTATATCTCATCCACCTACAGTGGTTCATCTAGTTCTGGAACCACCTCCACCAGTTGAGGAACTTCATGAACCTAATCTACAAATGGGTGGACTTTTCTCCACCGATACTGATGAAGTTGACCCGACTATGGGCTTATCTCGTCCACCTTCAGTGGTTTATATCCGCCTCTTCTTAGAAATTCTGAAGCTTATGGGCTTATCTTGAGCTCAAAAGCTTTCCTTATTCAAAAAAACCATGTTAGGAGTGGCTGCTACTTGGTACGCCAAGTTAGATAATTCGGTCAAGCAAAATTGAGAGGAGTTAGCTGAAACATTTTTCACATAATACTCCCACAATACATAGATCTAAGTAACCACTCAGGAACTGGAGGCGACCCGACAAGAGCCCAACGAGAGCTTTATGGCATTTATCACCAGGTGGAGGGCAAAGGCAACCATGATGACAAACTGACCCTTGGAAAAAGATCAAGTCTGCATAGTTATCAAGAATCTGCATGGAAGATTACTGGAGAAGATGATAGTTCTTCCACTCTTCAACTTCAAGGACCTCCATGAGATTGGGGTTCAAATTGAGGATGCTATCAAAAAGGAAATTATTATAGAATGAAATGAGCCCGTAAGAAAGACATTTACTCACAATTCCAATGCTACTATCAGTAGTAGCACATCTGCCAATTCCATACCCTTAGAGATGAACACTGCCATCACTTTTACCAAAATGGCCAACCCTTTTGCTGATGTTGACCTACAACCGACTACTCAGCCCAATCTCAAACCCAAAGGTTTCACCCTCTCTACATGTCTCCAACCCATGCCATGGAAATTTTAGTGGAAAGGGGATACCTCAAGTTCCTTGATCCCCAATCCCTTCCTAATCCACTTCCACGTAGCCATGATCCCACCAAGTATTGTGTTTTCCACCAACAACACGGTCATGATACCAACCGTTGCATCCAACTTCATTGTGAGATTCAAGATCTTATTGATAATAAGATCATAGATCCACTCTAAAGAGCCAATGCCAATTCTAACCCATTACCACCTCATGACCAAACCCCTCCATCTTCCTAGCTAAACTTCATCCACACACTACCACCCTCTTTCAACCCTAACATATACATCACACCTTTCTATCCACCCAAACCCGAGGTGCTAATTCTCGAGAGCGCTGATTTATTCATGAGATATGCACCTCGATTCTAGCCAAAAGCCCAAAACCCCGTGGCGGCAAATGATTTGGAAGCAGAACTAGATATTATGACTGATATTCTCATAGGCATGCACTTCCCTCTTTATGGTTTTCTCGAGCCATGGAATGATCAAGAAACAAAGAAGCATGGGAAAAATTATGGGTCTGACACTGGCTGAATTTATGATAGAACTTGAGACTAGCATAGAACCAGTAAACTCAAGGGGATATTGTGACCGATTCTGTGATCAGGGGTTGACTAACTGTGAATTGCATGAATTTTCTAGGTGCGGTTGATGGCCTGCACTTAACTATTGAGAATGGTTTTATTCTGAGTTCTGAATTGAGTAGTGAGTCTAAGTTTGATTTTAGGCTTGAGTCAGTCTAGTTAGTTAGAGTCTATTTCTTTTGGGAGTAGAAATCCAGCCACCACTGTCCCTTGGTCTTTCTTCTCATTTTCTTTTCTTTGTTGTCACAATTGAGTCGGAGTTTCTTGTGAATAAAAGTGCCATAGATTTTTCCTACTTCTCTGTGTCTTTAGTTCATTGCCTTGATCAAAAGTTTTCAAAACTTTCTTCAAAACACTGATACAAATGAAAACGAAGAAATTTCTTGGGATTTGCAAAATTTGATCGACTAGGAGAAAGAAAGGCGTGTTAAGCCCTTGATAGATGAGATTATTTTAGTTAATGTGGGTACTGAGAAGCATCCTGGCTCAGTCCAAATTAGTTCTATATTGTTTTTAGAAGAGCTCGAGCAATTAGTCACTTTATTAAAAGATTTCAAAAAAAATGGTTTTGCATAGTCCTACAAAGACATGCTTGGAATTAATCTTGAGATTATACAACATAAGATCCCTCTCGACTTGAGGCCCAACCCCTTAGCTTTCAAACTTTGATTCAAAGTGTTCAAATAATCAACCAGGTTATGAGACTTACATAGCCGAATTGAAAGCAGCCATTGAACTAGGGGCAGTAAGGTTGAATGTGATCGGATATTCCAACGAGGTCATTTCTTAAGCCAGTGGTGACCACAAAAAGAAAATCAAATCCCAGATTTTGAGGGAAGAAGATTTAGTATTGAAGGATAATCAAACTCCTATCCACAAACCTAGTGGCAAATTCAAACCCAATTAGCCAGGTCCCTACATCATCACGTTTATCTAGTAAAGTGTAGCAGTCATTCTCATGGATTTAGATGACCTAAAGATCTCACAACTAATCAACATCGGCAAGCAAAAACAAAGGTACTACCCTTGAGAGGCTTGCTAGGCCAAAAACCCGAAAGGGCGACCCAGGTAAAAGTTAGAGCAGAAAAACAAACAATGAAAAAATATAGAAAATGAAAAATAAAATAGAAAAAAGAATGAAAAAAAAAAAGAAAAATGTAAAAATTAAAAAAACTCACAAGGTCGAAAATCCAGAAGGGTGGCTTTGGCAAAAGTTAGAGCACAAAAGGAGAGTGTTAATACCCGAGTGAGCCTTACCGTGAACTACGTAAGGCTTAATTCTATCTTTGGGATACGTAGGCAACTTCATCCTAAAGTTCGGCCCCAACCATTTTCAACTCACTCATCCTGTCCATGTTTGATTGGTGTATCTTTATTTGACTTGGCTGTCCTATCCATGTGTGATTGGCTCATCTCTGTTCAATTCAGTTGTCCAATTTCCCCTTCATGGCAGGTTCAGTTGCAACACGGGAGGGGTCAATTTCATGTTGGTCGGGTAGTGGCCATTTTTGGAAACTGATTTTGAGAACTTTTAATGATGGTGACTGATTTTCCTGAAAAATTATTCCATTTTTGCAAAACCCAGACCATTTTTTGGACTAAAAAAGGAAAATTTTCAATGCTCACGCTTGACTTACATGATTTCCAAACAAAGAGTGGAACGAGCATGCTAATCTAACTCTCATGTTGGTCAAAATCTTTTTAGTAGAAAACCAAAGAAAAAAAAAAGTCAAAGCGATGAACTAGAGGCATATTCAAGTCATGTTTTTGCCCTTTCCCCGCACTCTCGAGTCCTTGTCACCAAAGTCACATTACTTGTACTTTTTCTTTAAGTCGATCACTTCCCGAAAAATACACAGTAGATGGCAATGTCCTTCAGTCAGGAGGTCAACTGGGCGGTCAATCGGTGATTTTTGTTTTATGTCCATTTTATTCTGGCAAAGGGATGGTTTTTGCTTTGTTTTCCTTTCATTGGGTTATATTTTGTGTTTTGGTCAGTTATAGGTTCGCCATCTAGTTCAAAACTCATTGCAATGCAACCATTTTTAATTTCAAAATTCAAAACAAAATGGTTTTCATGCTCAAGTGTTGTGCTATTCATGCCATTCGAATTTGTAAAACAAAACTCTTTTTATTAAATTTCAGGGATCAAACCTTGATCAAAATTGTACAAAAGAGAGTTGAAGTTATAAGTGTGCACTTCCAATCAAAATAATAATAATAATAATAATAATAATAATAATAAAATGCAAAAATATATAAATATATATATATATAAGAAAAATAGAAATGCAAGCATTGTTCTTGGTTTCTGGCAACTTGTGTTTCCGGCGGCAAAAGGGTACAGGCTAACGCCTTAGTTTCACCATCCACTTCCATTAATGATTGGCTCACCACATCTTTACTCCTTGGAAGCCCTTGAAGACTCTGCCTCAGCATTGACAGAGCTTTCAAAAGAGATTACTCCTCGCCGACCATCGAATGAAGAGCACCAAGGAGCTCCGAATCGGGCCATGAAGGTCGTATGTTGTGCAGCTCTTTATTTTTCTTTTTCAAGTTGTTAATCTCTTCTCGAGCATCCTTATACATATGCTAGAGCAAGGAGAGTTGGGCGTTTAATCTATGTACTTCACTTGTCCTACTCTATAGCCGGCGAGACAAATTGGAGATCGCGATCATGGTCTCCACGTAGGATTTCAAAGTGTAAGAGTTGGCTTCAATGTCAGACTGCATTACCATTAGTTGCTCAACTGATAGCATAAGAAAACTGAAAACAAGGGCAAGTGCAGGGGCACTCTGTCGAGGCTCAGAGGAGTTGGTGTCAGTAATCTCTATTGGGGAGTCATTAAGGTCTCAAAAAAAGGAAAGAGTACAATAAGCTGAGGCCATGACAAAGGAGAGTAATGCCAAAAGAGAGAGTTGTAGAGTGCTTTTGTAGTTGTTGGTTTTGCTTTGCCTCTCCCTTATAGATTGTCCTTAAGAAGATGAGGGAGAAAACAAAGAAGAAGAATAAGCCAAAGGAGAGGGATTGTGGAGGCAGTTGTTGAAAATCAAGGCCGGTCCAGCTATTTTCGGTCAGGCTTAGTGATTATTGAAATCGCTCACCAGACGCAACATTCAAAGGAGACGAAGGAGGGAGAGAGAGAGAGAGAGAGAGAGAGAGAGAAGAACATGGGAAATAAATAGATGTATATATTGTGTATTTGTATATGTATGTGCCTGAGTATATATATATGTATACCGTATATATGTATGTAACTATATGTATATATTTGTATGTATATATACCGTATGTATATAATGTGCATGTGTCTATGTTCTGAAGCTATAGTGCTATGACTACCTAGCAAAACAAAACAGAATTCCCAGATCAGAGTTTCAGCAGCATTTCGGCTCCACTGATCATTATGCACACTAAACTCAATCCTTCAAAATGATATGTCTGACCCACTGATTAGATTTGAGAACCCCAGATCCCATATATTGCATATAGTAGGAAAGACAACAAACACGCCTATGAAGGATAGGATTATCCTGTCCTAGCTTTGACATGATCTATGGTTTCACTATTCACACAAGTGGCATCATACATACTAGAATGGGGTGGCATCTTGTCCTATTTTGGAAGTGTCTAAAGCTTACTATATGTAATAGGTCAGCATTTGCTCAAAAAGGCGACCTCAGCGAGACACTGATATACCTGCCTAATCCGGTGGATCAAGCGGTATGTGGTGATCCCTATTCCAAGGCCTGTGCACCTACCATATTAGAGCCCATGACTGGTGTGGCTCGACTTTTCGTGCTCCTTTTGGAAGACGACTAGCCGTACAGTTCGGACTCCCACGGTTCTAAATCTGATCTCACAAGTGCAATGTGAAATAGATAAACACCAAAGAGTCCAAATCTAACAAATCTTTTGGAAATTCAATTTTGAATCAAATGCCAAAAATGGACTGCTTTGCCAGATACAGAGTCACCACCTAAATATTTTTGAGAAATTTAGGAAACCCATGACTCATGCCAAAGGCCATGTGTCCATTATCACCAAGATTGTCTCGACTCGGGAACTTAGGTACGAGAGGGGAAGGTCATGAATTGAGCAGCCCACTCGCCTGATCAAAGATCGGCGTCTACTAATCATGATGTAATTTTTATTTATATTATATTCTCTTGCTCTGATTATTAGGCTAACCTTACTATGTGATGCGCACACAAGGATAGAATAATTTGCAAAATTAGGAACACTTGATTTCATGTTTGTTTTTGAAAAGAGTTTGTGAATGTGCCACTTGAAAAAGTGGGCTCAAATGTACTATAATCAAACTTTCCCAATTCAAGCAACTAGCCTTCATCTACAGGCATTTAAATAGTTTATCACTTAAGCACTTAGCCTTATAGCAAGCATGCTAGATATGGCAACAATCACACTCATGCGATATGCTAAAGAACAAAAATGCTCACCTCGTACTACAAGGCAAGCAAAAAGAGAAACTAGTTAGAAAAAATGCATTATCCGAACTAACACAACATGACTAATGCAACACATGCAAGATGTAACTAATAGGCTCGGCTACTAATTATGACATATGAATCAATTTGATAGCATGTAGTTTAAATATGTTTTCAACGAAGTAATAAATGACAATGCTTTGTTAGAATGGTGAACCAAGCCTCGATACATACAAGACAAGTGGATACAAACATAGAACATGCTAAATGAAATATGATGCTCTAAGCTATCCATCATAAGTAAGTAAATAAAAGGGAGAAAGACGTGGGGTTGGAAGACATACACATTATTACATTGTGCCCTTGCATAGGAGGGTCCGAATGAATGTCCTAGCTAAGCTAATTAATTAACTATTACAAAACAAATCAACTAACTATGCTAGTTAGTTATTACAAAACCAATTAATTAATTCACTATTCTATGGTACTAACTAATTAATTAATTACAAATTAGAATTAACTAATTAATTACAACATGAATACAACATGAAAGAAGTAACTACGCTAACTAATCAGCCCCGGGAAGCGAGGAATGCTCATGCATGCGCCAATTTCCACCCGAAAAGCCCACAGTTTTGCTGCTAGAATGTCTCTGTTGCATAGTTAGAACATCTTTTCAACTCAACCTCTGTTCTATTCTGTTCCAAAAAGTTGCTGCTCAATTTGACAAAAGTGGTCGGCAGGCCAGAAATAGTGGCCGGCAGGCTACCATTTGTTCTGTTATGTTCCAAAAAGTTGCTACTCAATTTGACAAAAGTGGTCGGCAGGCCAGAAATAGTGGCCGACGGGCTACCATTTGTTCTGTTTTGTTCCAAAAAGTTGCTGCTCAATTTGACAAAAGTGGTCGGCAGGCCAAAAATAGTGGCCAGCCAATCACAAATGGTAGCCCGCCGTCCAAAAAAAGTGGCATGCTGGCCACTAAAGCCTGGTTCCTCCTGCTACAAAAGAAAGCATACAGAGCACAAACTGGGTATTCTGAAGGTATGTTTGTACACCTTATCCCTCCTTATCATCAAACAGCTCAAAGGAGTTGCAAGCTCAATTCGCAAGCTATCAATCGATGTAATTTCATTGCATGATGGCCTATGAACCAATGTGTACAATTTCAATAAATGCACAATAAAAGAATCTCAAACCTCCTCCCTATCATGGATTGATCAAGGAAAGTGGTTGACCTTGGAAACTTGAACCATTTCATCACTAGCAAGTATGAAATGCCTTAAGTTTCCATGTGTTCAATTAACATCCGATTGAACACCAAATTGCTTATTATCTTGCATCATTTTTAGTCCAAATTTTATTACTTTGTTTTAATTACCATCCATTCATTAATTCATTGAGTCCAAAAGTGAGCTTTAAGTCCTCTAATGGAGAGAAGTACCAAACCAAGGGTTGTTTTAGGCATGAGAGAAGTGTCATGCCGTTGGTAATGAACCCCCAAAGGGATTAAACTATTAAGCACAACAACCTCTATCTCAAGCTTAAACAAACAACCAGTTTGAAACAACTCTCAAAGTAAAGAAAAAGCCAAGAAAAGAGGAAGGTTGTAGAGGTTATTAGAGGTGATCACAAGTATGGAAAGTAAGAAATAAATGCTATCAACTCAAATAAGTTGGTGGCTAAGGCCTAAACCACCAAACCTATAAAGGCTGTTGCACTACAAGCATGCGATACAAAGCATAAATGAAATAACTAGCCTAAAATAGTCCTAAAGTTAGCAACAGCAGTGCTGAAATTCATATGAAAAAGCTTGAAAAAGTTAGCTACAATATTGAGGAATTAAAGCTAGTAAACAAGCACAACGATGGAAGGCTAACCCTTCCATTTTTGGGACATCAAAACATGATTTTTAGCCTCTGAAAAACTCTAAAATTTAGTGGTAAAAAGTTGAAAAAATTTTTGAGGAAGAGATGGGAAACACAAGTGTAAAGGCTTAAGAGATAAGGTTTAGAGAAGGGTGACTAACCCCTCTACCTTTAATAGCTTTAAACCACAACCTTCAGCCCATAAAAATAGTGTAAAAATAGTTTAAAATTAGCAAGAAAAGATAGAAAAAAAGTAGTGTAAAGATACTCAAAATTATACCTCTTGAAGCAAGGTAACTCTTTTGTTAACAAAACTAAAAGCGCTCACTCTCAAGGACTAAAATTTGGACTCAATAATCTCAACAAGGAGAGCTCCAATATTGGTTTAGGAAGTTTTTGGGTAAAGTGTGTGTGTTATAAGATAGAGATAGAGAGAGAATTTCAAGTTTTGGAACTTTTGGAATTTTTTCAAACCTTAAAACCATGAGGGAAGGTCAAGTATATATAGAAAAACAGCCTCTCAGGTCAGAAATATCTGTATAGGAACAGCTGGAGCTTTTAGGGGACAGCTGACAACAAATATCTAGATTTTACACAAGTGGCCGGCAGGCCAGAAGTAGTGACCGACCGGCCACAAATAGTGGGCTGCTGGACACAAAAATCTACTTCTAGGCCCGACATCAAATAGGCATATCTCCCTCATCCGGACTAGGTTTTAGGTCATTGCTTAGTCAAAATTGAAGCCCCAGAATTCTACTTTCCAATAGAGGTGGCCTCACAACTAAATTCTAAGTGTATAAAAAGATATGCCTATTTTAGTGAAGGCTTCCCAATTTTCTCTTGAGGGTTTCATGCTCAACCATTCCCCCAACTAGTTTTCTGCCATCCCCTCCTATTTTCTTCAACTCCAAACCTCTAAATAATATGTTTTTTTTTAAGATTTTCAAAGAGTTTACCTCTCTTTCATTTATTTCCACTTTGTCTTTACTCGGTTTACCGAAAAGTGCAATATTTTAAATGAAATGCAAACCTCAGAACATCGTGGAAACATTTTCAAAAATATTTTGAAAAAGAGGGTTTTAAGGTCTAAAATAATTTTGGTCAAAATGGTGTGTAAGGTTGGGATTTAGAAGCTCTTCTTGCTGAAGAAATCGAACGTTTATACAGCATAACTTTCATCATCGAGTGATCAACTTGAGGCGCCTAAGTCTTAAGGGCGATCAAAAATGGGGTGTCTACAGTTGCCCCTTTTTGATAAAGCTCGAAGTCATGAAATGACATGAGTGAATGTCAAAGCCCGAAGATGACCCATTTTGACAAGGCCGTAAGACTTGGGCAAACAAACAAAATGCAGATGCAGTTGGCTGAACCCAAGAGTTGCCTACGTATCCCTTTGTAAGGAATCAAATCAACGTAGTTCAAGGATAGAATGTAAAAGATACACAATTGTAATGAAATCATGCAAATGATATACAATGTAACGAAATCATGCAAATGATATACATTGTAACGAAATCATCAAACTACAAGCAGTGCAAAAAACACGAATACCATAAAGGAATGGAGATGCAAATCAAACTATGTTTTATACAGAAAAGAAGTGGGCACAGCCAAACGACGTCTAACACAGACTAAGTGCCTACATCCTCAACACTGGCCTCAACGCAGCACGGATGCTTATAGATAAAAGGGGTGTGAGCACATGCAAAACTATATTTTTCGTAGAAAGAGTACAAATAATTAGGTGGTATGATATAAGTGAGGAATGATCTGCTGGGGAAAGATAATGATCCTAAATGTTGAATGCAATAAGACAAAGTACGATGCAATGGATAAAGTGAATAAAGGGCGTAGGCCGAACTACATCTTACCTGGAAAGGGCGTGGACACAAAACAGACCACGTCTAACATAGAAAAGGTGTTGACACCCTCAATACAGGCCTTAGCGCAACATGGGTACTTACACATGACAAAACCATGTTTCAACGAGGGAAAGTTATGAGTACATGCCAAACTAAGCTTAACATGGAAAACATGTAGGTGAAAAAATGGATAATGCAGTGCATGCGATAGATAATGTAATAGATGAATAAGGTGACATACTCCAACCACGCTGGAATCGTGAGAGAAGGAAGAACAAATCCCAAACACGCTGAAATCGTGTGAGGAAGAGAACACTCTAACTACGCTGAAATCGTGAGAACAGGAAGAATAAATCCCAAACACGCTAAACTCGTGTAAGGAAAGGGATACTCTAACCACACTGAAATTGTGAGAAGAAACACACTGAAATCATGTGAGAAAGAGAATACTCTAACCACGCTGAAATCGTGAGAAGAGGAAGAACAAATCCCAAACACGCTGAAATCGTGTGAGGAAAAGAACACTCTAACCACGCTGAAATCGTGAGAAGTGGTCTTGAGAAAATCGCTCAGGGTCGTGTTCTACACGTCCTAAGATAAATTCCAAACACGTTGAAATCGTGTGAGGAAAGGAACACTTTAACCACGTTGAAATCATAAGAAGAGGTCCTGAGAAAAATTCCAAACATGCTGAAATCATGAGAAGAGAAAAAGCAAATCCCAAACATGCTAAAATCGTGTGAGGAAAAGAACACTCTAACCACGCTGAAATCATGAGAAGAGGAAAAGCAAATCCCAAACACGCTAAAATCGTGAGAAGAGGAAAAGTAAATCCCAAACACGCTGAAATCATGTAAGAAAAGGAACACTCTAACCACTCTAAAATCGTGAGAAGAGGAAGAACAAATCCCAAACACGATGATATCGTGTAAGGAAAAGAACACTCTAACCATGTTGAAATCGTGAGAAGAGGTCCTGAGATGATGCGATGGATGCAAAGAGTATTGTGAGATTGTGCAATAGATGCACAGAGGTGATGGGATTGTGCAATAGATGCACAGGAAATGCAGTAAACAAACAAAGCGGCACTTTAGGAAGTACCTTATGGAGTGAGTGGCGATGAACCGCCCTACTCTGATGGGAATCCCCCTCTTGTGTTCCTTGAACTCTTACCTTCAACTCACAATTCAAAGGCCCTTAAATGCTGACAAGGGGTAACATCTACATGTAGAAGTGATGGATGTCGTTTTTCTTCCTAATCATATTCACAACTTTCCTTATTCTCTAACGGGGTGACAGACTAGGTTGGTGTAGTATCCAGAATTGAGGCGCATACACGCTACCTCAACTTATAGGGCTGTCATAGAGATTTCAAGCCGAGGATACACCCCTGGGTATTCAAACCAGACTTTAGTCTTGAAAATTCCGAACCTTTGTGTTCTAGGCATCACCATTCGAACTCTAGTTTCCACGATCGCAGTTGGTCTCCTAAGAACTCATTGCAAACACAACCAAGACGCCTCTGGCAGGGAATGGTGTTTAGGGAGAGCACTTTGATCGCCATTCTGACTTGAAGCAGCCTTGAGCTTGAGATTGGGGTACACTCATACTCTTAAGAAATGACAAGGCCTGAAAAGGTGCCTCCGGAGTGTAATCCCGAAAATTGCTACAGTTGAAACAAACTCAAATGCTCTAATTTTCCCTCTTTTCTTTTGCTTTGCAGTTCGGAACCTATGTAGCTTCAGAGAGGTTCTCGTTCTATTACTCCCTCTTTTGATCGAGGTTGGACCCTGCAGTTTTATGAAAGAAGGAATTCTGTTTTGCACATCCTGTTGGGAATGACACAGCACTCTGAGCACAAAATGATTTATTTTTGCAATTGAAACCAAGAATGAGTTCTTAATCGGGTATTGAGCCTACGACTGACCACAGTACACCATGACTCAACATAGGAAAAACAAAGTAAAACAATCTAAACACGTATATTTAAACTCACAACGACTCAAAACAAAAATCGAGACAAACAAAAACAACAAACACCACACTTGGATGTTTACCACCAGTGAGAGAGCTCTCAGTTCATGAAGAGCCCACTACTTCTCCAGGTATTGTTTCCCACCCTTTCTCATTTGTGATTCTTACATCACTTTGACACTTAATCTCTATTTTCTCTGAAAAGCCCTTTCCTCACTTTTTCTCTCAGCGCACATCTCTCTATTCTTTAATCTCTATCATTATTTTTTTATCCCTTCCCAAGTGTGGTTGATGGATAAGCTGGAAGTTGCGGACATTATGGGGGGGGGGGTCGAATATCTTGGTTCATTTCTAGTTCGTGCTTCGCACTTGGCTCGATACCTCACTGCTTGGAGGATGAGAGAACTTCTGGAATATGGCTAGCTTCAGTTGTGCCCTTTCTAGCGAGTACATTGACAATGGGGAAAAGACAAAAAATCTGACTCGACTGTACCCCTAGTTCATCATTTTGACTATTTTTCATTTTTGGCTTTCTGCTAAAACAATTTTGACCAACATAAGGGTTAGATTAACATGCTTGTTTTGACTTTCTGCTTTGAAATCATGTAAGTCAGGTTGTGAGCACTAAAATGTTTCCTTTTTGGGTCCAAGAAATGGTCCAGTTTTGGAAAAATGGAATAATTTTTTAGAGAATTAGTCAACTTCACTAAAAATCCTCAAAAATTGTTTTTGCAAATGGCTACTACCCGACCAACGAGGAATTGACTCTTGAGATGCACAACCTCCGATCTGAACTTGATTTGTCTTGCAGCTGAATCTTCTAATGGAATAAGTCAACCGATTTTGAACGAAGATAAGCCAATTTACACATGAATAGGATAACCGAGTTTGAATAAGGATAAGCCAACCAATCATGGATGAGACAAGCATGTTGAAAATGGTTAGGGCCGAACTTCAGAATGAAGTTGCCTACGTATCCCAAAGATGGAAATCAGGTCGTACATAGTTCCCTAGGCTAAGGTGCACTCAGGTATTAACACTCTCATTTTGCGCTCTAACTTTTACCAAGGCCGCCCTTTCGGGTTTTCAACCTTGCGAGCTCTATTTTTCTTTTTCATTTTTCTTTGTTCTTCTTTTTTTCTTTTCTTTTTGTCTTTGTTTTGATTTTTTCATTTTTCTTCATTTCCATTTTTTCATTTTTTGTTCTTTTTTTCTTTTTTCTTGCTCTAACTTTTGCTTGGGTCACCCTTTCCAGGTTTTCGGCCCAGTGAGCCTCTCAAGGATAGAAAAGTTTAACTTGTCCATGTTGATTGACCGTAGGATCTCTAAGCCATCTGAATCCAGGAAAATGGCTGCTGTCCCTGACTAAATAGTCTTGATGATGTAAGAGCCCATCCAATTGGGTCTGAATTTGCCCCTAGTGTTGCGAATAAGAACTCAATTGTCCTTCAGTTATAAATTTTTTTCTCTCCAGATTCTAGGATTTGGATTTCTTGCCGATCTTCATTAGCTTGAGAAATGACCCAGTTTTGACTCTTTGAGCATATCTGACCTTTTTTGCCCCTAGTTCAAGGGCTGTTTCTCATCCAGCTATACAAGCTTCCTTTGATGACATCTAACCTTCCTGCCCCTAGTTCAAGAGTTACTTCCAATCCAACCATGCAAACCTCATATTTTGGTTGATTGTTGAATATTCTGAATCAAGGTTCAAGGTTTGAATGCAAAGGGGTCGAGTCTTGAGGCTGCAAGTGATCCTATGTTGTACAATCTCAAGATCAATTCCAAGCATGTCTTTGTAGGACCACGCAAAACATTTTTTGAAATCTTTTAATAAAGCGATTAGTCACTCGTGATCTTCTGAAGACAATGTAGAACCAATCTGGATCAAGCCAGGATCCTTCTTAGTACTCACATTAACAGACATGATCTCATTCATTAAAGGCTTAGCATGCCTCTCTTCCTCTCAATCGATCAAATTTTACAAATCCCCGAGGAATTTCGTCCTCTTTGTTTTCATCACAGTTTTGAAAAACTTTGGCCAATGCAATGATTTAAAGGCACAGAGAAGTAAGTGGAAATTACTGCTGTTTCATTCAGAACTTTTGGCGCAACTGGCTCAATGATAGAAACAAACGCAAAAGAAAGAGTGAAAAGACAAACAAAAACAAATAGGGAAGTGATGTCTAAAGTAACACCCCCGAAATCACTTGACTCTGACACAACAAGACTGACTCAATACAACAAGACTAACTCAATACCCAAGTTTGAAAGTACAATAAACAACATTTTCAAAGTGCTAAAACAGTGCATGCCATCCACCACATCTGGAGTAAAATGAGCGCCATCAACAGGTGGTTCATCCCCGATCACTTAGTCACATTATCCCCCAAGTTCATTGATTCAGCACCGATAGACTTTGTAGGACCCCGGTGGAGTGATGACCTTATTGTCAATCAGATCTTGAACTTCATGGCGAAGACAAAAACAACTGTCAATGCCATGGCCGGTTTGTTGATAGAAAGCGCAGTACTTGGTAGCTTTATATCTAGCTAGAAGGGGATCAGGGAGAGACCGAGGGTCAAGGGGTTTGAGATGGCCTTGTCCTATGAGGATTTGGAGAGCTTTGGACAAGTTCATGTAAAGGGGATTGAAAGTGCGGTTACTAGTCCTGATAGGATTGACAGAGGGGTCAGCAGGTGTTGACTGGGTTTGATGATCTCTTACGGGTGTAAGATTGGAGCTGAAAGGGGTGTTTCTGGTATAGCAACTCTTTTATTGGCTAGCTCCTTGATGCAAAATGCTCCCAACCTGAGCGACAAAAGTGTCATTCGCAGTTTTTGCAACAACTACAAGCACTTGTTACTTGTTCAGCCCTTTGACCTTCAAAGCCTCAATAGCCCATTGAAGATGTTCATAGGGATCAATGCTTGCCCTGACCTTGTTCTTGCTACTTGCCTCCACTTTGCCAAGGGATTGGGTCGCTATATCAGAGCGGAGCCCAGTTGTTGTCAACATGTCATCACGTAGACTTGAGATAGCTTTAGGTTGGCCCTTTTTAATTGCAGCTTGCCCCTTTCAATTGCAGCTTGCCCCAAGATTAGGGAGCCTTTTGGCGTGAAATTTCTGGTATGTGATGTGGTCGATGATGGAGCTAAAATCCCAAAGGCTAAATCTACCACAGTTCTTTGCAAATCTTCAATCATGCTCATTAGCTCAGAAGTAGTGGGTTCATGGGTTTGAGATGATTGGGGTTCAAGTGCATCAATCATACACAAGTCTGTGCTTTCTGGTATGAAAACCTTAGGCTTGGGTAAATGGGCTAGGGTGATATATATGCTGAGGTTGTAGGTGGATGGCAGTGTATGGATTAGGTTAAGGTGTGAAGGTAATGGGTTAGTGCTGACCTGAGGTCTTTTTGGTGGATCTATGGTGTCTTCATCAATAAAATCCTGAATCTTATGACGGAGGCAGATGCAACGATTAGTATCATGACCATGTTGTTAATGATAAGCACAGTATTTAGCGGGGTCATGTCTTGGTGGAAGAGGATTTGGGAGGGGTCGGGGTTCTAGGAGCTCTAGGTGCTCTTTTTCTAGAATCATTTTCAAGGCTTGAGCAAGACTCATGTAAAAAGGATGGAAATTTCAGGCTTGGGGCCGAGTTGAGGTGGTTGGTTTTTGGCTATTGATGGAAGTGGTGACAGTGTTTACTTCTGAACATTTCGCAGCTGTGCTACCACTAGTAGTAGCATTGGAACTGCGAACAACATTCTTCTTCATAGGCTCATTATCTTCCACACTGATCCTTTGTCTGATGGCATCCTCGATTTGAACCCCCATTTCATGAAGCTCTATAAAGGTAAATAGAGGTAGAACAATCATCTTCTGCAGCAACTTGCTATGTAGATTCCGAACAACCATTCTTATATGATCCTTCTCGGAAGGTCAAGTGGCCATCATTGAGGCTTTGCCCTCCATCTTGTCACAAACTCAAAGAAACCGCTCTTGACAAGTTGCCTCGAGATCACAAATTGTGACCTCAATCTGTGTATTGTAAAAGTACTGAGCAATGAAGGCTTCGACCATCTCCTACCAATTCTGTTTGACGAAATCTTCCAACTTAGCATACCAAATAGCCGCTATACCCGACATGGTGCAACCAAAGAGAGATAGCTTATGTGGCCTAGTTAAGCCCACCGGCTGCAAGATATCAGAAAACAGTCACAAGTGGACCATCGGAATCAAAACAATCAATGTGCGGCATCTTAAACCGATCCGGCAATGTAACTGCAAAATCAATGTATCCATCCTCTATGTCCGAGATGGAGTTAACCCATTGTGCGCTTTTGAACAGCTTCTCCAATTTGTTAACTTTGAGCGCAGTTGGATCAACTTCGAATTCAAATGGTGCCTCGGTTTGATAAACCGGTGCTTTGGAAGCTTGTGCTAGGATTGGCTCTGTTAGATTGCCCTGGTTTTCTTGGACATTGGCAATATTAACAGTGGCACCAAGCACAGGGATAGCTACGGTGGGTACATGTGATACAGAAGCTGCTGCTGGCTGCGGTTACTGTTGTTGTAACCTAGTTATAACCTAGCCTGACGGGCCGTGACCTTGGCTTGACGGACTGCGTCATGCTGTAGTGTCTCGACTATCTATTGCAAATGATATATTAGTTCCTCCATACTGGCCAGGGGATACTGTGCCATTGGAATAGGTGACTGGTCTCGTGCTTGACTGGAAGTAGATAACTATTCCTGAACTGGGTTGGACACAAGTGAGCCGAGAGGTGACAGCTGTAGGAACTGGACTGGTGAATTCTGTCTAATCCTCCTCTGCCTTGTAACCGTTGGGAATGAAGCAAACACTGGTTACCCTTGAACTAGGTCTTTGACCTTGCAAAGTCTATCAATACGAGTCCAGAGTACCTGGGGGATATCAAAGCCTTCTGAAGCTATGGTTCCAAGACTACCTTGCAAAAGAGAAAACATACAGCACCTCAGCCCAATTTCATTAGAACAGATATGATCACAGCTGAGTGACTATACTCCACATTGAATTCTACCCTAAAATAGATACCGACTGTACCACTGATATGAAGCACCCCTATACAGTTTCACTGCAAAACACATACCAGGTAAAGAGAGCCAAAACACCCCTATTAGGGGATAGGGTTACCCTGTCCTAGTTTCATCATGAACTAGGATTCACTATTTCAAATCAAGCGGTTTCATGCAATCCTGCACAAGGGTGAGCATCCTGTCCAAGTTTGGAACAGTCACTAAGGCTTTACTAGATGCAGCTAGGCCGAATGGTCAAAGGGGGGGTACCTCAACAAGACTACCAAATATACCTCTCACACCTAACACCAAGAAGTGAAAGGAGGATCCAATGGTACAACAGTAGTCCAGATCCAAGGGTTGTGGTCCTAACATGGCAGAACCCATGACCGGTCAGCCTTTTGGCAAGCTTTTGGGCAAGCCTTTGGCAAGCTTTTGGGCAAGCCTTTGGCAAACCGTCTAGGAATAGCAGATGGCAAACACAGTGACTTAAGCACACCAATGCAAATGCAATGCAAAGAACCTATAAGTGTAGATAAAATTTCACATCATGAATTTCAAGTCAAGTTCTCTAAATCCCCAGTAGAGTCGCCAAAAACTGTAGCTCAACTTTTCATGCTTCTTTCGAAAGACGACTAGCCCTACAGTTCGGTCTCCCGCGGTTCTGAATCTAATCTCACAAGTGCAATGTGAAATAGATAAACACCAACAAATCCAAATCCGGTAAATCTTTTAGAAAATTGATTTTGAATCAAATGCCAAAAATAGACTCCTTTGCCAGATATAGAGTCACCACTTAAATATTTTTGGGAAATTTAGGAAACCCATGACTCGTGCCAAACGCCACATGTTCGTCATCACCAAGATTGTCTCGGCTTAGGAACTTAGGTACAAGAGGTGAAGGTCATGAATTGCGCACCCCACTCACCCGATCAAAGATCGGCCTCTATTAATCATGATGTGATTTTTATTTATATTATATGCTCTTGTTCTGATTATTAGGCTAACCTTACTATGTGATACGTACACAAGTATAGACAAATTCGCAAAAATTGGAACACTTGATTTCATGTTTGTTTTTGAAAAGAGTTTGTGAATGTGCCACTTGAAAAAGTGGGCTCAATGTACATTAATCAAACTATCCCAATTCAAGCAACTAGCCTTCATCCATATGCATTCAAACAGTTTATCACTTAAGCACTTAGCCTCATGGCAAACATGCTAGACATGGCAACAATCACACCCATGCGATATGCTAAAGCACAAAAATGCTCACCTCGTACTCTAAGGCAAGCCAAAAGAGAAACCAGATAGAAAAAATGCATGATCCTAACTAATGCAACACATGCAAGATGTAACTAATAGGCTCGGCTATTAATTATGACATGTGAATCAATTTGATAGCATGCAATTTAAACACATTTTCAACGAAGTAATAAACGACAATGCTTTTATTAGAATGATGAACCGAGCCTCGATGCATGCAAAACAAGTGGATGCAAACATGGAATATGCTAAATAAAACATGATGTTCTAAGCTATCCATCATAAGTAAGTAAATAAAAAGGAGAAAAACGTAGGGTTGAAAGACATACACATTATTACATTGTGCCCTTGAGCAGGAGGGTCCGAATGAATGTTCTAGCTAAGCTAACTAATTAGCTATTACAAAACGAATTAACTAACTATGCTAGTTAGTTATGACAAAACCTATTAATTAATTAACTATTCTATGGAACTAACTAATTAATTAACTACAAATTAGAATTAACTAATTAATTACACCATGAATTAATTAATTACAACATGAATACAACATGAAAGAAGTGACTAAGCTAACTAATCAGCCATGGGAAGCGAGGAATGCTCATGCATGCGCGGATTTTCACCCAAAAAGCCCATTGTTCTGCTGCCAGAATGCCTCTCTTGCACAGTTAGAACATCTTTTCAACTCAATCTCTGTTCTGTTCTGTTCTGTTCCGAGAAGTTGCTACTCAATTTGACAAAAGTGGCCGGTAGGCTAGAAGGAGTAGCCGGCTAACCACAAATGGTAGCCCGCCGTCCAGAAAAAGTGCCCTGCTGGCCACTAAAGCTTGGTTCCTCCTACTGCAAAAGAAAGCATACAGAGCACAAACAGGGTATTCTCAAGGTATGTTTGTACACCTTACCCCTCCTTATCATCAAACAGCTCAAAGGAGTTGCAAGCTCAATTCGCAAGCCATCAATTGATGCAATTTCATTGCATGATGGCCTATGAACCAATGTGTACAATTTCAATAAATGCACAATAAAAGACTCTCAAACCTCCTCCCTATCATGGATTGATCAAGGGAAGTGGTTGACCTTGGAAACTTGAACCATTTCATCACTAGCAAGTATGAAATGCCTCAAGTTTCCATATGTTCAATTAATGTCCGATTGAACACCAAATTACTTATTATCTTGCATCATTTTTAGTCCTAATTTTATTACTTCATTTTAATTACCATCCATTCATTAATTCATTGAGTCCAAAAGTGAGCTTTAAGTCTTTTAATGGAGAGAAGTACTAAACCAAGTGTTGTTTTAGGCATGAGAGAAGTGTCATGCCATTGGTAATGAACACCTAAAGGGATTAAACTATTAAGCATAACAACCTCTATCTCAAACTTAAACAAACAACCGGTTTGAAACAACTCTCAAAGCAAAGAAAAAGCCAAGAAAGGAGAAAGGTTGCAAAGGTGATTAGAGGTGATCACAAGTATGGAAAGTAAGAAATAAATGCTATCAACTCAAATAGGATGGTGGCTAAGGCCTAAACCACCAAACCTATGAGGACCGTTATACTACAAGCATATTATACAAAGTATAAATGAAATAACCAGCCTAAAATAGTCCTAAAGTAAGCAAAAGCAGTGCTGAAATTCATATGGAAAAGCTTGAAAAAGTTAGCTACAATATTGAGGAATTAAAGCTAGTAAACAAGCACAAGGAGGGGAGGCCAACCCCTCCATTTTTGGGACCTCAAAACATGATTTTTAGCCTCTAAAAAACTCTAACATTCAGTGGTAAAAAGTTAGAAAAAAGTTGAAAAGCTTGAAAAAGTTAGCTACAATATTGAGGAATTAAAGCTAGTAAACAAGCACAAGGAGGGGAGGCCAACCCCTCCATTTTTGGGACCTCAAAACATTATTTTTAGCCTGTAAAAAACTCTAACATTCAGTGGTAAAAAGTTAGAAAAAAGTTGAGGAAGAGATGGGAAACACAAGTGTAAAGGCTTAGGAGATAAGGTTCAAAGAAGGGCGATTAACCCCTCTACCTTTAATAGCCTTAAACCACACCCGTCAGCCCATAAAAATAGTGTAAAAATAGTTCAAAATCAGCAAGAAAAGATAGAAAACAAGTAGTGTAAAGATGCTCAAAATTATACCTCTTGAAGCAAGGTAACTCTTTTGTTAACAAACCAACAAGTTCTCACTCTTAAGGACTGAAATTTGGATTCAATAATCTCAGTAAGGAGAGCTCCAATATTGGTTTAGGAAGTGTTTGGGTAAGGTGTGCGTGTTGTAAGATAGAGATAGAGAGAGAATTTCAAGTTTTGGAGCTTTTGGAATTTTTTCTAGCTTTAAAACCATGAGGGAAGGTCAAGTATATATAGAAAAACAGCCTCTCATGTCGGAAATATCTATATAAGAACAGCTGGCAACAACTATTTGGGTTTTACACAAGTGGCCAAATAGTGGGCGGCCATCCACAAATAGTGGGTTGCCGGCCACAAAAATTTACTTCCAAGCCTAACTTCAAATGGGTATATCTCCCTTATCCGGACTCGGTTTTAGGTCATTCTTAAGTCTAAATTGAAGTCTCAGAATTCTACTTTCCAATAGAAGTGGCCTCATAACTAAAGTCTAAGTGTACAAAAAGATATGCCTATTTTAGTGAAAGCTGCCCAATTCTCTCTTAACAGTTTCATGCTCAACCATTCGCCCAACTAGTTTTCTGCCATCCCCTCCTATTTTCTTCTACTCCAAACCACTAAATAATATGTTTTTTAAATATTTTCAAAGAGTTCACCTCCCTTTCATTTATTTCCACTTTGTACTTACTCGGTTTACCAAAAAGTGTAATATTTTAAATGAAAGGCGAGCCTCGAAATATCGTAGAAACATTTTCAAAAATATTTTGAAAAATAGGATTTTAAGGTCTAAAATAGTTTTGGTCAAAATGGGGTTTAAGGTTGGGATTTAGAAACTCTATTGTTGAAAAAATCGAACGTTTGTACAGCATAACTTTCATTATCGAGTGATCAACCTGAGGTGCCCAAGTCTTATGGGTGGTCAAAAATGGGATGTCTACAGTCTATCTGTTCAAAGCCGAATAGTTGTCCAAGATAACAGGTGACGAGCATGGGACTTAGGTGCACCAATGCATGAAATGCAATGAACTTATAATTGAAAATAAAAGTCCTATCATAGAGTTTGAGTCAAGGTTTCTTAATATCTCTAGCAGATTCGCCAGAAATTGTAACATGCCCAGGGAGTACCCGAGCACATTAAATAGTTTGGACCCTCGATTTCTTCGATTTGGTCTCACGAGTGCAATGTGAAATGTAGATAAGAGTCCAGATTTGACAACTTTTATAGAAAATTTATTTTATTGCAAAACCTTTGCCAAAAATGGACTGTGTCATCAGATCTCAGAGTCGCCACCTAATATTTTGAAAAATTAGAAAACTCGTGGCTCTTTCCAAGGCCACTGTTCATTGTAACCAAGGATACTTGGCTTGGAACCTTAGGTATAAGAGGGGAAGGTCATTAATTAAACACCCCTACTCACTCGATCAAAGATCGGCCTCTACTAAACCATGATATGAATTTTATTAACTTTATATGTTCATGTTCTGATCATTTAATAAATGTTAAAATTACTATACGAAGCAAACAAATATAGACTGTGTCATTTATTTTAGAACAAGTTGATTTCATTATTTGAAAATGTTTTGAATAGTGTACAAGACACAAAAAATTGATTTATACAAACATGAAAATCAATTTTATTTCAAATTAAACAATACAACCTTCACCCACCTATATACATAGAGTTATATCAAATATGTAAATAGTCACATGGCAGGATGCTAAACATAGTAAGAAAAACACACACAAGCGAGATGCTAAAACACGAAAACTTACATATTTACCGACGTCCCGCAAATAGGTACAAAAACAAAATTAATAAACACATGCATGATCCTATATAGAAGATCCTAATGCAATTCACTCATAAAATGTAACTAAAGATCCGATTTCTACTATATGACATGTGAATCATCTCAAGACATGAGGTAGCGTATAAAATCACATAATAATCGATTAAATACACAGATGCAAATTTAGCCAGATCTTAATGCATGAAACATGGATGCAAAGCATGGATATGATGACAAGACAATATAAGATGCATATGTATAGAATATGGAAAGCAAATAAAAGAACGGGATAGAAAGAAGCGGGGTGAGGAATTATTACAACGCTTTGAATATTACAAATCCAAATAAGAGATGAGAGGAATAAAAATATTACAACAAAATTAAATCCTCACAACTCTCTCTAACTAAAATAAAAGAAAACATAAGATTTAGGGGGGCCTCGGAGACCATCAAAGACTGTTCTGCTTATCGTCGGAAGGCTGTTGGATTTTGTCCCAGAAAAAAGTGGCTGGCTGGCCAAAAGATGAGCTGGCTAGCCAAAAAGTTTGCTGGTCAGCTGGCCAATTAGGCTAGGCCAAAAGCTTTGTTTTGTTACAACACCAGAAAAATAAATGGAAAATATGCAAGTGGCTCAACTAATAACTTCCAGTTTTATAACATGAAATTGAAGCAAGAAAAACAATATAAGAAAAGAAAATGCAAGAATGTAAAAGTGTGCAAAATTCACCTTTCAACGAAAGGATTTAATTTCTAAACTTCCTTTTAATCAACCTCAAGTTTAGGAAGTGTGTTCTCAATTCGAAGTTCGAAAATTCGAAGTTCTTGTTGGAATGGTGTTTTTGGGTTGTTTAACAATGTGTAAGGGGGAGGGGAAGTTATTCAACTTTTGGTTTTTCTTCCTTTCAACAACACTCTTTCTCTTTTGATCAAAGCTACAAGAATTTGGTTCTCTCAGAATTTCTGGGATGATATTGATATATAGAAATATGGGATATCAATGTTTCTTTAAGTAGTGGAGCTTTATGGCTCAAAGCTTAAACTTCTCTCTTTTTCTCTCTATCTTTCTTCTCTTAATTCATTTCTCTCTTCTATCCTACAATCTGATCCTCTCTATAAGCAATGCCAGTCTGTTCAATCAAGGAAAAGTTGGGAGACAAGGATGATGGGGTGACAAGGGTGGTTGAATTGGATGCCCTCTTTTTGAAAAAGACAAAAGCTCTTTTGACAATAGAGGATAATGGATGGAGTAGCTGTATATCTCATGTACTGAATGTATCAGTAACAGCTGTAATGGTATGACCCATATGCATTCAATAAAAATTCTGCCGAAATTGCCTTGCTCCTAAGAAAATTAGTTGGCCAGCCAATTTCTTGGCTGGTAGGCCAAAAAGTTGGCTGGCAGGCCAAAAAGTTGGCTGGCTGGCAAACCAAAACTTTGGTTGTGGCCTAACTAGTTTGCACGAAATAGAATTTTTCAATAAAATTATCATCATTTCCTCTTATTTCCATACTATTCTTTGCTCAATTTTCTCAGAAAAATTCTTATTTTGAAGTTTAAAAAAATGAGCCTCGGAACATTACGAAAACATTTGGAACAAAGCGCGAAAAGTTTCAAAAGAGTGTTTAGAATGAGACTTAAACACTTGGCCAAAATGGGCTTAGAGTTGGGAATGAAGCACAAATTCCATATTTTTTACTGAAGATTATGCGAGAAACACATTTTTTTTTTCATCATCGGGTAATCAAAAGAAAGCGCCCAAATCTTAGGGTTGGTCAAAATGGGGTATCTACAGCACTCAAAACATTTCCCTCTCCACTTTCGTTGACTCTTCAAATAGCGAGCTTGTGGACACCCAAAATCAAGTTTTCTACATTCCTCACTCTATAAACGGCAGGCTCATGGACACCCAAAAACCATTCCCACATTCGTCTGGCGATATGCACAAGACAGGGCAATTGGGCACCTTGACTCCCCGCGTGGGTACCAGATACAACACACTACTCAATTCCCAAAACCTGATTCAATTACCTAGACTCATACGCTATTTACCTCCTTTGACATTTTCCAAACATCCACAAGGTGGTTAAATCACATGAGAAATTATGATGCACATGATGCATGAGTTTTGAAATTAATTTTTCCCAAGATTTGTTTAAACCACAGCAACATTAATAATATCAGCAACCAAAAGATTTCTCCAATCTCAACATTTTCACAATCTCAATAAATATACTCAAAGAGCTTCCAAAATCTCATTTCTTCAAAAATCACAATCCAATCAGTCAAAATGTTGATATTCTTTTGTTCTTCACCTTTAATACAAGATCTATGGTGGATTCTTGGTGAAGAATGGATGAAATCAAGGTTTGGAGGTCCACGATTTTGGGTATGGAGGACAGGGAGAAAAAAGAGAAAGAAAGAATGAAGAGTTTGGGCCAAAAAGTGACTTTAAAGTGCTAGATTTCGAATAGACTGCTCGAGCGGTCAAAAGTTCGCTCGAGGGGACTTATTTCCAACACTGGTACTCAAATTTCAAACAGCATAATTCCATTATCCAAACTCCGTTTTGGGTCGTTCTTGTGTCTAAATCGAAGCCCCAGAAACACACTTTCTAATGGTTCTAACGTTACATCTAGATTCAAAGTGTGGAAAGAGAAAAAGGCAAACCAGTGAAGACTGCTCATAGGACAATTATCCGAATCATTGTTTTTGGTTCAATCATACTTTACCGTTAAGATACCACCTCAATCAACATTCCAAAATGAACCAAAGAGACTCCAAGTACAGTAATAAGAGTGTTAAGAGAAATCCCACTAGTCCAAGGAATACACAATGTTACAGGAGGGAAATTATAGGTTGTGGGGTCCAAGAATACACAAAAATATAAAGTTAAAAATCATAAAAAGTGGGGCCCAAGATCGGCCTCTACTAAACCATGATATGAGTTGTATTGACTTTATATGTTTATATTCTGATTATTAAATAAATTCGAAAATTTACTATGTGAAGCATACAAGTATAGACTATGTTATTCATATTGAAACAATTTGATTTCATGTAGTTTGAAAAAGTTTTGAAGATGTACAACCTAAAGAAATTTAGTTTACAATCATGAAAATCAACATTATTCCAAATTAAGAAACACAACCTCTATCCACCGATATTCATACAGTTATATCAAGTAAGCAAGTAGCCACATGGTAAGATACTTAAACATAGTAAACAAAACACACACAAGCAAGATGCTGAAGCATAAAAACTTACATGTTTACCGACGTCCTGCGAACAACTACAAAACAAAGTTAGAAAAATATGCATGATCTTATATACAAAATTCTAATGCAATTCACTCATGAAATACAACTAAAGATTTAGCTTCTAAGATATAACATGTGAATCATCTCAAGAACATGAGGCAGTGCACATAATCACGTAGGAATTGATTAAATCCACAAATACAAACTTAGCCAAATCAAGATGCATGAAACATGGATGCAAAGCATAGATAGGATGAAAAACCAAAATATGATGCTTATGCACAAATAAGGAAAGCAAGTAAAAGAACGGGATATAAAGAAGTGGGATGGAGAATTATTACAACATTTGAAAGAATAATTACAAACCAAATTAGAAAGGGAGGAGAAAAATATTACAACAAAATTAAAAAAACTCACAAAACACTCAAATGGAAAGAAAATAGAAGCTTCATGTGCCCTGGAAACCATTGGAAATTGGTTAACATTCGAAGACTACGTTGTTTTGTCCAAAAGAAATTCCGTTGGTGAAAGTAGATTGGCAAAATCATGGGGAAACCTATGCAACGTGGGAAACAGAGGAAGATATGATGAAAAGATATCGAGACTTGTTCCCATTAGACCCTACATTCTTCTGAAATGAAGGTAATTCAAGTTCGGGGACCAAACTCTTTAAGGGGGGAAAACTGCGATAACTCCGACTTGATTAGTCTATAATCCGTAAGTAAAAGTGCTTAATTAGTAAGCGGAGGAAGCATGTGTTAATTATACATTTCATGTGTATATGTGTTTATATCTGTCGACTGTAGGACTATCTATTAGAATTTCTATTTTGATCTGTAAATTAAAGGCCTTACTAGTCACCAAACACGAAATTGCTTAGGTTAACATGTAATATAGAATTTTTAGAATTTTATGGTAGATTTAATTGAAATCTAATTCGAAACCAAATAATTAGAATAAAATAATTTTAATTGATTAGTTTAATCAAGAATTAATTAACTTAGCCTAACCAAGCCTATATAAGGCTAATTTCATGCTAGGGCATTCCATTACACCCTCATTTCATCATCCTTGAGACTCCAAACGTGAGAAAGAAGAAGAGAGGGAGAGAAAGGGAGATCAAACAAGAAAAAAGGGAAATTGCAAGCTAATTGTGGAGAAATTGGAGGAATTAAGCAAGAATGGCTAGAATTTAAGAGAATTAAGAACTCTAGGTAAGAATCAAACCCTTAAACTTAGTAATTAAGACAATAGTGTATGAATTCAAGAAGTTTAAATGTTAAAATATGAGAATGGAGCTTAGATAGATGAATTTGAAAGTAAACCAAGGATGCATGCCCATTTCATCATGTTTTGAAATTGTCTTCAAATAATGTTTACATGCATGTTCTTATGTTTACTTTGTTTAGAGAATTCATCATGTTTTATATCATTTTAACTCACCTGATCATGATTTGGAAGACTTAAGTTCAAAAGATTCGATGCATGTTGTGTATTCACGTTTCAAGCTTGGTTTTGAACAATTGACTTGGTTTTGAAAGTTTTATAAGTTTACAAAGGTTCTCTCAAGTTTTGGCCCAAAAGAATGGGTTTTGATGCATTAGAAATGTGTTTTGAAACTTGGAGAGCAATCTGGAAATTCTAGAATTCGGCATGATCGCTCAAGCGACGGTTCCTTCGCTCGAGCATAAAATTCGAGTTCTCAGAAGTTTTGCAGAGTTTGGGGGTTGGCTCGAGTGGCATAAGTTGTGCTCGAGCGACAACCCTTTGTTTTGAACCTTGGCTCGAGTGACCAAAAGTTGGCTCAAGCATGAAATTTGAGCATCCAGTACTTTTACAGACTTTGCAGACCGCTAAAGCGATCAAAGCTTCACTTGAGCGAACTGCACTATTTTCAAAAGTTTGGCTAGTGTTTCGAAGTGCATTTTTGGATCCTCATTGCATCTAAGGCATTCCTAGGCCATGATTAAGCCAAAATAATGTGGATAAGAATTAGAAACGCACCAAGATAGAAAAGAAATAAGTTAAGTATTTTCCGAGCGTATGTTTCGATGTATGTCCATTATGTGTTTGTGTAGGTCACGCGCCATAGACCATCTGATCCGTCTAATTTGTGTGTTCTGCTTTTAAAGCCATCTATGAGTAACAACTCTATAAAGCTATGTTTGACTATAAGTATTTTCTAAATGAAATGATATGATATGATAAGCTCTATTTTTTGAAATGTTATTTTTTGTATACATGAATGAACGTCCACTTTTTTTTTCTGAATGTATTCGTGGCATCCTTAGCATCATGTGATATCTGTTATTTGCTCTGTAATCGTCCCATATAATTATAGGTTATCTATACATCTCATAAGTCATCTGTAGATGAATCCTTATTAACGTCTCATATGAACATGGGTCATCTGTACGTCTCATAAGCCATCTATATATGGATCCTAATTAACGTCTCATATAAACATGGGTCATCTGTACGTCTCATGAGCCATCTATATATAGATCCTAATTAACATTCCATGTGAACATGGGTTATCTGTATGTCTCATGTATTCATGAGCCATCAAATTTATTAACGCTAATGGATGTACCACGTATGATTATCTGTGAGAATCTGATATGAATATGAATCTATTTCTGAACTGAACTCCGATTTCTGAATCTGTTATGGACTTCATTCATAAAACCTTTACTTTGTTGTTATTCGCTGGGCTCCAACTCATTATTTTATATATGTATGTAGGTGATAGGCGTACGACCAGGCTTAGGACTTCAAGTTTGGATTTGTTTTGTCAAGCCAACCACCGTGCCTTACGTGGAGGTTCCCAAGAATTATGTGGTCAAGTTTTTTTGATGAAATCTTAGGATTTTTGTCCACTTTTGTTTCTTTTTATATGTAGGGCTAAGTCCCTTTTGTTATAATTGTACATGTGATGGCATCACGATATATGTGAATATAAGTTTTAAATTTTTTATCCCATATAAGTCTACACAGCTCTATGGACATTATATATTTATATTTGCTTCCGTTAGCCCCTTATTTTGTTAATCTGTTTCAAAGGCCTTCAGTAATCCCAAGATTACTGGCCAGTTGTGATGCTAAACCCATAGGGGCGAGTTTGGGTCGTAACAGGTATTCAACGTGATTTTGTACTTAACATGTCATTTGCTCTTGATTTTAAAAGTTGGGACTCAAAACATTGCATGCATGTATTTGATATAAAGTTTTGATTTGGTTTTGAAGCATTGGTTGAGCTTTAGACCTTGATTTTTCAAAATGATCTTCACTTCATGTTGTTATATGAGTTTCTACATGTTTTCTCGAGTTTTAGCCCACAAGAATGAGTTTTGGTGCATTGGATTTGAGTTTTGAAGTTAATACAACAATCTGGAAATTCCAGAATTTGGTCGCATCGCTTGAGTGACCAAACCGTCGCTCAAGCGTAAATTTCGAGCTCTTAGAAGTTTTACAGAGATTGATCGTTGGCTTGAGCGACCACCCTTTGTTTTGAATCTTGGCTCAAGTGACCAAAAAGTTGGCTCTATTGTAAAATGAGAGCATCCAGTACTTTTGCAAACCAATGGGTCTACTGGAGTAACCAAAGCTCCGCTCGAGCGAACTGCCATGTTGCTTGAAATTTTGTAAAGTGTTTCAAAGTGCATAATTGCATCCTCATTCCATCTTAGGCATTCTTAAGCCAAGGTTTAAACTATAATAATAAGGATAAGAGTTAGAAACACACCTAGAAAAAAATGAAATAAGACAAGTGTTTACAGAGTGTGTGTTTCAATGTGTATCTAACATGTGTTTGTGTAGGTCACACGCTACTGTCTGTCTGATTTGTCTGTTCTACTTCTAGAGCTATCTGTGAGTAATAACCTTATAAAGATATGTTCAAGTATAAGTATTTTCTAACAGATATGATAAGCTCTGTTTTCTGAAATGATATTTTTTGTATAGATGAATGATTGTCCAATTTCTGAAATGTATCGTGGCATCCTTAGCATCATGTGAATCTGTTATCTGTTATCTGTTATCTGTTTCCTGGTACCAGGGATCTCTATGGGTTCTATTCATGGAACTATTTGTGAAATCTATATGGTTATCTGTTACGATTGTGCACAATCATCTGTCTGATATGAATATGGGTCTTAATGACTATCTGCTTTGTATATGGTTCATTATGACCAATCTGATCTATTAGCGCTAATGAATGTACCACGTATGACTATTTACAAATTTGAATAAGTATATGAATTTGTTTCTAATCAGAATTCTGATTTCTAACTCTGTTATGGACATCATTCATAAAACCTTTACTTTGTTGTTATTCACTGGGCTCTAGTTTATATTATGTATGTAAGTGACCAGGCGCGTGAACAGGCTTGAGACTTCCAGTCTGGATCTGTTTGTGTCAGCCAACTAGTGTGCCTCCCGAGAAGGTTCCCGGAAGTCTTTTGTGAACCATGTGAATGAATCCTAAGTTTGTTTTATTTTCTTTTGTTTATTTTGTATGTAGGGCTAAGTCCCTTTTTGTCCTATCTTTATTTAAGATAACGCAAGGCTGATGTCATATTATATGTAAATATAAGTGGAAATTTTCTATCTCATATAAGTCTACACAGCTCTATGGACTTATTTTGAATTGAAATTTTCTATCTCAATTATATTTTGATATTTGATTCCGCTATTCCCTTATTTTGCTAATCTGTTTCAGAGGCCTTTGGTAATCTTAAGATTACTAGCCAGTTGCGATGCTAAATATATAAGGGCGGGTTTGGGTCGTGATAGAAAGCAAGGAAATGATTATGAGATAGAAAATATAAGAAAATGAAAGACTTGAAATTCACCTTCCAAAGAAAGATTGAATTTCTTGATTTCTAAACTTCCTCTTGATCACCCTCAAGGTTATGAATTGTGTTCTTAATCCTCAATTCAATAGCTTGGAATTTGAGCTTAGAATAATGGTTTTGGACAAGTGTATAATCACTCTTTAATCTTCTTCAACTTAGTAAGACTACTCTTTCTTTGATCAAGGCTTTAGGACTTGGTTCTGAAGTGGTGTTTGTAAGGGAAGATGAGATGTATAGGCTTGGTAACTTCACTATTTTGGCAAGACAACTCTCTTGCTTTCAAGGATTTCTTTTCTCTCAAATTCTAACTCAAATTGAGCATTCTCTCTACACTTCTCTTCTAATTCATCTCCTCAAACTCAAAACTAGAGCTCTTATTATATAGGTCATGCTAGTGGAGCAACAGTGGAAGACAAAATGGAGGACAAAATGGAGCATTTAGGAAAGATAATGGAGCTAACGAAGTACTAAAATGGAGCATTATCCTCAATGGCTCAAGCACTAGTTAATAAAGGATGAGCATTTGGTGCAAAAAAGGGTTAGAAATAGCATCACGAAGTGCCCCATGCAGTAAAAAAACTTGCCCACTGTGAATAGGTCATGGCTGTAGTATGCATGGTCACGCCCGCGACCATGCTGGTTGTGTCCACGATGGGCTTAATCGATCGACCAACCAGGGCAGGGTTAGTCCGTTTTTGGCTCTGGTTTGGTCCCATTTCGCTCCGATTTGGTCCCACTTCGCTCCGGATGTCCCACGGGGCTAAATTCTATGTGATGACTGGATACATAACCCATCTTGTCTTTCTTTTATTCATGATTAATTTACTCGTGTTAGGAGTGTCGAGGATTAACTCGAGGTCTTGTCGACGGTTTAGGTTTACCGTTCTTAAAACTTTCTTCAGATTCTTGTCCTAATTTTATTTTTGAGTTGGGTTTTGCTTGTTTCGAAAGGTGTAAAATTGGATTGGGGGTGTCTCAATTTCAACTAGTGCATTTTATGGGCAAAGGATAGAACCGTACGTACGGGGGCTTGGGTCGCACATGCGAAAGTGGGGCCTTACGTGCGAGAGGTGAGGCTACACGTGCAATGAGGTGAGGCAGCCAAAGGTGCAAGGTTGCTTTAATTGCACATGCAGAGGAAGGTGCAGGGAACGGGCCTCACGTATGGGGAGAGGGGCCGCACGTGCGAAAAGGTACACACCGCACGTGCGGAAGAAGGCACGCACGTGTGAGAGTGTGCTGGGTCCGAAAAATCTACTCTTTTTCTCTCCTTGGGCTGAGTGTGTCTCACTTTTACACACCTCTCTCTCTCTCTCTAAATATATATTTTCCTCTTCCTTCTCTCTAAAAACCTCCACCCACCACCTTAAACTCTTGATTTCTTTGAATCCATAGAAGTTTTGACCCAACATCTTATATTAATTTTGGAGAGCTAAGTGAGGGCTTCATTTTGTGCGGTCGAGATCGAATTTCAACACCATCAATTTTTTTTTTAGGGGGGGGAGGGGTTTCTCTCTTCTTTTCTAAAGCTTGAGATAGGGGTTTCTTGAGTTATGTATACATTTCTTTGCAAGTCTATGCTTATTTAAAGCTTCTCCTTGTAGTTGAAACATATGCTCTTAGGCCTATGAACTCCAAAGGGGTTTTCAATGTGGGTTCCTCAAAAAAATTTCCATGTCTTGAAGGATATTGAACTATGTGGTTGTATGTGTGAGTTATTGGGCAAAAACCCTTTCAAAAATGAAGGAGAACCTAGTTTTGGTGAAACCCTAGAAATTGGGGATTTTGAAAAAATGTAGAGATATTGTGAAATTCATGTTGAATAAGTATTATGAGGGATTTATGATTGAGAAATTTCTATATTGTATATGTATGAGAAATTCCATGGTAAAAATAAGAAAGAGTAAATATTGAGACTTGTTGTTGTAGCATGTTGTTGATTGGTCTTGATATGACCAAGTTGAAAATGATGATTTACATGTAGAGAATGCACGTGTTAAGGAATTGTTGTCTAATTCTCAAAAACATATTATTCGTATATGTATATGTATAATGGAGGCTTTGCATAGTAAATGTGAAGGTTACTGTATTATCTCTTGGGGTTGTATTATGATTTTACATTGATAAGAGATATGGGTCTGTTGATCATAATGGAAGATTGTGTGGAGACATCGAAAATGGAAATATCAAAATGCATGGACACCTATTGCATTGTTGTTGACTAAAAATTTAAATTGCATTTTTTTTTGTTAATGCTTGAGAAAAGAATTGTTTGTGAAATGAGATCATTTGATTGCTTTGGGGTAGATACGTGTAGTAAGACCAATAAAGTGATGAGGAGGTGCCACATGCCTTCCGATGAAAGACCAGTAAAGTGGTGAGGAGGTGCCACGTGCCTTCCGATGAGAGACCGGCAAAGTGGTGAGGATGCCTTCTGGTGAAGGACCGGTAAAGTGGGGTTAGGTAGAGCTTATTAGGCCTACTTGTGGACACAAGCCTAGGGTTTAACTATGTCGTATTTATTACCCCCTTGAAAACTATATTGAAAATTGTTAGAGTTTTATGTTTCAAAAATTTGCATTGTGCACAAGACTTTCAAAAAATGAGGAATACATTTCAAGCATGATATGACATATGTATTCATCCAATGAAATTGTATAAAATGTATGTACTTTGTTAGATTTCTCTACTAGGCTTTGTGCTCACCCTATGGTATCTTATGCAGGAAAGAATGTGGTGATTCCACCAAATTAAAGGTGTGGAATATGTTTTGAGAGTACAGGGCTCTTACTTTTTTGTTGTAGTTATTTTGGATAAGCCAAGGACTTTGTTTGTTTGGGTTTGAAAACCACTTTTGTGTAACCGGGCTTGAGCCTTGGAATTTGTAGCCCTTGAGGGCATTAATTTACATTTGACTCATATTGCCACATGCTATAGATTCATATTCTAGAAATGTTGAATGTATACTTGCATGTGGAACTTTTGTAAATCTCTTGATGTCTTAATGAATATACATGTTTGAGATTAAATGATAACGTAATGGATGAAACAGTATTATCTATATATCCATGTATGTTATAGAGGTGATGGCTTTGGAAATCAAGATCTTGTTAGTGTGTAATCTTGTGTCCTTCTTACGTAAGTATTTTAGGGGCGTTACACACTCGACCAAAATAGGCTTACGGTTGGGAATAAAGCTCAAATTCTATCTCTTTCTTACTGAGGATTTTGTGAGAAACACATTTTGATTGTCATCATCGGGTAATCAAAAAAAAAAACGCACAAGTCTTAGGGTTGGTCAAAATGAGGTGTCTACAGGTGTCGACCTTGAACTGCTCCAGTGTCAACCTCCAAAAGCAGTATACACCAGGTTTTTCTCTAGCCTAACAATGTCAACACCTAGAAGGGGGTGGTGTCGACACTAAGAAGCAGAATGTTACACCAGAACTCACTAAGCTGTTGGTGTCGACCCCAAGCCATTCTGGTGTTGACACTTCCAAACCAAATGTTGAGAAATAAAGAGGAAAAGCAAGTCTCGACACCCAGAACAAAATTTTAAGGTTCTAAAACATAATTCCACCAAGTCTAAATGTAATTAAACATTCTAATCAATGTATAGATCAAATTTTACACTCAACCAACACCAAGATACATCAACCAGAGGATTTCAATATTAAGATAACAGAATTAAAAATATCCCAAAGGCATTATAATTCACAAGCGTTATATTCCATCTTTGAAAAAAATAGGTTTCCAATGGGGACTTACAATAAGTTGAAGCAAAAGAAGATTAGTCATGTTTGTGGCTTACAAAAGATTAATGATAATGCTTATGTGGTTGACCTGTCCAAGAACTTAGCTATTTCAAAAACTTTCAATGTTTAAGACTTGTTTGAGTACCATGTAGCAGAGTCTTAGCAGTTCCTATATTTATCTTGTGGACGAGTTCTTTTAAAGGAGAGGGGACTGATGTAGAACAATGCACTCAAGAATTTCTAGAACAAATAAATAAGCAAAAAAAAAAATTCACAAGTTATGAGATTTTGAATTATTTTAATTCCATATCCGCTTGTTTTGGCATGTTTCATTTGCTTGATTAGCAAGATAAGATCTTTTATTTTTAGTTATTCTTACTTAGGGGGTGTTTGCAAAGCCAATTTTAGGCTTTTTTTTATTAAAACTAAAATTCACAAAAAGACAAAATAGACTAAAATAATTAATAAGACAAAATGTCACATCAAATAAAACTCATAATTATTTTATTTTTTCTTTCACAAACATCACATCCAATTAAAAAAGAAATTCAACTCTTTTTCCAAATACAAATATTTTAGCCTACTAAAATAGCCAAAAACTAAAATAACCTACTTCCCAAACGAGGCATTTGTAAGTTTATTTGACTAGCAAGATAGAATCTTTTTATTTTTATATTTATAAAAATATCTTTTTATAAATATAGACGAAAACCTATTGGAAAAATCAGTTTTTTCATCAATAAAAATTTAAATTTTCTTAATTACTTGTGGATTCAAGCTTGTTTTTCTTGTGGATTCAAAAAGTCCTACCTAGAACGATATCTAGCCCTTAAATCGCAATACCATTGCGTCATCATGGGTCACGTGTTTTCATTTGGACTTCTTGCTTTGGCCCATCTGGTTATGTTAGAAATTGGGCGCCCATGTGGCATGGCCCTTTGAGCTTTTTGAGCCTGAACCTCTTGAACCTTATCCATGTAAGTTTGAATTTTAATTCAAACTTATTTGGATAACCATTCAAGATATCTATATCTATCATATCAATAGATATGGATAGATAGATAGATATTGGTTATATATCAGATTATATGGTTAATCTAATATATTGAATCAGATACGTATATCAGATATGTTATGGGGTTTTTACCCATAACCTTTTTTCCCAGACTCTCCACTCTCTCTGACTCTCTCCCAAAAACAACGATCAAGTCTTTTGCACTGTGAATTGTGTGGGTGATATTCATTTTGTAATATCACTCCACTGTTGGGTTGATTAATCATTCAGGAAGCACGTGATTTACCCACGAGGTTCTATCATCTAAAGGTATGATCTAAATATTTTTCATCCGCTGCGTTTTTTTTACTACTTTTTGTTTTACATTGGTATCAGAGCCTTGTATGGGTTTTTTCGTGCTTTCTTTTATCATGTGTATATTTATATATATATATGTACACATCGATACTCATGAATATTTATAAAAGAGGAAGAGATCCAAAATATTTCATTTTTTTATGATCATTAATGTCATTTTTAAGACCATAAATGATTTTATTCTGGAAAATGGAGTCCGAAAGTATAAAAATCGGACCAGAAAACACCCTGGAAGGCGGCGCGTGGGCTGCACGCGCCACCTGACGCCGTGAGCCGCCTCCACACGCTTCCACGCGCCGGTACGCGCTTCCACGCGCCAGCCGCCCTTCCGACGCGCCTGCACGCGCCCTCACGCGCGCGTCAGCGGCGCTGTCCACGCGCGAGCCGTCGGCGCCACGCACGCGCGCCACGTGCCGAGCCGCGTTCTGAGCCGCGCGCTGAGCCGCGTTGAGCCGCCTCGCGCTGAGCTGCGCTGCGATGAGCGGCGAGCCGAGCCGTGCCGTGTCGTTTTTCCGCGCTGGCTTGGCTCTAAGGCTCTGTTTGTTTTTTTTTAATTCTGAATTGCGTTAATTGGCCATAATTTATTCGTTATAGCTTTGTTTTAAGCATGGTTGGTACCATCAGACTCAGAATTAAATTTTGTATCTTATGTAAAATTTAGAAAATTTTACGAAAATAAAAAATATTTTTTCTGTGTTAATAATTCATTTTTTATGCTTTAAAATGATTCTGGTATTGCATAAATAATTTTCTGGGGTTGAAATTTTTATTGTAGACTTCTGAAATGTTTTACTGTTTACTGGAATATTTTTTTCAGTTTATCAGTTTCTGGAATATTTATTTCTAATTTGATGTGTGTTTATTAGTTATTTAAAATTCTAGAAAATACCAGAAAATTTCAGAAGTGATATAGTTTCTGTTATGGCATAATTTGAATATTAAATACAGCATATTGTTATTTATTTGCCTAGAGTTTATAATATGTTGTAATTAGAATAGCATGATTAATTGTTTTTTATTTTAATTCCTTTATTTAATGTAACATAGCATGTATTGATTGTGAATCTACATTATGATGTTATTGTATGGAATTAGAATATTTTATCATGTTTTTAGTCATGCCATAATCAGTGGGAGGTTATTCGGTTGAGAGAAATCTTTGTAGATTAACTCCCGAAAACCAATATTTTGCGCATAAATTAAATTAAATTTTAGATAATTGTCACCTGTGGCGCAAGAGATGATTATGAGCATAGCGGATTTTTGATCTTGCGACTTGTGTAATATTGTCACTATTTAATTTAGGTTTTTGCGGCAAAATTATATTATGCTAATCAAATTAATCCCAATGCGAATTTCTCTCTAAATTAATTCAGCTTATGGAAGTTAATTTGGTTGACCTAGACTTAGTAGAGATGTTCAAATGTGAACAAACTAATCCCATTCTTTAGATGAGCAAAAGTCTTGGAGACTTTAGGTCAAACCTTAATTGGCCAAAGTAAGGAAACATGACTCAAAGTCGCCGTGGTTTTGTTGCCTTGTTTGGCACAATAAAACTAATGTGTGCGCTATGGTTAGCGGCATGCTACGTAATTTTGGTTGGCGAGTTTTGGAGTTATGAAATTAGTAAGCCCTCAATAGATCTGTATATGATCTTAACTATTGAGCTGCGCGGATTGACTTTGTAATTTGACTTGTAAATAATGTTACATCATTGGATGAAGTAACATTCAAGAGTCACGTCATTCAAGAAATGCGAGCTTAAATAAATTAGTCATTAAGTGTAAGACGAGTAGCCAGTATGAGCAGTGTTTTGCTCTCTACCCAATTATTAGGAGTGGATGGAGCAAAATTTCATGCACTATTATAGTGTGCATTGAAATATCACATGAAGTTAAAAGATTAGTGCTTAGAAGCTGCAAAATCTATTAACACTAAGTGAAAAGATTAGCGCTTAGAAGCTGCAAAATCTTTAACACTAAGTGAAAGGATTAGCGCTTAGAAGCTGCAAAATCTATTAACACTAAGTGAAAAGATTAGCGCTTAGTGGCTGCAAAATCTATGAGCATTGCCAACTTGTCTAAGTCAGGACACTTACTGTTTCCACACTTAGGTGTGAGACATGAGGAGGGGCTTCTTTGTATGATTCCTTAGCTAGGCTAACATTTTTGAATAACATTTACCACTAAGCGCAAACATTGCAGCATAGTAATGAAAAGGTCAAGGCCGACAAGGTTGTTATGACTCTAAGAATTTGACGCATCACTTGTGAGAGTATTGTGTTGAATTAGACTCTTTAGCCTAATTCCCGCTTAAGTTACTTCAAGAGCTGTCAAAGATTGATAGCTTATTCTCTCCCTCTTGTGGATAGTAGAATTAATTGTAAGTAACTATGAAGCGAGAAATAGATATGGCAAGAGGAGTATCGTCATCTTTCAACTAGATGTATTAAAGTGTATGGAGAATAAAATTGACTTGAAGGTGCAGGGGATTAGCACTTGCTAGTTAAATTTGCGACTTAGGCGCACTTGATATCTCCATGACATCCTTTTATGATCTAGTGAATATGAATTAGTCCTGAGTCATTACCTAGTTGGGCCTAAACCTTTTAAACTTATCTTTGAGAACTCACACATTAAGATGATTGGAATTAGTTTATGACATTGGTCATGAACCGGTGGCTTATTATACTTAATCACATTAATGAGATGATGACACGATGGTTTGAGTAGGCCTTCTCAGGCCCACTCGCTTGTGACATCCTACTCTCATATAAATGTGTAACTTTGTTCGCAATGGTTGCGCACAAATAAGTAGGAAAGCCATAGAAGGTCATTTGTATTGGCGCATTTAGTCCACTATGATTTTTGTGACTAGATATGTGTAAGGGTATGATAGCTAAGCCTCAATCTCGACACATTTATAGATTACGATACGCATCTGAGTCAAGACTATTTGATCTCCCATAAGTCAAAAGTTTTGAGATGATTTTTTGACATTGCACATATGAGGTTGAGATCAATTAGATAACAGCTTTTGTGCTTTTAGTTTTGACCAAGGTGGCGAGTATCTATTTGAGTTATTTAGAGAACTCTGTGAAGAGAAATGGATGCTTAGAAAATTGATTATTCCTAATACTCAACAACACAATGGTGTAGTAGAGATAAGGAATTAAATATTGTTAATGTTAGGTGGATAATAGCACAAAATGTTTCCCAATTGGGAATTGCACTAGTTTGTTGCCTATATCCCTAACTAAGTGCCCTCCATATCAGATTTTACACTCCATTTGAGTAATGGGTTAGCAGAGAGCCATCTATGGGCGATCTGTAACCGTTAAGCAGCTTATCTTTATTTTACTTCTCATAAGATTGCGAAGTTAAGACCTAGGGTTCTATAGCACATTATTGTATGCTGTCTTGTAAACACGTAGGGTTGTGTGGCGCATTATTGTATGCAGTCATGTAAACCCTCCGGGTCATGTGCATATAGGTAAGCAGCTTTGTGGTAGTGTAACTAAGTCACATAAAGTTTTCTTAGTAAAGGTGACGTGTATAGAGTTTTGGAACTCTATAAGATAGAGAATTCTAAGCATAGCGCTTTTATGTAGCCTAGTTGAGAATGGAAAGAAATTTCCAATATCCTAGGGACAGTGGGAGCGATGTGCCTACTAATGGATTACTCCATTAGAGTAGAATACTCTACATTCTTAGTTGCGTGGTAGCAAATGTGAAAATTTTCCACGTCATCACTGGGTGATTGAGAAGGAAACATTCATGAGTGCTCCGCAAGATGATAAAGAGCCTAGGATGATGCCAAAGGCTCTAGTCCCCTGTTTTTAGAAAGTGGATTAATGTTGCGCAGTTTAAGACAAAAGTCTTTGAGGATTAACCATTTCTATAATTTGGTTGACTTTCCATTATGATGCGAAACTGTTCTAAAGTTATACGTAATTTGGATAGTCATTGTTGAGGCATAAGGCTCACTAGATACCGAAAAGTCACACCATTGAGGAAAGTGTAGACTATGAGAAGACTTCCTCCTGGGGAGTGAGGTTATTGTGACTTAGGCTATGATTGACATAAGTTCGGAACATTGATTTGTGGACATTGTGACCCAACTTTCTCGTTAGAGAATTGGATAAATAGATCCGTAGGGATTTACCTTCTGTTTTTATGGTGAAAAGTTAGGAGCGCAAAAAGGTTGCTAGTTCCAATAAATCTTTTACAGCCTAAAACAGTTATCCAAATAGTGGTTCTTAGATTTCGTCAAGCCATGATAGGCAAACGATGATCGTTGAAGACCACTGAGGCATGATCAATGGTCCAAAAGAAGTCTTTCCTTACTTAGTCATTATGAGCCAGGAATTTATAAGGATGTCGCCACCTAGGGTGGGCAGTCCTCTATTTTAGATATGATGGACATGGGTGATGTAATTTATATGCTCGGATGTACGATCCTTAGGGATTGTTTTGGAAAAATTCTCGGTTTGTCTTCGATGACTTACATAAAGAATATCCTAGAATAATTCTAGATGCAAAATTACAAACCCATTGACTTATCTATCGGTAAAAGCCAGAGCCTTAGCTATTGAGTGTATCCTCGGATTGTCTTTGCGAGAAACAGATGACCTATATTCCTTGATCTTTTCTTTGTCGTGGGAGCCTAAAGTACGTTATGTGGGCGTATTCGGCATGATAAATGTTATCTTTGGTAAATGGTCAACTGAGTTGTTTAGACATTGACCTTGCTCATTAGACTGTGGATAAAATGCTTTACTAATAGTATATTAATTTGCTCCTTGTAAGATTCAATGCGCTAGTTGGGCGCATCTGCGCTAGTTGGGCGCATCAAGAATGAACGCAAATTGGTCACCAAAACATCTTTAGAGAGGTAATTGCACAATAGGTAGTGATCTTGAACCACTTCATGTGAGGCGCAAATGGTGGATTTCGTTGTATATGCTTATCGCAAGAGGTGCTGATAAGGCTTATGCTTGGAATCTATAATTGCGTAGACTGTGGTCGTTTTTTAGAAAAATCGATCACTTATTTGTTATGAGATGATGGGATGTTGACACTATTATGATTTGTGTCATAATGATTAGCAGATGATAATGTCAGCAGGCAAGATTGGCTCACTCACACGAGCAATCGCCCTTGGCGCTTGGGAGCGAGCAAGGATGAGACTAGTGGTTTATTTTTGTTTGGAACCAAGAGAGACTGAAATTATCCACTACGCATGTCGCCTTGGTTACAACCAAGATGAGGTCGTGTTAAGGACCAAACATGGATGTTAGTACACACTTTCCATGTTGTGCCTGTTATGATTAGCCAGATGCGAGATCTCATTTGGCGCCTAGAAGGCGAGCAAATAGAGAATTCGGGTTAGGCGCTAGAAAGCGACTAGACTAATATCTGTACGGTGTATCGAGTATGACGTCACTCTTTTGGAAGTGTTACTCCACCGTAGCATGTATTCATACTACATGTGCTTGGCGACCAAGTAATGAGGTGAGAGAATGGATCCCTGTTTCCTCACCGTGTGAGTCTTACGTGTCATTATTGATATGACTTTCATTTTTGTACCCTTTTGTGACTTTTGACTATGTCATAAGGTAAGGAGTTGATGTTCTGCTACTTTGGTATGTTACCTGCGGTCATGTATGATTCGGCCTTAAGGGACATCACTGGGAAAGCGGTCAATTCTAAACTAAATGGCATGAGGGCAAAGGGAAGATCATCTAGTATTACACCACTGATGTATATTCACTGCCGGTAACTCACATCGCTCTGTATGAGAAGCGGATTGAGTGTGAATATATTGCAAGAATTGAGAGGGTCAAACATGCTCTTTTTGAGGGATTAGAGATGTTTTTTGGACCGGTGTAATTAGATGGGTCTGGGGTATATGAGACACTATTTTTGTTCCTTTTGGGTTGATGTCTCTATGCTGGCTCATTTTGAGTTTCTAGTATAGAGCTCCCACATGCAGGTGTTCTCAACAGTCGCACGGTGCATTGGCTAGTATGAGATTGTTCATTTTATGGGAGATTGAGATAGAGATGTGGCAGTGTCATGCCAACTCATGTGCGAGTGGGAGATGTTAGAAATTGGGCGCCCATGTGGCATGGCCCTTTGAGCTTTTTGAGCCTGAACCTCTTGAACCTTATCCATGTAAGTTTGAATTTTAATTCAAACTTATTTGGATAACCATTCAAGATATCTATATCTATCATATCAATAGATATGGATAGATAGATAGATAGATATAGGTTATATATCAGATTATATGGTTAATCTAATATATTGAATCAGATACGTATATCAGATATGTTATGGGGTTTTTACCCATAACCTTTTTTCCCAGACTCTCCACTCTCTCTGACTCTCTCCCAAAAACAACGATCAAGTCTTTTGCACTGTGAATTGTGTGGGTGATATTCATTCTGTAATATCACTCCACTGTTGGGTTGATTAATCATTCAGGAAGCACGTGATTTACCCACGAGGTTCTATCATCTAAAGGTATGATCTAAATATTTTTCATCCGCTGCGTTTTTTTTACTACTTTTTGTTTTACAGGTTATGACCCAATCCAAGTTAAAATTTCTCTCTCCATCACAATTCTTTTGTTGGAGATGTTTGGAGTTATATACAGAGGTAAAGAGAACAAGAAAGAATAGAGCGGTGATGGTAAATGTGGTGCGTAGAAGAGAAAGGGTGGTAGTAGGGCATAGAAGGAGCAGGGCGGTGATAATGGTTGACTGGATATGTATATAAAGAAATTATTTTTCATATTAACATAAATTATATACTCAAAAGTAATTTTACTTAAGGTTAATGGTATATTTGTAATAAGAATATTATAATTTGATGAGTATAATAGTGTGGTGTAAATAGAAACTCCCAAGTAACCAAGGCCCTTTTTTTATGATTGGGTGTCTGAGCCATTTTATGTGCACTTCGACTAATCTCGGGATCTACACAAAATGCCCCTCCATGTGGATCGGACTATAGCGATCCCGAGTTTTTCCCTTTATGTACAGTATTCTGGACTTAGGTTCCGCGGTTGAGTATTGTTGCATTTGTTTTATTTCTGTCCTTTAATTCCTTATATTTGAGTTTTAGGATGTGTTGGGCAGGTTTGTATAGGTTGGGAGTGTTTTGAAACAAATGGTTGCTGCCCAGATTTTGGTGTCTTCGCTCGAGCCAAACTTTTGTCACTCGAGCGAGCTCTGTGTTTTAGATCCTTCGCTCGAGCCAGGGTTCATTCGCTCGAGCGAGAGTTGAGTTTTGTGTCTGGTGGCTCAAGCGAGAAGTCTTGTGCTCGAGCGTTCGTGTGCGTCTGGTTCTGGACCTGAAGGTTGCATTTCTTGGCTCGAGCAAGCGAGCTGTATGCTTTGGGTTTCTTCGCTCGAGCGTGCTTTTGGGTTACAGACCTGAAGCTTCGTTTTGTTGGCTCAAGCGAGGCTTTCTACGCTCGAGCGAGGTTTCTTTGTGTCTGGTCGCTCAAGCGAGCCTCGAATATATCAGTTGGCAGCAGCGGGTTACACTTCACATTTTCATCTTCTTCTCTTATACAAACCCTAGGCCAGCAACTCTTTCTCTCTCTATATACCTTCTCTCTAGGGTTTCATCTAGTTCTAGTGGTCTTCTATCCTAGTCCATTTGGAAGAAAGGTAGAGCTTCGCGAGGGCTTCGCTTTAATCTGAAAAGTTATGGATTTGGAGCACTTTGAGTTTCACCTCTCTTCTCCTTTGAGCTCCGAAAATCAAGGTAAGGATAACCTACTCTATTCTATGAGTTTTAACATAAATTTTGGTCATTTTAATTAAATGGTGTTGTTTGGTAATTTTGGAAAAGTTAGGGTTTGATTTGTAATTTATAAAAGAGGGGTATTTCCATAGTTGAGTCAAATGTGTATAAGAGACTTGAAATTTGGGTTATCTATGAAATATAAGTGAAACTTGGGCCTTGGGGGCAATATTTGAGAAATGGGGAAAAATACCCTAATTATGTTGAATAATTAATTTGAATAATTAATTTGGGAAAATGTGAAATTAAGTGGTAAATCATGAAATTGGGAAATTGTGGGAGTAAATGGTGTAGTTGGATAATTTAATCACTCACCTATGAAAATGTCGATATTTTATATGTTGATAGATTTATTATCTGTTTAAAGATAACTGCTTTGGGCTATCGGTGGAGGATAGTCTTGATTGTTGTAGACATTGTATGATGATTAGGGAAAACTGAAACTAATCACATTGAATATGTCATTGAATAAGACGGTTGGAATAATACAGCAAATTTGTGTATTGATTGATCATGGTATATGATAAGTATTTAAATACATTGTATATGTATATTGTTTGGAAGGAGATAGGGGATGTACTCCATGGTTTGAGAGGAGATAGGGGATGGACTCTCAAACCTGTTTGGGAGGAGATAGGGGATGGACTCCACTGATACAGCAAATCTGTGTATCATTTGAAATATGGAAGTGTTGAAGTATGGAAGTGTTTTTAATATGAGTTATATTTTCATGTGAATTGTGAAGTATGTGAGTGTCTTAATATGTGTTATAGTCTCATTGAATTGTTTGGCCAGGTTCTAAGCCACAATTATGAATCAAAACTGTATAAGTGAAGGAAACTGAGATGAAAAATGGATATACTTGATGTTGAATTGAAAAGTGTTGTAAGTTGGTTTATAAGTGTCAACCATATATCAAATGCTATTGTTTTAGTTATTTCTCATGCTTGGTTTAGTATATCTCTACTGGGCATTGGCTCACCCTATATAGGACATCATTTTCAAGTTCAGGTGATATGCCACCTCCAAGGACATAGCTTGGGAGGCTTAGAGGCTGAAGATTCCTTTTTTGTTGTTTACCTTTTTGTGTATTAAATGTAAATTCAAGCCGATGGCTTAATGTGTATGAGTTAGTACTCTCTTTTTGTAACCAAGTGTTGGCTTGGAAAGTTGTAAGCCTGTAGGGCATTTACTTTTGTTGTCAACATGTAATACTTTTGTGATAAATACTCTGATAAATAGATGTACACTTTATTCTCTTGAATATATTGTCAATTTCTTGTATCATGAATGTATAAACTATATGGGTTTATTTTTGAGGGCGTTACAACTTGGTATCAGAGCCAACCGGGTTCGAATACTTTAGGTACGCGGGAAGTGGTTAGTACCACAATGGGTTTGTCTCGCTTGTTAGAGGCTTATGCATGATGTTATATGTTTGTTTGATAACATGTATATGTGACTATATGTGTATGAGATTTAGTTTCTAGGATGTTGATTGGATCCTTGGGTTTCTGGGAGTCCTGTTGGAAAAGCACCTGATCAATGCTGCTTCTAACTAGAACACTAGCAATGCCTCGGGACTGTTATTATCCGGAAATGAAATTCGTAAGTGCTTATATGATTTTGTGCTTACGTGGAGTGAATTACTGTTGTCCAATGCATTAGGACGCGAGTGTTATAGCTTCGGCACATTTGTGAATGTGCTAATGTTCTTCGTTACCTTTATTAGGATGTCAGGACGAGGACGTGATGGTAGGCGAGGTAGGCCTAGGAGGCAGGAGATGCCTTTACCGGATGAGATTCCGGCGCAGCAGGAGGGGGTTGGTCAGGCCAATGTGGCCGAGCCAGCAAGTCAGCAGGCCATGGGCGCCTTAGCCCGCGAGATGGCAGGAGCATTGAGGGAATCCATGGACATTCTCAGAGCTGATAATCAAGTCCAGGCCCATGTGGTTGAGGCAAGGCCTTCCTTTCTGAAGAGAGAGTTTTTCCGATCCAATCCGGATGAGTTTGTAGGGGATCCTAAAGAGCCACTGAAGGCTGATGAGTGGCTTGAGCAGATGACGAAGACGTTTGAGATGCTTGGCATCGAAGACGGGGCACTAAAGGTGACCTTGGCGTCTTTCCAGTTAAAGAGAGACGCGGGTCAGTGGTGGAAGTTCGTGCGAGGTCGTGTTGGAGGGACTTGGGAGGCTTTCGTTGATGCCTTTCAAGAGAAGTTTCTGTCTCCCGCTGTCAGGGAGAAGCTGAGGGATCAGTTCTGTCAGCTTAAGCAGCTGAGTATACCAGTGGCCGAGTTTGAGGCCGCATTTACCAGTTTGTCTAGGTTTGCACCTGAGCTAGTGGCATCTGAGGAATGCCGTTGTCTGGAGTTTGAAAGGAAGTTAAGGCACGGACTCAAGGTTAGGGTTGCTGGGTCCATGACTCGAGAGTATGGACACCTTGTGGACACTGCGGCCCATATGGAGATTATTATGCACGAGGTGGAAGAGAGGTTGAGGGGCTCCAAGAGGAGTTAGGATGGCAGGAGGCAGAGGGGTTCTAACCCTCAGCAGTCACAGGGTGCTTTTGTGAGATCTACCTTTCCAATGCCGAGTACAGGTTTTGGGAGAGGCAGTCAGGGAGACGTTACTTGTTACAAATGTGGTCAGTTGGGCCAGAAGTCTCCAGCTTGCCCGCAGAGGGGAGGAGGGCAAAGAGTAGCTTCATCTTCGGCTCGTCCTCAGAGTTAGGGTCAGGGCAGAGGTCAGCTGATTTCTTGTTACCAGTGTGGTTAGGCGGGGCACCTGAAGAGGTTTTTCCCACAGTTGAGTGGCACATCTGGTGTACCTGGTTCGAAACAAACTCAGAGCTATCAGCCAGCTCAGTCAGTTCAGGCCTTGAGGGCCAATTAGGGAGCCTCATCGTCTCAGTCTGTACGGCAAACTTATGTTCCAAGAGGTGAGCAGATAGATCAGAGACCTTCTGGGCGCGTGTATGTTGTTACCGCGTAGGATCTTGTACCGGCTTCATCTGTTGTGAGAGGTACCTTTTTGTTTTGCAACTTGGTTGCTAATGTGTTGATTGATACGGGTGCATCCCATTCCTTTATATCTGCTGCATTTGCATCTGTTTTGGGGTTGGAGTTGGCGCAGTTAGCATCTCCTATTTGTGTTGTATCACCTATCGAGGGTGAATTGATTCTGAAACAAGGGTGTAGAGGTTGTGATATTGAGGTCGCCGACCGCCGGCTTCCATTTTCTTTTGTAGTTATGGCTATGTCGGGTTTTGATGTGATTTTGGGTATTGACTGGCTATCGTCATACCGGGCTGTTATTGACTGTTACCGCCAGAGGGTTACTGTATGTACCGTGGGCGGGGATTGTTTTCATTTCTTGGGGGATCGGGTTGGTAGAGTATTGCCACCGGTGTATGATCCGCAAGCGCAGAGTGAGCTTAGTTGTCTTCTCGCTAGCTGTATGAGTAGTGAGTGTGATGAAACCCAGACTGTATTGCCGAGAGTGGTTTGCGAGTACTCGGACGTCTTTCCCGAGGATCTTGTTAGTTTGCCACCACATCGAGAGGTGGAGTTTTCTATCGATTCAGTGCCCGGCACAGCGCCGATTTCCATGGCACCTTACTGTTTTGCCCCAGCCGAGTTGAGTGAGTTAAAGATTCAACTTCAGGAATTGCTAGATAAGGGCTTTATTCGCCCTAGTACTTCGCTATAGGGAGCACCAGCCCTTTTTGCTAAAAAGAAAGATGGTGCTTTGAGACTTTACATTGATTGTCAAAAATTGAATCGAGCTACGGTTAAGAATAAGTACCCTATGCCCCATATAGATGATTTGTTTGACCAGTTGAGTTGAAAGGGTCCCGTTGTTTCTCTGAGATAGACTTGAGATCGGGTTACCATCAGTTGAGGGTCAGGGAGGAAGATATTCCGAAGACGGCATTCCGTACGCGGTATGACCACTACGAGTTTCTGGTGATGCCTTTTGGGCTCACCAATGCATCGGCAGTGTTTATGGATTTGATAACTCGGATATTCCGGGAATTCTTAGACCATTTTGTAGTTGTTTTCGTAGACGACATCCTGATTTATTCACCTTCGGAGGAGGAGCACGAGGAACACTTGAGAGTGGTGCTTGAGTTGCTTAGAGCCCATAAGTTGTATGCTAAGTTTGGGAAGTGTGAGTTTTGGCTAAGAGAGGTTAAGTTCTTAGGCCACGTAGTCTCCGGGGAGGGGGTGTCTATTGATACAACCAAGATAGAGGCAATGCAGGATTGGGCACAATCTAAGAGTGTTTTTGAGATCCGCAGTTTTCTGGGTTGGCCGGTTATTACCGTCGGTTTGTGAAGGACTTCTCCAGGCTAGCTTCGCCATTGACTAGATTGACGCAAAAAGGGGTCAAGTTTGTATGGAGTGAGACTTGTGAAAAGTCGTTCCAAGAGTTGAAAGTTAGACTTACTACCGCTCCAGTTTTGATTATTCCGGAGAGAGGTTTGGGTTATGCGGTTTATTGTGATGCCTCACGAGAAGGTCTGGGTTGTGTGTTGATGCAAGAGGGGAAAGTGGTAGCCTATGGCTCGTGGCAGTTGAAAATACACGAGAGGAATTACCCTACATATGACCTAGAGTTAGCAGCTGTGATTTTTGCCTTGAAGATTTGGAGGCACTACCTTTATGGTGAGAGGTTCGAGGTGTTCTCGGATCATAAGAGTCTGAAGTATCTATTTACACAGAAAGACTTGAACTTGAGGCAGAGGAGGTGGATGGAATTTATTGAGGATTACGACTTCGAGTTGCATTATCATCCCGGGAAGGCCAATGTTGTGGCCGATGCCCTTAGTAGGAAATCCATTAGTGATGTAGCTTGTATAGCCATCCGGGAGTGGGAGATGTTGGGTGCACTTGGCGAGTTTGATTTGCTTCTGGGTGAATCTGTTGAGTCTACGGCTTTGTTTTCAGTAGTTGCGCAGCCTACACTTGTGAATCAAGTGTTAGAGGCACAGAGAGGTGATCTTGAGGTAGAATCCCTCTGGGAGAAGATCTCCAATGGGAAGGTTGAGAAAGGTTTGACTGTGTATCCTGACTTGAGTGTGAGGTACCGAGGCCGTTTGTTTGTGTTGGAGTCTTGCCGAGAGGAAGTACTCTAAGTGTTTCATCATTCACGCCTTGCGGTGCATCCAGGAGGCATTAAGATGTATTGTGATTTGGGTCACCAGTTTTGGTGGCGGGGTATGAAGAAAGATGTGGTTATTTTCGTGTCTAAATGCCTTACTTGTCAGCAAGTGAAGGCCGAGCATCAGAGGCCAGCGGGTTTGTTACAACCCTTGCCTATTGCCTAGTGGAAGTGGGGGTATGTCACTATGGACTTCGTTGTAGGTCTTCCGAGGACTCAGCGGAATAATGATGCTATTTGGGTAGTTATAGACCGGTTGACTAAGTTAGCGCACTTCATTCATATGCGCATGAGAGATTCGGTAGATCATCTTGCCGACTTGTATATTCGGGACATAGTGAGGTTGCACGGGGTCCCAATGTCGATCGTCTCAGATAGAGATCCACGTTTTACTGCTAAGTTGTGGCAGAGTTTGCAGAGTGCCTTGGGCACTAGGTTGACCTTTAGCACGGCTTATCATCCTCAGACTGACAGGCAGTCCGAGCGTACCATACAGATCCTTGAGGATATGCTTCGAGATTGTGTCCTTGACTTTAGTGGGTCGTGGGAGAGGCACTTTCCCTTGGTGGAGTTTGCCTACAACAACAGTTTCCAATCGAGTATTGGTATGCCACCGTTTGAGGCCTTGTATGGCTGACCATGTAGGTCTCCAGTTTGTTGGGCCGAGGTGGGTGATGCACCTTTGTTGGGCCCGGAGTCGGTTCGGGAGACGACGGAGAAAGTCGAGCTTATCCGTAAGAGACTTGTTACAGCCTAGAGTCGTCAAAAGTGTTATGCTGACCGTAGGAGGAGGCCTTTGGTATTTGGGGTGGGTGACCATGTTTTCTTGAAAATATCACCTAGGTGGGGATTGATGAGATTTGGTAAGAGTGGGAAGTTGTCCCCTCGATTTATTGGCCCTTTCGAGATCCTTGAGAGGATTGGCGAGGTTGCCTACCGTTTAGCTTTGTCGCCGCAGTTGTCCAGAGTGCATGACGTGTTTCATGTTAGTATGCTTCAGAAATACGAGCCGGATCCATCGCATGTATTGGATTGGACTGACTTAGAGGTAGATGAGGATGCCTCGTATGAGGAGAGACCGGTTCGGGTCTTGGATAGGCGGGTCAAGTCTTACGAGGTAAGACGATACCCTTGGTGAAAGTTTTGTGGAAACATCACGGGGTTGAGGAAGCCACTTGGGAATGCGAGTTGGAGGTCCGAGAGAAGAATCCGGATCTATTTGTGGATGTATGATCGTATGTTGAATATTTTGTTGTATTGATGAACTTTAAGAGCATTGAATATGTCTTAAGTTGTAAAACATTGTATATGTTTTGGTTTATGGAAGTATTACTGAATATGCCTTGGAAATGGAAGTTTAATTTAACATTGTATATGTTGAATGTATTGTAGAAATGCAAATATATTATTAACATTGAATATGTTATGGAATTGTGAGGTAGGTATATTGGAAATTTTTGAATTTCAAAGAAAGGCATGTTGTTAATGCATATTGAATTACATTGTGAATTGCCTCTTGAATAGAGATGGGATGACCGGTAATGAGTCAAGATGTTGGTTATTGAATTGTAGTATTGTTGGGAATTGAGAAATCATGTTTTTGAAACTTATATCTAATTTCGGGGACGAAATTCTTTAAGGGGGGAGGTTATAGCGATCCCAGGTTTTCCCCTTTATGTATAGTATTCTGGACTTAGGTTCCGTGGTTGAGTATTGTTGCATTTGTTTCATTTCCGTCCTTTAATTCCTTATATTTGAGTTTTAGGATATGTTGGGCAGGTTTGTATCAAGTTGGAAGTGTTTTGAAACAAATGGTTGCTGCCCAGATTTTGGTGTTTTCGCTCGAGCGAGACTTTTATCGCTCGAGCGAGCTCTGTGTTTTAGATCCTTCGCTCAAGCCAGAGTTCCTTCGCTCGAACGAAAGTTAAGTTTTGTGTCTGGTGGCTTGAGCGAGAAGTCTTGCGCTCGAGCGTGCGACTACGTCTGGTTCTGAACCTGAAGGTTGCATTTCTTGGCTCAAGCGAGCGAGCTGTATGTTTTGGGTTTCTTCGCTCGAGCGAGCTTCTCTTCGCTCGAGCGTGCTTCTGGATTGCAGACCTGAAGCTTCGTTTTGTTGGCTCGAGCGAGGCTTTCTACGCTCAAGCGAGGTTTCTTTGTGTCTGGTCGCTCGAGCGAGCCTCGAATATATCAGTTGGCAGCAGCGGGTTACACTTCACATTTTCATCTTCTTCTCTTATACAAACCCTAGGCCAACAGCTCTTTCTCTCTCTATATACCTTCTCTCTAGGGTTTCATCTAGTTCTAGTAGTCTTCTATCCTAGTCCCTTTGGAAGAAAGGCAAAGCTTCGCGAGAGCTTCGCTTTAATCTGAAAAGTTGTGGATTTGGAGCACTTTGAGTTTCACATCTCTTCTCCTTTGAGCTCCGAAAATCAAGGTAGGGATAACCTACTCTATTCTATGAGTTTTAACATAAATTTTGGTCATTTTGATTAAATGGTGTTGTTTGGTAATTTTGGGAAAGTTAGGGTTTGATTTGTAATTTATAAAAGAGGGGTATTTCCATAGTTGAGTCAAATGTGTATAAGAGACTTGAAATTGGGGTTATCTATGAAATATAAGCGAAACTTGGGCCTTGGGGGCAATATTTGAGAAAAGGGGAAAAATGCCCTAATTATGTTGAATAATTAATTTGGGAAAATGTGAAATTAAGTGGTAAATCATGAAATTGGGAAATTGTAGAAGTAAATGGTGTAGTTGGATAATTTAATCACTCACCTATGAAAATGTCGATATTTTATCTGTTTAGAGATAACTGCTTTGGGCTATCGGTGGAGGATAGTCTTGATTGTTGTAGACATTGTATGATGATTAGGGAAAACTGAAACTAATCACATTGAATATGTCATTGAATAAGACGGTTGAAATAATACAGCAAATGTGTGTATTGATTGATCATTGTATATGATAAATGTTTAAATACATTGTATATGTATATTGTTTGGGAGGAGATAGGGGATGTACTCCTTGGTTTGAAAGGAGATAGGGGATGGACTCTCAAACCTGTTTGGGAGGAGATAGGGGATGGATTCCACTGATACAGCAAATCTGTGTATCATTTGAAATATGGAAGTGTTGAAGTATGGAAGTGTTTTTAATATGAGTTATATTTTCATGTGAATTGTGAAGTATGTGAGTGTCTTAATATGTGCTATAGTCTCATTGAATTGTTTGGCCAGGTTCTGAGCCATAATTATGAATCAAAACTGTATAAGTGAAGGAAACTGAGATGAAAAATGGATATACTTAATGTTGAATTGAAAAGTGTTGTAAGTTGGTTTATAAGTGTCAACCATATATCAAATGCTATTGTTTTAGTTATTTCTCATACTTTGTTTAGTATATCTCTACTAGGCATTGGCTCACCCTATATGGGACATCATTTTCAAATTCAGGTGATATGCCACCTCTAAGGACATAGCTTGGGAGGCTTAGAGGCTGAAGATTCCTTTTTTGTTGTTTACCTTTTTGTGTATTACATATAAATTCAAGCCGAGGGCTTAATGTGTATGAGTTAGTACTTTCTTTTTGTAACTAAGTGTTGGCTTGAAAAGTTGTAAGCCCGTATGGTATTTACTTTTGTTGTCAACATGTAATACTTTTGTGATAAATACTCTGATAAATAGATGTATACTTTATTCTCTGAATATATTGTCAATTTCTTGTATCATGAATGTATGAGCTATATGGGTTTATTTTGAGGGCGTTACAGGACAAATCTCAAGTTGAACTCACAGGCCCTAAGGAGTTTATAGCACCTAGTGGGAGTTGAACCTGAGATTTGGAGGAAATGGACTCCTAAGCCCCAAGCTGCATCCACTAGGTCAACCCTTTGGAGTTAAATAACCACAAGGCCTTTGACAACACTACTTTATGCTGTAAGGGTGTGGATTCAACTTTGATGGAAAGAAATTTAATATCTTTTACGGTGTTTATTTCTTCCCCATTATGGGGGTTATACATAATTATTTTTTCCAAGTTTGGACTTGATTAGGGCTGTCAATGGATCGGATTTAACCCGAATCCGAATCCGAATCCGATCCGATAATCCGAATCCGTTTTCAAAAAATCCGATCCGATAATCCGATAATCCGAATCCGTTTAATCCATTTATTAAATGGATTGAATCTGCAAAAATCCGATCCGATCCGATAACCCGATAATCCGATCCGAGTATTCTCAATTTGAATGAAAAAAAATACAAAATGAAAAAAAAATCAAATTATATAAAATTGTAGCTCAATAAATAAATAAATGGATCGGATCGGATTATCGGATCGGATATCCGAAATCATCGGATTCGGATTCGGATATCTATAATCGGATATAGACTAAACGGATTCGGATCGGATTCGGGTTTGACATAATCGGATTCGGATTCGGATTTTGACAGATCCGATCCGAATCCGATCCATTTACAAGCCTAGACTTGATGTATTGTTGGATGGGCAATTTTGGTTGTTGGGCTTGGTGTAGTGTTGGATTTTGATTGTCCAATTTTTTTTTGATCGGTAAATGTTAGTTGTACCATTATGGGAGATCTCCCCACCCTTGGCAGAACACCTAAGTGCTTACACATCCTTAATTTAACCCCCCCTAAGGGGAATTGAACCCGTGACCTCCTGGGGACTAAGGCCTAAGGAAGGTATGGTGGCCAACTAGGCTAGGCCTAGTTGGTTATTTTGATTGTCCAATTTATTATAATGGTTCATATATTTGTAATTAATCTCTTACCGATTGATAAAAATAAAAATAAAAGCCGTCAAAGTCTATTTTAATTTTATTTTTTTGATTCATATATATGTTATACCACATAATAAAAAAAAAAAAAATGTAGAAGTTCAAACCAGGGAGAGAACTTTTGAATTACTGTCATAATAATGAATATTAAATACAACACATAATCCATGAGTTGTGGCTAAATGTGCTAGCCTCCTTGGTTAATGTCTATATATATTTGAACAAAAAGATTTGTATTAAAGGGTTAATTGGGGGAAAATATTTGTACAGGTGTATATGGCATAAGATCCAATCATTGATTTGGTTTGAATATAAGGATATTATTAATGAAATATATTGGCGAGAATAAGACGATAAGAAAAATAGATGGAACTTAACCAATCGATCGAAATTGACCCAAGTTTTAGTTTTCGATATTTTTTTACAATATGTGGTATGTTTCGGTTTTGAAACTTTTTTTTATCGATGCAAATCAAACCGACTGAATATTATATTAAAATATTTTTATATTTTAATTCTTTGAGAATTATATGATAAATGACTAGTATAATACACTTTTTTTTTGATAAAATTAGAGAGAGAAACATTTATAGAGCAATTTTAATACATTTTTTTCATTTATTTTTAATGTAAGATTCTAAAAGTTTTTATAAAACTCTTTAACAATTCAAGCAAATCCTTCTTCTACATCAAACTGACAAAATCAATAAAATCAAACCATAATCTGTATTGGTTTCTCAACCATCAAAAACAAACTAATCGGTTCGGTGTTAGATTTACTCTCAATATCAATCAAATCGAACCATTTATAACCCCAAGGTGAAAAGTACAAATTATTGTTTTAACAAACTTTTAAAAAAAAAATTTACCCTTATTCTTTTTTTATTTCTACTTTTTCTCCTTCTCACACATTACTACATTACTATCAGAAAAAATGTTTGGTAGCCACAAATTCTGTGACTCAAATGGCCCGAAACTGCTAAAACGACGCTTTTTTGCGTCGTTTTGCACCCAAAACGATGGCGTCGTTTTGCACCCAAAACGACGTCGTTTTGGGTGTTTTGAGCCATTTGAGCCACAGAATTTGTGGCCCCCTAGCATTGCTGATTACTATCAATCACTTCTAACAACTTGGTGAAAAAGTTACTAGTGCCAGACAAGTGAACAGATAAATTGACATGTAGGGGTATTTGGTCTTCCAAATTGTTGTTGTCATTACAAACCAAAAACTAAATAAATAAATAAAATTGGGGGTAATTGCTTCCAAAATTTTACTTCTAGCCTAAGCACCCTATAGTGCTTGTCGGTGAAATTTATTATAAGTTAAAAATTAATAATCATAAAGTAAAAACGAAAGTATTATCCCTTTAACTTTTAGATAATTATTAATTTTCTTCAATTTATTTAAGCACAAACTACATCAAACAATCCAATACAAACTTTCAAATTAAAATAATTATAGTCAATCCATTTAAACTGCAACAAATAGACCCAATATGTCCTATGATTTTGATAAATAAAAAAAGTGTAAATTACAGTTACCTCCCCTAAGGTTTTTCCTAAGGTTTTTGACAATTACAGGGACCTCCTACGTGGTTTCAATAATTACATAAAATTTCCTTACTTTTTCTGACATTGTCAAGATTCCCCCCTTTTGTTAGTTTAGCTCAAACGGTATTAACTTAGTTGTACAAATGACCATAATACCCTTTAAATACTATTCATAACCTCAAGGGAACTAACTATAATTTACCTATATATTAAATCAACCGTGCTAGGGAGCTCGAAAACGAGCTCCCCCGAATCCCCCTAATTTCCTTTTTTTTTTTTTTTTTTTTTTTTTTTTTTTTTTACAGCGGAAGAAGCAAGAAGAAGACGAAGAGGGGGAGGAGGAGGGGGAAGAAGGACTGGAGGGGGCCTAAAAAATGGGCTGGAGGCGGAGGCGACGCGATGAGCTCGGCTGGGCCGACGACCGGCGGGCAGACGAGCTCGGCTGGGCCGATGACCGGCAGGCGGACGAGCTCGGCTGGGCGACGAGCTCTTTCTCTCCCTCTTCCCTCTCCCTCTCTTTCTCTCCCTCTTCCTCTCCCTCTTCCTCTGCTCTGCGTTCAAAAATGGTGGAAAAAAAAAAAAAAAAAAAAAAAAAAAAAACCGTCGTTTTGGGCTTTAGGGGGATTCGGGGGCGAAATCCTCGAGCTACCAATCTTTATTCATATTAAATTATCATTTTATTTCTCACAATTTTTTTTTTATTTCCTTGACTTTGTATTTTTTTTTCCACTATAAGTTTTTGAACTTTTATAAGTTAAATAATAATAATAACCATTAATGAAAGTAAGAAAGAATATCAATGTTTCTTATTTGAATTAATTTTAAGATTTAATTTAATAAAAAATAATTTAAATGAGAGAAAAAAAAGATAGAGATATAGATTTTAGATGTAATACATAACAAATTATTTGAATATTTTATTATTTTCAAATAATTTCTTTCTGTAAGTAAAATTTCATTTTAATTAGATGTAAGAAATGACAAATTTAAATAATTTATTATTCTTAAATAATTTCTTTATCTTTCATTCCTTATCAACTATTTTTAATTTGGGTAAATAATACTGACACTCCTTGAGGTTTCTGTTTAATACAAATCCCCCCTCATATTTGTCCCTTAGCCTTTATACCTATAAAATAATAAAATAATACAGATATTTTATTCATATCATTTTAAGGGAAATAACAATCATCTTCATTGTGATTTTTTTTTTAAATTCACCAAATGCAAAAAAATAAAAAAAATAAATAGATAAAAGAAATACAAAAATTCAATGCATTATCTAATTTTGTTGTATTCAACGATTTTTTTTTTTCAAATTTTTTTGCACAAATTTTATACTTTTTAAATATATCTAGATTAAATTGATCTAATCTAGGTATAATGCTAGAAATAAAAATGAAAAATTATATTCATATATAAAAATTTATACAAAAAAAGTCATAAAAATGTTGTAATAGTGATATTGTTGTAAATATAAATCATGTTTATGAGTGTTTTGTTTTAAAGTGAAAGGTCACCATTAAACTATATTATTATGTTTGAAAATTCTATATAAAATTTATGTTTATATATCATCACTTAATAAGAATATGTTCAAGTAGAATTTAATGATGAAAAGTTATAGAATGTAGTCATGTTGATAGGAAGAATAAATGGCAAGAAAAGGGCAAGATGGTCATTTAGAAAATTTTAGGGCATGGCATCAGCAATCTAGAGGGCAATTTGTAATGAAATTACAAACCTCAGAGAGGAGAATGTAAGTTTTCAAATGTGAGGGAGGGATTTATATTAAATAAAAATCTCAGGAGGTGTCAGTGTAATTTACCTTTTAATTTATTGTAACGTGATTAGATATTTTTCACTTTTATATTTATTTTTTAAAAATTTTGCTAATAAAGTGAGAAATATTAACCCATTTTTTTAATAGCTATCAACTCGAAATTAGAAAACCCAAAGATGGAAATTAAAATTTAAGAATAATATAGGATTGTCAAAAAATAAAAGTGATAATTTTATATATATATATTTATGAGGTAACATTTGGTAATTTTTATAAGTCAATTTTTTTGAGGGAAATTTTTTTTAAGGTCCCTAATATTAAGATTTTATAGGATAAATGACATGCAACATTGAGGTCCATCAATATTTTTTTAGAAAAATTTTGATTCAGAGAAATTTCAAATAAGAGAAATTTCAAAACAAAGAAATTCGGACAAATTTCTCTGGTTTGCTCAATTTCTCTGATTTTCTTTGTGTTTTCAAATTTTTCTAGGTTGAAATTTCTCTGATTTGCTCACAAATTTCTTTGTGTTTTGACCAATTTTTTCTAGTTTGCTCATAATTTTCTCTGCGTTTTTGACCAAATGAGAGAAAATTTAACACAAAAAAAAAAAAATAGAGAAGAGAAAAATAGTCCAATCGCATAATAGAAAAAAATTAAAAACAAAAAAAATAGTGTAACCAGAAACACACGAAACATTGTATGCATTCTGATTGTAACCCATTTATAGCGATTCTGGTTTAGACCTAACCCATTTGTTGCTTTTGGATCCATGAACTCGTATATTTAACTGTTGTTCAGCTCATTTTCATTTTATTGTTTGTTGGGTTTAGCTATTGGGAGTTTTGATTGAATTTGAAACAGGTTGGGAAGTTAGTTTTTCAATAAATTATTGCCCAGATTTTTGTCTGTTCGCTTGAGCGATACTTTTTGTGCTCGAGCGATCTTTTGCAGCCTGTAAAACTACTGAGAGTTTGATATCTGTGCTTAAGCGACTCTTTTTGAACTCGAGCAAACTTTTATAGGTTTGAACTATTAAGAGGGGATCATTGTGCGCTCGAGCGGTGGTTTTGGTCACTCGAGCGGTGTCACTTACCATGTCTATTTGCTCGAGCAGTGGTTTTGGTCGCTCGAGCGGTCTATGCGCATATCAGTTCGAGAGACAGCCTTTTGCAATCACTTTTTCATCTCTTCCTCTCTTTAAACATTTCCAAAACCCTAGATCTACTCTCTATCTCTCCCTCTAGCTCTTGAACACTTACTCCAAATACTCTCAATCCGTTAATTTCTTAACCCTCGCCTTTTGGAGTAAAAGATAGAGCACGTCGAGAGCTTCGTTCTAATCGGAGAAGTTGGTATTTTTGACTCTATCAATTTCTACCCATTATTTCTTCTTGTCTTCTACTTGGAGTTAGGGATTTCTTTGACTCTTTATATGATTTTTAGCTTAATTATTTGCTCTTATTTGGGAATTTTTTGTAAGACCTATGGTTTGGTTTGAAATTAAAAGAGTGGTTTTCCAAATTGGTTCTTAAAAATGGTTGTAGGAATATAATTGTGGATGAGTTATGTTGAAATAGTGGAAATCTTTTCTCAAATTTGATTTTGAACGAAAATGGGGTTTTGCCCTAATTTTGGATATTCGAAAATTGTGGAATTGGAATAATGGTTATGTTGATGATGGTGAAGTTGAATATGTAATATCACTCCCTTTGTAATTGATGGAAATGTATTTTTGACTAGAATTTGTCTATTGAATAGAAATATATGTTTTGGGCTATCAGTAGAGGATAGTCTTATTTGTTGTAGACATTGTATGAGGATTAAGTTAAATTGAAAATAATTTCTCATACATTGTGCGTTGAATATCATTTAAAATTTGAACATTGTAAGTGTATTGTGTTGAGAAAAATTGGTGAATATCGTGGTGAATCTGGTTAGGTGGTGTGGTTATGGTTTTATTATATTGGCCTATATGTTCTTGGTAAAAGTCCAAAAACCCGGGTGGTTTGGTGTTGATTCTTCCAGTTAGTACCAGTAAAATAGCTTGGGTAGTGCTTGTATGGCAAACTGGTAGACATGTACCTACAGATTTCTAGTATGTTGTATCAACTGCTCTGTTTTCTGTATAAAATGATTATTTTCATGAATTGATATATAATTTGGCATTACATTGTTTTAAGATGGAAAACGAGAAATGTTTGGAAAATGGCATGCATGTGCACTCACCTTATGATTTTGCTAAGATTCATATATTGTGTTAAAGTATTTCTACTGGACTTTGGCTCACCCTATGTGGAAAATAACTTTCAGGTGCTGATGATATGCCTCTGCTAAGGACATAGCTTAAGAAGACTCGGAGCTTAAGATTTCTTTTTGGTTTCTTGATGTAATTATTTTGTTTAAGTCTTGGGTTTTATTTGTATCAAGTTTAAACTCATTTTGTTGTAACCAAGCACTATCTTGAAAAGTTGTAAGCTATTAAGGCATTTTCTTATTTGGTTTTATTTTCCGTTTTACTCTCGTATCCATGCCATATGCTATATATTCAGAATCTAAGATTTGTGAATATATATTGCATGTCATCTTTTGTAATGATCAAATATGAAATGAATAGAAATTAGGGATATTTACCAATAAATCCTATTTGACAAACAGTTTTACCGATTGGTCCTAAGGTTATTTCTATTATTCTGATTAGTCCTATTAGTGGGGGAATATCTTACCAGTTGATCCTATTTCCTTTGTTTGGTAACATTGAGCAGTCAAATATACCCTTCATTGTGTGTGTCATGTGACATACATCATTCCAAGGCAAAAAGCATAAAGTACCTTAGTGTACTTTGTCGATGCGTGGCACCCACCGATCACCCTCATAAAGAGCCTTAGTGTACTTTGTTGATGTGTGGCACCCACCGATCACCCTTATAAAGACACATGCCAAACACTGTGTGTCACGTGACATACATTATTTCAAGACAAAAAGCATAAAGAGCCTTAGTGCACTTTGTTGATGTATTGCACCCATCGATCACCCTCAATGTGACACGTGCCTGTAACAACCCTCGTCACTATTTACCGATTAACTACCGAATACTGCTAAACTGAGACAGATTATGATAAGTAATGGAACTGATCAAAATACTGAACTAACCGACTGAAATCTGAAACTGATTGATTGACTGTATCTGTATAAATGCATTCTATCTGTTTGCTTGCCAAATTATCTGTTCATGTCTTTGTGTTTAAACTGCTAATTGAAGGCTTTATCGGCGGCCGAATCCAAAATCGATTAATGTTTTATGATCATTGGAATTTATGTAATTTTATGGTGTAATTATCTGAAAACTAATTTGGTATGATTGAATTAGATTAAAATAAGCTAATGTCAAGAGTTGGCCTTAATTACCATATTGCCATGTGAGTGGACCACTTAGGCAACACATATTAGAAGCCTTATTACATTGAACACAAACATTTCATCAGCCATCTTCCTTGTTCTTGCCAACCTAGAGAGAGAGAGGGAGAGAGAAATTGAGTTCCTCCTTGTGTTTTGCTTGGTGATTGAAGAAATTGAAGGATAATTGTTTAATTGAGCTTCTAGACTTGTATTTGAGGACCTAGGTAAGGAATCTATCCTTTTAATTGTGTATTCAAAGCTTGTTCTTACATGATTCATGAGCCTCTAGTAATCTAAGTCAAGATTTAGTCTAATAATGTTGAATTGTAGCTTGAATCATGCATGCATGTGTACATTGAAGAGTTTTGAGTTTGATTTCATGGAAATCTTGCATGCATGTCCATCTTTTGATCATAACCCATGATTTCATCTTGTTCTTGGAGGAATTGGCTCATTAGAGCATGTTTTGAAGCTTGAAAGTTGTTTAAAATGCATGCATGTCATGTTTGAAGATTGTTCATGAAATTTGGTTTGAAAATGAGTTCAATTGAATTACCCTTGGGCCTTGATTTCTCAAATTGAGCTTTAAAACATGTCATACTATGTTTTTACAAGTGTTTTCCAGGTTTTCAGCCCAAGAGGATCGATTTTGGTGCATTAGAACTTGGTTTTAAGCTTGAATGTGCAATTTGGGTTTTCCAGATTTTGCACTCCAACTCGAGCGGGGAAAGTGGCGCTCGAGCGGGGAATTCGAGCATCCAGTACTTTGCACTGTTTTGATGTCCACTCGAGCGGGGTATTGGACGCTCGAGCGGGACCTTGTGTCTTACGCTCGAGCGGCTATCGAGCGTCCTATCAAGCGTGATTTTCACCCATCCAGTACTTTTGACTGTTTTGCAGACCGCTCGAGCGTGGTAAGTGACGCTCAAGCGGTAACCTTTGTCTGCATGTCCGCTCGAGCGGAGTAATTTACGCTCGAGCGGGACTCTGTTTTTCTGAAAATTCTGAAAATACTTTTAAAGTGCATCTTTGCATCCTCATCCCATCCTAGGCATTCTTAGGCCTAGTTTAAAGCATCTTAATGAGGATATAGACGTAGCACACACCGAGGCAAATTAGGGATTAAGTTATTATCTTTCCCAACTGTGTAGCTTAGTGTGTGTTCAATCTGTAAACTGTGTAGGGTTGGCTTTCCGAGGAGACGCTCTAGCTTACTGTAGCCCAGAACTCTGTGAGTAACAATTGTGTAAAGATATGTTCAACTGTGAATATTTCTGACTGTTTAACTGAACTGTTTTCTGAATTGAAACTATTAATTGAATGAATGTATGTCCTATATTCTGAACTGTATTGTGGCATCCTTAGCAACTATTGTTACTGACTGTTACTGTTACAGAGATCTCTGTCGGTTCCCTTGTTGGAACCACTACTGTTTACTGATTGATGGCCATCATTTACTGTCCGGTCTTTTAAGACCTACTGTTTACTGTACTGCTATGCTAATGGATGTACCACATATGATTGAATGACTGATATACTGAATCAATGAACTATTTTCATTACTATAAGGACATTCATTCTTAACCCCTTTACGTATTATGTTATTCACTGGCTTTAGCTCACTGCTCATATATATATGTAGGTGTACAGGCACCAAACCGGAGCTAGGAGCGTGGGGTAGATTTCCCTTTTTGTCAAGCCAACCACCGTGCCTCACTGCGAGGTTCCAAGCCTGTCATGCTTTGGCTTAGGGGTGTTTTAACTTCCCCCGTCTGTCTCCGTATCTGTTTTGTATAATTGTATAGACTGAATGTTTGGTACTGTACTGTTTAATAGGGATTAGGTCCCTGATCTGACTGACTGTAAGTATTGTACATACTGGTTTGCACTGTTTATATGTATACGTATGAAAAGTCTTTTTGCATACAGACTGTCACAGCTCATTGGACACTGTTTATTTACTGTATTGGTTTCCGCCATGCCCCTATACTCTGTTTTACTGTCTTACTGTTAAGCAGGCCTTCGGTAATCTCGGATTACTGGCCGGTTACGGTGCCAAACCCATAGGGATGGGTTTGGGTCGTGACAGTGCCGAACACAAATTTCGGAAACACACAAACATGAGGTTGTGTCACACCACACCATCAGCTATTCAAGCGTTCAGAAAAATATGTAGTGGTATTTACGTCATTGAGCAATAGAAAGGACCAAATAGATCAAAAGAAAAAAAGTTGGGACTAAATGGAGCACAATTTCAACATTTAGGATTTATTGGTAAATTTCCTTAGAAATTATGAGATTGTTAATCAATTGTAGCATTGTTAATGAATGGGTTATTGTTAATTATTTCGGGGCTTTACACCATTCTTGCCTAACCACCATGAAATCTCTACTTAGAGCTCAAACCACAGTCACCAGCATGAAATCTTTTTTTTGTTTTTGTTTTGGCAATGAGTGTTTTTCTCATTGTTCTTTCTTCATTTTCATTACAACCAAATAGTTGCTCTTCCAAATTCAATTCACCCAACAAAAACCTTTCCATACATAAGAGAACACAAGCATAAAAAAAGCTCAAGAAAAGGCAGCAAAATTAAAGAAACCAAAGTTTTCATACACAGCACATTGAAATCTTCGCAACAACTAGGAATCCATCAATACAGGTTTGGTATACATCTTCATGTTTTGCATCATCAAATACCACAGAGATAGCAGCAATGGTTGGACCCAACATTATAGCAAACATATCATGGTCAAGGTAGGCTTTGGAATCTGACACAATGAACGGAGCAGTTTTCTTGGATTTGTGCAATAGATCGATCCAAAGGTAATTAGGTTCATTTCAGGGAAACCAGCACCTTGTTCTGGAGTTGTGCAGATCTCATTCTTGAATTCTCGCTCTCTCTCTCTCTCTCTCTGCAAATGAATTGTGAGACTCGGAAGACCAGGTAGAAGAGGGACCTTAAGCTATAAAAAATAATATTGGGGACCTTTTTGATTATCAAAAGTTGGAGAGGGATGTTAGATTAAATATCGCTTGTCTAATTATAAATATGAAATGTTATTATGTTTTTTTCTTCTTCAAAATTTTTTATACACAAATATGTTTACCAAACAAAAGAAAAATTAATATTTCGTAAGTTGGTGTGGTATTGGGTGATGTTAGCTAGCATTGATGAAAGAGAAAAAACTGAAGGAAAGAACATGAGGGAAGAGAACAAATAATAATAATAATAATAATAATAAATTATGTAGTGTTGCTATTTGGTTACAACTTGCAGTGACTCTACGGAAAAGATGAATGAAAGAATAAATAGAAAGAAGAATAACATAAATAAAATAAAGAAAATGGAAAGAGATAGGTAATTTCTCCAAATAGGTAATTTTCATACGAAAAAAAAAAACAATCAAATACCTATATATTTTTATATTTTTATTCAAACTCTAATTTCTCAAAATAGGTATTTATAAAATGATTAATGCTTGGGAGCACTAAAAAGAGAGTACTAGGGGGAGCACCAATGAGTTGGCTCCCCCCTTGATGTGATGGTTGTCTCTATTATTATTATTATTTTTTTTTTTTTTTTGCATTTTCCAACTCATTAGTGTTTTTAGTGATGTGTTTTTTAGTGGTCTCAATCACTGCTGTTATAAAATTGATAGTCTTTTTAGCCTTTCTTTGGCAACTTGGGTAGAGTAGGGTAAGGTAGGGTTGGGTTGGGTTTGGGACTATTTTAGCCACAAAAAGACAAAATAATTTTTTTAGCCTAATAAGACAAAATGTCACATCTAACTCATAATCATTACATTTTTTCTTTCACAAAAAGTCAAAAAGCATATCTCAAACGAGGCTTTGTAGTCCCAAGCTAAAATAGTTAAAAAATCAAAAAACTAAAAAACTAACCAACTTCCCAAACGAACTCTTAAAAAATAAAAATTGACATCTTTTATATTTTGGTTTTTTAATTTTTAAATAAATGATTGCATTTAATTTGGTATAAGGTTTGATGGTAATCAATTTGTTTGCTTATTTTATTTAATTTTTTTAGATAAGATAATGTGTGATTATTCTACTTTATATATAGCTGTCATTATAAAAGTTTTGATTCTGTGTAATGAATGAGCAAAGATTCTCTTTTTACAATAGATTGAATTAATATTTATTGTTTAAACACATTTTTTTCATTTAAGTTAGGGTTTAATAACACATGCAAGATATAATAGGTTAATCTCTATTTTTATTGTTATTATAGATTTATATATATTGATGAATCGAATATGAAAGACTTGAGATTTTCTCACGTTATGGAGCAAAACATAGAGTATTAAAAAGATATCCAAATTATAGAGTAAAACATGACGCAAATACAAATATATGCAATATTCAAGGATTGCTCCATGGATCCAAGCAGTTCATTTTGTTTAAAAAATAAAAAATAAAGAAGTTAATTTGTTTTAACTTTCCTAAAAATTAAAAAACAAATCAGACAATAAACACGTTCAAATGATAAATTTTACAGCCCCGCTACAGAGCCCGAAAGGGTTTCAAGTCGAATTTGGCTCGAATTTGAGAAGAAAGAAGGAGGAAGAAGAGGAAGAATAAGAAGAAGGAGAAGCAGAACTGGAGGGGCCATCAAAATCGGGCTGGAGGCGGAGGCGGGGCTGCGATGCGACGATCGGCCGACAAGCTGCGACGATCGGGCGACGAGCGATGAGCTGCGACGACGACGAGCTCTCGCCTCTCGCCTCTGCTTCTCCTGTGTTCAAAACGAAGAAGAAGAAGAAGAAGAAAAAGAAGAAGAAAAGAAAGAAGATGAAGAAAAGAAGAAAAAAAAATTGAAACCCAAAACGACGTCGTTTTGGGTTTCGAGCCGACTTCGAGCCACTGATTTCAGGCCCTCAAACATTTTTCTAAATTTTATGTTATTTATATAGTGTGAAATAAATCTTATGTGAAATTATTAAGGTATTATCTATAATAACATTCAGCATGCTTGGTTAGAGTTTTCCAAAAACTCTTTTCAAAAAATTCTACTTTCTTATTTTTCGTAATTTTTTGTTTTTACTTAATTTTTTAATATTTTAAACAATTTTTTTTTTTACTTTTTAGACATATCTAACATAAATATACCTAAAAAGTAAAAAATTTGTGAAAGAAACCTTTTAAAAATTCACTAAATACCAAAAATACAAAAAAATTACGAGAATTCAGTATATTTTTTGTATTTTTATGTATTTATTAATTTTTAAAAATATTTTTTTACAATTTTTTTACTTTTTAGATACCTCTAAATAAGATACATCTAAAAAAGTAAAAAAAAATGTTTAAAATTTTAAAAATATTCACTAAAAACAAAAAAATACAAAAACCAAAAAACTCAATTTTCAAAAAACTTAATCCAAAAAATTCAAACCAAACATACTGATTAATTTTAGAGATATGGTTTCTTTTGAATATTTTATCAATGAAAATTATATTTCTTTTTAGTTAAATGTTTTTATAATATCATGACAATTTAGAATTTTTTAAATATTGTACAAAATTTAATAAGTTTGTTCAACATTATTAAAATAATGTATGAATTTTTATTAATTTTTTTGTAAAATTTCAAGAGAGGTAAGTGAAATTTACTATTTAAATATTTAAGGGATCTTGGACCTTTTGACTCATAATGCATGATATCAGCAGGACATTAACATGTTTTGTTAAATAAATTAATAGAAGATTAACGGTAGAGGAATCTTAATAATAATTTCCAAAAATAAAGAAAGTTTATATGATTATTGAAATCATATGAGAAGTTTCTGTAATTATCAAAAATTTCAAAGAAGAAAAGTGTAATTTACTCTAAAAAAATAAAATAAAATTTTGTGTCAATTTTTTAATTTCTACACCATGACGCTTCTTTAAAAAATAAAAAAATAAAATAAAAAGTGTAACATAAATTATGTGCAGAAATTTTGTGGCCTTTTTGGTTACCAACAACACAGGCGGCACTACGACCACTGCCAACGCTTCGAGATGAGCAAAACTAACATCTGACGCTCTCAACTATTTTTAGCCCTTTCTTCCAAGAACCTGGGGTCCTGCTGCGACTGGGGGTGTTGTTGTGACTAAGCCCCCGTCTGAGGAGTGGGTTAGTTTTTTGATTTTTTTAGTTATTTTAGTTTGGATTAAAAAGTTTAGTTTGGGAAGAGTTTTTTGACTTTTTGATTTTTTTGATTTTTTTTGTGAGAGAAGAATGTAATGATTATGTGTTGGATGTGATGTTTTGTTTGTTGTGGTTAAAATAGTCTATTTTGTCTTTTGTGACTATTTTAGCCACAAACCGACTTGCCAAACATCACCTAAGTCACAACAGTAATTTTTGTGAGTCTACGAAGTTTTTATTTTTAGTTTATATTATAAAGTTTATTAAATAGATTATTTATACAAAAAAAAATTAAATTAGGTGGTGTTTGGTAAGTTAGTTTGTAGCTAAAATAGTTATAAAAGATAAAATAAGTTATTTTAGCCACAACAAACAAAATATCACATCTAACCCATAATCATTATACTCTTCTCTTACAAAAAAAATTAAAAAAATTAAAAAGCCAAAAAGTCTTTATCAAACTAAATTTTTTAGCCCAGATTAAAATAGCTAAAAAATCAAAAAAATCAAAAAACCAATCTACCTCCCAAATGGAAGCTTAATTAGAAATATATAGCTTTATTAAAAGAACACATCTGTTTTTTAAAAAATAAACAGTTGACATTATGTTAATAATTTTTGTATAACAATTTGAATTTGACCCTGAGATTATAATTTTTTGATTAATTTAATTTTTTTATATGAATAATATACTCCGCAAACTTTACCTATGAATTATTTAAACTATCAAAAAGAGTGGGAAAACGTTCCCACGGACGCACAACGGATCACTACTGTAGGGTGCTACTAAGTCACAGCACCCCCAGGTCCTCCTTCCAAACCTCCAAACCTCTCTGACATCATCATCTTCGGTAAGTTTCAGTCCCATTTACTCAATTCATTTTCCATGTGGACTTCCTGCACCTGATTTTCTCTCTCTTTCTTGGGAAAATCTGCCCAAGTAGGCTCCCTATGGCGACACAGTCTGCGGCTCCTCCCAATCCCACTGATGATAAACCTCAAAACCCTGGTGATTTTTTCTTTTCCTTCCTTTGTTGTTTGTTTCAGTTTTACTTTCCGTGATTAATCTGGTTGATATACTGAAATTTGATTCTGATGCTCTCTGTTTGGTTTCTGAGAAAAAAAATATTAAAGGTGAAAATTGACCTTTTTTTTATACCCCCGGGAAAAAGTACATTTCATGTCAACTCAGGATTGACTGAGAGGAGGTTTTTTGTCCTTGCCTTTCCTTTCCTTTCCTTTCCTTTGCAGTTCAACTGAGCAATTAGCTTTTATTGGGTTAATTTAGAGCTGTGCGATTCACGCTAACAAGTAAACTATTTCGCAGTTTGCACTGGTCATGTCATGATATGGGTTTTTATCATATGATCACAAAGTTCCATAATTGTTTTACTGTACTTGCACGTTACTCCAGATTACCGTATTTAGGCCATCTCCAACGTTGCATCAGTGAAGCATCAAATTTAAATTTGATGAAAAAAGTCACTTTTTTTTACTTCTAATGGTTTCATCAAATTGATATTAAATTGAGAACGGAACAAAACTTTCATCAAACTGAGGCCAAACGCGAGATTTCACCATTTCACTGTGCTATAACATTGGGGTGGGCCAACCAGTCAACCAGCCGAACGTCCGGTCGGTTGACACACCGGTTGACCGGCTCCCTCAATCTGCGAACTGGTTTATTTTCTGGAACAGGTGCGAACTGGTTTATTTTCTGCAGAGTGAGACAAAGGCATTCCTCCTGAAGCAAACATAATCCTCAAATCCCACTTCCTCTCCACAAAGAAATTCAATGTCACCTTCGTCGATTGAGAAATCACCGAAGCAAACAAACCCGAAACGAACGTTGGATTCGCTGCCAGAGTCGCCACAAAAGGGTTGATTCGGACTCTCGCTGTCGTGGTCACGCTCAACAGAGCCACACCAAACCCTCCGTTCTGTAAATAGCCCTCTGACCCACCATTAGAGCCTGGAAAAACAGAGACCCATTTCTTGGAAGAGGCTAAACCTTTGATTTTGTATAGAGCTGGGAGCAAATTGGAAAAAGGAGAGGTGGAGGTGGGTGTGTTGGAGAAATTGCATTTTGAAATTGGGTTTTGTGGGTTTGAGCTATGATTGGGTATGCAAGAAACAGAGGTTGTTGAAGAGTGTTTCAACTTATTACTATCTTTGATTTTGTTGTACAAATCCAAAAGGGGAGAGGTGGGTTTTTGGGAAATTTGCATTTTTGAATTGGGTTTTGAGGATTAGAGTAGCTACTATTAATGGGTCTGCAAGAAAAAGAGATTGCAGAGGGTTTGAACTTGCTGAAACAAGTGAAGTGGAAAAAAGAGTTGGTAGTGGAGATTTGGGGATGTGAGGAGGGGTTGAAGTTGCAAAAGTGTCCATGAGACCAAGCCCCTATCTTCCTTGGGTTCAGTCTACATTGAATAGAAGCAGAGGGGAGAGAGAGACGGAGAGGGAGAGATTGGAGATGGAAAAGACCAGAGACTTTGAGGTTTGTGGAGAGAGAGAGAGAGAGAGAGAGAGAGAGAGAGAGAGAGATTGGGAACATAAAGGGAGGGGAAAAAAAATTTGAGAAGCCTAACCGATCGACTGGCTGGTCGACCCACCGGACGTCCCCTTCACTTTTGATGCACACCATTGGAGCTACTCGTATCAGATTGAGAAAATCAGCCTTTTTTTACTCAGATTTGGTGAAAATTATAATGAACCGTTGGAGATGCTCTTAGTAACAGTTTTTAGTTGCATTACTTGTATATATATATATATGAATTCATACTCTCTGCAAAGTACAAGATAAGACATAGACATTTAGGCTGTGTTTAGATCATGGATTTAGGTAGGGATATGGAAAGGAAAAGGCGAGAGAAATGAAGAAAAAAATTAGCCTATATTTCATTCACCTTTTTGCATTTTTCTTTCCTTTTCCCTTTTTAATTCGCTACCCAAATCCATGATCCAAACATAGCCTTAGCCTAGTAGTTCTTGGGATTGAGTAAGGTTTTGTAATTGGAAGACCAAAGATTAACTGCCAAAATGAAATGATTTATGCATTTTATCACAATGATGTTGCAAATCACTTAACGAAAGGGAATTAATTTTTTTTGGTTTTACTTCTAGTTTGTTGTCTTAACGAAAGGTTTTCAGTTGTATTATCTGTAATATACAAATCCATGCTCTGTGCAAAGTAAAAGATAAGACATGGAAATTTAGTTTAGTGGGTGTTCAAGCCATGATCAATGGCCGTCCTATTATAAAACCTTAATCAATTCCAAGAATCCAGTAGCTAAGCCAGATGTAGGTATGAAACTAGCTGTTTTTTCTCGCTATCTCAGACGTTTTAGAAGTCATGGGTCTGTTGTTCCTGTTTTAGTTAAATCTGTTGGCATTATTTGATAGTTCTAGTACTCTTCTTGTTATCTTTGCACACCTTTTCTGTGAACATTTCATAGAAGTTCGTTAACCAGCATGACTATTTGATACACATGATATTGTCATAATTCTTTTAAGTAAAGTAGAGTATATTGAAGAAATGACAAAGGGGGCACTGCTCATTTTCATGGTGTAAACTGTAAATTGAATAGTACTGGTTGATTATTTTTTGGTTTTTAACTCACCGTGCTTTTCAGATTCAATATTCTTTTCCTGTCCACACTGAATGCTTTTAGTTGGTTTGTCTGCATATCAAGTGAACTAGATCAAACATGATTAGTTGTTCTTGTCATAGTTCTTTTGAGTTAGTATTTTTAGTTGGCTTGTCTGCATGTCGAGTGATTTAGACCATTTTTTTAAATAGTTTTTCTCATTAAAGCACTTCTCAGGTTCTTCTATTGTTGTTAAGCCTGCAGTCGTCAGGCCTTTGATCAGAACTATACTGGTGAAGATGGTTGACAATTTGAATTTTATAAATTCAAGTTCACAAATATTTAACATTTAAGTTGATTTTGTAAATGCTTCTTGTACTTTCAATAATTATATTTTACATTACAGCTTTGGAGGGTGTGCAACCAACAATTGACGATCAGCATGACGCCAACGCAGAGGCTGGTCGAGGAATTTCTTCCACATCTGTGTTTGTGAACTCAGAACCAATGCGAGAGGAACAAGTGCAAAATGCTGTAAAGTTCCTTTCACACCCAAAAGTGAGGGGATCCCCAGTCATCTACAGGCGATCATTTCTTGAGAAGAAGGGCCTCACAAAGGAGGAGATAGATGAAGCTTTCCATCGTGTGCCTGTGAGAAAATTATTCTTTTTGGTTCACACTTTTCTGATTGCTAGAGGCTTTTGAAATGTTTATGAAGCCTTTATTGAAAATCAATATATCCATGCGTGTGTGACGTGTCTGTGTATTTGGTGTTTGAGTTGTTGACATTTGGTGTTAATTACAGGATCCACCCCAGAATGGTTCAAGCGTGCAGCCTGCTGGTACTAATCAAGGTAAAAAAAACTTTTGTGTCTGAGTGTGATTTTCTGCGTGTTACTGATTGAACTGCTTTCTTGATTTGATGAAAGTTTGCTGTTTGTTGCAATAATGTTTTCCCTGTTTGCTCTTTCATGTTGATACAGATGGCCAAATGAAGCCTTTGTCAAATGTTCAGCCACAAGTGTCAACTCAGACTCTGCAGCCTTCAACAGCTGCTCCTGCTGGTGTCATTTCTAAAGTGGGGACCTTGAAACAGTCCCAATTTCGCTGGTTCCATGCTGTTTTTGCTGTAGGCTTACTTGCTCTTTGTGGTATACTTTTCAAGGTATTATAAAAATTATATTTTATTATGCCATGTTATACAGCGCACTACATTAGCCAATGCTTAACTTTATGAAGCTTGCAATTATATTTACTATTTTGTTGCATCCACACAGTTCTTGCATGCAAGTGGCTGGATATTCCCATTCTCTCTGGCTAGCCATCCTCTCACAGGGTTCTTGTTCCTATTGGTATCCTCCCCTTAAAATGTGTCAAATCCCTTGAACTATTAGATTGTTAATCGAATTGAAGGAGCTAAAGCAGATTATATGAGTATATTTATACCATGAAACGTTTAAATCATCAAATTGTTATTCCAAACTCAAGGTATTGCCATGCTGAATTCTTTGTGCAGTTGAACATTTCGAACACAACACGCTTGATGACAAGCATATAAAGAGGAAAAATAGCCAATATAGAATCTTACATGGAGTACATCTGGGGCTTTATGTAATCATGTATAGGGTTAGTATGAGTCTTAATTTTATGCATTTTAATGATTTTATAAATTAGAATGCTGCTAGACAGAGTTAAGCTTTTTATTCAATTTTAGTATTCGATATATTTAGGTAAACTTGTGAATTGTTGGACATGAGCTACAGGGTCATGTCTTCTTATGGGTCGAAACTATGTTATTGGGCCTTGTCTGGAGTCTTTATTAGGTCTAATCTAAAAGAGTCTAATTGGTCAAACATTTCCTAACTTCGTAATCATGGAATCATAGTCCTTTTATGAATAGGAAGAGCTTAGCACCATATTACATATGCATGCAATCTTTTTCTTTAGAAGAAATTGAGTTGAGAAAATTTGAGATCATGTTTCTATGAGCCCAACCCTTGCTAGGCTGAACTGTAACGCCCTGAAAAGAACCATCCCAGATCTTGTTCTCCTAGGCATTGCCACCACGCCACACATACAAAATAGAAACATACATAATAACAAGATTATAACATTCTTTACATTTCTTTCCCTTTGAACTATTTCCCAAAGATTTACAATGTCGTCTTCTTACATACATAACACAACAAGACAGTTCAAAGAGTGAGAAATATCTACAACAATTAAATCCCTGGTCTACTTCCTTTCAAAATGTCCCGTGATACAACAACTTCAACACAAAGTTTCAAAACCCAAGACCAACGAGGTTTCAAAAGAATTGTATCGCGGTTCCAAAAAGGTTTCTTCATATCAAAATCATCCCTTGGTAGGCACTTCATCTTCATTTCTTGAAATTTGTTGACTTTGGGGTGAGCATAAGCTTAGTAGGTGATGAATTTAACAAGTTGTATAGCCAATTGAATAACCCATGATCATGCAATGCAACATTTGAATACATAAATGAAGTAGCATATAAGCGTCTATGTATGTGAGTGAAAATGTGCAATGCATGAAATTGTTCCATCTCTTCACAATATTCTCGGGTGGTAAACATACCATGATGTCCCAAGTAAGAGCCAAAATTCAAAACATACATACATAGATATAGATTTGCATACTGAAAATAGTCCCACATTTGCCGACTCTAGAAACGGTGGGGCGATGGGCACCCAAAAACATTTTCCCTGCACATTTGCCGGCTCCATAAATGGCAGGAACGTGGACACCCAAAACCATGTTTTTCCACATTTGCCGGCTCCAGAAACGGCGGGCTCATAGACACCCAAAACCGTTTTGCCACATTTGTCGGGAGGTATGCGCAGACAGGCTAATTGGGCACCTTGACTCCCCGCGTGGGTACTAATTACATTACACAACTCAAACACAGCCCAACTCGCTACTTAGACACATAGACTATTTACCCCCTTCCATTTTTCAACAATCATCCTCATCCCAGCCCGACTCACTACCCAAACACATAGACTATTTACCCCCGTCTGTTTTTCAACAATCATCCTCATCATAATGTTAGGAGATATATGAAATGCATATGATGCATGAATTTGTAAAGCTTTAATTTTCCCTAAGATGAGTTCAAATCATAGAAATTTCATACTTCTCACATTAGGATTGAGGGACACCTCATTATCAATCCTTATCAACTCATGGTGTATATAGAGAAAAGCTTCTAATCCTACATTTCAACCTTAAAGTCATGTAAATACGTTCAATTTCATGTTTTTGTAACTAACTGAGCAAAATCCCTCTTCATTGAACAAGTCTCAAAACTAGAGTTTATGGAAAAATTTGGAGTTCTCTCTTACAAAAATTGGGGGTTAATTTACACCATCAACTACAATAATCATCATTAATAACCATAATCACAAAGTATTATCCATATATTTTCAAATCATTTACTAACAACACAATCCATATATATATACACCTATATATATATACTACATAAATAACTATGAAATTACCACATAAGTTGTTCAAATTGAAGATATGTCGAGTTAAAGACACCCCTACCTCGGAATTGGAAGCTAGAGTTGCGAATCACACTTAAGACGTTGATGAACTTGCGAAACAATCGGTAGAAATGTCGATCTAAGCTTCCTTTCAACTTTCCTTGGAAGATTTGAGTGGATCTTGGGTTGAGATTAGAGAAATCTAGGGTTTATGGACTAGTGTTTTCGGAAAAGTAAGGTTAGAGAGAGAGAGAGAGAGGGAGAGAGAGAGAGAGTATGAAAAGTGGAATGAAAATGAGTAAGGATCGACTTTTTTTTAAAATCTGCTCTCCCGACAGATCGCTCTAGCGCAACTTCCTTCGCTCGAGCAAACAACGCAATTACAAAGGGATCGCTCAAGCGATCATTTCGCCTTGAGCGATCATTTCGCCGCTAGCTACAGTAAAATTACTAGGAGCATGAATTCTACGCTCGAGCGACAATTTAACCACTCAAGCGGTCCCGCCTGCAAAACAACCAACTACTAGGAGCTGTAGATCTCTACTCGAGCGACCAAATGACTGCTTGAGCGGTTCGAAAAACCCAACTGTCACATGAACCAACTCTTTTCTTCTCTTTCTCTTAGACTAATTCCAGAAATCAAGCAACCTGTAACTTTTGGAAGTCAAGCTCAAATTAACCTTTTCAACTTGGAAATCTCAAAAAATTTCTGTCCCATGTATATCTAACCTAAAAGCTTTTGACAACCAACATCCACCACAATGCCTATCGTAGGCAACAATACGCGAACGCTGAATACATGATACATGATACATGATTTCAGTTCAGACCCCAAGGAAGTTCATTGCTGTACTGGCATTATTTTAGCAACTCTTTGCTTCCCTTGCCAATCATGCTGTCATTGCAAATTACACTCTTTTTTTAATGTTATTTCACTCTCCTGTTAATCAATGAGCCTGTGTGCAATCGTTCATGCACATGACTAAAGCAGACTTAAAGCTTATTTGCAAGCTAATTTATAAATTTCAGTCAAAACATGAACAGCTCATCCTTGAGATCAAGGCTGCATTCATTGTGTTGCTAGGTGGCTTTGGCTCTGATATCTGATATCAGTTATTTCCCACTTACATGTTTTAAACTAATGTCATATTAAAATTGCCAATACTACTGAATTAGTGAAAATTAAAGTCTGAGTAGACCAGGAGTAAAGAAAAAGGGTTAAGATTGGTTTAAAAGTAAATGGGAGGGTTAAATAGTCAATCTAGAATGTTGAACCCATCGTGTGTAGATAAATACAGAAGTTTCATTAATTTAAACAAATAAGTAGTTAAGAGAGAAGGTTATAAGGTAGCTTCTTAGCAGTATAGAAATTTGGGTGAAAATTAATGTATTTGAAAGTTTAGGGGGTGAAATTTATGCTGGCACACTATAGTTCAGCGGTTAAATATGTATTTAACCCCTTTTCCTTTAATTAAATAATGTTTAAAGATGGTTACACTTAGATGACACATTCCTCTTTTCAGAATGCTATTGTCGGTAAGTTGAAGTCTTGGATTTGTAAGGCTGTATTCAAAGTAAAAGAGTCTGCCAAGCAACCCAGCTCCAAACCGAGTTTGGAACAAGAAGCAGCTGCTGCTGCAAAAGCCGCTGCAGCTGCAGCAGAAGCAGCTGCTGCTGCAAAAGCTGCTGTGGCTGCAGCTGCTGATGTGGCACGAGCAAGCCAGGAAATGTTGATTTCAAAAACTGAAGGTGAGTTTGTAACTGATTTAACCTAAATTTTCATTATGATGACAATACTAAAAACTTGTTTATTTCCTTTTTCCTTTTTATGTCTTTTGTATGCTATGTTGGATTCTTTAGCAATGAATAATAAATACCTTCATGATGGATGACTTTTTTTTTTTGGTTCTCGTCAGAGAAGAAACTCTTCAAGGAGCTTATGAATCTGATAGCGTTGCAAGTCCAGGAAATGAAGTCGACTAGTAATGCCATACGGAAATTGGAAGGTGGTATAGAATCGCTTCCTTGTTGAATAAGTTTCATCTTAAACATGGTTTCCATCATCATTATATGTCAAGTGTCTGATTATTTTAGTTATAACACCATTGCCTATCTCTGCACTGCTGCATATTATAATGTTTATAAGTTATATGCATGTTTGGACATTTCGCAAACTGAAACATAGTTCATTACTACGAAGCATGGACCCGGATGCAGACACGTACGCGGGACATGGTAATTAAAAAAATGTTGATAGATATGGCAGGGACACGACAATAAATTATATATATATATGTATTTGCTGTGTAGATTAATATTACATTAATAAACAATCAAAATTAACAAAAACTAATACTAATTTAATATTTTCTTTATAAAAAAAAACCCCACTCTTAAATTAACTCAGTGTTTATGTCTTATTTATGGATGATCTATTAATTATTTAAATCTAAGAAAAAAGTAATAAACATTCAATATCCAATATCCATCAAAAGCACTAAAAAAGAGAGGGAAAAAAAAAAAAAAAAAACTAGTTGGTGTGTCCCCCTAAAAATAAATTAATTAAATAAAAGGACTCGTTATGTCCCCATGCCCGACACCGCTACGACACTTGTTTTGAAGTGTTGGTACTTCATAGGGTTATTACGTACAGTGATTAAAATTATTTTGGTTTGGGTTGTTAGAAGTAACATAAAGTATTATATATATGTTTGCTAGACATACAGTATTAAATTTTTGGTTTTTTAATTTTAAATATTTCTTTCTTTTTTTTTAAAATTTATTTATGAGTTAATTATCTAAAAGTCCTATTTACAAATATTATGATAGCTCAGGTCCTATCTAAGATTTTTGAACCAATAAGTTCTATTTAGTAAAATTGAGAATATTATCAGTTTTTTTTCAATTTTTAAAATTAAGAACATTAGTATCAATTTTGCATAGTAATGTTACAGATAATTGTTTCACTAACTAATGGGAAAAAAAAAAATAAAGAGTATGAGATTAAACATATTGGCCTTTCTACTTATTGGTTTGATTCAACTATCCAATAAAACCGAGCACATTATCAGTTTTTTTTTCTTTCAGTTTTAAAACTAAGAACATTATCAGTTTTTTTCATTTTTGAATTTTTTTTTTTTAGTTTTGCACATCAATGTTCCATCATCATGCTCCTTTATAGACAAAATTTTCAGTTTTGCACAAAAAAATTAGTTTTTTCAAAAAAGTAGTTTTTTTTTTTCACATAATTTTTTTTTTTAGTTTTTTCAATTTGAAAGTTGATGTTTTAAAGTTTTGAAAATCAAAATAAATGTCAAATCATTATGTTCCTTTATAAATAATCATAAATGATGAACAATTATTGTTTGAAGGGAAATTCCGACTGTTAAAAATTTAATTAGACTTAAAGGTCCAAAAAATCTTAATTAGGACTTAATGGAGTATAAATTCATAAATTTGAACTTGTGTGTAAATGCCTTTTATTTACTGATCAGAAAAAAAAAAATTTAAAAAAATAATAAAAATTATTTAAAAAGTAGAGAAGTACAAGAGAGAAGGAGAACAAGGAGTCCTCCAAGAACAAGCAAAAAACTCTCACTACACTCCTCAAATCTCTAGAAATTAAAAAACGTGAGTTCGTTCTAAAAGTAGGGGAAACTAAAATCCACAAAGATGACAAGTCTTATCCTAAAAAATCCTTGCATTATGCACCAACCAAATAACCCAAAAAATCGTGACACAGATACCTCCCACAAGGCTTTGCATTGAAACCCAAACCCTGAAATCAATCAAAGGTAACTGGGAGATAGAAGTCCGGGATGCTCAACAAGTCTCCACCATTTGAAAGTGCTGGGACCATGAAGACAAAGTCAGTGGGCAATTTCAAATATATCTTTCTTTTAATTGCTAAATCAGAAACTGATTTAATCACATTAGTGATAAGTATGGGAAAATGAATTAAACCAAGCATAGCTCAATTAGTTGCACCTGCACACACAACACACACCATAATATCTCACTTGAGCATTTGCACCCAACTTAATTAATTTTTGCGTGCCCGTGTGTAATACTAGGTTGCAACTCTTGCAATGCTTGATACATACAAATTGTGCTTGAGACCCTTTCTAAAGTTCCATAACTGCTTATAACTAGGTGCAAGATTTAGAGTGAGGAAGTGTAATATATTTTTCCTTTTCTATTTTCCCTATCTACTCTTCCCCCTTGTTTCAGAGTTGGGGAAGAGTTGAGGGTATGTTGAGTGAGAAGGTTTGATCAAATCAACTAGGTGATATTTTATGGAGTTCATGTTCTATGCTTCATTACCTTAAACTCTTTACATTTGTTTTTGACTTGTATCACTCTAGGTTAATAGCAAAGAGCCAAAGTACGTGTTTGTTTGACTTAGTTTGGGTTTTCTTCTGCATTTGTTTATAATCTGGTTTATGGATTCATTGATGTGAAAAATGGCACATGATACTATGTTTCACAGTAAAATCCTTTATAGATATTATAGCTGAAGCCTTGTTCATTGTCGATTGAAGGTGCTTTAATTTCTTAAAGTCCCTTTCTTGAATAAAGAGTGGTTTTCTCTTTCTTGTATGATGATGTGTTCCTCTGTGGAGTTTCCGAGAGCAGACTACTAATATCTATTAACATAATCTTACGATTCATGCGTAGATTGATATATATCTTTGGATGAATATATTCTGGGATAGAATCCATGCCGAATCATTCGCAATCCATTCACTTTTTATGATTCATGCAATTCTTGAAATTATCATATTCGACAGATTCCAACCCTTTGTTTATTCTCTTTTAGTTTAAATAAAACAATACAACTTTAAAGAGTATGCAGTATGAAAATAACCAATACATATACACATTTTGTTGTTATTTTGTTGATGAGGGGGTTTTTAGGATCCAATCAAATCCGGTCAGACCCAACATGGTTATAACTTTTTTTTCCCTAAAAAATGCTTTATACATCTTCTTTGGATAATATTACAGTGACTTGCATCCATGAATTATCTATTGCTATTTAGTGAAATAAATTTTGTTTAATATTGCAAGGGTCAGGTCGGTTTGATTTATGATAAAATTCTCAATTGGTACTGGTGAAGGAAGCCCATTAAATATCTCTTGTGCACGAATCTATCAGAAACTTGATAGAGATTATAATAAGATAGTTATTTCATAGTGGTTTGAGTTGAGTATCGATGTTTATATAAACCTCTGCAGAAGATGTCTTGCTCTCACCTATACTAATCATTGTTTCTCATGCAATTATCAGGGCAAGGTAATAACCCTGGGAAAATACCTCTTGTTGAACAAGATCATCAAGTCTCATTCACTAATTCGAGGGTGAGCTGAATTTAGGCATAATTTGAAAGCTTTATAGATGATTTGGAGCCGACATTTTCTGTTGCAATTTTTCAATTTTATTTTTTACTTATTTCTATTGATTTTGCAGCCATCAAATGGGAATGGCAAGGTGGACTATGATTTGTACTCAGGAGGTTTGCTCAGCAATGAGTACTGATTCTCTATTGTTTAATTTCTCTAGAGCTTTAAATACTGATTTTATATCCTTGGAATTTCTGTGCAGCGAGATCTTCATCACCACCTGCAACTGTGGAACCCTCTGTAGCACCTCACCTAAAAATTTATATGGAGGTAAGTTCTATTTTTATTTATTATTTATTGTTTTTGCTGTAATATATGTGCATTGTTAAAATATCCTCAAAAGAGTAATGGTTATGTTGACAAGTGCAATTACTTCTCTCATGCGCCATTTTATCATTTAAACTGAAAAGGGTGCAGCTTTGTTATCTGAAATACAAAGATAGATGCAGTCAGATGTTTTAAAGAAACTGCTTCAATTTTCTTTTGGAAGTAGGTAAAATCCTTTAAAAGTAATCCTTTAGAGGTGAACTATTGTTGTGCAGCAATCAGAGAGGAATCCCAATAGCCCAACCAACACCACCCCCTCCCCTCCTTTTTCCCCTGCAGAAAAATAAATAAATAAATAAAATCCTGGCTCACCCTGTGCATTGAGGTGGCACATGGGTTATGACCTAAGAAACATTGACACGGACACAAATACAAATAGAGGCTAGAAAAGTTTCCACCTTTTGATTTGATGTCAGGATATTATGAAATTGCTTGCAAAAATAAAAAATAAAAAATGCCATCAGTTATGTTTTTAAAATAGAGGCTAGAAAAGTTTCCACTTTTTGATGTTGAGAATCATGTTGCAGATCATGGATATGGTCCAAAGAGGAGAGAAGCCTCCTAACATCAGCGTAAATTCACTCCTCCTAGTCTCTATATTTGGTTTTTCTTGTTGGGTATTACTGCCGATCCTCTCTCTTTCTGGGTTTCTTTCAGGAGATAAATGATCTACCACCCAATCCTAATGAGCCATTACCAAATCCACACTCTGCACCAAGAGCTAAGGTTTGTTTTTGAGTGTTTCATTCTATTACAATTTCCATTTTTAGTTTTTCCTGCAATTATTTCAGAGTTGCACAGACCATTTAGCGTGGGAGGCTTTTTATTTTTTATTTTTATGAATATAGATTTTTGAAGAAGTATATTTTTTTTAAAATTTTTATTCTTTGAATACTACAATCTTCCTTTCACCAAGCCCAGGCCACTCCACTGACTTCAATGCCCATCACTGTAAGTCTGTAATAGGCAATCACACTCTATGAATCTGAATTATTGACAACTATAGCTCAACTAATAAGTTGATTGTCAAAATCTTAGCTGATCTAGTGATTTATCGATATCTAATTTGGCTTGGGAGTGTGCCACCAAGTTGTGTGTTTTTTTTCTGAATCAGGAGGCGGAGCGGATGCTAATGGTGGGAGACTGGGGATGCACACAAGTGGGATTCAAGAAGTACAAGAGGAGTATTAATGAAGAGAACTGAAGAGGGATTTAATGATTTGATCTGCTTAAGATAAGGTATGGATATCAAATAGTTCCACCCGGAGTAGAAAAATAATTGCTAAGAATATGTTTGCTCATTCTAAAATCTCTCACATTTGTTTTGTACCAGTAATATAGACCATTTGTGATGATGAAGAATAAATATTAGATAATGAAGTTTAGTTATTTGTTGTTTCTACTTTTCCATGTAGATCAAAGATTTATGGTATGCTCATATATCTATACTATATATAAAGTGAACAAGTCACTTGGCGTCCAAGCCGCCTTCTTATACCAGGTGTCCCTTATTTCTCTAAGAGAATATAAAAAATTAAATATTGAGGCCATGAAAAGGACTTGAACCTAAGATCATTAGTCTGGTAAGCAACACTTCTATACTATATATATATATACACTAGCGGTAATGTACGTGGATTTTTGTTGTTGTCATTTATGAAATATTAAAAAATAAAGAGGAAAAAAAATTAAGGAGACCTAAAATAAGGAAATAGAAAGAAAAAAAAAATCTTTCCATCTAAATCCATAATTGGTGTTCATCTTATTAGTTCTATAATATCATGTAAATTTTGTGATAAATCCTCGAATGATGTTTTTAGTTTACATGCAAAAAAGCATTCAGATCCTAAGTTTGTGTTTGTCTCATTAGTATGTGAAATTAATTTTGAACACCTTTTCAAGCATCAAAGAATGTGAAGAATATAATTAGATCAATTTGAAAAGAGTAGCTAGTCTAAAATTGTCATCCAGACCAATTAGAAAATTGAGAGTCAGCACAGATTTCACTGACAATACCTTGATTTACTTTATACTTGTAATATAAAATTGTCACTCAGATGCTTGATTTACTTGATACTTGTAGTATAAAATTGTAAATCAGACCAATCATAAAATTGAGAGTCCTCAGCTCAAATCTCAATAACAATATCTTGATTTACTAGATACTTGTAACTTGTAAATAGTTACAAGTATATTTAAAATTTAGGGAAAATTAAAAAAAAAATTAAAAAAGAGAAGATTTCGAGTTATCGTACTTTGGAGGGGTTCCACATTAAAATAATAATAATTACTTGTTTTTACATGAAATTGGAGATATTCTGCTTTATTGCCTCATAAATCTTTTCAAGAATATGTAAAATAAGTGACAAACTTTTTAAATATAAGTATTGATAATTAAAATCATAAATTTTGCAAATACACTCATTTTTTTTCATCAATGATCAAATTAAACAAAAACAAAAGGCAACCTTCAAATACAATTGGAGCAACTCCATTGGTCAAAGTCAAAATGATTTTGCCATAGCCATTTTTGGCATTCAACAGTATCAAAAAGTCATATTTTGATTATTATCATTCCAATTGTGATTATCATTTTGATACAACCAATTTTGACATCACTATTATTAAAGTAAGTTCTACATGTTTAACTGAACTCTCTCTTTCACTTATCCAAATGAGTATCAATTTTTTGATTTCTTATTTGTTTTTTTGGAAGATGGATAAATTATGATTGTTGGGCATTTAACTTTTGTCATTATAATTTTTAGAATTGTTGAATTTTTGTAATTTGCATATTTTTTTTGAGTCTTAAAATTTGTAGTTGTCAGTTGCGATTTGTAGGAGAAATGAATTCTAATTGGATGAACAATTGAGTTTTTAATCGAAAATCTTATATGGTAAAAAATAATTTTATCAAATTTTGAATTAAATTAATTTAAGATTTGATTTTGTCATTTTTTAGTAATGGACTTGCCTCACCAGTAGAATGGGATTTTTGTGAAGTTAGCCATTTAACTTTGAATAAGTTAGGGGGCAGGAAGCATAAATAAGTATAACATAAGTGATACTTAGATTCACATTAGGGGTAGGAAGTAGGGTACCTCTATTTACATACTACAAATCCGTTCAATACACACCACTTGCTTAGTTCACACAATACACAAATTAAAACTTTTAATTTTATCTCAATACACACCACTAATTTTTAAATACTTGCAAATTACTCTCTTCTTTTCCAATTAACTCTAACCCTAACTCAAATCCAAACCCTTACCCATCGCCAGCCATCAGCCGTTAACGTCCACCCCTCCCCTTCTGTCACCCTTATCTGGCCCATCTTCTATCTTCATCTTCTTCTTCATTGTCTAGATTTGGAAACCCTAGGGCTCTCTCTCTCTCCCTGTGGTGGAGGAACCAAGATGCAAGAGGGCTGAGTTGTGATGAAGAGGTAAGGAAGATGGATCACGATGGTAGAGGTAGGTGATAGAGTTGTTCACGATGGAAAAAATGGGAGCGGGGTTGTTTACGATGGTAAGATAAGGGCGTACAACGGCGGAAGGGTGGACGATGGAGCTGGGGAAGGCGCAACAGGCCTAGGGAAAAAGGTTGGTGTTGCGATGGCGAGGGTTGATGGCGATGGCGATGGCGACCGGAGACAAGGGGCTGCGGTGACGGCAGCCTACAGTGGTTGTCAATAAGTTAGATTAGGGTTTGTGGATGAAGGAGATGGAATAAAGATGAGGGTAATTTGGATATTTAATTGAAGGATGAAATTGTAATCACAAAATTATGAATAATGGTGTGAACTAAGAGTAATTGAGGTGTGTAAATAGAGTCACCCGTAGGAAGCATGAATAAATATAACACTCGTAAATTTTTTTTAAGTAAATTACAAATACACTCCCTGAGATTTGCTTAAAGTACGGACTGCCATTTGTGATTTCGAATATTACAAATATCCCATTGTCAGAAATTTTTTCTTTAACAAAATTAACAAAAAAAATGAAATTCATAATTGTTTTCTAATACAATAATAAAATTACCTAAATTATTAATTGAAACATGTTTCTAACATCATTAAAAACTATTAATTAACTTCATGATTTATTAATAAATTGGACAATTTGTTACGTAATTAGAAACCTCAAGGGGGTGGAATGTAATTTCCAAAACCACAAGGGGTGATTCGTCTTTTAATCAAACCTCAGGGGGCATATTTGTAATTTACCTAATAAATTTTGAAAATTTTTACAGGTTGAACTTATCCAAAACGATCGATAGAGATACTATTCGAAATATGTTAACTCGAGATGACTAATCACTAATGATCAATTTTAATCCAAGATAATTTACTAGTGTTATACCCGAGGTATTTCTGATCTAGACTTGGAAGGATAAGAAAAAGTCTAAGTACGAAAACATACAAAATAGAGAAGACAACAAGCATTGAAAAAGCTGTTATGAAAGGTAAACATCTAACACTTGAAGAAAAAGAAAGAAATTGAGGACTTAGAGAGCGAGGTTGAAGAAAGGAACATCGGATTCATGTTTGTCGGAGTCAAATGACGATCTCAATTGGAACGGAATGGTAGAAAACTCACTGGACGGGGTGAACGAAACGGTTGCAGAGAACTCGAAGGAACAGCATTGTAGGTTTGAAAGCAAAAGTTCTAAAGAGAGAAAGTTTGAGAGGGTCAAAGTTGAAAAGTAGATGAGGGAGTTTTGTCAGAATGAGAAAAGGCAGCAAAATTTGATGTAACCACCTAGAGCGAAGTGTCTGCGATGACGTCAGTCAGCGTGCCAGTATTGATGTGACATAATGACGCATGATGGGTACGGACCAATTGGGTAACGACACGTGGACAAAACAATTAGAATAATGGTGCGTGACAGCTCATGCGTAGTAGGGGCTCTTGAAATTCTTGGACTAGTGGGTAATGACCTCAGCTAGTGTAGTGATCTCGGTTGAGGTATTGAAAGAACTTGGTTTTTGATTCTTGATTCTTGACGAAGATCTAAGTTCTGGTTACTTGAAGCCGACGAGTCATAATCTCAGTCAGAGAAGGACCTTTATTTGGCCGATGTGGTCGGAAATTAGACTATATAGGTTCCATCACCTCCAGCAGCCAAGGTAATAGAACTTAGGGGCAGTTGTGGGGAAGTGTTTTGAGAATGATGCCACGTGACCAAGGTGCCTTCGAGATGTCAGCTGAGGTGCCACATGGGCGGGTCATGTTTGCCAAGGTGATTGTGGCATTGCCCAGGTTCGGTGTGGTAATGTTGGAATCTGAGATATTTGAATAAGAGATAAGAGTTCTAGCTAAGAGAAGACACTTAGTCTGGATAATAAGTCAATCTTGAATAATTTTTATGGTACATTTAAGTTCTATTAAGTCAAGTTCGAGTTGAGTTGAGTTGAGTTAAGTTTCGAATTAATAAGTTTTAAAATATATTTAAATTTGATTTGTTTGATTAATAAGTTAATCTTGAATAATTTTTAATTTATCGAACACTCTCTCTAGAGATTCTTTGGTTTGTTTTACCGTTGTAAAAGTAGCAAATACTTAAACAATATTTTTTATCTTGTTTTCTGTATTTTTTTTTTTTAATGAATTTTTTTAATATTTTAAGTATTTTTTTTTACTTTTTAGACATAGCTAACATAAATATACCTAGAGAGTAACAAAATTGTAAAAAAAACCTTTTAAAAATTCACTAAATACCAAAAATATATAATAATAAAAAAAAGAGAATTCAATACATTTTTTGTATTTTTATGTATTTTTAAAATAATTTTTCACAAATTTTTTACTTTTTAGATACATCTAAGTAAGATGCATCTAAAAAAGTAAAAAAATATATATATTTAAAATTTTAAAAATATTCACTAAAAACAAAAAAAATATGAAAATCAAAAAATTCAATTTTCAAAAAACTTAGTCCAAAAAACTCAAACCAAACACACTGAATGCTTTTGTGGATAGAATGATTATTTGTAAAATATTTTCAAATTCATCGTACTGATTTAGTTTACACAAACCATTTTACCAAATTCCATAAAATTCTTCTTAGATTTTGAATTTGTATATATTATTATCATTATTATTATTATTATCATCATCGTTTCTTTGCTTAGATTAGGAGAATGAAAAGAATATATATTATTATTAGAATAAATTATAAATACATTTTTAAGATTTGTTTAAAATGTAAATTATTTTTTTGTAATTTTCAAAATTACATTCTGTCCCTTCAAGGCACATAAATGATTTATTTTATTAATAAATTATGAAATCAATTAACAATTTTTAATGATGTCATTTCTATTATTATTATTATTATTATTATTATTATTACACATATATTCTATAAAATTTGTTTAAAATATAGATTGTCCCATATAGTTTTAAAAATTATATTCTCGCCCCTTCATGTTCCTAATTGCATAATAAAATGACTCATTTTATTAATAAATTATCAAGTCAATTAACAGTTTTTAATAATGTCAGGAATATATTTAAATTAACAATTCATATGATTTTATTATTGTATATATTTAAATTAACAGTTTTTAATGATATCAGGAATATATTTATAAATTTCATTTTTTTCTATCAATTCTGTCAAACAAAAAATTATGGCAAAAGAATAAATGTAAGTTTTAAAAGGATAAATTACAAATACACCTCTTGATGTTTGATTAAAATACAAATCACTCCTTGTGGTTCTAGAATTTACATTTCACCCTCTAAGGTTTTTAATTTCATAACAAATCGTCATTTTTATTAATAAACCATCAAGTAATTTAATAATTTTTAATGATATTAGAAATATGTTTCAATTAATAATTTAAGTAATTTTATTATTGTATAGAAGAGCAATTATAAATTTTATTTTTTTTAGTTGATTCTGTTAAATAAATTTTTTTTGACAATGGCGTATTTATAATTTTCAAATCACAGGGGGACAATCCATACTTTAAGCAAACCTCAGATGGTGTATTTATAATTTACTCTTTTTAAAATCATAAAAGACAATTCATATTTTAAACAAATCTTATAGATTGTACTTGTAATTTACCATTACTATTCTGATTTTCCTCTCATGAACTAAACATACCTAAATCCATTGGTCGATTACCGAAATGTGAATCATGATGATGTAACTTGATCACTAATTCGGTTTTGTTGTTAGTGTTGAAATCTAACTTTAAAACGAGTTTTTAATTTAGGAGTCAATAATACACATTCTTTAATTGGTGCGAGATCATTACAGTTTTTTTATATGAAATCTACTGCTTTGGACTAATTAAAATCTCAGAGCAAATGGAGTTTTGCATGAGTCCGATGATAATTCGGATCTAATTTTTTATCTGTTTGATTTTTTTTGAATTTTTAATTTGTTAATATAATAATGCTTGATTTGTTTCCCTCCCTTGTTGGGAGCCTTTTCTCTTCCTCTATAGATGTTTAGATTCTTCATTCTATGGAGATTGTTTTTCCCTTTTTAAACATTGTAATATCACTATATTAGATTGATCTCATCTTTTATTAATTTTACAATAAAAATTTTCTTCCTGATCGACAAAAAAAAAAAAAAAAATCTAAGAGTGTGAATAATTTAATTTTTCTTAATTTAATATGGTTTTATTTGATCAAAAAATGTTCCGGATAATGAATATATATCTTGAAATTTTTTCTAAAGTGTGAATATATTATATAGATTTAAAATTGGTGAAATGTGAACACATTCATAATGAATGTAGTTTATTAATTTTTTTTTTTGAAGTAATTTTTTAAACAAATTATTAAAATTTGTAATATGTTTGTTATTGTTTGATGATTGATGAGTGATGATCATGACATGCACCTTGGTTTGACCAAATCTATCGTGGATCACACTCGTGTGTCGTGATTCACTTGGGTTACGCGTGTCACATAAGCTAGTCTTATCCGTTAATGAGAAATTGAGAGTTTATCTTACAACATAAAAATTTTAATTTATAATTATTTTAAATTAAGAATTATCATTATAATCATCATTAGATAATGTAATAAAATTTCTTCCTTATAAATACGTAACGGAGATGATCAAAATATTATTAGGAGTATTTTGCTTCTTAATAAAAAAAAATTTCAAAGACTGTGCATTGGTTAAAAATTGAATAATGATAGCAAATTTAAATTTAATTACATATTTAACACATTTTTATATATTTTAATATAATTATTATTTATTTCTTTTCCGTGCATATCAACATTCACAATTGTTCATTGAATTATTTCATTAAATTTTTCATTTCTTAGCGTGTAACATAATTATTTTTTAAATATAGTAGTGGGCCTATACTTGCATATAATGCTTGTTAAGTAAATGCATATAGAAAAAGAAAAATGGCAAATGGCGATAGATATTATTTTTTATGTATGTAATTATAATATTCAATGTTCAAGTTTTAATCTATTAGAGTGTAATTTAATCTATGTTTTTAATTGAGTAATTTAATGGGAAAAATGCACTTTAGTGATATTTAAAAAAATTATAGAATAATAAAAAGCTTATAAATTTAATTATTAAATTGTATAAATTTTATCATGAAATTGAAATTTCTTTTAAAAATTACACTGGATTGTGGTTTTTCCTAATTTAATCCATATTAAGTAGTCGTGGAACATGCTTTGTCACTTATGTTAATGTTTTATTATTGTATACGTCAGTAATGATAGAGACTACTAAAAATGATGTTCTAAAGAAACCACTAATGATGTAGCATTTACTTTTTTTTAAATAAAAAAAAAAATAGACACAACAACACTGTAACAATAAATATCATTAATGGTGACACTAATTAGTACTCTCACTCATTTTCCTCGTCCACATTACCTTGGATTCACATTGCTGTCTACAACCCAACAACACCACACATAATAATAAATGATACTAGTATTACTTTTCATTTTTCACAATCTTATTATATAGGGGCGTTTATTTATAAATTCATTTTTATCTATTTATATTCTATTTAATTTAAATTATTTTTTTATATTTTAATAAGTCCTATGAGTAATATAGCTATCAAAATACCCTTAATAATAATCAAGTAAAACACATATTAATATTCACATTGACAATATGAATGTTTCATAATGTGAACATTTACATTGTCAAATTCATTTAATGTAAATATTCACATCACCAAGTTACTAAAGATTCAAAAAAATATTTCTAAGGGTAAAATTGTTCATAAATGCCTCAAATATGAAAATTAGGATTTGGTAGCTGAAGTGTCTAAAATAATAGGACTTATTAGAAAACAATAATATCTTATAAGCTAATTAGGATACAAATACTTTAAAGATGATATTCTAATAAATTTCCCGTTAATTATTATATAGCATAGTGGGGGTGTTTTGTGTAGGCTTTTTTTTTTTTCTTACCAACTTATAGATTCTAGTTTTAGAAAATTTATTTTAAATTATTTGGTTAAACTTATTTCAAATAGTTTTTATTGTAGTAACTTATTTTAACTCAAAAAAATTGATTCTGAGAAGTTGTCCACTATTTACTTATGATTATCAGTTTCTGCTGTAGGCATGCTAATTTATAATTATACCGTTAGATTTTTTTATTTTTATTTTTTGACGAAAATAGAAAAGGATCCAAATGGACTATAGATTAAATTTATTTATTTATTTTTTGTATGAGAAATGTGGACTAATAGTGAATAATAAAAATAAAAGTTAATTTAATTTATAATTAACAAAAGTTAATTTAATTTGTAATTAACAGGGATAAAAATGACATGTATACATTAAAAAGTTATTTCACAACTTATTTACCAAACATTACTTAATAATTTAAATCTATAATCCAGCTGTTACGCTAAATAAATTAACAATTTTTAATTAAGATTATAATATATAATCTATTAAATTATATTTTATAATCTGTTTTAAAACCATACGAAACACCCACCCAGTAGTGGCTGATCCAAATTACGTCCAAGTGGTTGCATTAAGAGCGCGCACTTTAAACCGACCACTTTTTTCCTTTGTCTTTCTTTTTTTTAAGAAAAAAAACCGACCACTTTTTTAGTGCACAATGAGACACTCACATGTGGACGTCTCCATTTTGTTTCTTGTTTGGTTTATGAAAAAAAAAAATATTAAATATACCAAAATTATGTAGAAATGATTTACAATAAAATTTTTGGTAATAATTATGAATGCTAGTGATGAACTATTTGTTTTTTTAATGAGAAGATATAAATAGGATTTAATTTTTTTAATTTAAATTTAAACTTGTTCGTCACTTATACATTTTGATTGAATTATTAATTGTTCTATATTGATTTATATTTTAATAATTATTAATTATTTTAAACTCGAACTAGTCCATCTTGCTCTAAGAAAAATTTAGCCGTGCCTTTCTTCCGCCAGGATGGAAGAGTCTTGGCTCCACTTACTTATGGGGTTTATCATTGATTTCGTTTTGATTATTTGAATTGTTCATTTTGTAAGATCATATTTATATATCATTTATGAAAAAAATTAGATCGGTCAAATTATTATAATATTTTTATTTTAACGCATTTATTTTTAAAAAAAGTAGATAGCCTATTTTCAAAGATACACTTGTCATTCATTTTTTCATATATAAATTAAATAAAATGAAAATGTTCTAATTATCGAATCCACCTAATTTTTTTTATACATAATATATATATATTATGTAAACAGTGGCATTGTAAATGTCATAATATCTAAGAAAGAGGGGGAAAAAAAAGAAAAAGGAAAAGAAAAAGAAATATTATTACATATTGAAAAGGAAATATTTTTTTATTTATTAACAAGTAATAATTTTTTGACAGGTACACTGATTAGTAATTTTTCCAAATTATTGGTTTGAGGTGTCCTAAAAAAGTGTACTTTTTGTCTTTTTACGAAAAGATGTGCAGAAAAGTAGAGAGGTGATGTGATGGAAAAAAGATAAAAAGATCAAAAGATGGATTATATAGTGTACCCCAAACCAAGCCACTCACAAATTTTTTTATATGATTGATTTTGACCAACACGTAACTAATATCACATGATATTTTGAGATTACTAAGGCTACGTTTGACAAGTTGAAAAAAAGTTAAAAAGTCAAAAAATTACTCAAAAACTTAAAAAATTATCACTATTCACCAAAAGTCAAAAATTACGGCTGCACAACTCCTAATCTTAATTTTTTCCTACACACTAATTTATACAATTTTTTAATACACATTTTTCCATAAAAAGTCAAAAAGTTAACCCAAATATCTATATTTTTTTCTCAATTTTTTAGTCCAAAAAGATAAAAAAATGCACTTATGTAGGACACCTCAAACAATCCCTAAATAACTATGGGCAGACCCACAGAAGCTGAAGGGGGTTCAAGGCTTCGACTTTTGGGGGTGTTAGGGAAGAGAATTGAGTTAAAATAGCTCGCCAAAAAATAAAATAGACTAAAATAGTTAATAAAATAAAATATTACAATTAATTGATAATCATTTTATTTTTTCTCTCGCAATCATCAAATCAATTATACAAAAAAAAAAAAACAAACAAACAAACAAACAAAACAAAACCAACCAACTTTCCAAAAATAACTATTTTAGACAAGCTAAGATAGTCAAAAAATCAAAAGCCAACTAAAATAGCTTAACTTCCCAAACGAGGCCTCTATATGCAAATTTACTACTTTTAAATTGGTTTGTGAACTTTAAGGGTTTGGCCCCTCCAATCAAAAGCCAACACCTTTAAAGATTTGAACTAAAACTTATCAAGACATTAATTCCATAATTTACACTATATTAATAAAATTTCAACAACACTAATTCTTTATCTTACTTATTTATTAGTATAATATTAGTGTAATGAATTTCATTATTAAAGTATATTTCTAATACAATGCTAATAACAAAATTCACACATTAAATTATAAGATAAGATAAGACAAGATAATACATGGCAATTATAGCATTACTCAAATTTCAATATCATTTCAAATAAAGAAGTAAAAATCATTAATGCTATAATCAATCATCTTTTTTCCACTAGGGTTTATTTATTATTTTATGTGTCAAAACTATATCAATTTAATGTGTTTCATCACTCATGATTGTTACAAATGTAGTATTGACACAAAATCGTAAACAAAACATAATAGTAAAACTACCAATAGATCCTAATAGTTAGACTTAATTCCCATCAAGTCCTATTGAAAATAAGTCTTGGTAAAATTGTCACTAAAAATAATTTTTTATGACAATTTTTTATACATGTTGCTAAAAATTGACGATTAGTGACTTTTTTTGGTCAGAATTTTTATAAATTGTCGCTAAAACTTACAATTAGTGATATTTTTTTATGACAAATTTTTTCTATAAGTCCTATTAGACAATAAATTCACTTATTAGAACTTACACGTAAGTACTCAACATATAATCATTATATCATTGGTTGGTTAAAAAAAAAAAAAAAAGAAGAAGGAGAAGAAGAAAAAACAACAAGTGTCCATCATCAGTAAAAAGATGGCCTCACAATTTTATTTATTTATTTTTATATAATAAACATACGATCTCCATATAAACAGAACACAATGTTTTGAAGTAAAAAAGACTCATAATACATGTTCACTAATAATAAATTATTATTAATTTTAAACACATATATGTTGGCCCCTCTATACAAAATTTTTGCTTCTACCACCGTAAATAACTATCCATTTTCAAACTATGTGGTCTGTGACTGAACATGATGAAAACTTATTACACTCTTATATTATGTTTAGTTGGGAGATTTGAGAAGAGATTAGGAAAAAATAGGTAAAATATGAATAAAAGATACTTATATTTCATAAGATTTCACACACCTTTTCTCTTTTTTTTACAAATCTCCGAACTAAATACAACCTTAAAGTACCTACAGTATATTAGTATGCGAACTTCTTGCTCAACCCCTGTTCGCTCTCTTCTTCTCATTTTCTCCCTCTTTCTCACTCACAGTCCAGTCGACTGAAATGAAGGAAGAAATATATTTTTTTGGGTGAATTATACTAACAGTCCCTATAGTGTGGGACTCATGTCAGTGTAGTCCTTGACATTTCAATTGTGACACATTTAACTTTAAATTTTGAATCTTATTCCAAATAAGGACAATTGAAGATGTCATTACTCAATTTCAAAGATAAACTCATCAATTTGATAAAATATAAACTAATTTAACAAAAATAAATATTAAAAAAATATTTTTAAATTTTTAAAATTGTTTCTACTGACCCAAACTAAAATTATGTAAAATTGATAAATCTTTTGCGCATTTATTTATTTATTTATTTTACGAAATTAATTTTTATTATATGTTTAGATGATGATTATGTAATGAGTGGTTGTTAGGCTTTTAATATGTAATCGATATATTTAATACATGAAATGTTTTTAGTTTTAGATTTTTTGATTTAATGGATTGGTTTAATATTGATATCAAAGTGTCACCATATTTGACTTTTAGAAAAATAGAAACTAATTTAATGAAAATAAAAGCAATCACTCATTACATGATTATCATCCAAACACATAATAAAAATTAATTTGGTAAAAAAAAAAATGTATAAAAGATTTATCAATTTTACATTTTATCTTTGGTGATTAGAAATAATTTTTAAAAATTCAAAAATATTTTTTTGACATTTATTTTTGTCAAATTAAATTATAGTTTATCAAATTGACTACTTTACTCTTGAAATTGAGCAATGGTATTTTCAATTGTCCTTATTTGAAACAAGATTCAAAATTTAGGGTCAAATGTGTCACAATTGAAAAGTAAAGAACGAAAGTGACACAAGTTCCAAATTATAGAGACTGTTAGAATAATTTGCTCTATTTTTTTTATTTTCCCTACGACTTCATTTTTGGCAAGAGAGTTCTCAGCCCTTCACTCCTTTAGTGGGACAGGCGTTACGCCCAAAGCAATCCACTCCATCGGATCACTTCACTAAATCACTCTAGAGAATCCAAACGCTATTAGTATTGTGTAGGTAGTAGTCTCGGCCAATAAAAGATCACAACACGCACTAGTGAGAGTCATCATTTGTTTTTTTAACTATTTAAAAGTTTAAAGTATGATTAATAAAATTTTTGGACAAATAAATTTTTTTTTATTATATAATTAGTTTAAAGTATCATGTAAGCAATATCACATAATGCTAAGAGACTACTAGATAATTGGTAAAATCTGTTATTATCAACTAACAGTGTCAACTAATTTGGACCATTTAGAGCATCTATAATCCATTCTCTATATCTTCATATATGAAGAAAGTTTACCTCAAACTCATCCTCTAAAACCATCTCAATTTGAGAAGAGGATGGGTTAATCCTTCAAATATAGAAGAAGTATGAGAAATAGAGGACAGTCTCCATAACACTATTCATTTTATATTTTTTATTATATTACAAATAAATTTTAATATATAAATTTAATTTTTATAAAATTGATACCTTTAAAGTGAGTATAATATTGAATACATTTTCAAAAATTTGAAAATTAAATATTTATTAAGGAACAAAAATTATTCACTTTTTGATGAAAATATTTTGGAGAGAAATCTTTAGAGAAGAAAATGATGATTTGTTATTGGAGTTTAGGTGAATAGTAAGATACTCTATATTTATTTTTTGAATAAAAAAAATATTTTTACCCTGTAATTGAAAGTGAATGATACTTGAGTGACAGCTGCATAATAACCACATAATATCAAATTAAAAATAAAAATAAAAATTGAGGACCCCATTCACATCCATTCTAACCTAAGTTTTTCATGGAGAAAAATGTGGAAAGCATGTTGATGTACAGTTGAACTCTTATGTTTTTGTGTGATTGACTGGAATGGTATGAAAATAATAACCACAAAATATTAAATTAAAATAAATAAATAAAAATTGAGGACCCCATTCACATCCATTCTAACCTAAGTTTTTCATGGAGAAAAATGTGGAAAGCATGTTGATCTACCTTGAACTCTTATGTTTTTGTGTGATTCACTGAATGGTATGAAAAACAGGGTGAGGGAACTTGACAAGGGTGTACGGTATAGAGTATGCTCTTACTTTTCTTTGTATTAGTGGTTGGACACGTGTGATACGTGATTTTTTTATTTTTTTTTGGTATGAATAATGTTATATGTATTAATTAGTGTACTAACTAGTGTATCAATTGATGATGTGACATAATTTAAAAGGTTTTTGGTATTTTTAATTTGTTTAATGAGTGGGGTCAATAATAATGTCATAACTAGTGTTGGTACACTACTTAATACACTAATTGGTGCATGTAGTACCACCGTTTTTTTTATCAACTGTTAATATTGTAATTATACGTGTTTCTTAAATTAGAATGTGATATGTATACAAAGTATAAAAACTTGAATAGGTAAATTGATTTGTTCCCAAAATACAACTAAATAAGAAATGAATATATATTCAGCTGAAGAATTTAAATGATAAATGCAATTTTTTTATAAACATAAATAGTAATTATAATTAGATTGTTGAGATCACAATCTTATATTAAATAATAAACAATCAACAAGTCCTTTAAATATATAGTATTATACAAACATTTTTCTATCAACTTCCTACAATTTTTCATAATCTATATCTGTAATACAATTGAAGGTATGATCTAATAATACAAATTCATTGAACCCACTAATTCATATTATTTATGTAAGAATGTATTAATATCAATATGTAATATATTTTTATACATTAAGAGTTTTTGAATCTCGTTTCCTGTGCCACAAATATCTTGAATAATAAAAAATATAACATTAATCATTAGTATATTTTCATTTATGTAGAAAATGTGGAATCGTTTTTTTAAGAAAATAGAATGATATTATACCTTAATATTTTGATCGATATAAAAATTTCATAATTATTTTCACGATGTTTATAAATCCAAGCTTATAAGTGTTTGCAGAGTCACTTTTATGAAACTGTCAAGTTACATAATTTATTATGTCATATGTAAATAATCAACGTATGACAAAAATTGATCGAAGTTTTTTATTTGATGTACTTACTTTCTGCATCATTGAGTTGTTGCAATAATGTTTGGCATCATGTACATTGTTTTTCTTGAACTTTACAATAGATAGGACAATTTATGCTTCAGTTTATTTAACTTTCCTTGGATAGTATGTTATAATAGATCTTATATAGTTTTTGTTTCACCGTCTTCTTATTTTTTTCTTACTCACCATTATAACTCATTGTAATAAAAATGTTATAACGGCCTGAGTTAAGACCCGATCCTTTATCTTCTTGGTATTGAGTTTGTAATTGTTTTGGATTGTATTGTCTCTTCCTTAAGTTTATTTGTCGCTGGGAGTCTTAGTTTATACTTGGCATTTATAACGCCCCCCTCCCCCTCTCCCCCCCAAAAAAAAGAAAAGAAATGCAATAGATATAATAATAACCAAGGCACTCCGGAGACACCAGAATTATCCCCAACACATTCCATTACATGATCTCAAAGTTTAAACAAAAATAATCCCACATGTAGTTATACATTCAATGAGTTCTAGTACATGAATCTATAGCATATACAACATTTAATCAAAAATAAATAAATGCCCTCAAGGGGATTATAAATTCCAAGGCCTAAGCCCAGTTACACAAAAGATGGTTCCTCGAACCCACACATATATAGCCCTTGGCTTTCAAAAAAATATGGTCACAACAAAATAGAGTCTCGTGCCCTCAATGCATGCGTCCACGCCCTGATTTGGCAGATTCATCACATCTTTTCCTGTACCAAAATCCCATAGGGGTGAGCATAAAGCCCAATAGAAAATTCTTAATCAAGTATATACATTTTATGCAAGGCTTCTGATGTGAAATGCACACGCCATGTTATGCCTTTTAAAACAAAATCACTTTTGCTCATCCTTTAAAAAAAAACATCATGTTCAATGATAACTTGCAATCTCAACAGTTCAAAATTTACAATTTGAATTCAATGGGTGGTAAATACGACTCAGGTAATCCCTAGGTTGGTGTCTGCAAGTAGGCATAACTAGCACTACCAAAACCCCACTTTACCGGTTGTTAATCGGAAGGGAAGTGGTATCTTCTCCGCGCGTGTTTTCGGTCTTTTACCCCGGACACTCAAGCCAACTTAATCAATTTCATCTACACCTCTCATCCAGACTTACCAACGTATTTACCCCAAAACATTTCAATAAATTCATTCACAAACTTGCCTTTCTTAATGCAAAAGTTTCCCAAGCTCAATTTTAAAATGTGTAATAATCAATTAAATGAATATGCAATACAATAATTATCATTACTACATAACATTCCTCCATCTTCAAATATCTCAACGATCGTTCAATATGATCAAACATTCCACTCCTCTTTCAACACTACCTTGCATAGAAACTACATTTTCATTTAACCCATCAAGTGAACACATTTCACATTTCCTGCTAATCCAACAATTTGTTACTTCATGACTTTGTCTACAATTTTAACTATAAATTCCCATCTCCATAATTCACACATTCCATGAAATTCGTCATTTTCTCAAATAGCAAAAGATATTTTAAATTTCAATCTTTCATTGTGACATATCAATAATAGACTAATTTCATAGACTCTTAACCCATTTCAACAAATCATAAATTTTAGGTTTTTGGCTAAAAATAGGTATCTCTTCACTTTTTAGAAGGAAACTCACACAAGACATCTTTTCCCACACAATGAAGTTGAAACCCTAAAGGATTAACTTAGAAAAGTTGAGATTTAAACCCACTTTTGAAAATCCTAGCATTCATGAGCCAAAATCAAAACCTTCCTAATATCATAAAGAAAACCCCAAAATCAACATCAATGTTGCAAAAACATATATATAACTCAAAGAAGTCCCTACCTCAATCTTGTTGAAGGAAAAATAGATGAAAGCCCTTAATTTGACAGTGTTGAACTCCGATCTCCATCGCACACAACAAAGCCCTCGAAGAGTTTTCCAACTTTGATCAAGAGACAAGGGTCAAAATGTTTATGGATTTGGAGAAATCAAAGATTTAGTGAGTGTTGATGTAGGAAATATAGAGAGGAGCAGTAAAGGGTTTTTAGAGAGAGAGAGAGGTGTACAAAATGATATACACTCAGCCCAAGGAAGGAAGAAAAAGAAAATTTTCGGACTCAGCGTCTCCCGCACGTGCGAAGTGTGCTTCCCGCACGTGTGGCCTTCATCCCCACACGCGCGGCCCCTTCCCCCACACTTCCACTCCTGCAACTGCATATATTGCAGTGACCAACCCGGAACTTCCCCTATTTTCGGTATGTGCGGCCCCATCCCGCATGTGCGACCCAAGGCCCCCGTATGTGCGGCTCAACGCTCAGCCCAAAAAATTTTCCAATTCAAGTGTAAAACCCCCGGATTCAACTTTAAGCCTCCCGAAACAAGTGGAACTCAGAATTGAAATTAATAGAGACGAAAATTTTGAGAAATAGATTTCAAAAGTGTTAAACCCAATGCGCACAAAAGAAAAGTAAGACGGGTTACGTACTCGGTCATCACAACCTCCCCACCATAGAAAATTTCGTCCTCGAAATTAAATCAACTACTCAAAAAGAAAAGTTTCTAGCAATCACAACCCACATTAGCACAAACCGCAAAATGAATTCTTAACCCACATTAACTATTCTCATCATGATTACCACACTAGCATTGACCATCCAAGATAAACATATGCATGGAGCTTTTCAATAAATTTAGTAACAACTCATAACAACTTCATGCTTGAAACAACAATGTACATAATAACACGTACTTACCAATTTCAACACATTTCTTTTCAACGCTAGGGAATAATACTAATGAAAAACAACTTAGGCATGTTCAAATAAATCCGGATACTTGGAGCGGACCTCTGCCTCCCGTTCCCAAGTTGCTTTCTCAACTCCATGGTGTAGACGCGCTCGAACGTCCCGGGAAAATCCTGTTTTGTTCATTAGGCTCACTACAGTTCGGACTCAATGTCACGGTTCTTAATCTGATCTTGCAAAGTGCAATGCGAGATTGATAAATCACCAAAGAGTCCAAATCCGGCAAATCGTTTTGAAAAACTGATTTTTAGAAAGAAGTGCCAAACATGGACTGCTTTGCCAGATACAGAGTCGCCACCTAAATATTTTATTTTTGGGAAATTTAGGAAACCCTGACTTGTGCCTAATGCCACGTGTCCGTCATCACCAAAGTTGCCTAGGCTCGGGAACTTGGGTACGAAAAGGGAAGGTCATGCAATGAGCACCCCCGCTCGCCCGATCAAAGATCGGCCTTTACTAACATGATATCTTGTTTTTGAAAACACATGTGCTCTTATTCCGGTTATTAACCTAGAATTACTATGTGATGCGCACAGCATACAAGTATAGACTAGATCGCCTAAGTTGGAACAAAACATCTCATGTTTGTTTTTTTAAAGCGGTTTGCTATTCGCAAGTAGGCTAAAATGCGGATTTTGCCACCCTCAAGTGGGCTTGGAAAACATGGTGATTTGCCACTCTCAAGTGGGCTTAAAACTTGCAATCAATGAATTGTTTCAATTCAAGTAATCCAACCTTCACCCACAGGCATTCAGGCAGTTATATCACATAAGCAGTTAGCCTCATGGCAAGCATGCTATCATGGCAGTCACTCACACACATGCAAGGATGCTAAAGCATAAACACTCACCGAGTACTCCGAGCCAAAACAAAAGCTATGTTAGAAATCAATGCATGATCCTAGCTATGTCAAGAATGCCTAATGCAACACATACAGAATGCAACTAAGATAGGCTCGGCTATTCTAAAATGTCATGTGAAATGCAATTTGATACATGTATTCAAACAGGAATTGAAATACAATGCAGTTAGTATGATGCGCCGAGCCTGGTGCATGCAAGACAGATGAATGGATGCAAACATGCGAGCATAAGGATGCTAATTGAAACATGCCCTAAAACTAACCATCGTAAGCGGGTAAATAAAAGGGAGAAAGAAATGGGGGTTGGAAGACATGCATCACACACACGCACACTTATTTACAATAATTGTGCCCTCTTGACGGAGGGTCCGAATGAATAATACAGAACAAACTAGCTAATCTAAGCTAATCTAATTAAACTAGTTATTACATAACAGAATGAATAACAAGCTACAGCTAATTATTACACAACTCTAACTAATTAACAAATCAGCTAAGTTAGCAATTAAATAAGCATATAAACTATATGATGTAGGCTACCTCAGCTCTACTTTGGATGACAAAGGATGCATGCATGCTCGACTCGCCTTGTTCGGAAATCCCTTGCGACGCCCCGATTTGCCTCTGTTTGTAATTGATCTCAGAAACTTGCACTAAGCTCCAGAGAGATGAAACTCCACCTTGGGAATCTGTAGGGATGCTGCTGACCAGATATTGGCCTTGGAGACCACTTGCCGACCACTTTTTGTGGTGAAAACCAGAAAAAGTGGTCGGCCAGCCACTTTATCTGGTTGGCCGACTAGTTTTTGCTGCTGGTTTCTGGTTTTCTGCAACAGAGGGCAAGAAAGGGGCATGGCAAAGTATTTGCAACACATGTATGCGCGACCACCCTCCCTATCATTACATAAGCTCAAGGGAGTGTAAGTCTCGACCCTCGGGCCACCAATCACGCATCTCGATGCATGATGGCCGAGGGGCCGAATTGCGCAACTCAATATGGAATGAATGGACATACAAACACTTAAAGCCTAGAACTCCGTCATGTATAGTCAAGAGTGTCGGTGACCGGGAATCGAGGTACGTTTCATCACTTCGAGTATGAAACGTCCCTTGTTTCCCGTGTTTGGATTAACGCCTATTCCAAACACAATGCAACAAACATGGCATGCATAGTGTGACTCAATATGCAATTTAATGCAACACAACTTGGACATGCAAGCATGCAAGGGATGATCATGCAAACATGCAAACTAGCATACACGATGCTATGAACTATATGGCATACACAACGCTCATGACACTAACATACACAATGCACGTGGTAACCAACATACATAATGCGATGAAAATGGCATGCACTAGTGCGATGATCAATCATGTAACAACATGGCATGCTCAATGCTACGAACTACATGACATACTCAATGCGCAATGGACTTAAACCGAAATGAATAGGCCTCAGCCATGTCCAAATCAGCGGCCATTGATGATGAAATCAAGGCACCAAAACAAACACAAACATGTATAATGCAATGGCCCAAGCCTAAGGCACAAAATACAACTCTCCAAGAGCATTGAAAAGATGAAACATGGAGTACAATGGCATGTGTTCTAGCACTAAAATGGCATACAAAATGACTTTGAATTATGCAAACAACTCACGCAATGCATGTTGAAAGGCTCGAGTATCGAAAGCTAGTGAAGCATATTACACTAGAGGCATGCAAGGCGATGCTCAAATGACCAAACCAACCCCAAACAGACCCTATGCAGGCCAAAACAGTAACAAAATGAGTTGGGATGATGGCTTTGAAAGGCACAAAAATGGGGCTCATGCAATGGCTCACAAATAGGGCATAAAAGCATAACTCTAAAAAGCACTTAAAGAGTGGAAAATATGGAAGTATAGCAGCCCTACATGCTCTGAAATAACATTCCCAATGATGCCAAAATATGCAAATATCTCAAGTTAAGCATGCAAGAGACCTCAAAACTCAAAGCTAGTCAAGGCTATTACACAATAAGCATGCATGGCGAGCATCATTCGACCAAGAGGCCTCAAAACAGAGCTAAGGCAGCCCAAAATATGAACAAAACCATGTTGGAGCAAAGCCAAAATGTGCTAGAACAAAGAGCCAAAACATCATGCGAACCAAGCTAGTGAACAAGATTTACACTACAAGCATATGGAGCATGTGAGAGGTTACCGAATCAGCCAAAAATAGAGCCATGACATGTCAAATGATGACCAAAAACCCACTGAAACGGAGCTAAAACATGCTAGATTGACATGCTACCTTGATGAGCCATAAATGGAAATACACTACACATATGAGAAGCATGCCAAGGGTGACCAAACCAACCATGGAAAGAGTCTAGGCAGGCCTTAAAAGTCACCAAAAGGTGCCTGAGCCAAGCCTTGCAAGTATGAAAATGTATGCTCCTTTGATAGGCCAAAAATGCAAGTAAACAAGACAAGAAGAGAGAGGGTCACCCCTCTCTGATTTAGGACCTCAAAACCACATGCCAACCACTGAAAATCCACTGGATTTCAGTGGCTAAAAGGCCAAGCAAGGATTAGCTCAAAGGCCCTAAGGCATGGCACAAAACAAGGCCAAACAAGGCATGCAAGAGGGTAGGAGACCCTCAGCACCCAAGAGGCCTTAAACAAACATGTTAAGTGCTAAAAAATGAAGCTTTTTTTTTTAGTTGAAAACAAAGCTCAAATAAGCATGCAAGTATGACTAAGAGAGTGACCAAAACAAAGCTTAAAAGGGAGAAAAGAGGTTACCCTTGAAGCTCAGCAAAACCAGCAGATTTTCTGAACCAAAAACCAACTCTTAAGCCCTCTCAAGACCCTCTAGCAACTCAGTAACGAGGTAAGAGTGTTTGGCTATGAGGTTGTGTGCACAAGTGTGAAGCAAACACCAATATAGAGTGGAAAAGAGAGGGATATATGCCTATGCCTTAAACAAAATTTCAGAACCTCTGCCAAGGAGAGGGAGAGCCTCTCTTATAGAGGAACAGAGTTAAAGCTTCCTCAAGAAGCTAAAACTTGGATGCAATCCCTCTATACACGTGTATGAATGATAGAGTCTGTGCCCTCCAGCTGGCACAACTGGCATCCATTCAGTCTGACAAAACAGAAGGAAAGCTGTCGACCAAAAAAGGTGGTTGGCCTACTACTTGTAGTGGTCGGCCGACCACCCAAAGTGGTCTCCCAGGTAAAAAAGTGGTTGGTAGGGGGAATTGCTGGTCTCCACACTGAAGCAAGCCAATGGTGGGTGGAAAACCAGAAAATGTGGCCCACAGACCAAGAAAACCAGTTTCCCAACTAGAAAACCGGCTGGCGGGGAGAAACGTGGTCTCCAAAGATAAAAGATGGTCTCCCACCCTTGTACCACTTCCCAAATAAGGAAAGTAAGGTTTGTACCCAAGACAAACCAAAATGGATGCAAGATGAGGGTTCGGAAGGCAAGGCCGGGAGCCCCGAAAACCAGTTGCGGAGCATTAAAAGTGGCGTATGACCACAAAAGTGGTCTCCCAGACCACAGTGTCCCTCTAGACAAAGGAAACAGGGTGTGTTCCAAAAACCGTGCCAAACGGAGAATGTTAAGCGGTCCCGAGCCGAGGCGCACAGCTGACGGCTCCGAAAACCGGAAACTAGTCTCCAAATGGGAACAGTGGCCTATGACCACGAAAAGTAGCCTACGACCACTGAGAGATGGTCTATAAGACCTCTCCCTCCCTCCGGGAAGAGAAAACAAGACTTGGTCCGCGGACCGAGTCAAAGTACAATGGGTCCCGAGGTTCGGAGGTGAGGCTCTCAGCCAAGAACTCCGAAACCTCGAAACGAGCACAACACGCGTAATCACCGAGCGCTCAATCGATGACGTCTGAGTCTTAAGGTCGGTCAAAAATGGGGTGTCTACAGTTGCCCCTCTTTGACAGAACTCGAAAGTCATAAGTGACGGGAATGAATGTCAAAGCCCAGAGACGACCCATTTTTGACAAGGCCGAAGACTTGGACAAACAGGTGAGATAAACAAAGAGATGTGCCTGCAGGCAGGGGCAAAATGCAAAAGACATGCATGAGGTCGAACATAACTCATGATCATGCAAAGAAAACTGTAATGAAGCACATATACACAATAAATGCAACAATTTAAGCAAGCGAATACAGACCAATCTACATCACATGCAGAAAGGATGTAAGAGAATTATACAATTCTCGCTATGTCTCACGCGGAGAATACAATACTTTCCGGTTCGTCTGGTCGCACCAGCTTCAAATGAACCGTACATACAATATCGTGCCTGCAAAAGAAGGAAACTTAACAGGTACAATATAGTTAGCAACACATGCTCAATGCCATATCAAACGCGGACACATATGGTGCCGATGGAAAAGTGCATAGCAATGCAAGTGAAACGTGCGTGACGACGCATGCAAAGTATGGGTGCATGGCAATGCCAGTGAAACGTGCACAACAATGCAAGTAGTGTGCATAACAATGCAGGACAAGTGCAACTTCAAAAGCATGTTTGAAACAAAATGCTGAGTAAAGAAGTACAAGCCTGTAACAAGTCCGCGAGGGACCTCACGGGTTACAGTTCGGACTCAATTTGTCACGGTTCTTAATCTTGAACCAAAGAGTCCAAATCCGGCAAATCATTTTGAGAAAAACAAATTTTTAGAAAAGAAGTGCCAAACATGGACTGCTTTGCCAGATACAGAGTCGCCACCTAAATATTTTTTAACGGGGAAATTTAGGAAACCCTGACTCGGTGCCAAAGGCCACGTGTCCGTCATCACCAAAGTTGCCTCGGCTCGGGAACTTGGGTACGATTGGGGAAGGTCAGCTATGAGCACCCCCGCTCGCCCGATCCGAAGATCGGCCTCTACTAACCATGATATCCGATTTTGAAAACGTTATGTGTTCTTATTCCAGTTAATTAGCTAGAATTACTATGTGATGCGCACAACACAAAAGTATAGACTAGATCGCCTAATTTGGAACGAAGCATTGCGTATCCGTTTGTTTGGAAAATGCTTTGGAATTTGCTACTCGCAAGTAGGCTAAAATACGGATTTCAATGAGTTGTTCCAACTCAAACAATCCAACCTTCACCCACAGGCATTCAAGTAGTTATATCACATAAGCAGCTAGCCTCATGGTAATCATGCTATCATGGAAACACTCACACGCGTGCGGTATGCTAAAGCCAAAAAAAAGCTTACCTAGTACTCCAAGCCAAAACAGAAATTAGTTAGTAATCATATGCATGATCCTAGTTCATGTTAAGATGGCTAATGTAACACATATAGGATGCAACTAGAATAGGCTCGGCTATCCTAAAGATGGCATGTGAAATGCTGCAACTAACAAGTACTCAACTTGGAATTGAAATACAAGTGCAGTTAGCATGATGTGCCGAGCCCGGTGCATGCAAGACAAATATATGGATGCACGCATGCATAGCATAAGGTATGCTAAAATAAATATGCCTTAGTACTAACCATTGAAAGCAGGTAAGTAAAAGGGAGAAAGAAGTGGGGGTTGGAAGACATACACACACTCACCCACACTTATTACAAATTCGCCCTCGCTCGGAGGGACCAAAAGAATAATACAAATTAATTAACCTACAAGCTAATTAAATAATTACAGACCACCTAATTAATTAACAAATCAATTAAGCTAAGGAAAGCAGTAAAAGGCCTCGGGAAGAGGGTCCAATGCATGCGTGTTCGGGTTTGCTCGGAAATCCGTCGCCATGCACAAATTGCCTCTGTTTACCCTGCTCTGCTCCTCTGAAAATTGCACAAGTCCCAAGGTGCACTCTCTGGACATTGGGGGACACCACCGGCTGAGAGGATTGGTCACCGGCCATGGAGAATTGTCACCGGCCACAAATGAATCCACCGGCCACTCATAGATGGCCGGTCGGCACTGAAGATGGCCGGCCGGCCAAACCTTCCTGCAGAATCTGTGTTGACAGCAGCAGAGGACAATACTTGGCATGGCAATGCATTTCAAGCAATGTATGCACCAACCACACTCCTTATCATGTCCATAACTCCATAACTCAAAGGAGGATGGGCCTCGATTCTCGGACCACCAATCGTGCATTTCAATGCATGATGGCCCAAGAAACCAAGTAGGCAACTTCAATTTTAAATGAAATGCAAACCAAATAAACACATAAGAAGACCTAACCTCTATCATACTCACTTCAAGAGGTCAAGCATGCATGCTCATGCAATGCAATCCTAAGCATGTGAGCCTGAGTGTGTAACATGGAAATGCAAAGAAGCAAGCATGCAACAATGCGAAGGATGGTCTTACACCAATTTGGGCAGCCCTCAAATAGGCCTAAAACAGTGGCCAACATGCTCAAGAATGAAGGCAAAATGACATGCAAGCATGCATGCACACAAGGACCAACACTTAAGCATTAAAGAGCAACTCTCTAGCACACTTAAGAGGATGCAAACATGGACAAATGGCATGCATGATAAGCTCTGAATATGCATGAATTAGAGGTGCCAAACCAACTAATTAACACAAGCAATGCATGCTAGCATGATCAAAACTCAAGGCAAGCTAAAGGGGTATTGGACCACACTTAACAAAACCAAACATGGCATGAAAGGAATGACCAAAATCAGAGGTTTAGCAAGTTAAAACAAAGCTAAGAACACAATGACATGGTATCCTAGGGGCCTAAACATGATGGTATGCATGAAGGCATAAACATGGAGCATGAGATGACAACTTTACAAGGCATTAAAGGAACATCAAACGCAAGCATACAAGCACACCATGAGGTCTGAAATAACATGCCAAGTGGTTCCAAACCACTGAAACAAAGCAAGGATGGCATGCTAGAGGGGCCGAAGCTTAGGGCATACAAGAGGGATTACATGGTAGCTATTCAAAGCAAAGCATGAATGACTCAAATGACCTAAAACAGTCCCTTAGCATATCAAAACATGCATATAAGCTTCACAAAGCTTGGCCAAAACACAAAAGCATGGTAGTCTAAATGCTATGCATGTATTGAGGCAAATCATGGCATTACAAGGCATGTATGCTAAACAAGCATGGTGTACCAAAACCAACTAAAAACAGAGGCATATTATGACATAATAAGCATGAAAATCAACTAAGGCATGGCCAACACACATTTAGACTAGATGCTCCCTTAAGAGGCAAAAAAAGGCCCTTTTCAAGGACAACAAGGAGAGGGGGTGGCCCTCTCCTTCCTAGAACCTCAAGGCACCATCCTCATCACTGAAATCCCTCAAGATTTTAGTGGTGAGGAGGCCCAATCACAATGGCCCCGGAGCTCAACCAAAATGGCACAAAATGGAGCCTTTCAAGGCTTAAGAGGGGTCAAACAACCCCAAAGCTTAAAGCAACCTTAACCAACTATTTAGAGCACTAAAAATCAGAACTTTTATATGTTATACACAAAGCTCAAAAACAGATGCAAGGTAGGCAAAAATGCAATGCAAAAATGGGGAATAAAGGGACAAGTTTCTTACCCTTGTAGACCCTCTTCACCAATGGTGCTTCAGCAGCTTCTTTAGGTTAAAATCAGTCTAAAACCTCCAAGAACAAACCTTTGGCTCCTCAGCAACTAAGGCAAGGTGTAATGGTAGGTGTTTGTGAGCAAATCTAAGCCTAAACACACACAAAATGCAAAAGAGAGAGATATAGAGATAGAGGATATATGTAAACCCTAACCCTAAAGCTCAAGCTCTGAAAATGTTGTCTAAAATGTCTAACCCCTCTACCAAGAGAGAAGAAGCTCTCTTTTATAGAGCTTTAGTCTTGTAAGCTTACAAGACAAGCTTCCTAAGAGGGAGATCCCTCCATACACGTGTATGGAGGGGAGCCAAGTGTGTGCCAGCTGCACAAAAATATCTGCAAAAGCAGATGCACAGTAGCCGGCCGGCCAAACATGCAATTGACCAAAAAAAGATAGCCGGCCGGCCATCTATAGTGCCGGCCGGCCAAACATTTGGCCGGTGGCAACAAGACACAGCCGGTGGCCTCAAGCCATGGCCGGTGATGGGTGGGGATGGTCTACAAGCCCTACCCTACCTCTCAAAGGCAAAACACAAGTGTTTGGTGCCAAACCAAACACAAAACAGTCGAGTCGAGAGGTCCTGAGACGAGGCGCGCTGCCAAGGCTTCCGGGAACTCAAGATGAACACAAACAAGGGTGATCACTGAGTGTTCAATCAGTGATGTCCAAGTCTTGAGGACGGTCAAAAATGAGGTGTCTACAAAGCCTTAAAGAAAGCAACTCAAACGCAAACTCCGATTTACCTCTCGGAGGGGTCGCAACTTACTTAAAAAGGATACACCTTGCTCTTGGCGAGTAACGACGAGCCACACATCGAAGACTTGAATTGAAGTTCCCGCAGAGACATTTCGCGCTGAAAAGTGCACATTTCTTGTACTTTCTCGAGAGCCGAGGACTCCAATTATCACCAAAATACACAGGGAGAACAAAGGGACCTTGGAGACCATCCAGGAGGATGGCTAACCACCTAGGCTAGTGGCCGACCAGTTTTTGCTCACCAAGGTGGTCGGCTGACCAGAAAAACTGGTTGGCCGACCAGTTTACAGAAATTCGGGGCAATTTGGTCTTTTAAGGCCGGATCTTTAGGTTCACTTATCCAAATCACTTTTGCTCACACCTCTAAGGCCGAAATCAGCTCCTCTTGCTCCCTCGACCCTTTTCTCTCTCAGATCTGCACTTTATACGCGTTTTCCAACGCCCCACGCAAAGTTGTTTTGTGAAAACTTTCGATTCTCTTTGTTTTGAACCGATTAAAATTTGTTTTCGAGGCTCCTTTCTCCATTTGCAACACTTGAGGTATGTTTATCTCGAACTTTGGCACATTTTCTCGGGGGTTGACTTTTGTTGACTTTTTCCTTTCTCGAGAGTTGACTTTTGTTGACTTTTTGCAATTTTGGCTCATTTCGCTCATTTTTGCAGATTTCTTCGGATGGCGGATCACTTTCATCACGACGGAGGTTCTCCACATGCCGAGGACAAGCCAGACATCATGTCATTACCTCCGAGGATTCGGCCTTTCGACCCGGAGAGGTACCACCCTCAGGAGCACGTCCTACCTCCTACCACCTTCTATCACTTTACCGGCTTCGAGCGACGAGCACCCACGGACCTACTGCTACGGGAGCCAAAGTCTCATCTATCTCGCCAGGCGCGAGAGGTACGTATTTCCCTTTTACATTTTCTGCAATGTATTTTTGCATTTCTTGCACACTTCATGTTCTCGCTGTGTATTATATCTGCTTGTTCTGAAACACAACATCCGGTCCATTTGGCACACAACTTATAGATAACAATACTCTGTTCCTTTAGCACGCAGCTCCCAACACAGTATTCTGTTCATTTGGCACGCAGCTCACGACACAATATTCTGTTCATTTGGCACGCAGCTTACTCTGAACACACGGTTCATTCTGACCGCACAGTTTGTCTCAGGCACACCGCACATTTTCAGGCACACAGCTCGTTTTCCGGGCACACGGCTCGTTCTTTGGGCACGCAGCTCATTTTTTCAGGCACACAGCTTACTTTTTTGTTTGAACACACAGCTCACACATTTCATTTGCACGCGGTTCATACTGGATGCACAGTATTTGATTTAATTTGCACGCAGCTCATGCATTCCACTTTGAACACGCAACTCAGACCTTTCAATTCTGAACACACAGCCCATACATTTTTGTTTGCACGCAGCTCATACACTTCATTTTGAACACGCAGTTCATACCTTTTAATTCTGAACACACGGCCCATACATTTTTGTTTGCACGCAGCTCATACATTTCACTTTGAACACGCAGTTCATAAATCTTCATTTCTGATCACACAGTTCATTTACTTCATTTCTGAACACACAGTTCATTTACTTCATTTGCACGCAACTCATACATTTCATTCTGAAACTGAATACTTCTGTTCATTCTGAATGCAGGTATCTTCCCGTTCCACACGGGGTTATGGATCAATCCTTGCTAGGGAGTGGTATACGGAGCTCTCAGATACTGTACGTCACATCGTGGACAAGGCGGGATTTGGACCTTTCTGCGCGGGGATATCACATTATCCGGCGAGTAGGACCCTCATGGGGGCACTTGTAGAGAGATGGTGGGACACCACTAACTCGTTCCACTTTTCAGCTACTGGGGACATGACGATGACCCCGTATGACTTCTCTATGTTGACGGGCCTTGACGTGGCCAGCTGACCGGTCCCCTATGACGCAGACATGGGCGAATGGGAGGCGGCTTGGATTTATCTGCTGGGAGCCCGCCCGTCGATAGACAGATCATCAGGTAGAATCAGGTACACCTGGTTCTCCGAGCGGTTCAAGAGGACTATGCCTGAGACTGTCGAGGAGATAGAGCAGTATGCCCGAGGTTTTTTGATGTTCCTCATCGGGACCACTTTGTTCTCCGATAGGGGGAACACAGTTGGACTTTATTTGCTCAGTGCTTTGGTAGACCTATCACAGGTCAGCCAGTATGATTGGGGTGGCGCCGGCCTCGTTACCCTTTACTGTTATATGAGCGCGACCTCCCGCGGGCAGGAGAACATAGTAGGTGGCTACTGGAGAGCCTGGGAGGTACATTCTACCCTCTTGATTTTTAGTTCTGCTTTCGATTATCTGTACGCTGCATACGGCACACATTACATTCTGTATTCTACATTCTGCACTCAGCATTCTGCATTTTTTATACATTCTGTATTTGCATTTTGCACTAAGCATTCTGTATTTTCTATACATTCTGTATTTGCATTCTGCACTCAGCATTCTGTATTTTCTATACATTCTGTATTCTGACGGCCACTGTCTTGTCTTTCACAGCTATAGGTTTACGCCTACTTCCCGACGCTGGCTCCTGAGCTCGAGGTTGAGGTACCTCTGGAGATCCCCTACTCTCGCAGATTTGAGGGTCGGTGTTGGCCGAGGCCCCAGGAGACTCTGTTTTACCTTTGGCAGTTCTTCGATACTGTACGGCCGACGGAGGTAATCCAGAACTCTCAGTTCTTCATGCTTTTAGCTTTGATTCATCCTGCATATTTATGACATCTAATCAGTTTATGAACTTGCTATCTGCAGATCACTTGGTAGCCATGGGCATCCTTGTCAGGAGATGCGCGGTTCCGGTTTCCCGGGGCGTGGGCCGTTTCCCGATACAGGGTTTTATTTGAGGGGCCAGCCGGCAGGGCCTGATTTCTGGGGGATCGCTTCATGCGTCAGACGATGGGCAACCCTGATCAGGATATCCCCTCGGCACCTCCTACGGACCTGCGATCCACTGAGAGACTCACTCCCCAGGAGGTCGATGACCTTATGTTGGGCACTGATGCAGTTCTGTTCCTGGAAGAGGGGGAGTACGTGACCTACCGCCACACATACTTGATGCCTCCACTGACAGGTGCCTGTACTCCCACGAGGAGGGCCGCTGGCATGCCATCATCAAGTCGAGCACGGGCTGCAGATACCCCTTCAACTAGCAGGGCCGGCACATCGAAGAGTGGGGCTAGAGAGATCCCCCGACTTACCAGTATGCTGGGTGGCCAGATCTTCCGATCGGGTTGACAGGTTGGGAGTATAGGACACCATACCAGATCCCGCTAGAGCCTCCGCGGCCAGATCACCGATACGTCAGTGACCCTGACTCACCACCGGTATGCTTCACGGTTTTCATTCATCATTTAGATATATAGTTAGACATTTATTCATTCACTGATGACTTGAACTTGCGTCTGCAGCCTCCCAGAAAGTACACTGATGGGTTGCTCGGAGTGGTGGCCTCGCTCGAGGGCATTGTCCTGCGGAGGGAGACACTGTTGTTCATCGCCGGCGTTTCGGTACTTTTCAATTTTCTTGCATTTATCATACTTCTGATGACATACTGAAATTGAATATTTTACTACATTGGTTGACTGCATGTGTAGAGCACATCTGACACACACAACATTCATATACTGTATCTGCATGCACACACTCTATGTAGCATTCTTACATCTGCATCTGATATACAAACTGGCTAATGCACTCAAACTGTCCTTTTCAGGTCCCACCACTACAGGCCGGGCCATCCAGGCCTTCTCGATGGGCTGGGAGAGGGAACTCGACTCGCAGCCAAGGCAGGCGTAAAGTGCCTATCAGAGATGATGAGGAGTCCAGCGAGGAGGAGGAGTCTGCGCATCCTCAGTCGGAGACATCCGCAGGCAGAGAGGAGGACTCTGGCTCCGGTTCTGAGAGTGGAGGTGATGCCGGGGAGGGTTCCAAGGACGGCAGCTCTGATTCGGATGGTGGTGCTGGTGGAGGTGGTGCTGGTGGAGGTGGTGCAGAGGCTGTTCAGCCGAAAAGGATGAAGAGAGCCTCCCGATCTTAAGCCTGACAGCACTGATACAGATGTTCTTGCTTTATTTTTTTTATTATTTTTTATTTTTTATACTAGTAGTTGTAGCACATCAGCTTTAGGCAGTTTTATTTTCTTTAAAACTTGTACCCTGTTGTAAAATGTTGTAACAAAAGAGGCTATGATGGAATGAAACAATTTTTTGTTCAAAAAGTGTTGTATTTTGCATTCTTAGCATCGCATCGTATCATTTTGCACAAAAATGAGATTGGATGGAAATCGAGCATTGTACATTGCCAAGTCAGGTAATGAGCCAACATAGCAAACTAAACAGCTTAACTTACTAAGAAACAACAAAACCTCAGCAAGTTTACAACTCGATAAGCAAATTTTGACAATGTTGATAAACAAAGAGCAACAATTCGATGAACAAAACTCGACAACTCGATAAAACTTAACAACTCGATAATCAAAACTTAACAACTTGATAATCAAAACTTAACAACTCGATAAGCAAAACTTAACAACTCGATAAGCAAATGCATTTCGGACAAATGGGGTGACGGAACGCATCTGAAACAGAGGTAAACTCGGACCTTCAACACTCCCAACACATGGAAAGGCTAGGAGCTCTCTTCTAGAGACTAGGAAAAGGCCAAAAACCAGTTTTTCTCCATGGCCGACCACCAAAAGTGGCTGGCCGACCAGTTTTTTGCTCAGTAGACCAGTTATGTGGTCGGCCGACTAGAAAAACTGGCTGGCCAACCAGAAATAGTGGTCGGCTGACTAGATGGCATGGTGACCTCCAGATTTTTGACACTTGTCCTCCAAATAGTGCCTTATCCTTCATAAAAGTTCCAGCTTTGTGGTTCTCTCATTCCATCTCAGTTTTACATCAAAATGGAGGCATTTCTCATCCGAAATCTCACAACTTGGATTGCTACCTTGGACGGCTCGGAAAAGTTAAACTTCCGAGGCTTCGGCATAAATGCACTATTCACGCTGAGTCGCACTCCGCTGCACCTTCCGTTTCTCCATGCTGTGACAAGGTTTTGGAACCCAGTAACACATGTCTTTAGTTTTGGCGAGCAAGAGATGTGTCCTACCTTTGAAGACTTCCAAGCCTTGATGGAATCCGAGCGCAACGAAGAAATCTTGCCCCAGCTTCGCTTCGGCCATGCCCAAGCCTTAGGACGAATGTGTGGGCTCACTATGCACGACGCTCGGTCTTTAATCCGCGACGGAGAATTGGACATCCTCAGCTTGATTCATCGTTTTTCCAATGCCGGTGACCGCGATGATCACCACTGGCAAGGTTTTCGGCGACATGCCCTTTGCTTGTGCATGTTGTCTCACTTTTTGCTTGCCCCAGGCTTCAGTGGACCTAGCGTTCGTTTGATCGAAGTTGCCTAAGGCTTGAAAGAGGGCAAGAGCTGCATTACCATGACATTGGCCGAGACATTGATGGGCTTGGATGCTTTCCATCACCAGGAAAGGACCAGATTTGCAGGGAGTCCACTACTGCTGCAGTAATGTTCCCACCCTTCCTCACATATATTACTCACATCACTCGGCCCTCAGGCTCAGTTTTTCTCACAAAACCCTTTTCTCACTTTTCTCTCAACGTACACCTCTCTATTCTTTATTCTCTCATTTTCCATCCCTCCCCAGGTGTGGTTGATGGACAGGTTGCAGGTTGTGGACTCTTGCCCAGCATACTCAGTTCGCGGCTACTTCTTCCGGCGACGTCTAGTCGATGCCCTTGATGAGGGATGGTGGTTTGACTGGATGTGTAGTTTGTCCGCAGACCGTATTGCTTGGCGTTGTCCTTGGCTCAATCTACCGGCAATGAGCTACAGCATGTCCCGGCAGACCGGGATTCAGTTGATTGGCCTGACACACTGCGTGTTCTACTTTCCTTTCCGGTTCCAACACCAGTTTGGCCATGATCAGATTTGCCCGGCATAAGGGATAGAGTACCCAGCTACATTTCCGGTTTGAGGTGCACAGCTAGCTCGGTATGCCACGGCATGGAGGACGAGACAGCTTCTGGCCCCCGCTCCCACTTTCAGTTACACCCTTTCTGATGAGTGCATAGATTGGCTCAATGAAGAGGCACAGATTGGGCCCAGTTTGGCATCAGAGGCTTTGACCAGCTCTGGGAGGAGACGCGGGAACACCTGACTATGCCCCTGATTTATTTGCTTTGATCAGAACTTTCAAGTTTTCTTTATGAGTGTAATAAAAAAACAACTTCAATTTGTATGCAAGAGCAGGAGAACTCTGTATTAAAATCAATAAAATTGAAAGTTGTGGGTACTGAAAATTTCTCGCTTGGTCCAAAAATGGTCTAAGTTGTAAAAGATTAATTTGAGCAAAATCAACTTTTATTAAAACTTTTCAAAACCATTTTCGATATGGATCAGAACTGGACATGCCTGAGATTTGTCACTGGGATGTACAACCCCGGATCCCAGCAACTGGAAAGTTGCCCCTAGTCTGAATTGCACTGCACCGGAGATTACAATTGAGCTCCTGAACGTAGAGTAGACAAAGATGACCAAACATGATCACATGGACAAAGTTGATCGGGGAAGTGTTTATGGCTGGACTTCAGGGCGAAGTTGCCTACGTATCTCAAAGATGGGAATCAAGCCCTACGTAGTTCGGCTTGGGTTCACTCGAGTGTTAACTCTCTCCTTTTGTGCTCTAACTTTTTCCAAGGCCGCCCTTTGTGGGTTTTCAACCTTGCGAGTTCAGTTTTTATAATTTCAAATTTTTCTATGCTCTAACTTTTGCCTAGGTCGCCCTTTCGGGTTTTCGGCCTAGCGAGCCACTTAGGGGTAATATTTCTTCAACTTGTCCATGTTGATCGGCTGTGAGAACTCTAGGCCATCTAAGTCCATCAAAATGACAGCTCCACCCGACCAGACAGACTTAATGATGCAAGGACCAGTCCAATTAGGTCTGAACTTGCCCCTAGGTTCATGAACGGGAGCTCGGTTGTCTTTGAGCACTAGATCCTCTTCCTTCAAATTCCTGGACTTAACCTTCTTATTGAAAGCCCTGGCAATTCTGCGTTGATAACCCTGAACATGGTACAGTGCTTTCAGTCTTCGCTCGTCAAAGAGCATGAGTTCCTCGAACCTACTCTGCTGCCAATCTGCCTTAGCTATTTGACACTCAGCCAATACTCGCAATGACGGAACCTCAATTTCGATAGGTAGAACAGCCTCCATCCCATAAACTAATGAATATGGAGTCGCTCCGGTAGAAGTTCTAATTGAAGTCCGGTAGCCCCACAGAGCAAATGACAGCTTATCTGGCCAGTCCCGGTAGGTTTCCACCATCTTCTGCAGAATGTGTTTGATGTTCTTGTTGGCGGTCTCAACTGCTCCATTGGTCTGCGGCCGATATGTAGATGACTTGTGAAAAGCCACGTTGTATTTGTCCAACAAGGCGATCACTTCCTTCTTGAAGTGGGAACCATTATCTGAAATGATCTCGTTCAGGACCCTATAGCGACAGATGATGTTGTTGCTGATGAACTTCGCAACATGTGAAGCCTTCAACACTGCATAAGATTGGGCCTCAACCCACTTTGTGAAATAGTCTATTGCGACCAGAATAAACTCATGCCCATTAGACCCCTTCGGGGTGACAGCCCCGATCACATCAATCCCCCAAACTGAAAATGGCCATGGCGAAGTCATATTGTACAGCTTCGACGGCGGAATGTTCATGCGGTTCGCATGGATCTGGCATTTGTGGCATCGCCGTACAAAACCAATACAATCCTCCTCCATGGTGGACCAGTAGTAACCCAGTCTCAGGATTTTCCGGGCTAGCATTACCCCGTTCATGTGTGCTCCACACTCTCCTCCATAGATGGCCTCCATCAGGCTCTTCGATTCTTCGGCGTCGACACACAGTTTATGCATTCCCAGATGACCTCTCTTGTACAGTTTACCTTCGCAGACGATGAACTGAGCAGCCATTCTTCGAATTGCCCTTTTGTCCTTGGAATTTGCCCCTGGTGGATACGTCTCTTTTTCTAAGAAGTTCCAAACATCGTAATACCAGGGATTCTCATCTTGTACCTCATCTATGGCAGCAATCAGCTCGTAGGCCGGCACGAATTTCTGTTCGATGATGATCGGACGCATCCGGACTTCAAAAGGGATGTCTATCATAGAAGATAAAGTTGCTAGTGAATCTGCGAACCTGTTGTTCTCTCTTAGTAGATGAGCGAAGTTCAGCTTCTCAAACCGAGGAATCAGCAAGTCCAAGGTCCGGTGGTATATTCTCATCTTTTCTTCTTTGACTTTCCAATCTCCTTTTGCTTGAGATACAACAAGGTTCGAGTCCCCGATGATGTCCAACCGTTTTGTCCCTAGTTCCAGAGCTGCTTCTAGTCCAGCAATACACGCTTCATACTCTGCCTCATTGTTCGAGACTTTGAACCGGAGTCTGAACGCTAGAGGAATACGAGAATTATCGGGTGCTATCAGCAACACCCCTATCCCATACCCGTATTGGTTTGACGCTCCGTCAAAGTACATCGTCCAAAACTCTTCTTCGACATACAGAATGGCTTTGTCTGGGAATAGGTACTCAACTGCTTCGTCCCCTTTAATTGGGTGATCGGCTAGGAACTCCGCTATCGCTCTTCCCTTCACTGACTTGCGCGTCACATACTTCAGATCGAATTCGGAAAGCAGAAGCAACCAACGAGCTAGCCTACCCGTAAGTGCCGATTTCTCGAAGAGATATTTGATGGGATCTAATCTTGAAACCAACATTACAGAGTGAGCTAACAGGTAGTGCCGCAGCTTCCTGGTAGCCCATACCAAGGCTAAGCAAGCTTTTTCCAACGGAGTGTAACGGGTCTTGTAATCCAGCATCTTCTTGCTCAGGTAGTAGATAGCTCTCTCCCCTTTGTCCTCAGACTCCTGTGCGAGCATGCAGCCCATTATAGTTTCAGTCACTGAAAGATACAAAATCAACGGTTTTCCCGACTCAGGCGGTGACAACACAGGTGGGTTCTGTAAATATTGCTTGATCTGTTCAAAAGCAGCTTGGCATCGGCCGTCCCATTGGAACTTCTTTCTTTTCTTCAAGAGACCAAAAGTGGTTCACAAGTCAAGGTTAATTTTGCGATAAACCGTCTTATGAATTGCACTTTACCCAGAAAGCCTCGCACTTCCTTATCAGTCCTTGGTGGTGGCATTTCTAAGATGGTCTTGATTTTGGAAGGGTCAACTTCGATACCTCTTTATGTAATCAAGAACCCCAGCATTTTCCTTGCTGTAACACCAAACGTACATTTCTGAGGATTTAGTTGCAACCGAAATTCTCTAATCCTTTAGAAAAACTTTTGCAAGGCAGTGTAGTGGCCCTCTCTTTCCATGGACTTGACAATCATGTCGTCCACGTACACCTCAACCTCTTTGTGGATCATGTCGTGCAATATCGTGGTCGCAGCCCGTTGATATGTAGCTCCAGCATTCTTTAACCCAAATGGCATCACCCTGTAATAGTATGTCCCCCATGGGGTGGTGAAAGCAGTCTTCTCCCGGTCTTCAGGTGCCACAGAATCTGATTGTAGCCTGAGAATCCATCCATGAACGAGAGCAGTGCATGTCCAGCAGTGAAGTCCACTAACTCATCGATATGCGGCAAAGGAAAGTCGTCCTTCAGACTGGCTTTGTTCAAATCCCTGAAATCCACACATACCCGAATCTTGCCATCTTTCTTCGACACCGGAACTATGTTGGCTAGCCAAGTTGGGTACTCAAATACCAGCAGGAACCCTACGTCAATTTGCTTGGTGACCTCTTCTTTAATCTTGAGAGCCCAGTCCGGGCGGATCCTTCTGAGTTTCTGTTTAATGGGTCGGGCCTCTGGGTCAAGAGGGATCCGGTGCTGTACAAACTCATGATTGATTCCAGGCATGTCTTCGTAGGACCACGCGAAAACATCTTTGAAATCTTTTAATAAAGCGACTAAGCGCTCGCGCTCCTCCAAAGACAACGTGGACCCAATCTGGACCAGCTGCGAGTCCTTCTCAGTACCAACATTAACTGTAGTGATTTCATCAACCAAGGGTTTAACAAATCTCTCCTACTCTTGATCAATTAAACGCTGTAAAACCGGAGGAATTTCTTCCTCGTCGTTTTCATCAAAATTTTGAAAGTTCTAATTAATACAATAAATCAAAGGAACAGAAAAGTACTCAAAAGCCACAGCCATTCCATTCTCATTAATCACTTTCAAATTGTCCAATTCCTCTGTTACAACAGACTCAAAAGAAAAAGAAAAAGACGACCTAGACAGGACTGTGGCATCCGGGTTATCACCCCGAGGAATACCAGACTCAGACTCAGACGAGCTGGAACCTGATTCCGACTCCACAGACTCGGTGGAATCAGATTCCGGCTCATTACCTGACCCGGTGCTGCTTGATAAAAATCCCTCCTCGTACTGCCAGATGAGAGAGGGTGCGACGGATGCATCCAAAATGTTTGAAGGTGGGCTAGCAGCCGTTTCATTCCCAATCATGGATACCGAGAAGTTATCCCCCAAGCACTTCTGTACGATCGGAGGATCTGAAAGTAGACAAGCCAGTGCTACCCCCATTTCAATCTTGGTGCTCTCGGAATCCACTCCCTTATACTGCTCAACTTCAGCTAATGGGTCTGTCTGCTCCTCGGCAACATCATTCCTGGATAACTGTAGGTCAAAGAAGATCTCAAACCCTGGCAAGCGACGCTTCTCTGCGTTCAACCATGGCTCTGGGAAGCCGCATAATGGAAAATCCTCCCCCTCCCGGACAAAGGGTCCGTTTAGAGTACCCTGGATGGGTCGGTGCATTAACTCATAAGGTTTCCCCACCTGCTTTGCTCTGGCTTTCCCAACCATCTCCTTGCCTTTCCTCACCCAGTCTTCTTTGGTGGGCAGATAACCCAAACCAAAGGTATGTGGGTTGTGCGGCACTTCAGCCGATACTGCAATGCCCTTCCGGCCATTTCTTCCTAGCCACATCCCAGGGATGTGCTAGAGTTTGTTCATGAGGTATACTGACTGAGCGCTAACATACAACCCTTCATCAACAGCTAAGATGTTCTGTACGACCCGGGCCTCGGCTAGGGTAAAACCCGATAGAAACACATCCTCCGTGCCATGCTCGATTTCCAAAACCGGTGTAGACACTTCTGGTGGCGGATGGATTGACGAATTCCCAAAAACTATAGCCACCCCCTTCCCGTGAGGGTATTTCAACATCTGATGCAGGGTGGAAGAGACTGCATTCACCTGGTGCAGCCACGACTGCCCCAGGAGTAGATTGAAGGTTGCGGGAACGTCCAAGACATGAAAGTCAATCTCATGTTGTCCTGGACAACCTGAGTCTGAATTTTCACAGTCCCCATTACCTCTCTACTTGTGTTATCATATGCCCTTATCACCTGGGCTGTTGGCACAAAGTCCGCGGGCTTCAACCCGATTGCATATGCCGTCATTGACGGGCACATGTTAATAGCGGATCCTGTGTCGACAAGAACCACCAGTATCCATTTGTTTCTACACTCCACAAAGATGTAGAGCTATTTGTTATGATTCGCGCCCTCCGGTGGCAGTTCCTTGTCGGAAAAGGTCAACATCGGGGAAGCCCCTCCCGGAAAAACCAATCCCACCAGCTGTTTAGGCGTGGTGTCTATTGAGAGTTTGGCCTTGTCCATTGCCGATAGGACAACTTGTCTATGAACACGTGAAGCCATAAGCAGTCCCCAGATGGAGATGTCTGCTTGTATCTTTTTCATCTACTTCAGTACGGCCTCTTCTTCAAGTAGTTTCTCTTTCTACTTCTCTGACTCCTTGTCCTTCCCGGACACCTCTGGTTGATCTAGGTGTGGGGGCTTGAAATACCGCCCACTCCTAGTCATATGGTCAACTTCACCAATATACCAAGTATCATCCAGTTGATTGCTCCCCCAGTCCTCATCGGTGTGGGCGAGACATAGGTCATCGTCTTCCCACCACATTCTATCGGCAGCCGACAGACACCTGTCCGGCTCCGTTACAACTGCTCTTGTACCCACAGCACCTTTGGTTCCTATGCTCGCAGCATGTTCTATTCCTACAGACACAGCACGTTCTGTCCCTACAGGGGCTTTGGCCTTTCTGGCCCTCTCAGAACCCTTGATCCTTTCTCGTTCAAACTGTTTCAGTGCAGCCTGCTGTTCAACAACTCCTGTATCCAAAATGCCCAGATCCCGAGCGAAATTCTTGGCACCGACGCTCTCCAGCAATGCATTCTGATTCCCGGCCCTTCCGGCCACAGCTGATGTCCTTGTCCCTGACAGGCCCTGTTCTGGCTAAGATTCTTCAACAATATCTGGTTGGTCATCAAGCCACCCTGTAGCCTCTGCTGGCCCATCAAAATCAAACTAGTTGACTGTCATGTCTCATGGATCTTGTTCGTTGAAAAACTGAAGGTTAGCAATGTCCTCTTCCAGATCCGTTAAGTCATCTAGCCTCTGATCAAATCCATCTTCCTGTGCTACACAAATCTCTGCCCCCACTGGTAATTCCACATTCGGCCTAACCTAGCCTGTTGACGTAATGTAGCCACTCGGATTGTATACCTCCTTAGCAAAGCTCCCAAATTCCTCAGACCTTGAATCAACAGTCCCACTTTCCTCCGAAGTCATCCCTATTCTACCTTTGATAATCACCACCATTAGTTCAGGTTGGGTTCGGAAGATGTCCAACATGCACAAGCCAGTGCTGTCAAGAATGAACACCTCCGGCTTGGGTAGGTGAGAAGGGGTGATATATACGCTAGGGTCGTATGACACAACCCTAGTTTGGATTGAGTTGATGCATTTGGGAGGTGGAGCTTGGTTATGTGGTGGGAGAGCGTTGGTTGTGACATTAGATTTCTCCGGAGGCACAATCACCCTGTTATCAACGAGATCTTGAATCTCATGACGCAATCTAAAGCAATGGTCAGTGTCGTGACCATGCTGTTGGTGAAAGGCGCGGTATTTAGCTGGGTTATGGGAGGGGGGAAGTGTTTCTGGTAATGGCCGTGGCTCCAGAGGCTTCAAGTGCCCTTTCTTAATTAAAACCCCCAGAGCTTTGGACAGGGGCATGTATAGTGGAGTGAAGGTTCTTTGGCCTCGAGGTAAGTACTTGGTTGTTTGTGAGTTACTTCCGGATGCGCCGGTGAATGGTGTAGCTGTAAGGGTTCTTGGGGTGGTGGTGGTGACCATGCTCACATCTAAAGCTCTGGCAGCTGTAGCACTGCTTGTGCCTGTATTCATATTGCGGTTGAAAGTCCTCCTGGGCTGTTCTTTGTCAGTGTCAATCAAACCTTGCTTCAAAGCGTCCTCGATCTGCACCCTAATCTCATGTAGATCTGCAAAAGTGGGAAGAGAGAGGACGATCATCTTCTGCATGAGCTTGGGCTGGAGGTTGCGTACAACCATCCATATTTGATCTTTGTCAGTCGGCCTAATGGTCATCATCGAGGCCTTGGCCCTCCAACGGGTCACAAAATCGGAGAAACTCTCATTCGGCTCCTGCCTAGTCGTCTCGAGATCACGGGTTGTAATCTCGATCTGTGTATTGTAGGAGTATTGAGCTATAAAGGCCTTAGCCATCTCCTCCCAGTTCCTCTTAACGGAGTCCTCCAGTTTTGCATACCAAATAGTCGCTACACCCGACAGGGAAAGCTTCTGTAATCTGGAGAGGCCTATCGGTCTTAAAATATCTGAAAACAGCCGTAGGTGCACCATGGGATCTCCAGACCCATCGAAATGGTCAATATATGGCATCTTAAACTGGTTCGGCAACGTCACGGCCGAGTCGGTGTACCCATCCTCAATATCTGGAATGGACTTCACACCTTGAGATTTCTTGAACAACTTTTCAAGCTTGCTCACTTTCAACGCTGTAGGGTCCACCTCGAACTCAAAGGGTGAATCCGGTAAGTTAGTCTGTGCTTTGGATAGCTGGGGTAGGATTGGGGGTGGAGCCGGCCCTGTTGGAATGTCTGTATCTTCCTAGACATTAACTGTCTCCCCGAGTATTGGCACTCTTGGTGGGGGAGGAGCTTGGTGTGAAGCGGATGCTCCGGTTTGCTGTTGTAGCCTGGCAATTAACTCTGCCTGTTGGGCCATGACCTCGGCCTGTTGTTTGGCAAATTTTGCTTGACGGGCAGCGTCCTGCTGCATGGTTCTCATACTTTCTTGGAGTTGACGCATCATCTCCTCCATTCCTGCCATACTGCCTTGATCTAACTGAACTGCCGGTATATCTGTCTCTACAGTAGACTCGAAAAATCTAAACCTGACTACTCAAGGACCACTGATCTGGCAACCGCGGTACCGATACACTGTGCGTTACTGACCTCCGTCTAGCAACCGGGGGTAAAGAGTGGAACACTGGTTGTCCGTCTATCAGATCCTTAGATCGATGGAGTCTGCGACCTCTAGTCCAAAGTGCTTGGGGAATATCTGCTTGGTCGGAAGCAATTGTGCTAAACTACCTAGCAAAAAGATAAATAAAGCATAATAAGGAAATAAACAACCAGAAAAACGGACAGCATAACGGTTTAAATAAACACAACACACAATTGGCATGACAACACACAGTTGGCGTTTGTAAGCTGAATATACTGTTCTCAAATACTGATCATTGTTCCCAAATCACTGCCCCAAATCTGAATCTGATATCCGCGGATATAACCGATTCCCAAATACTGATACTGATGCCCACAGGCCTGATACCCAGACTTGCAAATTGATACATGCATTCTTATAGAGACACGCTCTAAAAGCACATAGCAAGCAAGTGAGGGCCAAAACACACCCATGTTGGGATAGGGTTTCCCTGTCCTACTTTGTCAGGAGCTAGGGTTTCACTATGCACACAGCGGTTTCAAACAACCTATAATCGGCTAAGCAACCTGTCCTAGTTTGGGATGGTCACTATGGATTTCGATATGCACTAGGTCGAATGGTCAAAAGGGTGCCCCGGTAAAGACCGGGGTTTGTGTTCCCATCATGGCAAAGCCCGTAACCGGTCAGTCTTATGGCACGATTCTCGAAGCGAGCCTCCGACAAACCGTTCAGGAATAGCAGACGGTAAACACTGTGTCCTAGGCGCACCAATGCATATGTAATGCAAAGATATACATAAGTGTAGTCAAAACAAGATATCATAAGTTCGAGTCAAATTCTCTAAATCCTCAGCAGAGTCGCCAGAAACTGTAGACGTGCCCGAACGTCCTGGGAAAATCCCATTTTGTTCATTGGGCTCACTACAGTTCGGACTCAATGTCACGGTTCTTAATCTGATCTTGTAAAGTGCAATGCGAGATTGATAAATCACCAAAGAGTCTAAATCCGGCAAATCGTTTTGAAAAACTGATTTTTAGAAAGAAGTGCCAAACATGGACTGCTTTGCCAGATACAGAGTCACCACCTAAATATTTTATTTTTGGAAAATTTAGGAAACCCTGACTCGTGCCTAAGGCCACGTATCCGTCATCACCAAAGTTGCCTCGGCTCGAGAACTTGGGTACGAAAGGGAAAGGTCATGCAATGAGCACCCCCGCTCGCCCGATCAAAGATCGGCCTTTACTAACATGATATCTTGTTTTTGAAAACACATGTGCTCTTATTCCGGTTATTAACCTAGAATTACTATGTGATGCGCACAGCATACAAGTATAGACTGGATTGCCTAAGGTGGAACAAAACATCTCATGTTTGTTTTTTAAAGCGGTTTGCTACTCGCAAGTAGGCTAAAATGTGGATTTTGCCACCCTCAAGTGGGCTTGGAAAACATGGTGATTTGCCACTTTCAAGTGGGCTTAAAACTTGCAATCAATGAATTGTTCCAATTCAAGTAATCCAACCTTCACCCACAGGCATTCAGGCAGTTATATCACATAAGCAGTTAGCCTCATGGCAAGCATGCTATCATGGCAGTCACTCACACACATGCAAGGATGCTAAAGCATAAACACTCACCGAGTACTCCGAGCCAAAACAAAAGCTATGTTAGAAATCAATGCATGATCCTAGCTATGTCAAGAATGCCTAATGCAACACATACAGAATGCAACTAAGATAGGCTCGGCTATTCTAAAATGTCATGTGAAATGCAATTTGATACATGTATTCAAACAGGAATTGAAATACAATGCAGTTAGTATGATGCACCGAGCCTGGTGCATGCAAGACAGATGAATGGATGCAAACATGCGAGCATAAGGATGCTAATTGAAACATGTCCTAAAACTAACCATCATAAGCGGGTAAATAAAAGGGAGAAAGAAATGGGGGTTGGAAGACATGCATCACACACACGCACACTTATTTACAATAATTGTGCCCTCTCGACGGAGGGTCCGAATGAATAATACAGAACCAACTAGCTAATCTAAGCTAATCTAATTAAACTAGTTATTACACAACAGAATGAATAACAAGCTACAGCTAATTATTACACAACTCTAACTAATTAACAAATCAGCTAAGTTAGCAATTAAATAAGCATATAAACTATATGATGTAGGCTGCCTCAGCTCTGCTTTGGATGACAAAGGATGTATGCATGCTCGACTCGCCTTGTTCGGAAATCCCTTGCGACGCCTCGATTTGCCTCTGTTTGCAATTGATCTCAGAAACTTGCACCAAGCTCCAGAGAGATGAAACTCCACCTTGGATATTGGCCTTGGAGACCACCTGCCGACCACTTTTTGTGGTGAAAACCAGAAAAAGTGGTCGGCCAGCCACTTTATTTGGTCGGCCGACTAGTTTTTACTGCTGGTTTCTGGTTTTCTGCAACAGAGGGCAAGAAACGGGCATGGCAAAGTATTTGCAACACATGTATGCGCGACCACCCTCCCTATCATTACATAAGCTCAAGGGAGTGTAAGTCTCGACCCTCGGGCCACCAATCACGCATCTCGATGCATGATGGCCGAGGGGCCAAATTGCGCAACTCAATGTGGAATGAATGGACATACAAACACTTAAAGCCTAGAACTCCGTCATGTATAGTCAAGAGTGTCGACGATCGGGAATCGAGGTACGTTTCATCACTTCGAGTATGAAATGTCCCTCGTTTCCCGTGTTTGGACTAACGCCTATTCCAAACACAATGCAACAAACATGGCATGCACAGTGCGACTCAATCATGCAATTTAATGCAACACAACTTGATCATGCAAACATGCAAACTAGCATACATGATGCTATGAACTATATGGCATACACAACGCTCATGACACTAACATACACAATGCACGTGGTAACCAACATACATAATGCGATGAAAATGGCATGCACTAGTACGATGATTAATCATGTAACAACATGGCATGCTCAATGCTACGAACTGCATGACATACTCAATGCGCAATGAACTTAAACCGAAATGAATAGGCCTCAGCCATGTCCAAATCAGCGGCCATTGATGATGAAATCAAGGCACCAAAACACACACAAACATGTATAATGCAATGGCCCAAGCCTAAGGCACAAAATACAACTTTCCAAGAGCATTGAAAAGATGAAACATGGAGTACAATGGCATGTGTTCCAGCACTAAAATGGCATACAAAATGACTTCGAATTATGCAAACGACTCACGCAATGCATGTTGAAAGGCTCAAGTATCGAAAGCTAGTGAAGCATATTACACTAGAGGCATGCAAGGTGATGCTCAAATGACCAAACCAACCCCAAACAGACCCTATGCAGGCCAAAACAGTAGCAAAATGAGTTGGGATGATGGCTTTGAAAGGCACAAAAATGGGGCTCATGCAATGGCTCACAAATAGGGCATAAAAGCATAACTCTAAAGAGCACTTAAAGAGTGAAAAATATGGAAGTATAGCAGCCCTACATGCTCTGAAATAACATTCCCAATGATGCCAAAATATGCAAATATCTCAAGTTAAGCATGCAAGAGACCTCAAAACTCAAAGCTAGTCAAGGCTATTACACAACAAGCATGCATGGCGAGCATCATGCGACCAAGAGGCCTCAAAACAGAGCTAAGGCAGCCCAAAATATGAACAAAACCACGTTGGAGAAAAGCCAAAATGTGCTAGAATGAATAGCCAAAACATCATGCGAACCAAGCTAGTGAACAAGATTTACACTACAAGCATATGGAGCATGTGAGAGGTTACCGAACCAGCCAAAAACAAAGCCATGACATGTCAAATGATGACCAAAAACCCACTGAAACGGAGCTAAAACATGCTGGATTGACATGCTACCTTGATGAGCCATAAATGGAAATACACTACACATATGAGAAGCATGCCAAGGGTTACCAAACCAACCATGGACAAAGTCTAGGCAGGCCCTAAAAGTCACCAAAAGGTGCCTGAGCCAAGCCTTGAAAGTATGAAAATGTATGCTCCTTTGATAGGCCAAAAATGCAAGTAAACATGACAAAAAGAGAGAGGGTCACCCCTCTCTGATTTAGGACCTCAAAACCACATGCCAACCACTGAAAATCCACTGGATTTTAGTGGCTAAAAGGCCAAGCAAGGATTAGCTCAAAGGCCCTGAGGTATGGCACAAAACAAGGCCAAACAAGGCATGCAAGAGGGTAGGAGACCCTCAGCACCCAAGAGGCCTTAAACAAACATGTTAAGTGCTAAAAAATGAAGCTTTTTTTTTTAGTTGAAAACAAAGCTCAAATAAGTATGCAAGTATGGCTAAGAGAGTGACCAAAACAAAGCTTAAAAGGGAGAAAAGAGGTTACCCTTGAAGCTCAGCAAAACCAGCAGATTTTCTGAACCAAAAACCAACTCTTGAGCCCTCTCAAGACCCTCCAGCAACTCAGTAATGAGGTAAGAGTGTTTGGCTATGAGGTTGTGTGCACAAGTGTGAAGCAAAACACCAATATAGAGTGGGAAAGAGAGGGATATATGCCTATGCCTTAAACAAAATTTCAGAACCTCTGCCAAGGAGAGGGGGAGCCTCTCTTATAGAGGAACAAAGTTAAAGCTTCCTCAAGAAGCTAAAACTTAGATGCAATCCCTCCATACGTGTGTATGGAGGATACAGTCTGTGCCCTCCAGCTGGCACAGCTGGCATCCATTCAGTCTGACAAAACATAAGGAAAGCTGCCGATCAGAAAAGGTGGTCGGCCTGCTACTTTTAGTGGTCGGCCGACCACCCAAAGTGGTCTCCCAGGTAAGAAAGTGGTCGACAGGGGGAATTGGTGCTCTCCACACTGAAAGCAAGCCAATGGTGGGGTGGGAAACCAGAAAATGTGGCCCACAGACCAAAAAAACCAGTTTCCCGACCAGAAAACCGGCTGGCGGGGAAAAAAGTGGCCTCCAAGGATAAAAGCTGGTCTCCCACCCTTGTACCACTTCCCAAACAAGGAAAGTAAGATTTGTACCCAAGACAAACCAAAACGGATGCAAGATGAGGGTTCAGGAGGCAAGACGCGCGGCCGGGAGCGCCGAAAACCAGCCGCCGAACATTAAAAGTGGCATATGACCACAAAAGTGGTCTCCCGGACCACAGTGTCCCTCTAGACAGAGGAAACAAGGTGTGTTCCAAAAACCGTGCCAAACGGAGAATGTTAAGCGGTCCCGAGCCGAGGCGCATGGCCGACGGCTCCGAAAACCGGAAACTAGTCTCCAAATGGGAACAGTGGCCTATGACCACGAAAAGTAGCCTACGACCACTGAGAGATGGTCTACAAGACCTCTCCCTCCCTCTGGAAAGAGAAAACAAGACTTGGTCTACGGACCGAGTCAAAGTACAAAGGGTCCCGAGGTCCGGAGGCGAGGCTCTCAGCCAAGAACTCCGAAACCTTTAAACAAGCACAACACGCGCAATCACCGAGCGCTTAATCGATGACGTCTGAGTCTTAAGGTCGGTCAAAAATGAGGTGTCTACACATGGTGCCTCCACAACACCTTTACTAACGGTATAGTTTTGCCCCGTAGCACCTATTCCCGGGCATCTAGTATTAGGACCGGCCGCTCTTCGTACGAGGCATCCTCATCCACCTCTAAATCAACCCAATCAAGCACATGAGAAGGGTCGGGCTCGTACTTCCTAAGCATAGATACATGAAACACATTGTGAACTCCCGAAAGTTGTGGCGGTAAAGCTAGCCGGTATGCCATTTCCCCAATTCTCTCCAATATCTCGAAAGGTCCAATAAACCTCGGAGACAATTTACCACTCTTACCGAATCTCATCAAACCCCGTCTTGGTGAGATTTTAAGAAACACATGGTCACCAACTTCGAAAGATAAGGGTCGTCTTCTCTTATCGGCATAACTCTTTTGTCGGCTTTAGGCCGTAGCTAACCTCTTCCGAATGAGAGAAACTTTCTCGGTTGTCTTCCTAACAATTTTTGGGCCCAACAACGGTGCATTACCCACCTCGGCCCAACAAACCGGTGATCTACAAGGTCGTCCATACAAGGCCTCAAATGGTGCCATCTTGATGCTAGCTTGGTAACTATTGTTATAGGCAAATTCAATCACCAGCAAGTGCCTCTCCCAAGACCCCTTGAAATCGAGGATGCAAGCTCTAAGCATGTCCTCCAAAATTTGAATAGTATGCTCTGATTGTCTATCGGTTTAAGGGTGGTAAGCGGCACTAAAGGTCAACTTAGTTCCCAACGGCTCTTGAAGGTTTTGCCATAACCGGGCAGTAAAACGAGAGTCTCTATCCGATATTATGGTTACGGGAACCCCATGAAGTCAAACTATCTCTTTAATGTACAACTCTATCAAGAGCTCAACTGAGTCGTCGGTGCGCATCGGAATGAAATGAGTAGACTTAGTCAACCTATCAACAATCACCCAAACGGCATCATTATCCCGCTGTGTTCTAGGAAGCCAAACTACAAAATCCATAGTAATATGCTCCCATTTTCACTTGGCTATCAGTAAGGGTTGTAACAAACCCACTAGTCTTTGGTGTTCGGCCTTCACTTGTTGATAAGTAAGGCACTTCGACACAAAGGAAGCGACATCCCGCTTCATACCTCTCCACCAAAACTAACGGCTAAGATCACGATACATTTTGGTGCCTCTCGGATGTACCGCAAGGCGTGAGTGATGGAACTCTCGAAGTATGTCCTCTCTATAAGATTCTGGTATAAACAAGCGGTCTAGATAACGTATAATTAAATCCGAGTGAATGTTCAGGCCCTTCTCTTCCTTCCCGTTGGAAATTCTATCCTGAATTGACTCCACTTCACGGTCCCCTTGTTGTGCCTCTATAACTTTACTAATCAAGGTAGGTTGCGCATTCAAAGTAAACAACGTTGCACTCTCACTGGACTCACCCAAGTGTAAATCAAACTTGCGGATGTCACCTAGCATAACCCATTTCCGAATGGCCACACTTGCCAAACTACTTACGGACTTCCGACTCAAGGCATCGGCTACTACATTGGCCTTTCCCGAATGATAGTGTAACTCGAAGTCATAATCCTCCATAAATTCCTTCCACCTCCGTTGGCGTAAATTCAAGTCTTTTTGGGAAAACAAGTACTTTAAGCTCTTATGATCGAAGAAAACCTCAAACTTTTCTCTACACAGATAATGCCTCCAAGTTTTCAAGGCAAAGATTACCGCCGCTAATTCTAAGTTATGGGTGGGGTAGTTTTTCTCATGAGTTTCAATTGCTATGAACCATAAGCCACAACCTTTTCCCCTTGCATTAAGACACAATCAAGCCCATCCCGAGATGCATCACAATAAACGGTGTAACCCAAACCTCTTTCCGGAATTATCAAAACTGGTGCGGTAGTCAATCTAGTTTTGAGTTCTTGGAATGACCTTTTACAAGCCTCACTCCACAAAAATTTGACACATTTTCTAGTCAATCTAGTCAAAGGCACAGCTAGTCTAGAGAAGTCCCTTACAAAACGTTGGTAATACCTCGCTAATCCCATGAAACTCCGGATCTCAAAAATATTTTTGGGTTGTCCCCAATCCTGTACCGCATCTATCTTCGAGGAATCTATAGTTACTCCTTCTCTTAACACTACATGACCTAAAAACTTCACATCGGTTAACCAAAACTCGCATTTTTCAAATTTGGCATGCAACTGGTGCTTTCTAAGCAAATCAAGCGCTACTCGTAAATGAGCTTCGTGTTCCTCCTCGGAGGTTGAATAAATTAGGATGTCATTCACAAAGACGACCACGAAACGATCCAAGTATTCTCAAAATCAAATCCATAAAGGAAGTAGGCGCATTGGTCAACCCAAAAGGCATCACAAGGAATTCGTAATGGCCATAACGCGTGCGAAAGGCCGTTTTCTGGATGTCCTCCTCTCGAACCCTCAACTAATGGTAACTCGACCTCAAATCTATCTTCGAAAAGCAACAAGACCCTCTAAGTTGGTCAAACAAGTCATCTATTCTGGGTAAAGGATACTTGTTATTGATGGTAACCCAATTCAACTTACGGTAATCAATACACAACCGCAACGACCCATCCTTCTTCTTCGCAAAGAAAGTTGGCGCTCCTCAAGGCGATGTACTAGGGTGAATGAAGCCCTTGTCTAAAAGCTCTTGGAACTCATGCAATTCGGCGGGTGCAAATCTATACGACGCCATGGAAATCGGTGCCGTGCTAGGCATAAGTCAATGGTGAACTCAATCTCCCGGTGGGGTGGCAAACTAGTAAGATCCGCGGGAAAAGACATCCGGGTATTCACAAACTACCCTTGGCAATTCAACATGAGGCCCGCCACTCTCACTATCCAAGAGAGCTGAAAGGAGGCCACTAAGCTTGCTTCTATTACGAGGGTCAAAAACTGCCGACAAGACCCTATCAACTTGGTCCCCCAGAAAATAAAAACAATCGCTGCTCGAGGTGCACACCGTAACTCTCTAATGGTAACAATCAATCACAGCCTAGTACGAAGATAACCAATCCATACCTAGGATGACATCAAAATTTGACATGTCTAGTAACACAAAAGCAAACAGGATTCGACGCCCGGCAACCTCTATCTCACAACCACGACACCCCCGATCTAAGTCAACTGTACCCCCAACTGGTGACTCTACTCTGAGTGGAGACGCCAACTGTGCCACCTCTAACCCCAATGCAGACACAAATCCAGTAGATATGAATGAATGAGACGCACACGTATCTATCAACACATTAACACACAACAAAAATACCTCTCACAACTAAGGATCCTGGTAATAGCTCTGGCGTGGTAACAACATACACGCGCCTCTGTGGCCTCTGATCAATCTGCTCATCTCTCGGAGCATAGGCCTGCTGCACTGACTGAGCCGAAGTAATTCCCCGATTCGCTCGTGAAGTCTGGGCTGAGTGAGCCTGCCGGTGGCTCTTAGTCTGCCTCGACCCTGATGCGCCAGATGCACCTCCCGACTGTGGGCAAGCTCTCTTCATGTGCCCCGGCTAACCACACTGGTAGCAAGTAAGCCATGGCCCTTTACTCTGAGACTGAATCTGGGATCGATTAGGTGGTGGTGGTGGTAACATCTGCTGTCCTCTCCCCTTTTTGTAGGCATGAAAAGGCCTTGTGACCCGGTTGGCCACACTTGAAACAAGAGAAACCACACAGTGCACTCTTCCCCGAGCCCGCATTAGGCAAGGGAAAGGTGGATCTAGACTGCTGTGGTTGGGACTGGGACGAAAAGGTGCTCCTGCTCTTCTTGTTGGGTTTATAGTCCCCTTGTGACCTTTGACCCCTAGACCTTAAACCCCAGATTCTCTCCTCCTCAGCCTCCACGATAATCTCTACATGTGCTGCTACCTCCACAAGACGGTCATAGTTCCAGATCATATTCCCAGCAACCTTGAACAAGATCTTGGTTCTCAACCTCTTTTCAAATTCTATGCAACGGTGTTCCTCCGTTGCCATCAACTCCGGTGCAAACCGGGACATACTAGTAAAAGCCGCCTTGAACTCGGCTACGGATAGGTTAAGTTGTTTGAGGTCCTGAAACTCCTACCTCAATCTCTCCCTAGCAGTGGGAGGTATGTACTTATCTTGGAAAGCCACCATAAATGCTTCCCACGTTGGCTCTACCCAGCCCTTGGCGTACTTCCACCATTGGCCCGCATCTCCTTTGAGGTAGTAACTCGCAAGAGTCACTCTTAGCTCACTGTCTTCGATGTGAAGCATCTCAAATGTCTTCACCGTTTGCTTGAGCCATTCATCCGCTTTCTTGGGCTTGAGGCCACCATGGAATTCATCCGGCTTGGCCTGTAAAAACTCTCTCATAAGGAACTCGCCTTTGTCTCTACGGCGTTCTCTCGGGCTTGGTTCTCCGCCCTCAATATGTTCATCGATTCCCTCAAAGCCCCTGCCATTTCTCAGGCTAGGGCCCCCATTGCGGCTTGACCCGTTTGCCTTGGAATTTTCGCTTGCCCTACTTGCTCTGCCACATCGGCTTGGCCTAACCCTTCCGCTTGCACCGGAACCTCATGGACCGGTACTTCATGCACACCCCAGCGAGCCCTACCACGCCTTTCACCTCTACCACCACGGGTTTGACCCCTTCCTGACATCCTAAAAAACAAGATAAATGATTTAGCACATAATCCCAAATGTGCTCGCAACTTGCCTCACACGTTTGACCATGACAATTACATATATATCTCTATCATACAAACAATTTAATTTCACTCCACATAAGCACCTAATCACGTAAGCACATACGGATTATCCCTTTGTGATGAAATTCGTCCAGTGAAAAACCAAGAATTCTTAGCAGAAGGGTATTGATCAAGTACCCTTCTAATAAGACCTCAAGGAATTTAATAGGCGCAAACAACATCTCAAAAGTCTAATCCCATACCCATATAGTCACATAAGCATGTTATCACATAGTCACAAAATACAAAGCATCTCCTTATCATGCGAAATGAACCCATTGTGGTATAACAACCACTTCCCACAAGCCCCAAGTATTCAAACCCGGTAGTTCTGATACCAAGTTGTAACGCCCCTAAAAAAGAAAAGAAAAGAAATACAATAGATATAATAATAACCAAGGCACTCAGGAGATACCAGAATTATCCCCAACACATTCCATTACATGATCTCAAAGTTTAAACAAAAATAATCCCACATGCGTTTATACATTCAATGAATTTTAGTACATGAATCTATAGCATGTAGAACATTTAATCAAAAATAAATAAATGCCCTCAAGGGGCTTACAAATTCCAAGGCCTAAGCCCGGTTACACAAAAGATGGTTCCTCGAACCCACACATATATAGCCCTTGGCTTTCAAAAAAATATGGTCACAACAAAATAGAGCCTCGTGCCCTCAATGCATGCGTCCACGTCCTAATTTGGCGGATTCACCACGTCTTTTCCTACACCAAAATCCCATAGGGGTGAGCATAAAGCCCAGTAGAGAATTCTTAACCAAGTATATACATTTTATGCAAGGCTTCCGATGTGAAATGCACATGCCATGCTATGCCTTTTAAAACAAAATCACTTTTGCTCATCCTTTAAAAAAAACATCATGTTCAATGATAACTTGCAATCTCAACAGTTCAAAATTTATAATTTGAATTCAATGGGTGGTAAATACGACTCAAGTAATCCTTAGGTTGGTGTCTGCAAGTAAGTATAACTAGCACTATCAAAACCCCACTTTACCGGTTGCTAACCGGAAGGGAAGTGGTATCTTCTCCGCACGTGTTTTCGGTCTTTCACCCCGGATACTCAGGCCAACTTAATCAATTTCATCTACACCTCCCATCCGGACTTACCAACGTATTTACCCCAAAACATTTCAATAAATTCATTCGCAAACTTACTTTTCTCAATGCAAAAGTTTCCCAAGCTCAATTTTAAAATGTGTAATAATCAATTAAATGAATATGCAATGCAATAATTATCATTACTACATAACATTCCTCCATCTTCAAATATCTCAATGATAGTTCAATATGATCAAACATTCCACTCCTCTTTCAACACTACCTTGCATGGCAACTACATTTTCATTTAACCCATCAACAAGTGAACACATTTCACATTTCATGCTAATCCAACAATTTGTTACTTCATGACTTTGTGTACAATTTCAACTATAAATTCCCATCTCCATAATTCACACATTCCATGAAATTCGTCATTTTCTCAAATAGCAAAAGATATTTTAAATTTCAATCTTTCATTGTGACATATCAACAATAGACTAATTTCATAGACTCTTAACCCATTTCAACAAATCATAAATTTTAGGTTTTTGGCTAAAAATAGGTATCTCTTCACTTTTTAGAAGGAAACTCACACAAACATCTTTCCCACATAATGAAGTTGAAACCCTAAAGGATTAACTTAGAAAAGTTGAGATTTAAACCCACATTTGAAAATCCTAGCATTCATGAGCCAAAATCAAAACCTTCCTAATATTATAAAGAAAACCCCAAAATCAACATCAATGTTGCAAAAACATATATATAACTCAAAGAAGTCCCTACCTCAATCTTGTTGAAGGAAAAATAAATGAAAGCCCTCAATTTGACGGTGTTGAACTCCGATCTCCACCTCACACAACGAAGCCCTTGAAGAGTTTTCCAACTTTGATCAAGAGACAAGGGTCAAAATGTTTATGGATTTGGAGAAATCAAAAATTTAGTGAGTGTTGATATAGGAAATATAGAGAGAAGGAGGAGAAAAAGGTTTTTAGAGATAGAAAGAGAGGTGTATAAAATGATATACACTCAACCTAAGGAAGGAAGAAAAAGAAAATTTTCTGACTCAGCGTCTCCCGTACGTGCGGAGTGTGCTTCCCCGCACATACGGCCTTTATCCCCACACGTGCGGCCCCTTCCCCTGCACTTCCACTCCCGCACCTGCATATATTGCAGTGACCAACCCAGAACTTCCACTGTTTTCCGCACGTGTGGGCTCATCTCCCGCACGTGCGGCCCCATCCCGCACGTACGGCTCAACCCTCAGCCCAGAAAATTTTCCAGTTCAAGTGTAAAACCCCCGGATTCAATTTCAAGCCTCTTGAAACAAGTGGAACTCAGAATTGAAATTAATAGAGATTAAAATTTTGAGACATAGATTTCGAAAGTGTTGAACCCAACGCATACAAAAGAAAAGTAAGATGGGTTACGTACCCAGTCATCACAGCGTTTTTGGAAGATTTTTTCCTTTGCTTGCAAGGTCGTGCCCGCAACTGTTTTTGTCACACACACGAGGTTCTATGTCCCACCCGCGAGGGGCCGCGACCAATTATGCCCTTCAGGTCTATTGGCTTAAGAGAATGCATGGCTCACAGTGACTCGTGAAGAAAGGCGCGGTTACACGAATCGCACCCTTGATGTTCGCGACTGCGACCAAAACACACCTTCAGGTCCTTTGTATGGAGAAGTTGTGTGGCCCGTAAGGGGCTGCGAAGGTAGGCCGCGATTTGGGATTGTGCTCTGCGCCTGCGATTATGTTTTTTGCACCAGCGATATTAAGTTCGCACCCGCAATGTGACTGACTATAAATATCACCCAAAAGTTAGAAATATCTACTTTTTGACCTCATCTTCTTTGCCTCTCTCTCCAAATCGCCATTTTTGGACTTGTGAGCTCTAAACACTTGGTTTCGTCTAGTTCCACCCATTTCCTACCCCTAATACTTAAGACTTTAAGGTAGAGCACATTGAGGGCTACAATTTAATTTGAAAATTTTGAGTTTCCGTCTCTATCGATTTTTGGGTGTTGCACTTTTCTCCCTTTTGCTTTGAGGTAGAGATTTCTTTAATGATTTGCATGTTTTTAGCCTTGTTATGTGTTATTTGGATAAATTAATACTTGGGAAGATTAGGGTTTGATTGAAGTATGTTTTAATGCATAAAGAGGGGTTTTCTTAAAGTTTTTCTTAAAAACCTTATTGGGTTGTTGATAATTATGACTGGTATCGGAAATTTTAAAAAATGGTCTTTAAAATGAGAAACTTCAATATTATTACCAAAACCCTTGATTTGTGCCCAAGGTTAAGAAACAAAATTATGTTGTTGATAATCTATTTAGCGCACACATTGCTCCGATTGTAACTTAGCAGGACGCATTGTGCCGATATCATTTGCTTTCGTTCCTAACCATCCATTCAACACAAGGTATACGTATGTTTGTGCGATGGTAGTGCACATAGTCAGTGGATAAGTCAAAATGCAATAATACCTATTTCGTTGGCTTATAATTGTATTATTAACAGTGGTGCACACATTTGACTAAGTAAAAGTGGACGAACAGAGTCATGTTGTTTACGCAAGTACCAATTTATAAAAGACTAAAGTATTGAGAATACGAAAAACAATTTTGATACACTAGAGAATATTTTCATTTATAAATTAACTTGTTTCATGTTTTAGTCACTTTACATATGAAAATGGCCCCAACACATCTATTACAAAACACAAATAACAAAAAACAAAAAAACAAAACGCTATTACATAAAAGTCTAAACTAATCTATTTGGCCTCAGAGCTCTTGGGGTCGGACGACAACGACTCAACGTCCTCTACCTTAAAAGGAATCGGTACGTCAAGCGATACTTGAGCAACAGCTAGGGCCTTTTGCCAGCCATGTTTGAAGCCTCTATTTTCGAAGGCAAAAACTTGGTCGGCATATTTCTCGGTTGCAACCATCTCTCCCCGCTCAAAGGCCTTTGTCGTCGCCGCTTGAGCTTCTGATAGCAGTTTCTATGCTTCAAGCAACTCAGCCTTTAAGTTCCCCAGCTCATCCTTGGTCGCGTTCAGTGCTTCTTCAGAAAGCTTTGCCCTCTCTTCGGCAGATCAGCGAAGCAAATCGACATGCTACACTTTCGCCTCATCGGCAGAAGCTTTTTACTGCTCTTCTTCGATCATTTGCTGAGTGGCCTCTGCCCTTTGGGTTGCGACCGCCGATTTTGTTCTTTGCCGTTCAGTGGCCACCTCTGTTTGAAGACAATTGCTCAACTCCACAGCATTGTGAAGGCGGCGACCAATGTTGGAAATTCTTTCAACAACCTGCAAAAGATATATTTTGTTAGGCGCCAGGTATTTTCAAACAAACAAAATAACCAAGGGACAAAGAATGGCACTTACCAAAATGGCCGATTGTGTAGCCAATGCAACCAACAGAGCATTAGGTTCAACATGGAACATCGTCTTGTCCAATGGCAACGTAATCGAGGTCGCCATGCTTAGATCGGTCGCGGGCTTCTTGAAGGCCAAAGTGCCAGTCAAAACCAGAGCACCTTTGATTTTGGACAACACCTGGAACGGCGCCGTCAAATCATAGCTAGAAGCTACTTTAGCTCTTTTTGTGGTAGGCCGCTTCGTCAGTTGTGGTGATTCGATAGGATGCTTGAAGCTAGCAGAGTCGGTGGCTTCTACCGACGTCGACGGGACCTCAACGAATGCCAACGACGGTGGTTGTGCAGGTACTACAACTACCGCTTGTTCAGCGGTTTCTTTCATTTGAACGGTTAGAGTATCAATTGCTAAGTTTGTGACGCCCCAAAAATTACGAACTTTAGAGAATATATTATCAATTAAATACAGGGTTTATCTAAGGTTAGGAGTCTAGGAAACGGCACTAATGAGTCCTATGGCCAATAACCGAGTAAAATCCCAGATCGCCGGAGGAGTCAAGGTAGCCTCCCTTCTAAGTCCAGCTTTCTTAAGTAGCGCACTACCCTTTTGACAGATCTTAAAAGGCATTGACGCAAGGTCTCATAAGCAATGCAGAGATAGGAATAGAATTACAAGGAAAATAATAGTTACAGCGTCTCAAATTTTAAATTTACAAAACGAGTTCCATTACTATTACAATCCAAAAAGAATAAATACAAGCACAATTAGACTAATGAGCGAAATGGTTCCGAACTTTCTCTAAGGAAAACTTAAGTCTTCAAATGTCTTTGACTTTTCGTTGGCTTCGTATGTTTCTTCGATACTTGGCACGAAACACCATGAGCTTTGAATGCCCAGTAAACACACACACACCCCATTCCTTTTTCCCAATCCAATACACCATCACAATTATAACAAGCAAGTAATGAAGCACGATAATCATTCAATAATAAAGGATTACAAGGTTAGATGTTAGAAATCTAGAAATCCCCCAAAGAGACTTTGTCCTCCCAACCACAAGAATCGGGCGCGGATTATTCGGTATGCCTCCTCTTTTGCTGCTTTGTTGCAGAACTAATCTCCGATGCCTACCGACGGTTATATACCACGTAGCGCCAACCGCGGGGTCTCAAAAGAGACGGTAATAATGGGCCTTGCCCAAATCCCTCCTTACACCAAATACCTAGGGTCCGAATACAACCGCTCCGTTCAAGGGTTCCGAAAACCACTTGCTCAAGATTTTAACTTCCAAATAGGGAACGCAACCCGTCAACCAATCAATATCTTAGTAATCTTGTCCAATAATTCACAACCCATTACCATCCATTAAGTTTCCCGTTTGAGTTAGATAATTTAAGTTAGAGTTAGGACATGTTCTTGAAACAACACCTATTACACAAGTTTGAACAACTAAATAGTACAAATAGAAGGAAATAAGATTACAACACATGAGATTCAAATATGAAGATAGGCACAAGTAGCTCTAGGCATATTCAAGTAGTTAAGGGAATAAATTCGCACACGAATAAAATTTCCAGATTTGCATAAGTGTGAGCACCATCGAAGGATTAAAATAAAATACATAAACCTATGCCATGTGAAATATCATATCGAGACATGATCATAAATTAATAAGCATATTCATGAACACAAGAGCATGAAACAATAATGAAAAAGAATTTTCAGATTCAGTACTACGTAAAGATTATACTCAAAAGGGCTATTTCAGATTTATCCAGAGCCCGGCCTTCCAATGGTTCGTAGGGAATTTTATCTAGTTTTCAGAACATTTTTCAGAAATGGAATAGCTTTTCCAGATTTGTAGTTATTTTAGAAATACTCCAGCTCTGTCCAGATTCGTCGACCGTTACGAAAATCGGATTTTTTCACAAACCGCTCACTCATTTTTAATGAAACCAATTTTATTTGAAAGATAACTCCTTAAGAAAGATTTTGACATAAAATGGAAGTCCAGAATATTTTTATAAATTTTTCTACAATTTTCGTAAGGTGGCTGCAAAATAGATTTTTCTGGCACAGTTCTGGAAAATAGAAAGTTGGTGAGAAAAGAGGTCAGCTAGGGGAAATTTTCCAGTTATCTTGTGATGAAAACGTGCTAAATAATATGTATTAAACTCAGAAATTTAAAGTGAAGGGGTGCCTTTGAAAATTTTGAGAGATTGATAGGGAAAAATGTAGTCTTATACCGATTAAGAAAAATAGAAGAATGGTAGAATCAAGGCTCAACTCCTTTCATTTTAAACACAAGAATACCGTTATAACACATCTGAAAATACCATTTTAAACTTCTAATAACATGTATTTGAAAAAGGAAAATGGAAGAGAGAGTTGTGTTATGTCTTACTTGAGGGTTGTTGGAATTGCTAGCAAACTTCTTCTCCTATCTTCCACCAAGCTCACCCTCCTCTCTCTCTTCTCTCACTAGAATATAGTGTGGGTGTGTGTGTGGGTGTGTATATGTGCTCAACAAATGGGGATGAGTGGTATATTTATAGAGAATTTGGTGTGAAAATTCCCAAATGCCTATTGGTTCCAATTCAATTGAATAGTGCCTTGATTTAGTTTAAATGTAATGGAATGAGGGAGGATTAGAACCTTAATTATGTATTTAATTATGATCTAGTTAGGTTTAGGGCTAATTTAAATACCTTCTAGTTAGAAGTACACACATATATATGGCAAATCTTTATAGGTACCAGAGTCATTATTGCTCCAAGATTTCAAGGGATTTGTTTGTACTAAAGTACAATGATTATAGCCTAAGAGGTATGATGGCTAGCCATGTGATGGTGAATTGATGGACTTGTTTTATATATATATATTTTTTTTGTACAAATCTTGGAAATTGTAAAATAGAATGTTAAAAAAGATTTTAGGGTACAAGTGTATATATAAATATATAATGGTACTTGTTTGGGGTCAATTTGTGATTTAATAAAAATGTGAGGGCTTGGGCTCAATTAAAGTATCTATTTCAAGTGTAGAGTTAATAAATTAGTGTTAGGAAAAATAATCCGGTTTGTATTATCTTGCTTTGAATTTAAAGGTAAATAACTGAGCGAAGACTGTGAAAACCGGAAGTTAAGGTTTAGAGCGATTAATCTAAAATTTGAGAGTTAAATAATTAACATTAGAGTATTAGAAATGATTTCTAAGCTTCTAGGGTCGATTAGGGTTTGTATGGGTTCGTCCGTGATGCGTTTTCGGTTCTAGGGTTTAATTTGCGAACAATCAACGAATTAAGGGCTTTATTATAATAACTCAAAATATAGGGACCTAATAAGGTTTACAAAAGTTAGGGGTCTCACAAAGTTGGTGTCAGCGGATGCCTTCTTTGATTTCACTCGTTCGGTATTCCTTTTTTTGGCAAGGCGAGCAAGGAAAAAGGATTCACTTGCCATTTCTGCCAATTGGGAGCTAGGAAAATCTTCCAAGTTAATGAAAATGTCCTCCTCCTGACCCTCGAGATCTATTCGGATGGAGGAGGCCGCAAGCGTTGGGTTGTTGACTCTTTCCTCAAAGCCAATTTGATCAAAAGCTTGCTTAAGCTCCTCGTTTAAGTCTTCTGCATAACGAGCTTCCTGGTTATCGACAACGTCCAACTCCACCTGCTCGGTATGCTCTTGCTTGGCTTATTCTTTCTATAAAAAGTCGACGATATGTTCGACTTCCTGAACGCTTCGCCGCCTTCACTGGCTGACGATTCCTCAACTCCTATCTCTCTCAAGTTGACAAAGTTGTGGAATACAAGAGCCGAGAGCTGTTCCTCGCCTCAGGGAATCGAGATATGGTCGGCTGCTGTGAATGTAGAGTAGGATGGGTCATATCTCAAGAGGATGTGGGCAGCGCATCCCTCTCCTTGAAGATTTGAATGCCTAGCCTATTCAAGAGCGGCCTTGACCTAATCTAGGACGGCTTCGTTCTCAAAGGTGAGGGACTTCTTAAGATCGTTGCCTACAAGAGATGAAAATGATTAGTCTATGGGTAAGCCGATTAGCAAAGAACTAAATATAAACAGAGCCACTCGGCCACCTGGTTCGCCCCTCTACCTAGGCACAAGGTTTGAGTGTTCCTCTCCTTCGTCGAATTCCCAGTTGCCCCAAACGACAACCATCACATCATCCACCCTTTCACCAGAGCTGGCAAACATGGTTACTAGGTGGTGGTCAGTGTATTTGGCTCTTAAAAAGTAACGCCTTTGTTGACTAGACGATTTGGCAATGACATAACAATGTCGAATAACAGAAATTCCTATGTTCAAGTTTAGTCTGCGGTTCAACTCTACTATGCACATTACTATTTGGTAAAAATTTACATTGGGTTAAGAAGAAAGGAGGTCCCAATAGTTGAGAATGGTCCTAAGGAAATGATGGAGGGGGAAACAAACTTCATCCTTAGCAATTGCTAGTAGAAGGAAGACAATGGTGTTAGTGTCAGTCCTCTCCATGCTCAATTTTGCATCCCCAACGAGGGTCAGTTGAACATCATCAGGGACCAAAAAGTAGCGACAGAAGGCGACGACCCTATCCTCAGACAATAGGGCTTTTAGGTGGTTGGACATAAAACAAGAGGAAGAGGTAACAAAAGTAAGACGGACCAAAAATCTCGAGAAAAAAATGAAATAAAGAGTTAGGCTAAGAGGACTTACAGGTTGAAGCAAGGAACTCGTGAACAATAGAGAGAGAGAGCAGAGGGAGCAAAGCAGTCAGAAGTAAGAAGTTAAAGATAGAAGGTTGGGAGGACGCCAGCATAAAGACCTTTTGGAAACAGAAGGGCGAAAGGTTTTCAAATCGCATTAAATGAATGGAAATCACGAAGAGGCGAGAAACTGCAATCATTTCACATCACATCCCATCTGACATATCAGCAATAAAATAGCGTGCCCATCACACACCCAAATTTCTAGGCACAAAGTATAACTAATTTTGAAGTATGTGAATACGGCCTAAAAAAGAAGCCAAGCATGCAACCCACTATAAGTTAACCTAGTGTTTAGAGGGCAATTGTGGGAGCTGAGTAATTGTGGGCCAAATAAGGCCAAAGCCCATTTAAAATGGGCTAAATAGGCCAGGCCCACTAGATTGTGTCTGTGCTGAATAAATTTTCGATTGAGCATGAAAACGTCAGGGAGCACCGAATCATAGGTACTTGTGCCGAATAGAAAAGCCGAATATGTCGAACGAGCTGGTATGGACCCATCGAGTGGGACCAAAATGTCCCTTTTGAAGAAGTACAGTTGGGGGATGGGCACTGGCAGGATAATGATGAAGGGCTAAGCTGCATGGAGTGAAGATCGAGGAGAGTGACTCCATAAAAAGAGAAGAGAGGCTGGAGAAAGAGGTATGTAAAAAAAAAAGGATCTTGAACCTCAAGAAACCCAAAAAAATACCACCCCTTCTACAAAAACTGATTTATCCGTCAGAGTGCTAATTCCGATACTACCATTCAGAATTTTATTCTTATTTTAGGTCACTGCTGGGAAGATTATCCAAGGGCTCGTTCAGATCAAAGAAGTATTCCATATCCACTTCCAGATGGACACGCATGTGGTTACTATCCTAAAATCATTATTCCTCCTCATTGAAGGTATAGTCAGAGTGTAACGATTCCAAAATACAACCCAAACACTCACACCCTTTCTCTTTCGATATTCATGCCGACCAAAAGAATATGAACAAAATCACGAACTAATATCGTTAAAAAATACACAAAATATATAACGATAAATCTTAGAAAAATCCTTACTTCACATGTGTTGAGTATGTAAAATCTCTATCACTCCCTTAATCACATGTCAGTGTATATATAGATGAAAGGGTTAAAGCTCTATTAATATATATACTAAAAATTGTATAATTACAATAATAAAATCTAAAAATAACTTTGAAAATTATTAAAACCAAATATTAATGTTATAATGATTAAACAAAATAAGTAGAAATAATGATTTTATTTTTATTAAAATTCCAAGAATGTATAATAGAGTATAATGGTTGTTCCTCAAACTCACTCATAGAATGATCATTCCATTTTAATAATGAATAGTGATTTCATTTATAATATATTGTTAATTAATTAAATATAAAAATAAATATTTTAATAAAATAATTATTTTATTGTAGCGAACAAAACATTACCATAATAGACAAATGATGTCCATCTTAACTGTAACGTTAGACTTCTATTTCCAAGTATTGGATCAAAGGAATACAGACATACACACACTTAAAAAATAAACAAAAAATTAAAGTTCAATTGTTTATACTATAATAAAATATGAGTGATTATTTAGAGGTGTTGGAGTATTGTTTCATATTATTTATTACTTAATATTTATTAAATTGTTCTCAAGAAATCTATAAAAAAAAAATATTAAATTTTACTGTTTTAATTAATAATATCAAATTAAAACATCACATAATATTGTTTTATGAAAGAAAAAATAATAATAATTTCTCATAAAACACAGTGGTTGAAGAGTTAATGTCAGCATCACAGTAGTTACTCGGAAGTTTATATCACTTTGATAGTCTTGACAATTTTGATAGGGTTGTAAAACGTTAGTGGAACTAAGGATTGAATTGTTTAAATTTAGTTTAATAGTTTAATGAATTTTAAAAATAAATGTATAGTTAATTAATTAATTTAGTTAATTTTAGATGAGTTTTAATTTAATTAATTAAGAGCTAAACTGAAATAGTTTAATTTTTTTTATAATATATTATGTAAAAGTTATTAAGTTGAGCTCAAAAAAATTAAATTTTTTTAAAATATATTCAAATTTAACTTGTTTAAATACAGATCAAATTAAAATAATATGATTTCTTTTTCACCTTTACATTCTAGCAATGGCTTTTAAAGCTCAATATCATTGGATAATTGACTTTTCAAGCTCTCTCCAAAAAAATAAATAATAAATAAAAAATAAAAAATAAAAAAATTCCCATTCAGAAACCCAAAATTGCCCCATTTTTGGCTTTCTTGAAAACACAAAATTTTAATGAATACTCAAACTTTAAAAAACGTCCTTAAGTAATTAAGCAATTTACATAAATGTCCTTCGGCAAATTAAATTTCTACAAATAATTTTTCCACAAAATACCAAATGCCTAGAATAACAATTAAACAATTAATGTATATAATAATAGTTTTAAATATCGGCCGGTACGTTATTGGTGTTTTCGAACTCCATATTGTTATTTACCGAGATACTGACTGATGTTATTCGATACATATTTATATTTTACAATATCACAGATTTACATATCTTGATATCACTACTTGAAATCATATATATCTTTTTAACATTGCTATTTCCTTAGGACAAAAACGTTGAAATCACGAGAGCAATCCGATTGAAAAAAAGAAAAAAAAAAGAAGGATTCATATATATACAAGTTAAGATGTTCCAATTGTGTTCCATGCATTTTGTGGATGATTTTGAGCCAAAGCATATTCTTCTTCGTCTTCAAACATTCGTAAAGGGACAAACTGGGATCTTCACCCATCTCTATCAATAGGATCCCTATGTTAATCTTATGTTTGTAATTGACTTTTTTGTCTATATGTTTTGTGTTGCTAAAATGTTCACAACCCTATGGTATTTTGCTACACTTGCCAAATTTAAGTTTTATGGAAAGTTTATTGTCTTTTGCAGGTGTCTAGCTCCAGCTCTAGTGACCAAAACAACAAGGTTATAATAGAGCATCTATGATTATATGCTATTTTGCATGTCATCGTTTTTAAGTTCGAGTTATCTCATATGTTGAAAGAGCAATTCAATTGGACTCTAATTATCTTGTATCTTCTTATATGTTTTTTGTTGATAATTTACTATATGTCATTTTCAAAATTTGACTGAAGCTATTCCATGGTTATCATATTGGCCAGTCAATAAAAGTGTAACAAAACTCTTCACCCCAGTGGCGGAGGGGGCATGGGACCGCGGGCGGCGGCGGCGGCCGCGGGGGGGGGTCACGTGCCCCCTCGATTTTGGGATTTTTTTTTATTTTTTTGCAAACATAGAGAAAATATTTTAAATAAAAAATTACAAAAATATTATTAGAGTGAAATGTCAATGACATTTTAAAAATTATGAGAACAATAATGATTATTTTGATTAAAAATGAAGAGACTACTATAAATAAACCATATTAGCTATGAAATATTTTTAATGTAACAACGATGTCATTATTAGTGATATGCAAGTATAAATAATCTCACTATAAAGATATGAAATTTATTTGATTGTTAGTTACATTTGACATATGAGATTTACTTTCTATGTGTTTATTTACCATTAGTGGATGATATCACATACCATTGATAACGTGGTATTACCATAATATTGAATTTTTAATCAAATTTTGTATCAAAAAATAATTTATCATTATATAATTTATTTTAAGACTTATATTCATAGTTTTTTTGTATTGTCCATGATACACTAGTTACAAATAACATTCAGCTTGTTTGTTTTTAGTTTTCAGAAAATTCTACTTTTTTTATTTTTTATATTTTAATGTTTTGAATGAATTTTTTTAATATTTTAAGTATTTTTTTTAATTTTTAGACACACCTAACATAAATACACTTAAAAAGTATAATATTTGTGAAAAAAATATTTAAAAAATATATTAATACCAAAAAATACAAAAAAAATACGAAAATTCGGTACTTTTTTTGTATTTTTGTGTATTTATTAATTTTTTAAAATATTTTTTCATAAATATTTTATTATTTAAATATATCTAAGTAAGGTACATTTAAAAAAATAAAAAAAATTACTTAAAATTCAAAAAATATTCACTAAAAACAAAAAAAAATATGAAAAATAAAAAACTTAGTTTTCAAAAAACTGAATTCATAAAACTGAAACCAAACACACTGATTATTTTTTTTTTTTTGATATTTCTTGAAATCAATCATAAAAACTTGCGTGAAATATTTTTATAAAAGTTATTATAATTAATAAGTGCCCCCTCTAATTTAATTTTCTGGCTCAACCACTGTTTCACCCTACATTTTTATTTAATTAATTAATTAATTTTTTAGTACAACAAAAAGACATACTCTAATCTAGATCAATGATTTGTGATAAAATTTACACATGGCATTCCATGTAGATAAACACACTAGCATCTAGGTTCACGCAATGCAAGTGTTGATAACTGAATGTGTTATGATTTTTGATTTGTTGATTTTACTTTTTATTATAGAGTAACTGCCAGGTGAAAATAAAATATCTAGGAAAATTAATGTTCTTCTGAATTTTTTTGAAAATTGAAATTGAATGACAAAGGTTCAAAATCAAGTGAATTATGTGTTTTTATATAATAATATAGATATTTTGCAATAAATAAATAAATAAATAAGAGAGAAAATGATAGACATTGGTGTATGTTCACTGATGATGTCGTTCTCATAGATGAAATTAAGAAAAAAAAAATTAACATTAAATTATAAATATGGAGAGACGAACTAGAGTTAAAAGAATTTAAAATAAGTAAAAATAAAAATGAATATATAGAATGTAATTTTAGCGATAAGAGAAGTGGAAACACAAATTATATTATCTCACAAAAGAACTGTTTAAATTATCGAAATGAGATTTATAGTGGCCCACGAACTTGGACATGAAGGCCAAGTTTAAATTTGAATTTAAAGAAATCTAACCCCTTTATTATATATTCTTAATACTTTTCTTCTTTTTTTTAAAATATTAATTCCAAGCTTGTATTTTATTTTTATTATAGATAGTGTTCGGGTTTTTTTATTATTTAATTTTTTTATTTATAAATAATAAATGTGTAGTCGACAATTCCAATTTGGGTGATGAAAAAAGTATTAAAAATAAATAAATAAATAAATAATTTAATCTAATCCTAGACAGTAAATCTTGATAAGTTTGTTACAAATAATCACAAATATAACAAAAAAAAACAAAAAATCATTGAAAGTTAGACGATGAACAAATCAATAATATCTCAAGAAAAAATAAATGAATTAGTAATATTATAAATTGAAAGCAGGGGTGGAACTGTGTAGGGTCTCGAGGGGCCTCAGCCCCTTCCGATATTTTATAATTTGTTATTAAGGCCAAGTTTGGAAAGTTTAGAATAAGTGCACTTTTTGATTTTTTTTGTATTATGGCCAAGTTTGGGTAAAGTCAAATAATTTAAAAAGTCAAAAAATTACTCAAAAAGTTAAAAAGTTAACACTATTCACCAAAAGTCAACAATTACGGCTGCACAACTCCCAATTCAAATTTTCCTCTAAAAACCAATTTTCACAATTTTCCATAAAAAGTCAAAAAAGTTAATCCAAACATCCATATTTTCAACCTCAATTTTTTTGTCCAAAAAGACAAAAAGTGCACTTATTTAGTCTTCCCAAACAAGGCCTATGTGTAGAAAAAGTAGAGAGGAGATGTTGATTGATGTGACCCAAAAAAGATAAAAAGATGAAATAAGTGCACTTATATTGGGATACCAAACTTGGCTTATATAATGGGATGATCTCTTAAGTTTATAAAAATTTATTTTACTAACTTTCTATTTCATTAATATTTCACAATATATAATGATAATGATTTCTAATTATTTTATTTTTCAAATAATAACATCAATTTTATCAAGTCAATTTTATTAATATAAGAGGTACATATCACTTATTGTTTTAACTTTAAAAATAAAATGGTATGTATACTCTTTTATGAGTAACGCAAGAGAATTTAAAATTTTACTCTTAAATTCATTCACAATGACATGGTAGAGATTGAGTCTTAATTGATTGATTTCTAAACAATCAACTAACATATAATATTGGATTTAAAAAAAACTAACATGTAATATTCAATATCATTAAGTGTAAATTTAAGAGTTATGTTTTACGAGTTTTAAGCATTTTTTACTTCTTATTTACTAGATTAAATTAATTGATAAAATAGCTTAAAACAATGATTTAACCAATTATATACTGATATTTAATAGTTCAAAACTTCTAAAAACTAAAAAACTGTTTGTCAGATTTATTTAGTTCTTTTCGTGAAATATTTCTTTCACAACATTTATTTAAGAAATTATATTCAATTAATAATGTATTAAAATTAACTCAGTATTTTTTATACATATAAAATGGCCCATTCTGGACAAATATCCTGATTTTGCCCTTGATTGAAAGTGATATATTAATAATATTGGAATATAAAGATTTAACTAGTAGTTTACATCTTGAAAGCAAAAAAATAAATAAGTAATTTAAAAAATTATTATTTTTAGGTATATTGGAAATAAATTTTTAATTTTTTTTAAAATAATTAAGGAATATAACATGTCTCATTAAAGTGATTGCTTAAGGTCTCATTCTCTTGAACCGATCCCTATGGAGATATTAATAGAGGGAAAGACCTATGCTAACATGAAATGGGTTAGTAAAAATATATATATATATATTAATTTATTTAATTTAATTGAATATATTTAATATAGTAAAATGATAAAATATATATATATATATATATTTATAGAGCGGATCCGATTTGATTGGGACGCAATTATTAATTTGGTTTGATTTGGCTTTGGGATTGACTTTTTTAATGATTTTTTTGTTGTTGTTTTTTATTTTATTTTATTATTATTATCTTTAGTAAACATTTAAAAAAATATTTTTGCACTTTTAAGTTACACTTGACTTGATGGACCAATTTGGGAAAAAAAAGTCAATTAAAGACAAAAAGAAATAAAAAATAGTTGATTTTTTTTTTCTTTTTTTCAATGAACTTTGTTTCAAATTTTTTTTTTTTTAAAAAAAATTTGTCTTACTTTTTAGATCATTTTATACTAGGCTGAGTAAAAAACTAAAAATTTGAACACAATTTAAAAAAAAAAAAAAAAAAAAATCATGAAAGATAATTTTCGAACAATTACAATAAAACCCCCAGAGTTGATCATTGTAACAAAATAAACCTTGCTTTTTTTACTTTTATCAATTTAAACCTAATCTTTTGATTTGTTTTCAATTTAAACATTTGTCTATTTTTGTTAGGTAAATCCGGCAAAAAAAGAGTATTTTAGTCACTAAATTTAATGTAAGTAGACTTAAAATGTCTAAATATACATTTTATTGAGTTTAATGACTAAAATACTCATTTTTTCACCAATTTTACTTATTAAAAATAGGTAAATAGTTTAAATTAAAAATAAATTAAAAGTTTAGAATTTCAATTGATAAAACTAAAAATTCTGAGTTTATTTTGTAACAAAGCTCAATTTTTATTTTTATTTTTATAATTGTCCCAACAGTTTTTATTTATTATTTTATAAATATTTTTTAACTAAATGCCAAACCAGTCTAAATGCAAAAAGGCCACCACCTTTTGGGATATAATTTGCTACTGTTCATTTAGGGCAGGTATAGAACAATTATTGCTCTCATATGAAATTCTAAACTAAAACCTGGCCCCTCTTGTACATGAGAAACATGACCCCCACACTGTACATGCACTTGCACATGATTTGTGCCTCAATAGTTAATATCTTTTTGTATCAGCAATTATATTCAATAATTTTTTAATTTTTTTTGGGGGATCCATTTTCCACTTTTTTATTTTGGCCACAGAAATGAATGTACATCATAAGTTCATAACATGGATTTTCAGTATTATGCTAATAAAAGTCAATGACTTTGTAATTTCCCTCTTTTTTTTTTTGGCAAATAAAAAGAGTCAATGACCTCAGATTTTGACCAAGACAGGATATTTACACTTGGACTTTGTTTAGTTCTTGAATTTGTGAGCCAAAAAAACACAAAAATAGTTTATACGTTATTTATTTTTGGGCAAAATATATAAAAAATAAAAATTAAAAAAAAAATCTTAAAATTTAACGTATTTTTTAAATTAAATCCTAAGGTTTCAGTTGTATCAATATTAACCATCTGTCCATCTCTGTTAACTTATTTAACAAAATATATATATATATATATATTAATACACACGCGACACATTTTCATTCGCTCCTTTCTCTTTCTCTTCTATTGGCAGCCACCATCACCTCTTATCCCTTTCCTTCATCGTCCACCATTAGGGTTTTTGTCTAATGGGATGTTTATCAATGGAGGTGATGATGGGTTAGTGCTGAATGGGTCATCATAATATCAAAGAAAAATTAAACTAAAACATCAAACTTGAAGCAAAGATTTTGCTTTATATTTTCACATCCAAACACACAAACACATTAATTCATATATATGGAGAGAAGAGAAAGAGAAAACGAATCGTCGGAGGTAAATTGTCTTCTGGCGAAAATAATCAAATGGTAAAGACAATGACAGATCGAAGCGTAAAATCAATTGATTAATCTGAAGGCGTTCAGGTGGTGTTCTAATTTCTAAAATTAAAACCCCAGTTCCCTGCCTTCCACTGCTGCTCCGTCAATTAGAAATGGGTTTTTGATAAACGTTGTTCTCCGGCAGCCAGAATATTCTGATTTGGGGGTGTTAGACACCCATTTTGGCTGATCCTAAGTCTTCGGGCACTTGCAAGCCTTCGGATGATGGAACAGTACTTACTTCGTCTTTAGAATGTTTAAAGAATTGTTTAGAGTTGCTGTATAAACCCATTTTGACCAAAAAAAAATTAACTTTTTACGAAAATGACCACTTCACCCATGAACCCATTTTAGCCAAAAACCAACTTCTTAATCCCAAAACGCCCCATTGTATTTTGATTGATCGTATTTTTCAAAATTAGTGACCCGTTTTATCAAAAACATCGATTAGAATGCAATTCAGATTTACTTGTGCCACAAGCAAGCTAAGAGCATAGGACCACGACCTTGTACATGCATGCATGACATGTGTACCAAGGAAAAATGCATGTGCACACGTTTAATGTGAGTGCTCAAATTGTTTGTACATGCACACTTGGTTTTACGTGCACACATTGAAGCATCACAATGTTATTTTAGAAACTCCATTTTGGTGCAATTTTGGTGGAAACGACGGAGGGAGAAGTGATAAAACCCTAGAAGGGTTCTAGAGGCTTCCCTTAGCTCTATGAATGGGGCCTTTGTGTGTGTGTGTGTGTGTGTGTGAAGGGATTAAGAAATTGAGCCACTTTTTGCAAGTATAAGAGCCAAACATCACCTCTACTATCTCCCTTCTCCCAGCTCCGAAAATACTAAACCACACAACAATCCTAAATTTCTAAAAATCATCCTAAGGCTGAAGAACCCCGAACAAACATAGAACCTGAGCTTGAGGGAGGCTTGCAAGCAAGGAACTTGGCTTTCCTCGCTATTTTCTTTGCGTATACTATGGTTTAAGCAGACCAGTAGGTAAACCCCTGTTTTTCTTGTATTCAGTCCCTTTTAGTCTCTTACTTTAATATTCAAAGCATGTTAGGATCTTAGTTCATTCTCTCATCATGTAGTTTCTTCATTTTATTAGCTTTTCTGCCCTGCCTTGCATGTTTCATTTATTTTTATCAAAACAACATATTTTTAGGTTTATTTTAATTACATAATCAACATGCATGGCCTGATTTGATCATCATATAGGTAGCTTGTATTTTTGTTTGGTACTTTTACGTGTTAGTCGTCTTTTTATGCATGTTGATCATTTAGTAGTCTCAAATCGGGCCTACATTTATACCTTGTATGTCTTAGTTGCATTTAGGTCATATTTAATTTATGTATTGCATGTAAGAGGCGTGAAGTGAGCAACCGAATAAGTCCTTTCTTCCTTGGCATATGGGTTTTATGTGCATTGTTTTTCAATAATTTATGTCTATATACTCTTTGTATGAAAAATTGCTTATTTTATTTGATTTTCATAAGTATTATTTATTTTAGTTTATGTTTAAAGCCATGAGTTGTTATGAATCTATTTTTAATATATATATAAAATCACTTTTCATGAAATATATGGCTTTATTCATTCAATCTAAAATAAATGATACTTATTTTTATTTAAATCATCTAGTTTTAGGTTAGTTAAGGGATTTAGGTCTAAAATGAATTTTTGTGAACATCTAACCACTAAAATCATAAAATATAAAGTGAGCAAAGGTCAATCTTTGGATTAGGCAAAATGGGTTGCTTCCACGTAAATGGCGTTCCCCTTTTTGTATTTAAGCTCCCGAACCTGGAATGTTCTTGGTTATAACGGACTAGGCCTTAACTTAGTTTTCATTGTTAAATGTTTCTTAATTCTCCTTTAAAAATTAAGTGGCTGTAACACCGCCCGGGGGGCACGCGTGCGTGTTAAATAGTTCAGACTCTCGATTTCTTTGATCCAGTCTCATGAGTGTAATGTGAAACGTAGATGAGAGTCCAAATTTCACAACTTTATAGAAAATCTATTTTATTGCAAAAACATTTGCCAAGAATGGATTGCGTCATCAGATTTCAGAGTCGCCACCTAATATTTTAGGAAAATTAGGAAACCTGTGACTTGTGCCAAGGCCACTATTCGTCGTAACCAATGATGCTTAACTCAAAACCTTAGGTATGAAGGGAAAAGTCATTAATTGAGCACCCCCGTTCACCTAATCAAAAGATCAGCCTTTACTAACCATGATATGAGTTTTATTTACTTTATATGTTCATATTCCAATTATTTAATAAATCCTAAAAATTACTATGTGAAGCAAACACATATAGACTATGTCTGTCATTTTGGAACAATTTAATTTCATATATTTTGAAGATGTTTTGAATAGTGCAATCATGAATATCAATTTTATTCAAAATTAAATAACACAACCTTCATCCACTGGCATGCATAGAGTTATATCAAAAGCAACTAGCCACATCGTAGGATGCTAAACATAGTAGAAAAAACATATACAAGAGGGGATACTAAAGCATAAAAACTTATTTATTTACCAACGTCCCGCAAATAATTACAAAATAAAGTTAGTAAAAAGTGTATGATTCTATATACAAGATCCTAATGCAATTTACTCATGAAATTCAACTACAGATCCGGCTTCTAATATATGACATGTGAATCATCTTAAAATATGAGGTAGTGCACAAAATCACATAATGATCAATAAAACCCACAGATACAAATTTAGCTGGATCTTAAGGCATAAGACATGGATGCAAAACATGGATATGATGATAAACATAATATAAGATGCATATTTACAGAATATGGAAAACAAAGAAAAGAACAAGATAGAAAGAAGTAGGGATGGAGAATTATTACATCGGTTTGAATATTACAAATCCGAAAGGGATGAGAGAAAACATATTACAACAAAATATATCCTTATAACACTTGCTAATTAAAATAAAAACAATAAAAACAAAAGCTGTAGAGGGCCTCGGAGACTGCCTGTTATGACCTAAACTCGCTCCTATAGGTTTAATATCGTAACCGGTCAATAATCATGAGATTACCAAAGGCCTCTGAAACAAATTAGCAGATTAAGGGACTAGTGGAAGCAAATAACAGATATACAATGTCCACAGAGCTATGTAGAATTTTACAAAGTGTTTTAAAGTGCATAATTGAATCCTCATTCCATCTTAGGTATTCTTAAGCCATGGTTTAGGCTACAATAATGAGGATAAGGGTTAGAAACACACCTAGAAAGAAATGAAATAAAACAAGTGTTTATAGAGTGTGTGTTTCAATGTGTTTGTCATGTGCTTGTTTAGGTCATGCGCTGCCATCTATCTGATTCGTTTGTTCTGCTTCTATAGCTATCTGTGAGTAACAACCTTATAAAGATATGTTCAATTGTAAGTATTTTTTGATAGATATGGTAAGCTATGTTTTCTGAAATGATATTTTCTGTATAGATGAATGATTGTCCAATTTCTAAAATGTATCGTGGGATCCTTCGCATCATGTAAATCTATTATCTATTATATGTTACCTAGTATTAGGGATCTCTGTGGGTTCCATTCATGGAACTATCTGTGAAACCTATATGGTTATTTGTTACGATTGTGCACAATCATCTGTCTGATATAAATATGGGTCTTATAACCATTTGCTCTGTATATGGATCTTTATGACCAATCTGATCTGTTAGCGCTAATGGATGTACCACGTATGACTGTTTACAAATCTGAATATGTGTATGAATCTATTTCTATTCTGAATTATGATTTCTGAATCTGTTATGGACATGATTTATAAAACCTTTACTTTGTTGTTATTCATTGGGCTCCAGCTCATTGTTTATATTATATATGTAGGTGATCAAGTGCGTGACCAGGCTTGAGACTTCCAATCTGGATCTGTTTGTGTCAACCAACTACTATGCCTCCCGAGGAAGTTCCCAGAAGTCTTTTGTGAACCATGTGAACAAATCCTAAGCTTGTTTTATTTTCTTCTATTCATTTTGTATGTAGGGCTAAGTCCATTTTTGTTTATTTGTACTAGTGATGACACAGGTATGACGTCATAAAATATGTAAATATAAAGTTAAATTTTATGTCCCATATAAGTCTGCACAGCTCTATGGACATTATATATCTGTTATTTGCTTCCACTAGCCCTTTAATCTGCTAATTTTTTTTAGACACCTTCAGTAATCTTAGGATTACTGGCCGATTACAATACTAAACTTATAGGGGCAGATTTGGGTTGTGATTGTCATACCGTCGGAGACTGTTTTGCTTGACACTAGGAGGCTGCTAGGTTCTGTCTAGGAAAATGTGGCTGGCCGACCTAAAGATAAGCTGGCCGGTTAAAAAGTTGGCCAGCTGGTCAGCCAATCAAGCTAGGCTAAAAACTCTGTTTTACTTAAACACCAGAAAAACAAACGAAAAATATGCAAGTAGCTCAACAAACCACTTCCAATTAGCTTACAACAGGTTTATAACATGAAATCAAAGCAAGAAAAGAAATAAAAGAAAGAAAATGTAAGAAAGTAAAAGAAAATGAAAAGTGTGAAAAATTTACCTTCTAAGGAAGGATTTGATTTCCAAACTTCCTTTTGATCACCCTCAAGCTTAGGACGTGTGTTCTCAATTCTCAATTTGAAATTTCAAAATTCTAGTTGCAATGGTGTTTTTGGGTGGTTTAACAATATGTGTGGGGGAAAAGTTATAACTCTATTTTTCTCTCTTTCAAGGAACACTCACTCTTTTTTGATTAAGGCTCAAGAATATGGCTCTAACAGAATTTATGGGCTTAGTTTGATATATTCAAAGATGGTATATCAGTGTATTGAAGCTTATAGCTCAAATGTTTAAGGCTTTTCTTTTTCTCTCTCTAATTCTCAAACTCTCTTAATTCAATTCCATTCTCCTCTATTTCCTTCACTTTGATCCTTCGTATAGATAATGAATGGAATGCAAAGTCAACGAGGTAAGAGACAAGATAAAAGATAAGGATGATAAGGGTGTTTGCCTTGTATGCTCCTTTTGGGGTATAAGACAATAATCTTTTTGACAATGGAGGCCAAAGGAAGATAATGAAAGGGGCCTAGATACATCTCGTGCATGAATGTATCATCAAAAGATTTGAAATACCATGAACCACACACTTTCATCAAGAATTCTGCCGAAACTGCCTTACTCTTGGACAAATTAGCCGGTCGACCAATTTAGTAGTTGGCCAGCCAAAATCTCGACTTGCCGGCTAATTTTTTGGCTGGCTGGCTGGCCAATCACTTAGTCGTGGCTGACTATTTTGCACGAAATAGGATTTTTCGAAAGAATTATCATCATTTCCTCTTATTTCCACACTATTCTTTGCTCAATTTCCTGAGAAAATATTTCATTTTGAAGTTTAAAAGTGAGTCTTGGAGCACTATGAAAATATTCAGAACAAAGCGAGAAAAGAAAGTTTCGAAAGAGAGTTTTGAACAGGATTTGAACATTTGGCCAAAATAGGCTTAGGTTTGGAAATGAAGCACAAAATCCATCTTTTTTACTGAGATTTTGTGAGAAACATATTCTTGTTTTCATTATCAGGTAATCAAAAGAAAGCGCCTAAGTCTTAAGGCCGGTCAACATAGGATGTCAACAGTTGCCCCTCTTTGATAGAACTCAAAGTCATATCTTGACATGAGTGAATGTCAAAGCCCGAAGACAATCCTTTTGACGAGGCCGTAAGACTTGGGCAAACAAACAAGATGGAAATGTAGTTGGTTGAACCCGAAGGTTGCCTATGTATCTCTTTGCAAGGAATCAAGTTAGTGTAGTTCAAGGACAAAATGCAAATGATATACTCGAAATACAATTGAAGGTTAGACTCACAGGCTTCACAAAGCCATTTTTGTTTTGAAAATTCACGATCTATAATGCAATGCAACAGGTAATGTAAAGCATAACAAGAGATACAATCCAAACACATTCACATAAGAGAATGAAACGTATCCGATGAATAGTTTTAACCTACAACCTAAAACAAGGGAGGTATTAATCGATGGATAGTCCCAACTAACAACCTAAGAAAAATGAGGTATAAACCAATAGCGGTTTGAACTGTTAACAACCCGAGAAGGAGATAGTATTGTTATCCCGAAAATGGGCCAGCATAAACTGAGTGGTCTGAACCTACAACCCAAAAAGGAGGCCAACAGTAACTGATGGTAGCGCAGTCTAATATTGATGCCAACCACTATACATTAAAAGTCCTCTGTAGAGACGGTGATTACGGTCTCCAATTTGTCCTACCGGCTGTAGGATAGGATGAGTGAAGTGCATCGGTTAAACGTCCAGCTCTCTCTGCTCCAGAATATGTACAAGGACACTCGAGAAGAGATTAGCGAATTGAAAAAGCAGAACAAAGAACTAAAACGACAGGCCACCTCCGTGGCCCGATTTGGAGTTCCTTTATACTCATCATTTGATGGGCGGCGGGGAATAATTTCTTTCAAAAGCTCTGCCAATGCCGAGGCAAAGTCTGTAAAGGGTTCCTGAGAGTGAAAACGTGGCAAGGTAATAGATGGTAGAATCGAACGATGAAGTTTCCTGCAAATGAGATTGATTTGTAATCTTCGCCACCGAGCTGCTGCCAGAATATGAGAAAAAGTCACTCTTTTTTTTTTTCTTTTTTTGTATTTTCAAAAATTTTCCTCTTTTTTTTTTTTTTTTTTTAGGTTTTTGTTTTTTTCTCTTTTCTTTCTCTTCTTTTATGTTTTTGCTTAGGAAGGAGCACCAATGCTTCAGAATTTCCCTTTTTTTTTTTTTTTTTTTTTTTGTTTTGAAAATTTTCTTTTTGTTGTAATGCTAATAAGGGCTTCACCCTAAAGTTGAATAAAATGAGTTTCGTTTTTTGCACATCATGGCATGAATGGCACATCACTTTGAGCATGAAAAACATTTTTTCCTTTTGAACTTGAATCTGAGAATGGTTGAATCTTAATGAATTCTAAATTGGATATTGAGCCCTAAACTGACCAAAAATCAAAGAACAACTCAATGAAAGAAAAACAAAGCAAAAACAATCCAAACACACCTATTTACACTTGTTGGAGCAAAAGACACTCAAAACAAAATTCTAAAAGACAAACCATTAAGCCTATACAAATTCTGCAGTTTTCCATTCTGGATATCAAAAATTGGTTGGCCGACTAATTGATTGATCGGTAGACCGATTTGTTCTCTAACCAGCTAAAAAATTAATGGGCTGGCTAATTCATTAACTGCCCAGCTGAATGAACTGATGAACTGGTTGGAAAATTGGCTGGCCAAACAAGTGGTCAGTTAGTTGATACAAACAAGAAGCATCTGAAGTCAACTAACAACTTGGATGGCCGACTAAATTGTTAGCTGGCCAGCTAAAACATGAACACAAGACTTGAGAGTGCAGGGAGAGGACAGAATTCCTAACTCGACTATGCCCCTAGTTCATTGTTTTGACTTTTCTTTTTTATTTTCTGGTAAAAATAGTTTGATCAACACGAGAGTTAGATTAACATGCTTGTTCCACTCTTTGTTTTGAAATCATGTAAGTCAAGTTGTAAGCACTGAAATTTTTTCTTTTTTGGGTCCAAGAAATGGTCCAATTTTGCAAAAATAGAATAATTTTTGAGAAAACCAGTCGACTTCATTAAAAGTCCTCAAAATTTGTTTTCGCAAATGGCCACTACTTGACCCACATGGAATCAACCTTTGAGCTGCACAAATAACCTGAGCTTGATTTGTCTTGTAACTGAATCTGTCGTAAAGAAGAGATAGGACAACCGAATTGAATAGAGATGAGCCAATTAAACATGGATAAAACAACTGAGCTGAATAAAGGTAAACCAATCAAACATGGATGAGACAAGCAAGTTGAAAATGGTTGGGGCCGAGCTTCAAGATGAAACTGCTTATATATCCCAAAGATAGGAATAAGGCCTTACATAGTTATAGGGTAAGGCTTACTCAGGTGTTTTCAATCTACTTTTGTGTTCTAACTTTTGCCAAAGCTGTCATTTCGAGTTTTCAACCTTGCGAGTTTTTTTTCCCCTCCTTTTTTTTTCATTTTTTTATTCTATTTTTTTTGTTTCATTTTTCATTTTCTATTTTTTTTTTTGATATTTTTCTGCTCTAACTTTTGCCTGTGTCGCCCCTCCGGGTTTTCAGCCCAGTGAGCCTTTTAAGGATAGTACATTTTATAGCTTGTATATGTGGATTGGTTATGAGATCTCTAGGCCATCTAAATCCATAAGAATGACTGTTACTCTTGACCAGATGATGTAGGGACCGGTCTAATTGGGTCTGAATTTTGCCCCCTAGGGTCATGGATAGGAACCTGATTGTCTTTCCACATTAAATCGTCTTCTCTCAAATTCTAGAATGTGATTTTCTTTTCGATCTCCATTAACTTGAGAAACAACCTAGTTTTGAATCTTCGATCACATCCAACCTTTTTGCCCCTAGTTCAAGGGCTACTTCCAATCTGGCTATGCAAGTCTTTTTTGATCATATCCAACCTTATTGCTGCTAATTCAAGGGTTGCTTCCAATCTGGCTGTGCAAGCCTCACACTAGTTGATTATTGAACATTCTAAATCAAGGTTTGAAAGCTAAGGGGCTTGAGTCTTAGGTTGAGAGAGATCCTATGTTGTATAATGTCAAGATCAATTCCAGACATGTCTTCGTAGGACCATGCAAAAATATTTTTTTGAAATTTTTTAATAAAGTGACTAGTCACTCGTGCTCTTCTGAAGAAAGTATGGAACCAATCTGGACCAAGTGAGGATCCTTCTTAGTACCCATATTAGCAAACATGATCTTATCCATCAAGGGTTTAGCATGCCTCTCTTCCTCTGAGTCTATCAAAATTTACAAATCCTGAGGAATTCCTTCATCTTCGTTTTTATCAAAGTTTTGGAAAAAGTTTTTAAAATTTTAGCCAATGAAATAATTTACAGGCACAAAGAAGTAGGCAAAAATGACTGCATTTTTAATCATAACTTCTGGCTCAATAGTACAAACTCGACTGCTTAGAGAAAAGACAAACACAAACAGGACAGTAATGTCTAGGTTATCACCCCCGAAATCACTAGACTCTGACTTACAAGGCTAACTCGATCTTGATTTTATCTCCACAAACTTTGATTCCAGTTCCACAGACTTGGCGGAATCAAGTTTAGACTCAACACCCAATTCAGAAAGTAAAATGAAAGCATTCTCAAATTGCTAAATATAGTGCGTGTCATCCACCATGTTTGGAATCGAGATGTGTGCAATCAATAAGTGGTCTATCCCCGATCACAGCAATAATCATAATATCCCCTCGAGTTTACTGGTCCCGCGCTAGTTTCAAAATCTATCACAGATTCAACCAGTATTAGACCTAGAACTTCTTTAGTGCTTCTTTGCTTCTTGATCAATCCATGGCTCAAGAAAACCATAGAGAGGGAAGTGTATACTCATGATACTATCTTTCATAATGCCCAATTCTAGCTCCAAATCATCTGCCACCACGGGGTGTTGGGGTTTTGGCTGGAATCGATGTGCATATATCATAAATAAACCAACGCTTTCTGGAATAAGCACCTCGGGCTTAGGTGAAGGGGAATGTGTGATATGTATGCTTGGGTTGAAGGTAGATGGCAGTGTATGGATTAGGTTGAGATGGAAAGGCGATGGGACTTGGTCATGGGGTAGCAATGGATTGGAGGTGGCATTGGGCTTTTAAGGTGGAGCTATTGCTTTGTTGTCAATGAGATCTTGAATCTCATGACGAAGGCGATAACAACGATCAGTTTTATATCTGGGCTATTGGTGGAAGGCATAGTGTTTGGCAGGGTCATGTTTGGTTGGGAGTGGATCGGGAAGTGGTTAAGGGTCAAGAGGTTTGAGATACCCTCTTTCTATCAAGATCCTTATGGCTATGGTAAGGGACATATAGAGAGGGGTGAATGCTTTGGTTGAGGTTCAGGTTGGGTTGGCAAAGGGATTGGTTGTTTTGGTAGTAGTGACAGTGTTGATTTTTGAGGGTGTGGTATTGGTAGTGTGCTACTATTGGGAGTAACATTGGAACTATGAGTGAATATCTTTCTCAAAGGCTTATTTCCTCCTGTAATGATCTCTTGTCGGATAGCATTCTCAATTTGAACCCCAATCTCATAAAGCTCATTGAAGTTAAAGAAGGGAATCTTCTGCAGTAATCTTCCATGCAGATTTTTGACCACCATATGGACTTGATACTTTTCCAAGGGTCGGCTTTTCATCATGGCCACATTTGCCCTCCATCTGGTAATGAAGGCCACGAAACTCTCAATGGGCTCTTGTCGGGTCGCCTCTAGGTCCGTGGTAGTTACCTCATTCTGGGTGTTGTAAGAAAATTAGGTGATGAAAGCCTTGACCGATTTCTCCCAACTCTATTTTACTAAGTCTTCCAATTTAACATACCAGATGACAGCTACACCAGATAAAGTTCTCCCAAACAAGGAAATTTTTTGAGGCCGAGTCAGGCCCATAGGTTTTAGAACATCTGAGAAAAGGAAAATGTGGACCATAGGGTCACCAGTCCTATCAAACCTATCCAGGTGCGGCATTTTGAACCGCTCAACAACCTTAAAATTATTTCTACAAGCCCATCCTCGATGTTTGGAACAGAGTTGATCCCATGTGATTTGTTTAACATTTTCTCTAATTTAGATATTTTCAGTATAGTCGGGGTCAACTTCATCAATATCTATAGGGAAAAGTCCTCCTATTTGTAGATTAGGTTCATGAAGCTCCTCAATTGGTGGAGGTGGTTCCAGATCTGGATGAACCACTGGAGGTGGATGAGATGTGGACACCCTAGATAAGCATTGCAATTCAGCGAGAGCCTCCTTGTCGGCGGCAACCTTGTTGGTAATATTATCCATGCTTCGTTGAAGGGCTAAAAACATGTTTTCTATATCTGCCGGAGGTTGGTCTGTCACTGTTGGAGGTTGGTCCGTCACTACTAGAAGTGTGTCTGTCACTATTGGAAGTGGGTCCGTCACTACTGGAGGTTGGTCCATCACCATTGAAAGTGGATCCATCACAAATCCTAAAACTTCCGGCTGGCAAGGTTTTGACGATGAGGTTTTAACTTTCCTCCTTCTAATTGGCGGTAGAGAAACTAACGCTGGCTGTCCTTAAACCCAATATGCAGTTTTACTCTAGCAGCGCTAGTCCACAAAACTTGGGGAATATTAGACCGTTTTGAAGTTATAGTGTTACAAACACATATAGACTATGTCATTCATTTTGGAACAATTTGATTTCATATATTTGGAAGATGTTTTGAATAGTGTAATCATGAAATCAATTTTATTCCAAATTAAAACACAGCCTTCACCCACTGGCATGCATAGAGTTATATCAAATAAGCAACTAGCCACATGATAGGATGTTAAACATAGTAGAAAAAATATACAGAAGCGGGATGCTAAAGTATAATAATTTACATATTTACTGACATCCCGTAAATAATTACGAAACAAAGTTAGTAAAAACATGCATGATTCAATATACAAGATCTTAATGCAATTCACTCATGAAATGCAACGACAGATCCGACTTCTAATATATGACATATGAATTATCTCAGAACATGAGATAGCACACAAAATTACATAATAATCAATTAAACCCATAAATACAAATTTAGCCATATGGTAAGGCATAAGACATAGATGCAAAGTATGAATATGATGACAAGCATAATATAAGATGCATATTTACAGAATATGGAAAGCAAATAAAAGAATGAGATAGAAAAAAGCGGGGATAGGAAATTATTACATCACTTTGAATATTACAAATCTGAAGAGGGGAGAGGAAAAATATTACAACAAAATATATCCCCACAAACACTCCCTAATTAAAATAAAAACAATAAAAAGGGAAGCTGCAGGGGGTCTTGGAGACCGTCGGAGACTGTTTTGCTCGACATTAGGAGGCTGCTAGGTTCTGTCCAGGAAAATGTGGTTGGCCGGCCAAAACATGAGCTGGCCCAGCCAAAAAGTTGGCTGGTCGACCAAAAAAGTGGTCGATCAGCCAACAAGGCCAGGCCGAAAACTCTATTTTGCTTAAACACCAGAAAAACAAACGGAAAATATGCAAGTGGCTCAACTAACCACTTTCAGCTAGCTTACAACAGGTTTATAACATGAGATCAAAGCAAGAAGAACAACAGAAAAAAGAAAATGCATGAAAGTAAAAGAAAATGAAAAGTGTCCAAAATTTACTGTCCAAGGAAGGATTTGAATTCCAAACTTCCTTTTGATCACCCTGAAGCTTAGGAAGTGTGTTCGAAATTCTCAGTTCGAAATTTCAAAATTCTAGTTAGAATGGTGTTTTTGGGTTATTTAACAGTGTGTCTAGAGGGAGAGTCAACACTCTATGTTTTTCTCTCTTTGAAAGAACACTCACTCTCTTTTAATCAAGGCTGAAGAATATGGCTTTAACAAAATTTTTGGGCTTGGTTTGATATATTCAAAGATGGTACATCAGTGTATAGAAGCTTATAGCTCAAATGTTTAAGGTTTTTCTTTTTCTATCTCTAATTCTCTAACTCTCTTAATTCAATTCCATTCTCTTCTATTCCCTTCACTCTTATCCTCTATATGGATAATGAATAGAAAGCAAAGTCAAGGAGGTGGAAGACAAGAATGATGGAATGATAAGGGTGGTTGCCTTGGATGCTCATTTTGGGGTAGAAGACAATTCCCATTTTGACAATAGAGGCCAGAGGAGGATAATGGAGAGGGTCTAGATGTATCTCGTGCATGAATGTATCATTAAAAGATCTAAAATGGCATGACCCACACGCTTTCATCAAGAATTCTGTCAAAATTGCCCTGCTCCTGGGCAAATTAGCCAGCCGGCCAAATTAGTGGCTGGCTAGCCAAAATCTCGGCTGGCAGGCCAATTAATTTGGTTAGCCGACCAACTTATTGGCTAGCTAGCCAATTACTTGGTCGGCAGGCCAAAATATTTGTCGTGGCTGACTATTTTACATGAAACAGGATTTTTCGACTGAATTATCTTCCTTTCCTTCTATTTTCACACTGTTCTTTGCTCAATTTCTTAAGAAATTTTTTTATTTTGAAGTTTAAAAGTGAGTCTTGGAACACTACGAAAATATTCAGAACAAAGTGCGGAAAAAAAGTTTCAAATGAGAGTTTTGAACGAGATTTGAACATGTGGCTAAAATAGGCTTAGGTTTGGAAATGAAGTACAAATTCTATTTTTCTTACTGCAAACACATTCTTGTTTTCATCATCGGGTAATCAAAAGAAAGCGCCCAAGTCTTAGAGCCAGTCAAAATGGTGTGGCGACTCTATGTCAATAAAGTAAATCAGTGTGGAATTCATGCCTTAGACTCGAAAAAGGCATGACGCTCACAGGTGCTTTAGGATTTTTTTGCAGAGGGGGTTTTAAGGAGGGAAACGACATCGTTTGATGCTTCGACAAGAAAGGAGAAAGAGAACAATAATAGGAGAGATAGGCGGAGAAGAGCAATTGCGACGAAGATTTACGCGGGAAGGGGATGTACGAGAATTACAAGCTCCTTAAACACTACAAGGACAAGAAGGTCTTGAAAGGTCTCTATAGAGAAGCTGGTTGGATCGTCGGAGATGATAGCACTACCTACAGAAAAGTAAATATATATATATCTTTATTAACATTTTCTCTCCGGTTCTGCTTCTTTTGGCTAATGAATCACGAAAAAGAGATGATGGTGGATGATGGAAGGTGGGTGCAGAATGAGAGGGGGAGTGGTTGAAGAAGGTGCAAGTAGGGTGGTAGAAGGTGTAAAGTGAGATGATTGGCTGGGAAAGAAAGAAAGAGTTATGATCATGTGTAGTGAGAAATAATGGCCTCGTTTGGAAAGTTGGCTGTTTTAATAGGCTATTTTAGTTTTTGGCTATTTTAATAGGTTAAAATTTTTGTGTTTGGAAAGGTGGTTGAATTTTTTTGTAGTTGATTGTGATGTTTGTGAGAGAAAAAGTGAAATGATTATAGGTTTGATGTGACATTTTGTCTTATTGACTATTTTAACCTATTTTATCTTTTTGTGAATTTTAGGCCTGGTTTGGCTTATACTATATAAGCCAAAAAGCCAAAAAGTTACTCCAAAATCCAAAAAGATATCACTATTCACCCAAAAAAAAAATAATAATAATAATTTTTTTCAAAAAAAGTGACCACCGAAGTGACCACTGTGCAGCTGCTGTGCTGCGGTAGTGGATTAAAGATAAATGATTGGGTGTGGTTTGCACACACACCGCTGTTCGTCCCATGGGGCCATCAGGGGTCCCGTTTTGATAATCTGAACCGTTCAATGTGTAGAAATCGTCGAGTACTATATGTCTGCAAAAAATCACATTGATCGGATATCGATAACTATATGATCAGATCAGTTATTTACGACAAATAGATGGTGTTATAATTAATGATTGAAAAATAAATAAATCTGATCAGATAGCTATCGATATCCGATTAACGTGATTTTTTATAGGTATATAGTGTTCGACGAGTTATACACATTGAACGGTTCAGATTATTAAAATGGGATCCGTGATGACCCCCACAGACCAAACAAAACCGTGCAACACTTTGTACAAAAAATAGGCAATAATTTCCAACCCGCAAACCAGCCCTTCCGATTTGTACGGCTGTGGGCCACCTATCACTATTCATCTCTTACACATTTTTTTTATACAATTTTTTAATACACATTTTTCCATAAAAATCCAAAAAGTTAACCCAAACCTCCATATTTTTTTCTCAACTTTTTTAGTCCAAAAAGACAAAAAGTGCACTTTTTTAGGACACCCCAAACCAGCCCTTAATCTAAAAAAAACCAAAAATCCACTTCCCAAATAGGGTTAATATTAATTTAAAACATCAAGTAGGAACATGCCACATGTATTATATAAAAATATTCCGTTGAATGATTTAATTGATATAGACAGAAGGTTCAAATTGTTTTAAAATTTAAAATTCAAGATTTAAATTGATACAATTGAAACTCCAGGGTTTAATTTTAAAAACACGCGAAATTCTAATTTTTTTTTTCTTTTACAATATTCCCATCATTTTTTTCTCTTGCTTTTATTTTTTCTTCACAAATTCAAAATTTAAATACAGTTTTAACGATCAAGTCATTTTTTGCTTTTGTGTTTTAAAATTCTTTCAAGTTAATCCTCCAATGCCAATGATGGTGGAATTTGAATTTGTCTGTAATAAGGCAAAAAGTATGCAGGCCTCCGAGAATATTGTCATCGTGTGCCTAACTCATTCTATTATAGGCTTGACATTTCTTAATTGTCATATTAATTTGAAAAAATGTTTAGATTTAGTAGATCTATTTTGAGACTAATTTCGTTGATTTGAACTGTTTACTTTTTAAAATTGATTGAGTAGAATATTGATATACAAAAATTAAGATAAATGAATATCAGTAGCTATATATTTGAATCATATTTGTTTTTAAAAAATGGATAACAAATATAATTTCAAGAATAACTATCCATTTTTTGTAATACAAATTTGATTTAAATATATAATTATCAATGTCTGATCATCTTGATTTTTTGAATGAATATATTACTCAACGAGCCTAAAAAGTGAACTATTTGAATCACCAAAATGTGTCCCGAAATAGGTCTACCAAGTTCAAACGCTTTCTCAAATTGTGATAGCCAACTTCAGAGAAACCAAACCCATTATATTATATATTTTTTTCCAAGTATTCTTTTTCATTTTAAGCCTTGTAATTATTGTTATTGAGTGGACACAGCATGTGGTAGCTTTTTTTGAATTTATTTCGATAATTTGAACCATTCATATTATAAGATTCATTGAGTAAATCGTCAATGAAAAAATTAACATGAAAAAATTAAGTCAATTAGACATCTGTAACTTATAACAAGACTACATTTATCTTTAAAAAAAAATAAAATAAACGGTTAGCATAAATTTGGTAATTTTTTTAAAACAATTTTGGTCCGATTATGGAGTTATACATGTCTAATTAATCTCTTTTTTATATGGATGATATACTCAACGAATCATATAATATGAACGATTCGAATCATCAATATAAAATTGATACAAATCTCAACTAGATCATCTCAACAAGATGCTAACAGCCCTCTCCCCTTGTCCATGGACACACCACCACCGTAAAATTTTAAAAACTAAATAATTACTTGCAAAGTTGCTGTTTGGCAACTTTGTTGGAAGTGAGTTGAGATTAAAAAAAATATAAAAAGAAAAAATAAAAAACTAATAAGACAAGATGTCACATTTAAATTATAATCATTTCACTTTTTTTTTTACAAAAAGATTTAAAAGTTAAAAAATTCCTTTCAAATAAAATTAATTTAACCAAGCTAAATTAGCTTAAAAAAATTAAAAAATCAAGTCAAAAATATTATTTCCAACCGAATCTTAAGAATTTTACACTAACTAAACTATCTCACATCTTTTAGAGGCTGTTTTTTTTTTTTTTTTGATGGGAGAGGAACTCGCGTAGTATTATAGATATAGACTTCTTATTATGTATTTATGAACCTAGAAAAATGCTTCGGACCTCCACTGGGGGTCGACCCCCAGTGAGGTGGCGCACCGTGATTGGGTAAAAAAAAAACTATTTTATTTATTTATTTATTTTTTTTGAGTTTCAGCCAGTGGGGGTGTGACACCTCACTGGGGGGTGCGACCCCCACTGGGGGTCTGCAGCAAGGTTGTATGAACCTATACAACTATTGTAATAATTTTATTTTTATATGCAATGAGTTACAGAAATGTTTTTTAGCTCGAAAATCCCCAACGCGAATGCCCCTAAAGCCTAAAACGACGTCGTTTTGGGCTTTAGGGTTTTTTTTTTTTTTTTTTTCATTTTTTCTGCCATTGGAGACCTGCAGACAGAGGAAAGAGGGAGAGGGAGAGGGAGAGAAAGAGGGAGTCGTCGTCGCCGTCTACGATCCGTCGCCGATCGTCGTCTCCTCTTCTCGCCGGCGTCGCCTCTGTCGTCTCGTCGTCTCCTCTGCTCGTCTCCTCGCCGATCGCCTCTGCCATGACCGATCGCCTCGCCTCCAGCCATTTTTTAGGCCCCCTCCCCTCCCCCTACCCCTCCTCCCCCTCTCCCTCCCCCTCCCCCTCCTGCCCCTCTCCCTCCGTCTCCGTCTTCTTCTTCGTTCATCCGCTGAAAAAAAAAAAAAAAAAAAAGTAAAACCACGAAACGACGTCGTTTCGTGGTTTCGGGGCTTTAGGGGCGCTGTGATTCGAGCTATGAATCACGTCTGAAAAAGTTAATGGAGAAATCTTCAAATATTTATATTGTTTTTAATAAGAAACTCCTGACTCCATAGGTGAGACTCGAGATATAAAACTGAGGTTAAGTTTGACAACTTAAAAATAATTTATTTTTTTATTTTTTTATCTTTTTTTCATTACATTACCTCTCTACTTTTCTACATATCTTTTCGTAAAAAGATAAAAAATACACTTATTTAGGTCATCTCAAACAACCCTGAGTATGCCATCATGGAATGGTGTGTAACATAATTGGGCCCATCTTATTATTTATTTCTTTTTAATAATAAGTTGAGTATGTTCTATTATAATTTTTTTTTTTTTTTTTTTGGGCACTAGTGAGGGTATCAATTTTAATAGATTTGCTTCAGAAAACGACAACCTAATAAGAAATAGCATGCCAAGCCAAGCGTCCATGTTTTGTAACGCATTTTTGTATTAGGATCCATGTTTTGTAACGCATTTTTGTATTAGGATAAATTACAAAAATGTCCCCCCCCCCCCCCCCCCCCCAAAAACATGATTGGCCAATTTTTTCTTTTTTTTTTTCTCCTCATTCTCCAATCACCACCCGCAACGTGTGCATGTGAGATGGTGAGGATAGTGATTGGAGGGGGTCACTATCAAAGTCGGATAAATTATACTCACATCTCTTAAAATTTATAAAAAAATATTACTTTTATGAGAATTTATTGGCTTATTCTTTTTTAAGTATTTATAATAATTATACTACTAAAAAAGTTAAATTTTCTAAAAAAGATTAAGGCCAAGTTTGGCAACTCTAAAATAATCTATCTTTTTATCTTTTTTCATCTCATCACCTCTCTATTTTTCTGCACATTTTTTCGTAAAAAGACAAAAAATACACTTATTTAGGTTATCCCAAACAACCCCTAATATTTTGGAACGAAAAGAGTAAATAAATTAAAATCTTAACAAATTAGTACTATCATATAAAAAATGTAGAAGTAATTAATATATTTTTTTTAAACTCAAGGGGGGTGAGTATAATTTTAATCAACAATACTACATCTTTCTAATTTATCATTCCTAAATCATCCTTAATAATGGCCCTATTTGATAAAGCTGTGGGAGAGTTATTATAACTTATAGCCTAACAGGTTATAGCTTATAGCTGTGAATATAAGCTGATTTTTGACTTATAAGTTAAGTTTCTCCTCCCCACTTAAAGAATAAGTTGATTTTTGACTTACAAAAAGTTATAAGCTGTATTGTTAAACTGAACCAAATACATCAAAATAGCTTAAATTAAGCTAAAAGCTGAAATAAGCTGGAAATAAGGTCTACCAAACAGGGGCAATATGACAATGAGATTAAATTCCATATGATAAAATATTTAACAAATTTAATATTTATTAGACACATTATTAAAAATAATAAATTAGATATCTCACGTATTTTTTTTAATTTTAATTTGCCTTGTATTACTACAAGGCCTCATTTGACAATTTGAAATTTTAACTCTAAAGTTAAAAAAAATACTATATAATATCATTTTTTTTATTTTTTCACATATAAAATTTTTTTTTTAATTAAGATGTTCTGAAACCAAACCTTACTTGTTTGGCAAAAGCGCTCTTAATCCCACCGAACAAAGTCACACGCAGTCCTCTCGTCTTATCCTTCAGTCATTCATCCTGTGTTTTCCACTCTCTCTCTCTCTCTCTCTCTCTCTCTGTCATTCATCCTGTGTTTTCCACCTATAAGACACCTCTTCTTGCCATTCTCTAATCTCTCTCAAAACCACAGTTTAATCCTATATATATCTATATATAAATCCCATTTACTCTCTCTCTCTCTCTCTCTCCAGTTACTCCATTACAATCCAGAAGGAGAGCTGTGTCTAATATGGCTCTGAATTTGCTCTCCCCAACTGAAATCAAAGCCATATCATTCTTGGACTCCTCTAAATCCAACCATCAACTTCTCAAGCTTCAAGGTCCCTCTTCTCTCTCTCTCTCTCTCTCTCTCTCTCTCTCTCTCTCTTCCATGTCCATTTTGTATTTTTAATTTTGAGCTACTGTTTTTTGTTGAATTCATCTACTTGTGCTGTGGACATGCTTTGCACAACTTGCTTGCAAATTTTGTGTAGTGTGTTATTTATGCTTGTTTGGAGTTTCGCATCAAAAGGGTTTGTTTGTGTTGTATGAACACTCTACTACTACTAGCTTTTTTTGGATTAATTTCTGTTGGGTGATTTATAACTACAAATTTGTATGTCTTCTGGTTAATTTCTAGAATATATTTGGTCATAAAATAATGGGTTTCATGTAATTCAAAGCATAATCCAAATTACTGCCTTATTTTTATTAACCCTTTTCATTTTCTTGGGATTCATGGGTTTTTTAGTTGAGTTGAACTCAGTGGAATTTGTAGTATCCAATTTGTTCATAATGATTATGTTTCTTTTATTTTTCTCTGGTGAAAAATTGGATTTGTAGGAGCTCTGAAGTGTAACTGGATTGTCTTCCTGTTTCCATATAGTAATTTAATGGTTTCTCTAATTGGTTAATGTTTTTAAAGGAGGAATCTGCTAATTTGGATCCTTATTTATTGCATATTTAATTAGTGGGGATGCTGTTTCAGTCATGTTTATCTGTTGGAATGGTCTTGTTTGGTGGGTTAATAGGATGATCAGGTGGGTCTTATTTGTTTTTCTGTTTTATTTATTTTTTGATACATCCATCCAGGTGGGTTTGCTTTGAAGAGGAAGGATTATGGAGCAACATTTGGAAAGAGAATTCATTGTTCAGCCCAGCAGCCTCCTCCAGCCTGGACTGGACGAGCTGTTGTTGAGCCAGATCGTAAGAGTTGGGATGGCCCAAAGCCTATCTCGATCGTTGGATCTACTGGTTCCATTGGAACTCAGGTGAAATATTATATTTCTTCTATTACATAATAATAAAAAAATTTAATTGCCCTTTTTACTTGGGTTATTTTTGTAGAAGCAATGGGCTTTGATTAAACTTTCTCATAAGAAACTGTCAAAACTACTGTGTGTAATTCTTCTCCTTATAAAATGTCTTATAGTGCAGTTTTCGTTTCATTAGTAAGTTGATTACTTGATTATCTTCTCTTAGAAGCATTATATGTCATGTAAATGGCCATGGTTCCATCCAATTTCATTTATAATGTAACAAGAAAGTCAAACAAGTACTAGGCATGTTTTCTTTGTTTTTGAGATTCTTCAGTTGCTCACAGTTGTAAGTTGGTGCTTTACAGACATTGGACATAGTTGCGGAGAATCCAGATAAGTTCAGAATTGTGGCACTGGCTGCGGGTTCAAATGTGACTCTTCTTGCTGATCAGGTGGTCAATCTATTAGTTTCTAGTGTTGTATGGCACTGGACATGCTCTCATATTTTGAAATTGTAGAACTCTTGAATTGGAGCTGCTTAAACTTTCTTTTTGTGGTCATGGGAGAAACCATTTTTTTAGCAGCTCTGGCATTGAAGCTGCTAAAATTTGACTGAAGTTAGTTAACGAGATTAGGTTCACTGGGATTGCGAGAATGGTGGATTTGAGTGATGAGATTATTAGTGTGGTGATATTAAGTTGGAGAGTAAGATAAATGCGTTTGTTTTTATTTTAGTGTGGTGGTATTACTTGGTTGGCATTAAATCTACAAAATTATGTAAAAGTCCTCATTACATAAAAAGTGGCTTTTTTATTTTTGTAAATTGGGGGCAAAATAGTCTTTTCACCTTCAATCCCATGAGATTGGATTAGCAATCCCAACCCTGCCATGGGATTGCTAATTCCACCATTGAGGGGGATTGTAGTCCGGTGGTATTTTATCACAACCAAACATGATTTTGTTGGGGCCTTAGATTGTTAAACAGTCCCACCCTCCAAGAGGCCAAACAAATGTGGCCTAAAAGGCTAGTCCCTAAATCTGTCAATTAGGTCTCTCTTTTAGATTTGATAAGCTTTCATGCAAAAACGAACTTTAGCTGCTACATGGAGTTGCATATATCTCATTAAATTCCTGCAGTGCATGCATATAAAAGGAAGAAACAAGTGGAATAGAGTCCAAACCTAGTAGATTAAATTATAGAGTTTCAAGAAATTGGCCATAGCATTTCTGATAGCCAGTTATCATACGTAATGATTGGTGCTCGTCTATTGTTAATTTGTAAGTACTATTTATTCCATTTATAAATAAGACATTCTCTTGAAGCTAGCTTATCATGATCCAGCAATGGGTTCTACAAGTGCCAACCCTTTTCTTAATAAATTGTTCTCATTATTGTCTCATCAGAAGTCATGCACTAGATAAAGGCTTTTATTCACTGTGGAAACTTTGTTGATAAAACATTTTTCATCGTGTAGGTCAAGACATTCAAACCTCAATTAGTTGCTGTTAGGAATGAATCATTGGTTGATGAGCTCAAAGAGGCTTTGGCAGATGTTGAAGACAAGCCTGAAATTATTCCTGGCGAGCAGGGTGTCATTGAGGTTAGCCCATCTAGTTTCCTCACTCC